>CM060174.1:5233446-6433446 GCA_030549775.1 Tamarix chinensis
TTCTTGTGGATAAAGCCTCATAAGAGATATCAAATACCTGCCAAATGACCAAACCATAAAGCTTAACTCCTTGTGACTAATCTCCACAAATTGAAGGTTAATCATCTCAAGAATTAAATATGACTTACTTATTTGTTTTAATAGGCTTAAGGTATAGGAGGATACATAGTATTCTAGGATTGTGGTGCTAAAAAGGTCAAGAGCTAGTTGAACCCTAATAATTAAATGAAATATAAGCTTAATTCCACTCAATAATACACATCTCTACCTTAACACCAAAATAGACAATGAAGAACTTTCTCAACTTCATCTCCATAACTCCTTCTCTTCCTTGAATCGTATCATTTTCTTCTCTCTCTTTTTTCAATGTTTTTTCAATTTTTTTAAAGAAGAATGATGATAATACAATGAATATATAAATTCCATCTCTACCACCAAACATAACCAATCCTTTTCTTAGCATAAATACATATATTTATTTCACATATACTTAAATACACAACCAGTCTATATCCATAACAATTTGATCCCCTTCCACTAGCTTTAAACAAGGGTAATGATAAGGCTCGAAGGTCGTTTAATGTGGGTAATGAAAAAAATATATGTTCAATGTTTAGGCTCAAATGGTTTCTATGGGGTGTATATCATGTATACACAAATTAGGGTTAAGCTATTTGGTTATGTGGTGGGAAATTCCTAAGCTGCCTTTATCATTTTCTCCATCAGAGCATGTTTTGACTATAAGTTTTGACTAGCACAAGAGTAGGTTTTTGCAGTCTCTAGAGTCCATTACAAAAACTATGGCAAATAATTTGATCAAATAAATTAGACATATATGAGGTTTGCAAAAAAAAAATTGAAGCCAAGACAAGTAGATAATTTCATGTGAATTATCTTAGAAAAAGAAGGTATATATGGTTCAAAAGCTTACTGAGGAATGTGATGAATCTCAACATGCCATGTCGTCGGTTAGAAAATCATACATGCTCTTTCTACATTCATATCTAGACATTTAGATATGTGTTCCCCATATCAAAATTAATAAAAAAAATCTCTACTTACTTTATCTCGATTTCATGATCCTCTTTTCGTTAGATTTCAAAGATATACTCCTCACTAACTAGTTAAGTGTTCTTAAGATCCTAAAAATACTAGACAAAATTTTTAATTTTTCACTTTTTTTTCTATAATTTTTTATTATTATATCATTTTTTTTTGCAAACACATAAAACACTCAGCAACCTAAGGGTAAAACACAGGCGGCCACTATTCTCTACTAATGGAATGGTTCATCAATATACAACCCCTGGCCAAAACTCTATCGGTCATTATTCTCTACCAATGGAACGGTTTATCAATATACAATCGCGGAGAAAAATGCTCTCGACCACTATTTTCGTCTGGTGGAATGAACAGGTATAACCGGTCCTGATTCACATAATCTTTCACTTTAAATGATTAATATTTTATCAGTCATCATAGTAGTATAACCCATAGAAATAAAACTAATAGTAATCATTTCCATTCATATTTATTTACTCAATGGGATATCAAATCAACCTAAAGACACTGAGGTACTCCGGCCATACCACCACCCAAGGCAACATAGTATCCTACTGACTATTAACCCAAGGATGCAAAGATATCCTCGTCGCACTAGTACACCAAGGTAATATAGTATCCTACAGATAAGGACACATAATCCATAAATATGCATATCATTTATAAGTACGTAGAGCTAAATAGAGTAAGATATAGGGCATATCCATAATCAATCGTGGGCTAAACCACATCTTTAGGGTAGCAAATCCTTTAGAGTCACCATTCTAAATCTTGAGGTATTTCACTTTAAGTATTAGTATTTTATTAAAGTAACCACGAAATCAAAATCAATTACATATATATGGTTTCCATATTTAACCATTTTACTCATTTTTCAATTTATTCAAGATATCCATAAATAAGATAATTACCAAGGTTAATTATAAAAATATATTAAGGTTATCCTATGCTTAATTATTCACATTAAGATGCATTATGTAACACCCCCAAATATTAGAACTAAATTTTTTTGTTTTAAAGAGTTAATAGTGGAAGCCAAAATACAAAATATAGGGGTGTCACGCAGCATCCAACATAGAAGAAGCACTCTCTATGCCCAGTCTATGTTAGGTGCAAAGCAAAAGTAACCTTATACGTAGGAATCAGGTGTGGGAAGCACTTGACTCCACCGCGATACATGATAAAAAATAGAGAGAAGGGAATAAATAATAAAAATAAAGGACTAAGAGTCTAAATATAGATGGAGATATTTGGATAACCATACCCTTTACTAATTCATTTAGCACTCACCTAAGGCAAGCACATCAAGCTAATAATCATCAATCACCTGCAAAATAGGGCAGATATGCTCGTTAGATTGAGCAATACCTATAAAAAGGATGATCAATATTTACGTACTGAGTAAGGTAATAATATATTCAAAACTGAGAAAAGATATCATTACACACATTCACAGTGAAAAGTAGTATACATGCGAGATACAAAAGGCAATACAAGATAATTACTAGTCCGGATTTATATAATTTGAATATGATATAACCCATTATTTTATTTAAGTTGATTCAAGGACCCCACTGTTATCAACCGGTGGAACAGTTATCCCACTCTAGGGCAAAACGCTCCTGGCCACTATTCTTACTAGTGGAACGATTAATAATATACAATCCTGGGAAATACATCCGGTTACTATTCTTACTAGTGGAACGGTTAATAATATACATTCTCAGGGCAGAACGATCCTAGATAATGCTCTCGTTTGGTGGAACAGACATATACAATCAGTCCTGACTCACGTAATATTCTACTTTACGTGATTAGTGTCTTATAAATGATTATAACCGTTTTCGAGATTTATTTTAAATTGATTTCAGGGACCCTCATTATTATCACATGATAGTATTAGCATATTTTAATCCATCTAACATGTTAAAATACTAAAATTTCCATATTAACCCATATTGACAAAAATGCCCTTAAAAGTAGCCGACAACCCTTATTTTACGAAAAATCCCATATCCTCAATATCCCCTTTTCCATATCCTCCTTTTATCAACAAAAATATTAAATATAATTATTTACCACTTATAAGAGTTCATTAGGCCTATACTACTATCCCATAATTTATACTTATCCACAAAAATACATCCTAGTGTAATATCATCGTATCAGCATATCTTTCATTATTCTCACTTCCTTCCTATCATATAATTTATATTAATATATCATATCATCAAAAAAATGAATTTTAATATTTAAATAAAAATAAAATTATAACAAACATAATCATGCAAGAATTTAACACAAAACCCAAAGCATCGACTTATATCCTTACAAATAAGGCTCTAGTCTCTAAGCACGCTTATCCTAATCCACTTCTTTTGAAAATTTCGGAATATCACCTAATAATAATTGACATAACATAATTAGAATTAATAATATAATAAATTAATGGTTAAGGTAATTAAAAGGAAAAAGAATGGAAAAAACCAAACCGGGTTCGAAGAAGGTGTCGGCCAAAAATTGTGTAATGATGGGGGGAATGGTAGGGGTTTGCCGAGCACGGGAGTCTAGCAATGGCACAACCTACCGTTTCTAGGGAGTTTGAAGTGGTAAGGGATTCCTAAATGAGGGGTAGGATCGGTGCAATTGTTCAAAGGGAGGGGGTGAGCAACGGTGGAAAATGGTGCAGTACATGGGTGAGCTTTGGATGTTATAGCCGAATATGGGTGGTTGGGCTTCAATGGATTTTGCTGAAGGTTGGGGAGGGGTTATAGAAGCTCTTGCCACAGCTAGAGGGTAAGAAAATTATCTCTTTCTGCAGCAAATGTAGGACATAAAAGAAAGAAAATGGTGTGGTAGATGTTGCCATAGGGAGTGCGTGTTTTGGTGGATTTTGCCAAAGGGTAGGGGAGGTTTTGGAGAGTTTTGCTGCAGCTAGGGGGATAGGAATGGTGATTTTTGATGCAGATATGGGTGAGGGAATGGAAGTTTTTTTTGGTGGTGGTGGATAAAGAGCGGCAATGGTTGCCGAATGTGAGTTTTTGGGGGTGTTTTGGGTGGTTTTGGCGACGGTAAAGAGGGGCATTAAGGAGGATGTTTGGGGTGATTTTTCGACATAAAATTTGAGGGATAAGGATGTATTTTTTCGGTGCATTAATGAGGTGTATATATATATATAATATATATACACACGCACACACACTCACACATAGAGGAAGAGGAGGGGCTACGATCGGGCAAAATTTTCAAATCCCAACCCACAACCGTAGGAGTTGGGAATTGATGAGGTAAGGGGATGGTATAAGGGTGGCGTGAGGGGTATGGTGTGTCGGGTAGAGGGAGAGTAAGGTGAGGTAAGAAAACAGAATAGGGTAGGGATAATTTATTTAGGTATAAAATCAAGTAAAGAATTTAGGGAAAAATTATCTGATTACCGGAATAGGTTTATTTAAAAAAACAGATATCAGTTATGACCCAAACCTAGGTTTAAATTTTAATACGCACCCTCTAGCATATTTTAGCCTAATTAAATTTTATAACTAATAATTCATAATAATATTACACATATTAATAATATTTTTATTACAAATATCCTATAATAACTATTATAACTAATACATATAATTATTGGTTATAATTATTAGGGTTTTCTAAAAATGGGGTATTACACATTAGGTCAAAATGACCAAAATGCCCTTGAGACCAAAATTACCACATTAGCACCCTTTTTAATTACTAATTCCATTTTATTTATTAATTTGTCATGTGAAGGATAAAACCTAATAATTAAATTATTTATCATAGAATTAAATTACCAGATAAGCCAGATAATCAATTGCCCTTAATCGTGATTTGGCACATAGAATTAGACATGCTTGTTAGGGTGAGTATCATAATAAACATAAAACTATCAAATCGCCCCTAGAGCACAAATCGTTAATAATTATTGCATAATTATATTTAAGCATGCTCGCCCTATTATTTTTCACGTATATGTCATACATAATCATAAAGATCATGCTTTCTATACTTTTGTATCCAAATTATTTTATATAAGATAAAATGCTCTTTTTACTAATTTTCATGATAACAATAATAACCACATAATTATAGCATAAAAAATTATGCTTAACATATTTCATACACAAAAATCTTAATGTGTTATCATATAATATCTATCATTATAGTAGAGTATAAAATTTACCATATAACAAACATACTTAACATGGTTTGCACTTGAAAACCCTAACGTGATATTATGTGTTATTTACCGTTTTAATAAAATATAAAAGTTACCATATAACAAACATACTTAACATAATCTATACCTCAAAAAACCTAATATGCTATCAAGAAATATCATTCATTTTAGTAGAGTATAAAAGTTATCTAATTTTCAGTAAAAAAAAACACAAATTAGTGGTATCCTATAAAAAATTATAAGGCTCCGCTAATCAAAATTTTGTACCTAAACATAATATCACAATTACTGTACTAATATTTAATAGAAAAAATAATAATTATAATATTAAAATATTTATTTTCCAAAATTACCAAAATACCCTCACTTATTAATAATTGGTACCAAAATTTTTAAACAAAAATCTTCAAGTTGTGCATGCAACATGAAGAAGGGTGCACGATGGGAGGCTTGGATGGTTGGCTAGGTTGAGGAAGAAGGGTGAGGTAGAGGTGGTGGTGCTAGTGGTTGGAGGTGATGGCCATGGGTGATAGTCACCAAGTTCTATAGAGGATGCTCTGCTAGAAGGGGGTTATGAAGAAGTTGGTGTCAGGGGCTAGAGTTGGTTGCAGATGAAGGTGGTGTAGGTTGGGAGATGTGGTACGGGAGAAATGGCTAGAGATAGAGGTGGCAAGGAATGATAGAAACGTTCAAAGAGGTTGGGGAATATTGTGGCAACGGTGGCGCCGGGCTCAATTGGGGTAAATCAAAATGGATGGAATGTTTGCTAGGTGGTGATGGTGTGATGGGGGTTATAGTGGAGAGCGATGCAGGAGATTATGGTGTTGCGGGGAAGGGTAGTGCATGATGGGAGTTGGTTGCCATGGGGATGCCGAAGTGAAGGGGAAAAGTAAGGAAAATTTTTTCCATTGATTAAGGAAGTGTTACGGAGGGAGCATCCATAGTAGAGGGAAGGGAAACGGGAGAGAATGCTGGAGGCGGGTGGCTGGTCTACGGTAGGACTTGCCAAAGCAAAAGTAGAGCAATAGTAGAGGAGAAGGAAAGAAGAAGAAGAAGATGATGATGATGAAGGTCATCCCTAGTGAAGTTTGTGGTGGTGTTGGCAACGTGTATTAGTGATTGTGGTCAATGGTGGTGATGGTGTAGAGGGGCCACGCACGTGTGTGGCTTGCTGAACATGGGATAGTGCACTACAGAAGGGATGCATGGTGGTGAGGGATGGCTGGGCATGACTGGAGGGTTTTTGTGCTGGGGCACAAGCTATGTAGAGAGGAGCACGACCAAGGGATGGTAAATGGTTAGGGAATGAGTCGAGATGGTGAGGCATGTCAAGGGAGAGGGTGTAGAGGAAATTTTGGTTGAGGAGTTAAAGAGGGTTGGATGGTTGTAGCTAGTTGGGCGATGGTGGAACCAAATAGAGCTGAGGAAAAGGGGAAAGTTATGTATAAAATGCTAAAAAAAATTGGGTCTTTCTAAGAATTAATGATAGAACTTAGGTTTAGATCCAACAAAAGAGAAAATACAAGAGATGATGAGATGGGGAAAATGATTTGATATTCAAGTTGAGGACATGTATTATGTAGAGTATGTATGATGGGTAGGTTTAGAATAGGGGTATCGGGTACACCATGTCAGTGTTATTTTTTTTTTATATCTGGATATGAATATTCTTTACTATATTTTGGTACCCTATTATTTGCATATTTTTGTCTTTTGTTTCTAGAATTCAATCTCCTTTTGAACATGTGTGTGTGTGTGTGTGTGTTTTGCTATTCATATATATTTCTGTTGTTCTATCCTTTTTTTTGGAATTTAAAAGTTTAACCTTGTGCTTCGTATAAGAATGGAAAGGGAGCCAAAACTAATACCTATGTATTTAAGTTAGTTTCCCAATTAAGATAAAATTTTCCAATTCATAAAAATTGAGGTGTTATAATAAACCCACACTCTTAACCAAGTATCAAACTTTGTAACACCCCAACTTCATACCGACCATTAGTAGTTACCTGCAGTACTTTCATTATTGATTATGACCCCACAGATTAACATGAGTCTTTTTCTCGCTTTCTCTATCGTTATTTACATGCTACCTAACAAAATTTTTCGGTCGTCACCCATACTTGGACTAATCCAAGATAAATACGCTTAACTATAGTGTTCTTCAATGATAGATTTCCAAAATTGAATGCGCACCATGTCGATATAGATAATCATATTAATCCTCTTCAACCTTCATCATCTACCACATAACTTAGGGTATTATATAGATTCTCACTCAAATAATGTAACATAGATTCGTCCCTTTAGGAAGCTGACTAACTCATCCAAATTTCGCTTAAGGTCATGATTTTACTTTGATACTATTTATAACACCTCAATCCCATACCAGTTATGGATAATTGCCTAAATCGCTGTTAGGATGGATGACTAGCCTCACAGATCAATATGAGTTATTTCCAATATGTTTTGTCCTTACTCACATCCTTAGAAGGTACACCTTTTAAGCCTACTTTATCTACCGCATAACTTGTGGCATTACACTCTTATATCATTACTTTCATTCAAATAAGGTTAAATAAAAATGAAAGGCCAAACATAAGGTTAACCACAATAGTCAAGAGTCAAAAATATAAATATAAAAATAAATTCCAACACGCTAGTGGTTTAGTCTGAGAATGGCCACTATAAAGAGATAAAACAAATCAGAATTAGTTGACCAATTTAAGGTGATTGGTTAGCAATCAAACCAATTGATTTTTTAAGCCTTAACCATTTAAATAGTACATGTTGAGAGAAAACATCAAAATACCAACCCAACCACTTAACTAGTTAGCCAACATTAGTTGATTGATGAACCAATTGATTAACTTTTCCCATCATCAATAGAATAGTTTTTCTAGGAACTCTTCCCTAATTAATATATGCATTTCTATCCCCTATCAACAGTACTTACACACATCCAAATGTAACCATACTTAGTAGGGAAAATATTTTTCCTAAACTAAACTTACATCCATGATAATCATAATTTAAACACATACAACATCTCTTACCCCACTTTTAAGCCTCTCACATTATGTTAATTATGTGTTTAGTTATGATGTAAATATGTGTTTTAATTTTATTCTAGAAAAGATTTATCTTGGATTTAGAAATAAAGGAAGAATAATTGATTTAGGGGAACAAAGGATCATAGGTTAATTTATTTGTGATGTGTTTGGTTTGTAAATTATTTTTTAAAAGTTTCAAAAAAAAATTACAACACACTAAAAAATTCACCTTACATTGAGGAGATCAATGAACAATAGGGCTGATCGAGACCATCCAAAAAAATTAAGAGTACTCTTGGATTGGTAATAAATAGGGGATATGCTTAAGATAATACAACACATTTTAGTGGACTAAACATTAGATTTAAGAGTTTTCTTTTCAAAAGATTCTTTTATGATATAAGCATGGTCCTCTTCTTTGTTCTCACATAGCTCCTCTAATTTAGTTGTCTAAATCTATGTGTAATAGGGTCCGAGATCTAATTTTCTATATCTCCACCATCTACCCATTCTCTTTCTTATCTTTTATAAAGGTTTTGAGCAACCTTGGCCTCCAAGCTAAGAATGACTTCTCCATTTTAGGCAATAGCACTCCCTTACGCATTTTCCTCTAGTTCTTGAAATTTCTAATCATTTAGGGGTAGGAAGAGATGAGATTTCATAGCACTCCCATTTTCTCTCACTTTTCCACATAAACCTGAGTATTGAGAGAGATTAGTAATTTCTTCTCTAGTTATATCTTATTTTCCATCATTTCCTTCACCAAGATCTTTAATCTCTTTGTGCTTCCTCCTATTCTTATTCTTTTCCTTTCCTCTAATCCTTTATCTAACTTTTTTTTTGTTTTTCTTAACAAAATAGGAGTATATTTAGGATAAATTTAAATATTTGAGTCATTCTCTCCTCTTGGTTTCCATCTATCCTTAGGAGGAGGACAAGCTTTATATTTTCTCATTTTGATTTTTAGCTTGGTTAGGTTTTTTTTTTGTAGAAAAATGAATTGTTTTTTGAATTTTATATATTGATATCAAATATAGTTAAAGTGTTGAATGTTTTGAATATTTCTATCATGTGAGGCCTTTTCTTCTCTTTGGGATGATTTTATCTTAGCATTAATGATGGTAAACCATTATTTTCTGTATTTTGTGGTGAATAGTATTTATGATAGGTTTTTGGCTTACAATCTTGTGAAAGCATGAACCTTTATGGTTAAAAGTATGACTATGGTCATGTTATGTTGAATATATTCAACCATGGGTAGAAAAGCATGAAAGTAGGGCTTTATGTGCATGTGCATGAGGATTTATCTTATAGGTTTAGCAAGGATTGTGGTTGTTTGGCATATATTACATCGTATATAATTTGTGTCACATGATGTCAAAGCATGAGTAAAACATACCTTTTTGAATTCTAGCATTTATGTGATTTTTGTGAGAATTGTGTGTGACTTTGTTATGCTAATGCAGCTTCAAAGCATGGAAATATTATTAGAATGTTTGATTTGGAATAATGTGATAAGTTCAAATATGGTTTGGTATGTTTTAATTTGACTAAAATATGATTAGATTTGGCTAAGTATATGTGAAATTATATGTTTATGCTATTTTTCTCCAACTAGTTGACTGATCCCTAGGACGGATTGAATGGATGACTAATTCCTCTAAAGGTTATTACTTCAATAGTAACATATTAAATAGTTAGCTTGGACCCATATTGTTGTTTGAACTAATTCTTTTATTTCTCGATCTAGTAATTCCATGATAGTTAATATATTCTCTAACCAATTGAATAGCTTAAGGGGGATAACTCTTTGTTATTTTGTTGTTAATGATGCCTTCGCCTATTTTCATGCTTTATCTTTACTCTTGGGTGCAGTTGAGATTCATTTTAGTGCTTAACCTTTTTTGAAATCTTGATTAATTAAAATCAACTTATATATGGATGTTTGTAGTTGGTTACCACCTTAAACACTCTTGGTGATTAATAGATAATATCATGTCATTATGTGATGGTAAATGGTTGGTATGGAATGTTGGTATTTGTGTAATATATGGTCTTAGAAAATTAGACACTAATTAATTAAAGACAGAGGCACACTATGGTGAATGTATATTATCTAGACCTCAATTACCTATCAAGGATTACTCGCCTTCAGCCACTTCTTATTATCATTTGCCTTTAGGAAGGGCCCTATAGGTCATGGTGTTGCTTATACTCTAGAAAATAATGATATACTAGAGAGTATCGATATTAAAGGATCTGATCGCCTAAGTTGGTTTTTTACTTAGCTTTGATTAAACTTTTCTTCATCTATTGGTGGCTACTTGACTTTAGTCGGACTTATATCTAGTTAGGTGTTTTGATGGATTCCATCAGTATTGAGAGATCATGGGGGATAGTTTGGTCAATTTCTCAAGATTAAAGTGAAAGTATGGATTATGTGACCTCAACCTTGTAAAAATATAATAAAATATAATGAGTCTTAGAGATACCTTAAGTGGCCTTAGACTCCTTATGTGTTGCTCATTGTAAGTTATGGTGGATATTATATTATTTGGTTGACATGATCCATTGCCCCTACTTATTAAGGAATTTTTATTCTAGTATGTCATTGCATTTATTGTTTGTTTATGATCCCATGTTTATGATTAAGCACATCCCTTATGATGAATACAAGTATGTGTATGTTTGTTCTCATAAGACATATGGCATGTTGTCTCATTATGAGCATAGTAGGTGTGTTTACATAAACATGCATGAATATGGTTTGTATGTGTAGCATGACCTTGTGTATACAATGAATTACATGATAGGATAGTCTTAGATTGCTTATTAGGAAAGTGTAACTTTTATGGACACTTGCTTATTGAACAATATACGACATTTTGGCGATCTGTAAGGATGGATAGTAGTCAGACTTTTCATTGGTTGTGCTTTTGGATCATGAGTGTAGGCATCTAGCAATGGTTTTTTCATTTCTTTGATGACATGTGTAATATTTCTTATTTTTACCGTTATAATCTATATCAGATACCAAACTCTCTTTATGTTTCCTTGTGGTTTGTGACCTTTTGGTTGGGTTGATTTTGGATTATAAAACATCAAATTTTCTATATTTATGCTATATCTAAAAATGTTGGCTCTTGACTTTAAAATTTTACTTGTTTGGAATTTTTTTCCTTATATCTAATATAGGATGGATAGTGGAACAACTATCATATGTTAAATATAGGGGTGACACCTAATCCTCTTATTTTTATCTAAATTGTTTTCACAATGATTTATTAATTGCAAATTTTTAGTTATAAAAATTATGGGTGTCACACAACATGATACACATCTTATCAAACTTGCAAATATATCACATATGGCTTAATATGCACTTATTATTGTTTTCATTATTTTTGCTCAAATAAAAACTTATAATATAAGGATATTGTAATACCCCTTCCTAATATCTTCCAAAATGCCTTTAAAATTATATTTTATTCTTTTCGTTTTAGGACGCAAAGAATGGAGCGTGTGTGGTTACTAGGCCATCGTTTTCATAGTGTTGTTCTTAAAAGCATTTCCCTAACCTAAGGATCTATTTCTAACTTCTTTACCATCATCCTAAGAAGGTTGTGGATTGGAATAGGATGAGATAGGGTACATTTTTGACAACATAAAAAAGGGTAAATATTCTCTAGATATTGACCAATTCCATCCATTTGATTATAATAACCATGCTATTATTGATAGAGAATTTGAACTTAGAAGGTGGGTAAACTAGCTCATTTAAATAGAGAAATATTTATGGCTTAGCAAGGCTAGAATAGCTAAACTATTCTTAGGAGACAAAAATACCTTACTCTACCATAAGTAGGCCATCAATAGAAGTTGAAAAACCATATTAATGGAATTAATCTACCTTCGAGAGAATGGCTTTCTAGAATCCCAGTTATCCACTAATATTTTGTTTATTATTTTTCTAACATTTTTTAAAGAGGATGCCAACCTTGGCCTTTTGAGTCAGATCTCTTTAAGCTAACTTATCTGGCTCCTCTTTCCACTATTGACCAAGAAACCATTGAAGAGGTGACCTAATGTGAGAACATTAAGAGTGATCTTCTTGATTTGCATGGTAATAAAGCCCCAAGTGCATATAGGATCCATACGTGTTCTTCCAAAAACTATTGGGAATCCATTCAATTATGTGTAATTTTTTGGGTAATATTTGGAGTTCCAAGATTATCCTCACAAATATTAATACAACCCACATAACTTTAATTCCCAATATCCTTCATCCAGAAGTGACCTCTCATTCCATTCCTATAGGTCCCTAAAATACCATCTATAAAGTGGTTTATAAGATTTTAGTGAATAAAGCTCGCCCTAGTCTCCAAAAGTGCATTAGCCTTGAACAAGTTGCTTTCATTCAAGGAAGAAGAGTCATAGATATCATTAATATTTGTCAAGAACTTCTCCACACTCTTTATTCCCTCAATAAAGGCAAATGTGTTTATCTCGTTGCTAAGCTCGGCCTTTCTAAATCTTATGATTGTAGTAAATGGGACTTCATCACTAAAGTCATTGATTAGTTTGAAGTTCCATCATTGATTTTTCCTCTCATCTTGCTATGTGTTAATACTCCTTCCTTTCATGTTCTAATCAATGGTGTTTTCACAAAAGAGTTCAAACCCTATAGAGGAATCGGACAAGGAGATCCTATATCACCTTAATTTCTCCTAATGTATGTGGTTGTTCTAGTAGCATGGATTAGACAAAGGAAATTGGCACCCTTTCCCGATTGCTTGAAGGAAAGTGGCTTTAACTCATCTCATGTTTGCAAATTATGTCATTCTTTTTGTGAAAGTGGATGAGCCCAACATCTCCACTATTAAGTGGGTATTGACTTATTTCTATGTAAATTGGGTTAAAGCATTAGTATGAACAAATCCGGTAATTTATTCTCCAAGAACCCTAAAGATGAGGACTAATTATGCTACTCCTTAGTTCTCGATATCCCTCTTTCACATGCTCGTGGGAGCTACTTTGGATTCAACATTGGTAACCACAAAATCTCATCCCTCAAATTTCATGATCTTATTGAAAGTCTTAAATACAAACTTGTTAAGTGGAAGGGTGATACCCTCTCATTGGTAGGAAGGGTTATTTTAGCTAAAACATATGTTGAGTCTCTTCCTTTTTACTCCATGCAAGTAGACAAACTTCCCACAATTGTTATTGACGAGATAAATAAAATCACAAGGAATTTCCTTTGCGTTTTTAACATTGAGAAGAGAAGACTCCAACATGTCTCTTGGAAAGTGGTAACTCTTACTAAAGATAAATGGGTTATAGGGTTAAGAGCATATGCAACTAGCAACCAAGTGCACCTGTTGGGTTTGGTGTGGCAGTTGACAGTTGTGATCAATAAAGATGAGCTTTTGTCTAGAGTGTTACTTGAGGAGTATTTGAGTAAAAGCAAAGCTAGTAAGAGATACAATGCAACATATATTAGGTGTGAGACATCATGCGAAGTTAAAACTTTACTTAATAAAGGCATTCGTTAGTCTATCTTTAATGGAAAGAGCACGAACTTTTGGAATGATGAATGGTGTAGTAATGAAAGTCTTCGTAGCGAAATTCATGGGTCTCTCCAACTACAGGTTCAAGGCCATGGAGTGAGTGCTCTTTAGGTTGATAATAGGAGTTTTTCCAACCTTTCTTTTGAGCTCCCTTATGTTCTTAAGGACCAAGATTATGGCTTCTCCTAAACCTTGGTTCAGCTCCTATGATGATTCCATTTCTTAGGATTTTTTTTGTGAATGGGACCTCTACTCTTGGGTTTGCTTACAACAACACCCTTCATTATTCCATTTCTTCTAACTCTAAGGAAGGGTCATGGGTCGAAACATTTATTCCTCACTTAGAATGTATCTTCCTTAGGAGTATTAAAGAAGACATGTATTGACTGTTATGCATTGGTGAGGTTGAGTCCTACTCCTACCCACTTTGTGAATTGTCACCGGTCTTCTTCTCTTTGGAATTCCCTCGGCGCCTCAATATCCTCTTTTCCTTCCACCTCTATTTTCCTTAGTTGGATGCGTCAAAATGTGGAAAATAATAAGTAATAAGACATGACTTATTCCTTGGTCTTGTATTTTTATTCATGTGATTTCTACAATCTGGCCTAATAGAAAATTGTCTTTAACTCAAAAGAACCCACAGAATACCATCACCCTTCTTGGTAGATGGGTATTCGAGTGGGTATTTTTCAAAACTTATAGAGACGCTGTATTCCTAATTGGATAATTCTCAAACCGAACTTGTTCAAACTCAATATAGATGGCTCGTCAAGAGTGACATGAGATTGGGCGTTGGTGGTGGGTCCATTCAAGATACTTAGAGGACATGGGTCTTGAGTTTGGCTGGGACCCTTGGGAGCTCCCACCCTCTGGAAGTGTTGCTTTGGGCTCTGTCCAATGGCCTCTTAATAGCTAAAAATCTCAACACTTTTAAATTCTAAAATAGTAGAGATTAACTTAATTTAGTATAAATTTATAATTATACGTATGATCAAAAATTGGTGTGTCCGTAGCCGGCACGCAATTTAAACCCTCTTGTTGTCAATTGTAGCACTGGTAAATAAGGGTATCATTCTAGGCCGGGGATTGAGAGGGCTCACCTCTATTTAACTAGTTTGAAAATAAAACTAAAACTAAAAATAAAAATCCTAAATAACACAGAATAAATAAATAAGAAAAATACTAATGAGGGTTTATCAAAATAATAAAATAATAAAAGGAATAAATAAAACAAATAAACTAATAATAAAAATAATGAAAATAATGAGAGACTGCAGATATGAGAAATATGTTAGGAAAATAAAAATCCACCACTAGATTAGGTCGAAATATAATATTTATCTCTAAGTCATCCTTTAATCGTGAGAATGAGATCGAGCAAGTTGCACACCAAACGCAGGTCCATACACCTTATATTACTTCCCTTAATTAATTAATACGACCATGTGCCTATATTAACCCTATTAAATACTAGCAGTATAGCAGCAACAAGCGGCTCCTATATTTAACTAGATTTAATGCATTAAGTGTAAGTGGAAGGCTGTCAATCTAAGTACCCAGACTAGTACAAAACGTATGTCTAGCTGTATTTCCTATCCTTGACCCACACGTATCGAAACGTTTTACCACTTCGGTTAGAATCACAAAACTATTAGGTGAATTGTTATCTAACCTAGCTGCAATTTATACACATAAATTCTAGTATATTTAGATGGTCACCTCGCAGGCAAATAATTCTACATACTGTCACTTATGAGGAACCAGAACAAGGCACGCACAAAATAAACTATACTTAACAGAACTATATATATAAACGATAGCAATTAATATAGAGTCAAGAAACAATCTCACGAAACAAAGAAAATAAAATTATAATTTAAATCCTAATCCAGGGTTTCAATTCATTCCCTAACAATAAATAATCAATCACTCATAATTAAAGAATTAATTACACAGAAATATATATCTAAAATATAAATTAAAAATAAGAGAAAGAAATAACCGGAATTAATTTTGGATAAAAGATCAAGAATTTATTCAGATAAAAATTAATTTTATCTGAAATAATTTCTACCGGTATAATTTTCCTCTAATTTTCTTCCTTTCTCGCCTTTATTTCCGTGCAAAAAGTTCTTTTTCTTTTTCTTTTCCTTCGGCTGACGTGCGTTACTTCTTGTTTTCCCTCGGTTTCCGTGCCGCCCTCCTGGCTGTTCTGCGTTTGTCTCTCCCGAGCCTATAAAGGCTCTCCGCTGTTAACCCGAGCCGTGAAGGCTCTCCCGCTCTGTCTCCAATTAATGCCGCACAACCTTTCTTTTTATTGTCGTTCGTGTCGTCTCTCTCCCCACGCCATGTCAGCCCTTCTTTCGGCTAACTTTTCTTCTCCACCGTGCGTCTTTCTGTGCGCTGCGTTTGGTTTCTCTTCCATGCCTCCAGGTCTCCGTTCGGCGTCGTTTTGTTCCAGGCCTTTGGGTCTTCGGCCGTTGATCCAAAGGTCGAAATATTTTTTTTTCTTTTATTTAAAAATAAAACCTGTAAAATAAAATTCAATAAATATTAATAAATAATATTTTATTCTAAATTTACTTAATTTATATCATTTTAGCTCAAATAATAATATTATGCAAATTTTATCACTTGAGCATAAAACAATAATTATTCCCCTATATTAATTAAATAAACTACCAAAAACTAAGATTATAAGGGTATAAAATGTGTTAAAATATGAACTCATCAATATAAAAGTATAATTTCACACTTCTACGTACTTAAATGTTATTTTTATCCCAAATTTATAAGGATCAACATTTTGACTTTTCATCCCATCTCTATTTCGACAAGCGTAAGTTTTAAACTCCAAAATAATAGAGATTAATTTAATATAAATTTATAATCATATATATGATTTAAAAGTATAAGTTTATACTTATATGTAATTAAATATTTAAGTGTCCACTCCATGCATCCGAAAATCCAAATGTGTTCAGATTTTTCATGAATTTATTTGGTATGAAAATAAAAGTGTATTTTTTATTTTTTTTCTAATTTTATATTTTGTATATTAACTTTTTGTTAATAATAAATATATTTCTATATTAATAAAAATATTTTTTAATAAAATATTTATTTTAAAATAAATTAAAATTTAAAATAAATATTATATTATATAAAATATATTTAATTTTAATTATGTCACATCAAATATATATATATAAGAGAATAATTCAAATTATATCGATTAGCCATTATTTAATATAAAAGTAATTAGAGTGGAAAAAAATATTCCCTATTTTATATTTTTTATATTAATTATTAAATAATAATAAAATATTTATTTAGATCAAATTAAAATATAAAATAAATATATTTAATTTTAATTAAATTATACAAAATACATAAAATATAAAAATAAACTCTCCGCCGCTATAACCCCTAACCAAGTATTACTTCTTAATATAACTATGATTTTTGACGTGAACAAAAGGGAGGCCAAAGTTTTCAATTTTACTTGAGAGGAGATGGCTTCTATGCGTAAAAAGCATCACTTCTTGACATTTGAAAATTGCAACTCCCAAATGTAAAAAAGAAGAAGGAGAAGAAAAAATAAAGCAAGCATAATACTTACATTCTGTTCCCTCCTTTTGTTGGGGCTACAAGCACCTTTTTTTCAAATTGCTCCAAACTTAGGAACTAATTTTTTCTTTTTTAAAAAAAAAACCACCTAAAAAGGGTGTCAAAGAAAAAAAAAAAGAAAAGAAGAAGGTGTACGAGATACATGACGTGTATCACAGGGCCGGCAAAGACGTCGGTCTCCTGGAACCATCGGAATAATCGGAGGACCCAAAATTAACATCCGAATAATCGAAGATCCCATCCAACGCCACGTAATCGCCTCCGCTATCACCAACAAAGTTACCGCCACTATCAGGGTCCTTGTTATTACCGCCAACTTCGAGTCCAAACCCAAACGAGTCGTACGTCGGTACATCAGCATCATCAAACGGCCAGAACTCGGTAATCGTGGATGAATCCGACGAGAGTCCCACCAGCTCGCTAACATCACCAGCAAAAACATCACCCGTCTTCGGTTCCACGTCTGCTTCCTTCTCCTTATCAGCCGTATCCGTCGTGGCGGTGGTCGGGAAGCCTAGCTCGTCGTCCAACGCTTGGAGGAGAAACCCAAGTTCCGGCGCCGGAGTCTCGCCGGAAGGCGAGGAGGAGAAGTCAACGACGGGAGCATCTACGGCCGATGCGATCGAAGGAAGAGAACAACGGGAACCGGATAGTTCCTCTTCGAAACTCCTCATGACTGAGTCGAGGTCATGACTCGACGGGTCACGGTCGTCCGAGACGTCGAGCATACCGAGCAGGTCGTCTCGCATCCGCTTCACCTCGGGGGAGTCGGACTCAGACTCGGCCGAGCCGTCCCGGACTCGCTTTTTTGGAATCGGTTGTTGTTCCTCCATAATGAGTTGTCACTTGTTGTGAGAGAGTGGAGAGAGAAAAATAAGGAAAAAGTAGAGGATAACGGGAGGCAATGGTTACCTTTTTCGTTACAGGGATGGAGGAAAGAGAGGTGGGGGGGGGGAGAGAGAAGTAGTTAGTCGGGCAGAGATGGGAGGAGAAATGCAATACTTAAATAGCGTTCACAGGTAGGAGAGAGAAAGGAAGAAGAGAGAACGTGGGATTGGATGGGAGCGATCGCGAATACTTCGGCCATGACGTACGAGCTTCTTTATTGTCCTTCCCCTCTTTAGCCTTTTCCCTCTCCTTGAATCTTTTCCTTTACATTTCGCAACGATACACTTGTTTTCCTCGTGACCGCGTCGCTTCCTCTTTCCTTTTCGTTTGATAAACTAGATTTCAATCTCTTGTTTGAAGTCCGTGGCACAATGTTGTAGGGGCCACACCTACGCCTAGACGTTTTGGGAAAACGATGGGAAATACGTTATTTAATTTTAAGTGGTAGAAAAATTATTCTCATATTTTATATATTTTGTATAATTTATTTAAAATTAAATATTTTTATTTTAATAAATATTTATTTTAGATTTTAATTTAATCTAAAATGAGTATTTCATTAAAAATATATTTATTATTATTAAATACTTAATATAAAAGGTATAAAATAGAGGAGAAATTTTTCCACCCCTATTATCCTTATACCAAACATTCCCTAACTAGTTATATTTTCCCGGGTAGAATTTTAGACATTATAATAATAAATTTTAAAATAATAAGAATAAAAAATATTATAAGAAGTAATAAAATTATAATAAGAAAGCATAGTTAATATAAAGGATAAGATATTAAGAGAAATATGAATTAATAAAGTAATACATTATATATAGAAATGACAAATATGAAGTATATGGAACAAATAACTGAAGAAGAAAATACATAATGTAATTAGATATTTTGGAACAATTTATTGAAGACAACATTTGTTGTGGATATATTTTCTTTTCTTTCATTGTCACGTATCAATATTTTTAGTCTATTACGATGTGTAACTCCTGACACTATAACGTAAAACTGATCGTGGCCAAAGATTAGTTTTTTCAATAGTAATTCAACATGGGATTTTGATTGACCGTGACTTTTATTTATTATCATTGTATAAAATAATTAGTAGTTTACTGATATGAAAAGTATTATATACTTTCACTGTACCTGTAACATAGGAGAAAAAATTAATTTTGCAAACAAATGATGTTGCAATTTTTTTATGACATTTAGTTGTGAATAATTGTTATTAAAAATACCCCTAAAATAGTTGCTTTAAACATAAAATAACCACTGGCTCCATACAATTACTCTTAAAAAAAATTCTTAAGTTGACCAACTTCATTATCCCAAAATCGACATTCCAGCCTCTCTTTTTTACAATCACACCTAGAAAGCAAGGAATTAATTTTTGATGCAACTATTATACCTGTTAACAATAATATGATAAATTATTTCTTCTTTCTACTCACTCATTGTCCTCCAGCAAAATATCCATTAACTCGATCAAATTCTTATTTTAGTTCTTACGTATGCCTTCAGGTTTTATTTTCACAATCTTACCTATGGCATCTAGTAAACAAAGAATAATTAGAAAATATTAAATTAACTCACTACACCATTATGCACTAATGATCTTCTTATGGGTGAATTTGGTTTAGATATATGTAGATAGGTGCCATTTTTGAAACTTGAATGCTTATGTCTTTTACTCCCTCTTGAACTTATACAGTGTATTTAATTTTTCAACTGGCTTCTAATTATATAATCAGAGACAAAATCAAAATTAATAAAGGGAGGAAGTGGGAAGTAGAAATGTTATATGTAATTAATTTATATAACCACTTCATTTGGTGTTTTAATTATAGATAATTACTTAATTAATACGCAAGAGATGAATAATTATATTATAATAATGGCAACAGATGAATAGTTATATGACAACAAATAAATATATATGAACCTATACATATGTGTTGTTTGACTGGTTTATGCACTTTATATAATATATTAATTATTTATATTATTTATTTATTAATATGTAGTAGATGAAGAGTTTGAAAACTCAATTAATACGCAGGAGATGAATAATTGGTTGCATATATTTAGGTAATTAATTAATAAAATACTTGATTAATACTTCATTAAATTTAGTTATATGCATTTGTTGCATGTAGGATAAGAATAGTTATATTATATTAATGGCAGCAGATGCATATGTATTGTTTGACTGGTTTATGCACTTCATTTGGTGTATTGATTATTTATCAATTATTTATATGTTAATATGTAGGATATGAATAGTTTGACAATTCAATTAATACACATAAAATGAATAGTTGGCTGCATATGTTCAAGTAATTAATTAAGAAAATATTTTATTAATACTTTATTAAAATTAGTTGTTTGACATAGATACAATAAATAAATAATTATATACATTTGTTGTACATAAGAGATGAATATTCACATTGTATTAATGGACATATGCATGTAAATCAAATGAATATGCACTTTATTTGGTGTATTAATTATTTATATATTCAAATGTAGAATAGTCCAACAATTTAATTAATACACAGAAAATGAATAATTTTCTATATATGTTTCGAATAATTAATTAAGAAAATATTTGATTAGAAAATATTTAATTAATACTTTATTAAAATTAGTTGTTGACATATGTGCACCAAATAAATAGCTATATATATTTAATGCACATAGGAGATGAATAGTCGCATTATATTAATGAATAGTTATATTAATTATCCCATCTTATTAAGTAGTAATAATATATGACACTTTATATAGTGTAATAATTATTTATATTATAAATTTATTAATATGTAGAAGATAAAGAGTTTGACAACTCAATTAATACGTAGGAGATGAATAGTTAGCTGCATATGTTTAGGTAATTAATTAAGAAAATACTTAATTAATACTTCATTAAAATTAGTTATATGCATTTACTACACATAGGATATAAATAGTTGCATAGTTTTCTGCATATGTTTAGATAACTAATTAAGAAAATATTTGATTAATATTTTATTAAAATTAGTTGTTCGATAAATGTGCAGCAAATGAATAGTTATATGCATTTAATGCACATAGGAAATGAATAGTTGCATTATATTAATAAATAGTTTTCATATGTGCAACAATTCAATTAATACACAGGAAATGAATAGTTTTCTACATATGTTCAGATAATTAATTAATAAAATATTTGATTATAAAATATTTAATTAATACTTTATTAAAATTAGTTGTTCGACATATGTGCACCAAATAAATAGTTATATATACTTAATGCACATAGGAGATGAATAGTCGCATTATATTAATAAATAGTTATATTAATTATTCCATCTTATTAATTAGCAATAATATATGGCACTTTATATAGTGTATTAATTATTTATATTATTTATTTATTAATATGTAGAAGATGAAGAGTTTGACAACTCAATTAATACGTAGGAGGTGAATAGTTGGCTGCATATGTTTAGGTAATTAATTAAGAAAATACTTAATTAATACTTCATTAAAATTAGTTTTATGTATTTACTACACATAGGATATAAATAGTTGCATAGTTTTCAGCATATGTTTAGATAATTAATTAAGAAAATATTTGATTAATATTTTATTAAAATTAGTTGTTCGATAAATGTGAAGCAAATGAATAGTTGCATTATATTAATGAATAGTTATATTAATTATTCCATCTTGTTAATTAGCAATAATAATAATTAACAATAATATATGACTGAAGTAATTTATGATTAGTAATAATGAATATAGTTTAGGGGGGAAAATTTGTCTGTATATTGTCTGCTAGACAACTCCATTTATATATATATATATATATATAGATTTACAGCCTTTTCGTGACGTATTTTATTTTATCGTTTAAAATATGTTATGTTAAAAAAGGATGTTCTATTATTATTAGTTATTATATTATATGAATATAATTATTATGTGTTATATAAAATTAATCTATCATTTTTTATTTATTGTGTGATATCTAAATTTTTATAAGCATATGAAAATTTATATATGGGATATATTTTACAATCAAGTAAATTTTAAGAATGTCGATCCCTGCTTAATTTAAATTGATTAAGAATTTTAAGGGGATTTATTATGATTCTAAAATTAGCTCAGAATAAATAAATTCATTTTCATCTCTCCTTGATTTTATTCTTATTCTAATTGATATTTTTATTAGTTTTAATTGTATATATTGGCAATATGTAATTTAATTTGATTATGTGTGATGGTCTCCCTTCTAAGTATAAGAAGGAGGATAAAAATATAAGTCGGTATAATGCTAAAAGTCTTTAGTTTAATAAACTCAAATTGGATATAATATAACTAATTTAATGATCCAAAGAGATGGATTACCTGTCACATCTTCCATCACCATATGTAGATTTTCATCACTTGAAGATAATGGAAAGTTATTTAAAGTGGCAACGTTATAAAAAAAAATTACTTAAATTTAAACTTGATGGATTGGTAGTCCCATCACCCGTCACCTTATATGTAAAAGTGATGGATTGGCGGTCTCATTGCCCATCACTACAAAAATATCTCAATACTTGAAGTTGACTGGAAAATATAGTACAAATTTTCATTACCTTAAGTTAATGGAGAACGACTAAAATGGATAATTTTTTCCTGCATATCCAAATATAGATGGGTGATTACATAAGTGTTGGTAAAAGCATGAAGCTCCCAACCAATTATATTACTTAAAAATATGTACATGAGGTACAAAAGGAAATGATATAATTGAGGTGAAAGCCAAAAGTTTCACTTAATGATTAAATGATCCTAAAGACTTTATACACAATTCAATCCTAAAGATTGAATGATTAAAATGTGATTAATACCTTATGTACAATTTGATCAAGGAGATCAAATAGTATTAAATATCCTAAGTGCTTTTTAATTTAAAAGATCGAACTATTTGGTGGTCTATAGACTCCCATACTAATTTTATTTTTATATTTTTTATATATGCAATTTTAATTCTTACAATTTAGTTTATGTAATTTTATGTTTCACAATATTTAAAGCATTTATTCTGATCACGAAGTAGTGATGATGACTTAGTGTATAATTTATCAGCCATTTATTCATGAGATTATACACCTACTTTGCAATTGATAGTGGTCAAAACCTACTATAGTCAAGTCTCCTCCACCACCAGAGTGGTTTGAGTATTTACAATAATCTTCCCACTATATTATAATTTTAATGTGTAGGATATTTTGATAGTTGAATGGTTGAAGCTTAAAGCTTCCCATTCAATTATTAGTATAATGAATAAAACATAAATTTTTTCATTTGATATAAGTAATTTAATGGTAGAGGCTAAATGCTTCCCGTGTTATATACTTGAATACGATCCAGAAGATTAATTTATCTGATTGAATAGGCATTATACATTCTATTTTAAGGATAAATTATTTTATGAGCTTATAGTTAACAAGAATGTACTCATGTATGTGGTATGATAAAATTATTAAAGGATTTTTTGATTTAACAATTTGATAACAAAATTGTGCATGATATTATACCTAAGTTCCTGAATAACTTACTATGGTATATAAGCGTTTGATGGTATTTTTACCATCAAGGCTGTAAACAAGATGATCCGAGATGAATACCTTTGGGCTCAGACTCGACTCGTTTAACTAAATAAATCTAAAATAAGGCTCAAAGTTGGCACATTTAACTAAACGAATGAGCCCAGCCAAGCCGAGCTCACGCGCCAAAGACAAAAAATAAACCAAGCCTCACTTTTTCGAGCTTGATCTCATCTCATTTAACTAAATGAGTGAGCCAAACCGAGCTTTTAACAAGCCTAGCTAAGCCGAATATAGAACTAACTCTGCTCATTTACAGCCTTAATTGCCATCAAGATCGGCTAGAAGTAAGCCCAAGATAAATGCACAATATATACATTTGGTATATGTGAAAAACCAAAAGGTATCATTAACTAGAAGTTAGTAGACTATAAAATATTATCTTTATGGCATGAGAAATGAGATCACATTAATGCACTAATGAGAGGAAAGATCATTAAAGCTTGCACTAGCACCCACATAGAATTCTAGAGATTTATTTTTTTAATTGGTGATCTCATACAAACAACATATTATTCTTAGTAAATTTATAGTCGTGATAATGTAAGAAAACAAAAAATCTCCTATGTACTTGATAGAATTCAAGTTGACACATGTGGATCATTTTAAATTTACCATGGTATATAATGATGCATTAATATAAGGTCACGTGTTATATTTTGCAACAAGTATTATTAGCATAAAAGTAAATAGCCATCCAATCCAATATGAGTAAAAATGCAATCAATGCTTTAAGATGAAAGCAAAATGACCTAATAGAGTCATTAATTATGCATTTGATTTGTAGATCCTTGTTAGTGAGGTCTATAAGTGATATGCCAATATACATACAATGATTTTGGGTATGTACCAATCGCATATCACATTAATTCTTTAGCTAAGTTAATTGAGATTATTATATGAGTCTTATGTGTACTTATAATCCTCCATGAATATGAAATTAAGCCACAAAGAATGCTAGAAATATTTGTTTCCTCAACCTTAAGGGGAGAGAAGAGGAGACTGAGATTATAAAGTAAGCAATCACTTAGAAGATGTCTTCTATGAGATATATACCCAAACAAAAATCAAAGTGCACGTAATTATGCTTATGCTTGATAGATGTAGCCTAGCTACAATTTGCATTTGTTATAGCTAAGAAAGCATGAAACCAATATGTGTTCTGACTAAAGTTCCAACTCACATAGAACTCCTTGTGGTGACTTCACATAAGTTCATGGCAAGTATGGTGAAAATACGCTAGAAGCGTATGATAAGGGTTCAAAAATCTAAACCCTCAAAAGAGGAGTTATAATCCTTTAAAAGGATAGAAAACTTGTCATATTGAGTTGAAACATCCATATGAATAGAATCTGAGAATAGATTTCTTCGGTAAATAAAATATCCATTAATTGTCCTCATACCGGTGTAAGGTGATATGAGGTAGATATTAGTGATGCCTTTACCTAAACAGTTGCAACTGATAATGGATAAAAGTAATAATTATTCTTGATTCATTATGGAATGTTATTGGATAAATTATTATTAAATTAGAATAGTTAAATGTATCCGCTTTATGAGTGTGATTTGTATGGACAAGAAGTCCAACATTTAAAGGTGTCAGACCAATTGGCTATAAGTAGATGTTTTTAAAGAAATGATTTAAAAGTCAATTTAGTGACACATGTATTTGTACAAAAACTAAGATTTTGTTCCTGATAAGGTTTTTACTGGTTAAGTTTTCAAACAAAAGCACTATTAAAATGTGCTTGTACATATAAACAGAATTATACATAATATGACATATGAAGAAGACATATTAAGTTGAGGGGAGAAAATGTACTTTTTTCCTTAGCCATGGTTTTATCCCACTGGGTTTTCCTGGAAACTTTTTTAATGAGGTAGTATTTTAGAGATATACACTTAAGGGGGAGTATTGTAAATATCAGAAGATATACATGTAAGGGAAAGTGTTGTAAATATTCTATTTACATGTTGTAAATATACAATTTATGAATGTATATTGTATTAAATCACAGGGTTTAATACTTTCATCAGTACCATAAGTTGTAATAGCTTTTCCATTATGATTTCACCCCAACTCTACGTATCATCCACCTCCTTTCAAATTCTCTAACTCCTTCTCATGATGGATGTAATAAATGTAGGTATTATATATATGGGATATTGTGAATTGTAAATAAAATAAAGAATCCACACATATGAACGAGAATAAAAAGTCATATTCTCTCTTCCTTTCTATATTATTCTATATCTCTCTTTGAGTTTATCAATATTACGACAAACGATATATTTAATGTGTTTTAATTATTACTAATATTTGATGGATATAATTTATCTATGTATCAAAATAAGATTAATGTTTGGGAACACATCTATTATTGTATATTAATAATTTTGGGTATTTTTTATTTTAATCAAATATATTCTTATAATATTTTTTATTTGTTTAAAGGATAAAATATAATTTATTAAAAAATATTAATAATAATAGGTTTTGTTATTTTTTTGGTAATTAATATTAAGCTTTATTAATACCAAAACTGGGCGTTATGTACATCAAAAGTTAAAACAAGGATCTAAACAATCTCAAGGAAATATATCAAGTTGCTATAAAAAAAACTCCTATACTTCTCTTTATTTTCACATAATTGAAATCTAATGAAAAGCTTCCTAATAATTTACTTCATCATACTTCTTAGGTGCTAGGAACTTCCTTTGAAGATAGAAGTGTTCCTGTAGTGCCAAATGCCATTAACCACGGCGCCAAACAAAGCCTTCAAAACTCCAGCCCTACCATCTCGTCCCTTTGTATTATGAATTATTTGTTGAATCCAAGTATCCCAAGTTATACCATGATAATCAATATCTAGCCAATCGAAATCCATCTTCCAATAAATTTTTAGCAAAGTCACACAACACAAAAAGATGATCCATAGATTCAATCTCCCTAGTAAAAATCCCACAATCAGTGGAAACTTATATATGCCAACTACTCAGTTTATCTCTAGTTAGTAAGCCTCAATGACAAGCTAGCCAACTAGTGAAAGAGTGACGAGGCATACTAGCATGTTTCCAAACAAGAAAGTACCAATCCTTCTTCGACTCTCGATATCTCAGAGCATCATAAGCCTTATGAATCTTATAAATAGAGACTCCACACTGTCCATTGATGATATATTGTAATAAAATAGGCATAACTTTCATAATTCCCTTAAACAACCAAGAATGATAAGGAAGAATAACAAATGCATATATGTCTCTATTTTTGATATAAATACCATGAACCCATCTAATCCATAGACTCTCTTTATATTGCACAAGTTGCTAGAGCCATTCCCTCAAAGCAGCTTGATTCCAATCTTGCAAATCAACAAAACCCAGGGCCCCTTCCTTCTTTGGCAAACACACAATCTGTTATGACACCAAGGCTTTATAACCATTAGAAGTGCCTGTCCACAATAATCTTCGGCATATATGTTCTATATGTGAGATAAAAGCAATAGGAATAGGGAGTACTTGTGCCTAGAATCTTGTAATTCCTTGAAGAACTAAAGTAATCAAGTGGACTCTCCCTACATAGCTAAGGTACTTGCAAGTCCAACTTCTAACTTTAGCTAGTAGCTTATCAATCAAGGCCTGATAGTGATGTACCCCCATATATGTTAAGTCCCAAGGAATCCCTAAGTACTTAAAGGGAAAAGAACATTTAGGATAAGTAAATAAGGAAAGAATTTCACCCTTCATCCTTCCTTGCACATCAGCACAAAATAGAAAGCTCTTGTTAGGATTTACAATCAGACTAGAATAGCTAGAAAAGTGCTTGAGTACCTCTTTAAGATGGTTTGCTGAAAAAACATCTCCTTTATAGAATAATAAGAGGTCATCAACAAAATTTTGATCAATTTGATTCAAATTCTTGCATCCTAGATGTCCATGGAAATCAAAGCACAACCATAATCTTCTCAGAGCTCTATGAAGGTGCTCCATGCAAAGAACAAACAAGTAAGGAGAGATTAGATCTCCTTGCCTCATCCCCCTTCTACTAAGAAATGGCTTGATGAGAACTCCATATATATTATTAGAAAACCTAACAATGGAAACACACTAAATAACCAAATCAATGAAAGTCTATGGGAAATTCAGAGCCTCTAAAACTTGTTTTATAAAACTCCACTCCGCTGAATTATACTCCTTTTTCAAGTCCACTTGCAAAAACACTATTGAGTTGATGTTATTTCTTGAGTAATGCTTCACAAGCTCTACTGCCATAAGAACATTATCATAGAGTATTAAACCTTTTACAAAAGCAACCTGAGATGTATCAATAACCTCAGATAAAACACCCTACGTTTTGTTAGCCAGGACCTTCAAAAAAGACAACATGCTATTGGTATAAAATCTTTCACCTTATTAGCACTTGGGACTTTGGAATCAAGGAAATGGTTGTACTATTAATCTGCTTTATTGTTGTTATTCATAATATAATATATTATTAAGAATTAATATAATTAATACTAATTTATATTAATAAATAATAATATGTGTGTTAATAATTAATAATTATAATTCATAATAATAATTAATATTAAGACTAATTAGTCATATTAATATTTTGAATGATCAATATTGTTAAAAATGATATATAAATAATTAATAATTAATTTTAATAATTATTAGTATAATAAATTGATATTAATAATTAACATATATTTAATTATTTTATTTTAAAATATAATTAACAATTATATAAACAAAATCTCACCCTCTAATCTAAGCTAGTACGATAAAGCCTAAAAGCCTCTCACCTAGTCAATCTAACCACGCAACAACATTGTGGGTAAAAGTCATAGTATTAATATCCAGTATGGTGGATTCAAAAATCAGTCATTGTCCCCTCCATTTTAACTTGGCCTAATTTCCCCCAATTTTCTAGCACTGACCACCATATCCCACCTCACATGTAAGAATGGTAAAAACGAAATAACTTGGAAAACATGTGAAGTATAGAAGATCACTGGGCATACCCAACCCCAGGGGAATAAAAAATAATTAGAATAACTATAAGCTAGTAGACCTACCAAACAAAATCTTGATAGGAGGACAATAAGGCATAACCAAAAGAGATAGGATAGACATACCACAAGTTGGCTCCACAAATCAATGTGAGTCATTTTAGTGCACTTTGTCCTCATTCATGCGCTTCTTGAGAATTTAAAAATAATAATTTGAAACATCCCCAGAGGATCACCTATCCTAAAATTTTTCCCACGACTAACTATGTGGTTCTTAGGATTAATCACCAAAAGGACGGTTTACTATGTTGATATAAGCAATTGGATCAATCCTTCTAACACTGCTCAATTTGAGGTATTACATACACCCCATCCAATTCCAATTTTCATTTTGGTATGGAAGATGTCGATGGCACCTGATCAATGATAATACATGCTAATCTGACCAACTACTTCACAAAATGGGTTAAAGTTGATTCATTTGCTCATGTTGGCAGCAAAGAAGTGAAGAATTTTTTTTGGAATAATATCATTTTCCAATTTAGGGTACCAAGAGAAATCATCAGGGATAACACCTCCTGGTTCATCTCCAATTATTTTCAAGATTTTTACAAAGAATGTAGGATCAAATTGCATTTTTTCAACATCGTAATACTCCCAAGACAACAAGAAGGTGGAGTCAATAAACAATACTATCGTTGTTGCAATCCAAAAGAGTCTCAACCAAGCTAAAGAAATTTAGGCCAAAAAATTGACGGGAGTCCTATAGTCATACAAGACCATTACCCACTCCTCAACTGAGGAATCCCCCTTTGCTCTAGCACAATGTATGGAGGTAGTACACCCCATCAAACTAGGGCTCCATACTGCTAGGTTGCAAATTGTTAACAAACCACAACAAAGAAAAATAAGGAATTTTTATACAACCTATACACTATTGATGAACATAGAGACGTAACACTCATTAGGATAGAGGCCTGCCAACAAAAAGTAAACAAACATTTCAATAAGAATATTCGAGCATGATGTTTCAAGGAAGGTAACCAGGTCCTCAAGAAGTTATTCCAAAATACCCAGGAACTGATATAGGAAAACTAGGACCCATTTACAAAGTCCCTTATAAGATCATTAAAGTAATAGGTTCAGGAGCCTATATGACCAAATGGAAGAAACATCTACACTAGTTGGAATGTTGTACATATAATGTTGTATCATTTTTTAACACCATCAAGTAAGGTCTTTCTTACCCTATGTTACCTAGTAGTATTATGTTGTTATGCCACTATCCATCCTAGTTCCATTGGGACACAAGCCATGATGGCACACAATACCACACACAAAAAAATAATCATAATTAGACCAAAAGTAGTTTGGAGAACCACTCGTGGATTCTTAGAAGGTCTTTACAACCCTAACCTTGTACAACACTCTAGAACAAGAGGCCTCATCCCTTTGAATAGGGTGGGAACCTACATACGATGAGCCACGATAATGGAAGTTGTAATCTTTTCCTTTATTAGGTTTTTACCCAAGGGGTTTTACCAATAAGGTTTTTAGTTAGGCATCACAAGCTCGACACCCCACACCACCAACATATGATTTAACTGATTATCCTGATTGAGCAATGTGGAGTAACAAGTCACAAGTTTGGAGAAATACTTTAGTCATTTTCATTCATTTTGTGTAACCATGACAAAATACTATGTGTCATTGTACAAATACTATAATAATACACACTATGAAGGATGTTTCAAGTTGAATTAATACAATTTCTTTATATATATATATATATATATATTGCTTGCACTTTGTAACAAAATTTGCTTAACCAAGCGCATATAGTAGTACTAGAGTCCATAGTTATTAAAATCTATATTCAATCCTACTATTATATGATCTTAGGATCTAAAAATTAAAAAGTGATCCATGATCCTAGGTAGAATTTGTAAGTAATTAAATAGTATAGAATCTTACAATCCTACTACAATTTTTATTGATTTATTTCCAAATCTATTTCTCATGTTATCCCAAATATGTTTCTTCCTTAATCTTCTAATATTTATCCTATATTATTTTACAACAAGTCTTGAAAATGAGTTGATGCAAAGAAATTATGACTTATCTACCATTAAAATAATAAAGTTGATTGTTGTTGTAAAATACTAACAAAAGAATATAATCTTCATATAAATAGTAAAATGAATATAAAAGTTTACAATATTATTAATCATTTGCTTTTATTCAATCCACAATTAGTATTTTTTTTATGATAATGCTAGCTTCATAATGCAAGCAATTTTTAGCTTACAATGTACATATAGTTCATATAGTAACTTTATGTGTGTGCTTATAACCAAAACATCTTTTTTTTTTGCTTTTAATCTTTATCTTGATTCATTAAAATTTAAAAAACCAATATAAAACATTTTTGGTTCATATTCTCTTAAATGACTGAAAATAGTGTTCTCTTATTGTTGCCTTCATTATCATCCACTTTCTTCATTCTTTATATGTTTTTCTTAAGGTTAGCAATAGTTTATATTTTGAATAAAATGAGTTGTATGTTTTCTCTACCCATAATCTCATTTAATTTTCACATTTCATTTGAAAATTATTTATGATATTGCTGACTTAATATAGTTCCTAATATGTAAAATAACTTCAAAAATTTATGCTACTTGTAAGTTGTTAGAACTTAATTAGTGACTATATGAGGGGTTAAGAGTGTAGTCTTCTATACTTTTACTTTAAACTATATTATTTTGTAGCATACAAGTATCAAGTTTTATATTTTTATAGTTTTTGTAGGATCTTATGATTCTATGTTCCGATTATATGATTTGATCTTGATTGTCCAAATTGATCGTAGGTAAAATCTCAATTATAACAACCTTGATAGAGGTCCCCCATGCTCAAGAAGACCTTACAAAAAAGCTAAAGAAGTAGTATTAAGGGTGCAAACCCCACCATCTCCCTCCTTAGTTAGATGAATAATTCTTGTACAACTCAACTACTCAAAGACCTCTTATCTAGGTTAGGTCTCTTTGATCTCCTCTAGGAGCTCCCAATAGCCATGACATTCTTCAAAGAACTCCTTCTTCATCTGCACCAACTCTTTTAGCAATCGCCTCCTAAGATAGCCTCTAGCACTAGAAGGTTTTGATCTCAAGGCATTGCTCTCAGCCTTCACAATGCTTTTCAATCACACAAACGGTATTCTCCTTAGCAAAGATCTTGAACCTTATATCCACAAGTACCCTCTTTTATTCTATGAGGTGAGTATTTTCATTCACCAACAAGCAACTCTAGTAGTGTAATAACTCCGCATGCAATTTTTCCACTTTTTCCCACAGTATTTCTACTTTACAGTGCACTCAATGGTGCCAAGAGCACCTGCCAAACCTTCATTTTTTTCACTTTATGTCCTCAACAACACTCTAATTGAGTGCCTTAATGTAGCATAGAAACTCCTAGCCCCATCCCCTATAACAATCAACTCCTATTCCAACAAATCGTTTGATTCACTATCAGACATCACCCTCTTCTCTAAGTTTTCCAAAGAAGAGGAGGATGTGTTGTTAGAAACACTCGATGAAATAGCTATAATTTTTTTAATGAAAGAAGATGATACTAGAATGAACTTAGTCCATTTTTTTTTTGACAAATATTAAGCTAATTAGAAGCTCAATAAGCCTCTAAGCAAAAGAGCACTCCTCTTTATAAAATCCAGTAGGGCAAGAGTATTGATTGTGAGATAATTGTTCACCTACTTATATTCCTAGGAATCAGTGACTAAAACTATAGTGCAATAAGTTGGCTAACCCTTAAGTTGTGAGCTAACCAAGGCACGCCATGTAAGCACCAAATCTTGTGATTCAAAACACCTACCTTCTTTGGAAATTGAATGGTTTCCCAACTTCCCATGGAAAATAGGACATTAAGTAACACCACTTCAATTCAGTAGTTGTCATCCTTTTAAAATAGGGATGTGCAAGCTTGGATCAAGAAAAATCACACGCACGACACTTCATGGGGACTAGGGATGTGAAAGCATCAAGAATGGAAGACCAAATGACAATATGAGAAACAAAAGATCATAATCAACATGGTGAGTTCACTTACAACCACCTAACCAACAATAAAGTGTAAAATTCAAGTAAAGCCATGAACAAAGAAAAAGAAAAAAGAAGAATAAAAGAAGACAAATTGCCACCCAAAAATCAAACCTCCATTTGCTTTGAATGAATATTTATAATGAGAAATCGCTAGTTGAGCTCACAATTAGAAAATGTCCACGTAGGCCATGGTAACTTACAAAATTTGAATTCAAAAGAATAAAGGCCTATTATTTTTGAATTTTTTGATATCATCTTATTAGTTCGTATGAGCATTAACATAACTTATTAATATTATTAATGATAATAATGTTTCTAATTAATAATATTATAATTATGACTTTAATTTATGGTAATATTTATATTGATATTATATTAATGAAAATAGAAATTATTATATTTAATATAAAATTTATGTAAATATTATTATATTATTTGTTATAATAATTTATTATAAATATAAATATTACTATAATGATTATATTATTATAAATTTAATAATATTTATATCAATAACAATATAATCTTTTTTATATTATTCAAAATACTATTATATATAGTTATTAAAAATAATACTAAAAATAATAATATTCTAAAAAATAATATAAATCATTTTTTATTAATAATATGATTATATATAAGTATTATAACTGCTAATATTCTTAAAAATAATATAATAATAAAGATAATATTATTATAGTATCTATAATAACTATAATAGAAAATTATAATAGTTGTAGTTATATTAATTATTTTTTTATTAAAAATAATAACACTTATAGTGATTAGAATTAGAATTATAGCTATAATTGTAATTATGAGAATTATTTTTTAAATACCTTTATTATTAAAAATTATCATAATTATAGTATATATATTAATTATAATAATTATAATAAAAAAATTATCATAACTTTAGTTACATTACTTATTATCATTGAAAATTAATAATAATTATAATAACAATAAAAATAATTATAAAAAATTATAATAATTACAATTATAGTTATTATTACTATAATCATATTTGAAATTATTATTTTTTACATTTTTTTATTATAATAAATAATAATAATAATTGTAATTATAGTAATGGTTATTACTCTAATTTAATTAGGATACTTATTATTGTTATAAATACTTTATCATTATAATTAATAATTATAATAATTATAATAAATATTAATTATAGTAACTATAATTTTTTAAAGAATAATAAATAGTAATTATAATAATTGTAATTAATAAAAATTATAGTACTTACAAAAATTATGCTTATTATTATTTTTAGTGGTAATAATTATAATAATAAGATATAACGTTAATAATATTGTTCATGTTAATAATAATAATATTTTTATTTCTATTAATCATAATTAAATAATAGAATGCTAGCAGTAAAACTGAACATACATCTATAAATAATAGAATGTCACATCCGACATCTGATACTTTTGGATAATTAGTTGGATGGATTTGAGTTATAATAATATATATATAAATATATTAGATGATATTTCTTTTCATTTAGGGTGTATAATTTATCATAACCAACCAAACCATGAATTGAAAGATTCTTTGTAAATACATTATTATTTTTTATTGAAACCTTTCAATTTTAGGGAATATATACCAATATAGCAAATTTGAATCATTCCATCACCATTAAGTCCCAAACGAACCATGGAAAAGTAAAAAGAGGAAAATGTCCAACTAATGCTTACCTCTACCGTTTTATATATTGTACTAACATTAGATCACCAATTCCCTTTTTAACACGATAAGCACAAAATTTGCAACTCTATCGTCATTGGAAAGAAATCCATACGTAGTTACAATTTCGATTGAGCAAAGGAAATGCCAACCAGAATATCAATTGTACTACGATTCTTTTTCTGTGGAAACTACAAGCAAGATTTGACAAGGTTGAAAATGATGTCTCGCCGTCGGCATGTCCTTTTCATCGAAGGATTTGTTTAGGAAGGCATGGCCTCCGGCTACAACTTTCCAATTCGCAACTTTGTAAGACAATACTGCTTAAGTTTTTAAATATTTATCATCTCATATTTTTAATTTTTATTTTAATAATTAATATCTTTTAATATATATATATATATATATATATATATAACAAAAAATGATTATTATTAATTTTTTAAATACAAATATAATAATTTTTTATTAAAATGTATTATAGTTTTTTAAATATAATAATTAAAATCTATCATTAAATACGTGATGATAACTATTTAAAATAAACTATAAAAAATTCAATCACAATAGCTAACAACTATGTCATGCTGATGTTGTAAGGCAGACTTTGGTTTAAGAATAAAAATATAAATAAAGTATTCCGCTAGTAAGAGATATTGTTTTTTATAATCATTTCAATAATACATTCTAATAAAATCAAAGGTTTATAAGGCTTCTCAAAATTATTACATGACATTTTAATATTTAGAGTCATATTTATGTCTAAAAAAAATATTCACAAAGTTACAATATATGAAGATAATCGTCGGAAAGAGCTGAGAATAATCTTAAAAGAGTGAAAGTTGTCGGCTATTATAGTAACTCATGTTACCTTATCAAAAAAATAAACTTACTAAAATTGATAAATATATTGAAATATTTTTGTTAAAAAACAGTTATTAGAGTTTAAAACCATCAACAAAACATAAGATGATCCTTTCAGACAAACGTTTCAAATGAAAGCTTCGTAAGTCCGTCCAACACTCATAAAAGCATGCATCAAGGGGTGAAAATTTACTCGCAATTTGCAAACCATACATGGTTATTCACTTTATGCAGCAGTACGTCACAAAACCTAGCCAGTTTATCACACAAGCAATACACCAATATTTGAAGACTACTGAATAAATTATACAGTATTTTTAAAATATAGTGTTGTATACTTGGTTTTGACGCTAACAAATAAAATGACTTTTCATATCTTCCATATTCCAATATTGTGTGGGCTTGAAGAGGTTTGAGAGGAACGAATTCAAGAAACCAAATAACGTATGAAGCTCATGAAGTGTTACGTATCTAAAGTCTAAACTTAAGCCTTTATTCAAAGGTAATATTTTATTTATAGGATAACAATATGCTGACATATGTTTAATATTTTAAATTTTTTTCGGAGCCCCCCCACCCAATGCTTACTCCAGTTTCTTATTGAATATGTTTGTCACAAGTGTATCTCTGAAAAATAGGAAATTAATTTTTCGCAAGAAAAAAAATACTTTTGGGGAAAATAAATGGATAAACCTAAAAGATATTTATTTGAACAAGTTTTTGTATTATTCTCTAAATACTTTCCAAATAGATTTATTGTGTTAATATGAAGACATTCTATACATGCGAGAAAAAAATTATTTCAACATAGCAACCAAGTATTGTTTATCAGATAAAATATCTAGGATATTTTCTCAAACATGTCGTTTGACCAAACAAGATTTTATTACCAGTCTATTTGTGAATAAAAAAATATTTTCAAACGGGTTACAAGCTTTTTACGCGGATAATAGGAAGTGATGTCTAATTACTCCAGTGACTATTATGGTTACTTAGTAATAATTTTCTTTTTAATGAAGTTATGAAAAATACTTTTACAATGAATCCAACGAAGGAGTTCAGCATGCAAGGGTTTATAGAGATTACAGTGAGATCAAGGGTTCGAGTGCATTAATGGTGTTTTGGTTTTCTCTAGAAAATTAGATCAGTGAATTTAGTTATTGCTACTTATTCCATCCATTTCTAAAATAAAATCAGATTATGATATCAGCAAAAATAAAGTGACTAGAATATGCCCTAAAAAATGACATAAAACTATGCAATACCTAAAAAAAATTATACTACCTCCATATATATATAAAAAGAAAAGTCTTTCTATTAATCTAGACACTTTTCAAGGAATTAATAAAAGTAGTTTTTAAATTATACTACTACCATTCATTAACAAATAATAAAGCACTTAATATATCGATAATGAGAATAAAGTGATGATAAAAATAGAAATTAGGTGTTGATTTTTCTAAAATAACTTTATTTTTTATACAAAAATTTAATGATAGAATATTTTTCTTATGTAGAGTGAGTATAAAATTGCAGTTATGATGACATTTGTTCAATACAATTACAAAATGTACTCTAAGTATTTTTTTAAATATTAAATAGAACTTTATGAGAATCATTTAGTAAAAAGAAATTGCAATAAATAGGAAAACAAATTATAATGATAAAGTTAGGTTGTAATAATATGTTTAAAAGTGATTTTTTTGCATATATCATATATTACAATGGTAAAATTTGCTTACCCTAGCTTGAGAACATTATACATCTTATCCAAGAATCTTAAGTAGGAAAACATATATTCAATAAAAGAAGTGATTTAACTGTTTAATTATGATGATATTTTATATCTATTTTACAATCCATGATCCATAATATAGGTCGTTATAGAAAAATTGCTAGGTATTGAGGAACTCTACAAGTTTATAAATTTGACACTATTAAAAGTTGGGAGAAGATGTAATTAGGAATGAAATCATTAATTATTGGGAGGAAATAAGGATGGAGTTGGAAAATTTTGTTAACATTATGCATTGACCTGAGAAAATCTATATTTTGCATCAAATTTATTTTACTAAACAACTTATATTTTGAATAAGATGAAGTAATATATAGATGTACGAATGTTCGAGATGGCTTGAATCCAAAAATGGTTACAACAAAGTAGTATTTACGGACAAGCTCGTGAAGATAATATTAAATTTTCCTGCTTGTCGGTCTTTGTCCGTAGGTCCACCTTTTTTTTTGTTCTTTTTTCCCCTATCAACAACTAATTAAGTTCTTAGTTCATGTAATCGCAAGACCTCAACTTCTACTTCAATGTCCAACGTTATCTATCTCATAATAGATAAGTTTGGTAGGGTGCGTCTACAAGGTAATCTCGAAGATCCTTGCCCAGAGGCTAAAGTAGGTGATCGATGAGCTGGTTGGTGATTCGTAGTCAGCTTTTATAGAAGGAAGAAGCATTCTAGATGGGGCTTTGGTAGCAAACGAAATTGTGCAGTGGTACAGACGAAAGAATAGTATCAGGGAGTCATGGTCAAGCTTGATTTTCAAAAGGCCTATGATAGTATCAAGTGGGAGTTTGTTGACAAGATGCTAAGGATTATGGGTTTTAGTGGAGTGTTCAGAGGATGGGTCAAGGAGTGTATTTCTACTGCTTCTATATCGGTGCTGGTGAATGGTTCCCCTACTCCCCCTTTCAATATGGGTAGGGGGCTTAGATAGGGTGATCCTATCTCCCCCTTTTTATTCGTCTTAGCGGTAGAGGCATTCAACCAGCTTATCAGGAGAGGTGTTGACAAGGGTTTGATTCATGGGTTAAGAGTGGGGAGGCATGGGTGCAAAGTCACGCATCTGCAGTTTGCTGATGATACGATGATCTTCTGTGAGCCATCTCTAGAGAATATAAGGAATTAGAGGAGATTGATTGACTATTTTTACTTACTCTCGGGGCTCAAGGTTAATTTTGATAAAACGGAGCTCATTGGTCTTGGGGTGGACGAGCAGTTTCAGAGGGAGGCAACATCCATCTTGAGTTGTGTCATCGGTTCGCTACCTACCATTTATCTTGGCCTCCCGTTAGGTGCAAAGGCCGGCAATAGTCAGACGTGGAAACCTGTGATTGATAAGGTGAAGCGAAGGTTAGCAGGGTGGAAATCGAAGGTTCTCTCTAGAGTAGGAAGGTTGGTTCTGATCAAGAGTGTTCTTAATAGTCTTCCGATGTATTACATAAGCCTCTTCAAGATTTCGAAGGGGGTTTCTAAGGAGATCATTTGTATTCAGCGTAATTTCTTCTAGGGTAGTAGAGGAGATAGGAGAAATCTTCCTTTGGTGAAGTGGAGTGTGATTCAAAAGCCCAAGTCCTTGGGAGGACTTGGTGTGGGGGACCTTGTTACGAAGAATAATGCTTTATTGTTCAAATGGTGGCGGCAGTTTTTCACTATAGATGGTGCAGCTTGGAAGGATGTTGTCTCCTCAATCCATAATGAGGACCAGTCAGGAGGCATTCACAACTTGGGCTCTCAACGCGAATGGACGCCATGGGTGGATATCATTCAGATGGGCAACTTAAACCCTATCCTGAAGCAGAGATTGTCTATAGTTGTAGGTGATGGGAGAAACGTTAGCTTTTGGCACGATGACTGGATAGGTTCAGGAGCGCTAAAGTTGGTATTTCCAAGACTCTATTCAGTTTCAAGGCAGCAGGACGAGAGTATTGTTGGTATGGGAAGATGGGATAGGTCATAGTGGAATTGGAGTCTATGGTGGTGGAGGAACCTTTTTGATTGAGAGGTAGAGCTAGTGGAGCAATTGGAAGGGCTTATCGATTAGTTTCCTTTATCTAAAGATAAGGAGGACTCGTTCAAATGGGATTTTGAGGATAGTGGTACTTTCTCGGTTAAGTCTTTTTGTCAGGTATCTTATCAGCTTCTTGATGGAGATAGGTCTCCAAGTTTTTATCCTAGTTTGATGTGGAGTGGCTTATCCCCCTGAGGATTGAGCTTATGGCCTAGTTCACGATCCAGCAAAGGCTCAACACTAGAGATATACTAGTCATGTTCCAAATCATTGATGCAAGGGAGGTAGGGTGCCCTTTTTGTAAGGAGGATCAAGAATCAGTGAATCATGTGTTTCTGCATTGCTTTGTGATAGGGAGGATTTGGTACAAGATTAGTGGTTGGCTGGATTCTACTTGGGTGATGCCAAGCTCTATCGAGGAGCATGCGGCTGCATGGATGGGAGTTAGAAGATCTGGTTTGAAGAGAGACATTTGGCGTACGGCCTTTTTTTGCTATTATAAGTGTTATCTGTGAGTTTAGGAACAAATCTGTCTTCAATAAGTTCCATGTGTGTATTAGATGACTTATTTTACTCATTAAGGTTAAAATAGGCTCATGGATTAAGTTCAATAGGAAGGCTTTCCCCTATAGAATAGAGGAATTGGTTCATAATGTTCAAGCTTTTTTGTAAGTTTGGCCTAATTCTTCGGAATTTGGTTGATTTATAATTATCAAAAAAAAATAACGTAAGCCATTTGCTAAAACACTTTTTTTTTTAAGTAAGGCTTTCAAATTTATCTTTTTTTTTAACTATCCTCCCTTCCTTATTCTTCCTATCTCATTATTTATCCATCCTTTATTGATGTTTATCGTAAATATTAAATTATCCAAGTTAATTAAGAACATTTTTTTCGTCAAATTTAATATTGTTTGTTTTAAAGTTCAACTCTTCATTTATTTGTTATAACTTTAAACAAAATTTGTTGTGAAATACAAGGAATACGTTTTACCAACATTTATATTGATTATAAATGACAATAATATCCCTTTTATATAGCATTGCATATACAGTAAATTATATAGATTACACATATCTGTAGGGAGCATTTGGGATAATGATATAGGGTTATATGCTCTTAGAGGGATCGAACTCTCATTAGTCATGATGTGACCTTATACATATACTATTTTTGCTAATTAGAAGTTGTGGTGTTATGGTTAGTTTTTTACCTTATTTAATTATTGAGAATAAGCATACTAAGTTTTCTATAAATTTTTAAAAGTTGTAGTTGAAAAATAGCTAGTTGAAACATTCATCCAAGCACTCACATAATATGGATAAGATACAAATTGCATAAATTTTATTTATGTATCTTAATATTTGGCCGAATATTTTATGAATACCTTATGTTTTTAGAACATCACTTAGTACCTTTGTATTTTAATTTGGTTTCATTAGTGAAATGCCCAAAAACTCTAATTTTGGAAATTATGGCTTAATAAAGATTTATTAGGAAGATTAATTAAATTATTTATTTTATTAAAATATAGGGGGCTATTTAGGGACAATCAAGGGAAAAAAATGATAAATAGGTTGATTAGGAAGAATTAGGGAGTAATGCTAATTTATATGGGATTAAAAGAAAAATTATCCAAAATAGCCTAAATTAAGCCAAAAAGGAATTAATTATTATTTTATAAATATTATTATCCTAAATAACCCAAAAACACCAAAATACCCAACCCACATATTTTCCCTTTCTTTTTCTTTCTCTTTTTCCCTTTTCTTCCCCCCCTCGACCTAGGCTAGCGTCGCGCTACCCAGCCTTCCTGTGCAGCCCAGGCCTGCACCGCCTTCTCCTTCTTTTTTTTTCTTCCTTCCCGGCCGGTCCGGTTCTTTTTTTCTTTTCTTCTTTTCTCCCTGAGCTGCCCGGCCCCGACATGTTATTCTTCCTCGAGGCGTGGGCGGCGACCGAGGAGCTGCAACCCAGTGCTCCGTCGGCCACCATCACTGCCACCATCCTGTCCTCCCTCTCCCGTTGCTTTCTTTCACAATTTTGACCCCAACCAACCTATTCCCCTCTCCTGAGCACCCTGCCCTTTTCCCTTTCCCTCTTCCCTCGACTATGCCGCCCCTGCCATGGCAGAACCACCTTGAGTGCTGCCACTGGGTGGCATGCCTGGCATCTACACCCCCTTGTCTTCTTCCCCTTGTCTTTTCCCAGCCAATCGATCTATATATATACCCCATAGCCTGCCTCAATTTGAATTTTGATCTCGAAAATCCAAAAACAGCCCTTCTAGCCACCTCCTCTTTAGACAAGCAAACCACAGCCACCGCCCATCGCCGCCAGCTAAACCACCCCCAAAACTGCTCCTTGCACCACCCTCTACCTAACCAAGCCCTCCTCGTCTCTTGATATCCCCTGCATGAGCCACCCCGGCCGTGCAAAGTTGCCCTCCCCAAACGACCAACTTCAGCCCCTACCGCCCTTCGCACAGCCACCCGCCGTCAATTCCGCCACCACCAACGCCACCTCTACCCTCCAAAACAACTAGGGGAGACTCCTCTACCTCCCCACACCTCCCTTTCTTCCTCCTCCCTCCTTTCTCCTTCTTCTACCACCTCAAACTTCCACAACCGCCACCGCTGGTGCCACCACTGCCTTAGGTGGTTCTCTAACTTTCCCAACCCTTAAAACTCACTTTATACAAATATTAGTTATTTAATAATATTAATGGTATTATCTATATTATTAGTATTATTATTATTATTATTATTATTATTATTATTATTATTATTATTATTATTATTATCATTATCATTATTATTATTATTATTATTATTATTATTATTATTATCTTGTTAATATTGTTAATACTAACTTTATCCATTATCACTTTTATTATTAATATAAATATTTGGACCTTTATATTATTATTATCATTTTGGTTACTATATTATTGTTATTGTCATTATTATTACTATGCTTAACGTTATTATTATTATCATTATTATTTTTATTATTATTACTACTATTATTATCATTGTTACTTTATTATTACTATTATTATTATTATTGTTGTTGTTGTTGTTGTTGTTGTTGGCGTTGTTAATAATATTACTATTATTTTTATTATTATTAATGTTATTGAAACCGAAATTGGCATGTTTCCCTTTTGTTACTATAGAAGAAGAATACCCAACCTTAGTATTATTACTATTATTATTGTTATTTAAACCTTGCTAATATTGTTCCTAATGCCTTTGTTACTAACATTATTACTATGGTATCATTATTAGTTATTACTAGTACTATTGTTATTATTTTGTTAATATTATTATGATAAAAACATTCGAACCCTTATATTATTATTATTCCAAATATAACTAATATCATTATTATCTTTAATAATATTAGTACTTTGTTAGTAATACTAATATTATATCATTATCTTATCCCTAAAACCATTATTAGCCTTAGCCTTAAAAATAATAGGGATTCTATTTCTAGGAGTATTGGTATTACTATTATTATTATTATTATTACTATTTTATTTTAACAAGTATTAGTACTATCATTAGAAGAAATAAAGCTATTAGGTTTTATGATATAAATATAGTTATGAATAATAACATAAGTATATTTTGACTAGTAATAATGTAACACCCCAAAATTTACACAATTTTTTTTTTTAAAAGCAATACTCACAAATTAAAACTGTAAATTCTGGGGATGTTACCGCCACACTTAGTACCAGACCAGTTTACTTCTACCGTTCTGGTACCAAGTGCTAAGGCTAAGAAAACATTATCAGTAATACCATACAAATTCAAATTTATGAAAACAGAAATCAGAGTACGCGTAAGTCTTACATAATTCGAAATACCGGCTATTGTTTTTCCAGATAATAACTAAACAACCTTAGTAAAATTGTTTCGACAATTCAAACATAATAAAAGATAACATGAATCATAAATTTAAAAAGGACAACGACCACGTCACTCTAAGATTGATCCAGCCAAGCTATCACTCTGCCCCTCCTGATGTCCCGTAGACATCGATAGCATCAAAGTAAGTATCTCCTACCTGCAACAAATTAGACGGGCCTTCTGCTCGTGGGAATAAGCAGCACCCATGAAATGGGTGATCAGTACGCTACGTACCGAGTAAGGTAACCGAATAATAAGGCCGGCATATAACATATTAATTCATGTAGGATAATGATCACATACAATTACAACTCATACATACAATACATAGAAGCATAAAGTGACATACATAACTTATAATCAACAGTCCACACATAAGGCCCAAAAGGTCCGGATTAACCATTTAATCTTTCTTTTATCAAAAGTCAATTCACGTCATGCTTTTTATCAATCCATGAGAAAATAGGAACACCCCACTATTATAACCGGTGGGCCGGATACACATAGGGTAAAACCCTAACCACTATTCCTGACCGGTGGATCGGTCTGGTTCCTGCTCGCCTCATATCCATGCAAAAACAGGAACACCCCACTATTATAACCGGTGGGCCGGACACACATAGGGTAAAACCCTAACCACTATTCCTGACCGGTGGATCGATCTGGTTCCTCTTCGCATGGTGTTTCACTGTAAGTAATTATGTCTTTTAAGAGCTTTAACAATTCTGGTTTGTATTTATTGAGCTCGAGTCACCCCACTATTATTGCCGGTGGGCCGATCACACATAGGACCTCATGTCCTAACCACTATTATTACCGGTGGATCGGTCACATATAGGGTAAAACCCTAACCACTATTCCTGACCGGTGGATCGGTCTGGACCCGGCTCAATACTCTTCCACTTTAAGATATTAGTGTCTTAAGTATTTTATTCAAAAACATTTGACATTCACAAACATTTGCCCAAACATGCATGACTAATCCATGAAAGCCCTAACTCTCATGCAACCCTACTCCATGCAAACCCTATCTCCACAATTCCATGCAAATCTTAGTTCCCATGCAAACCCTAACTACACATGACCCACGCTTCCATGCAACCCTAGCTCCCATGCAAACCCAATCTCCACGTACCACACTCCCATGCAAACCCTAACTCCACGTACCTCACATGTGCAAACCCTAGCTTCACATATACCACCCTTCTATGAAAACCCTAATTCATATGCAAACCCTAGCTCCACGTAGACATGCTTCCATGCGACCCAGATCCCCATGCAACATTAATTCCATGTAGGCATGTTCTTATGAAACCCTAATCCACATGCAAAACCCTAACTCCACATTAATTCATGCAAACCCTAATATTATGTTATTTCATGCACACCTTCAACTTCTTGCTATTCCATGCAAACCCTAGTATCATTCCCTTCCGTGCAAATCCTAGCACCATGCCATCTCATGCAAACCCTAGTACCATCCTCTTACATGCAAATCCTAATTCATATATCACTTCAGGTCATACATTAATGACATAAGCATACACATATTTTTCATGGCACATGACCTTCATAATAACATACTTCAACTTCATAACCATGTCGCATGCATAATCAATAAGAATAACGAACATAGATTACATAACATGTCATATTCATAATACATGCAAACACATAAATGACCTTAGTAGACCCTTACCTAAAACGTCACCGGTCTTGGTGCACGCTCCTATTCCAGTTGGGGGATTTGATTGGGTTCGCCTATTATATCAAAGCATAATATAATTAGACCCTCTTATATAATTTTATTATCCTCTAACTTATTCCAAGATTTATTTTTTTAATTAAAATACTACTACTTAAAAATTAACTATAGAAACTATTACAATTAATTTATTATTTTCATTCGAAGAGGGTGGTGATACAAGGGTTTCTACCCTTCACCAAAATATTAACAATAATAGTAATAACAATAATACTAATAATAATAATAATAATAATAATAATAATAATAATAATAATAATAATAATAATAATAATAAATTTATTAATAACACTCTTATTAGTAGGATATTAATATTAATAATACCATAATTCTTTAAATTACAAGGTGGCTTTCAAAATCACTCCATTTAATAATAACACTATTCAAAATGTAATAATGATATTAATATTATATATATACTTATAATATAAAGTTAATAAAGATAATAATAATAATAATAATATGATTAGAAGTAATGTTAAAAATGTTAATAATATTAATAAAAAGTAAAAGTGCGAGGATTAATTAAAATCTTAAGTTTATGAACCTCCTGAAATAATTACAATATCAATCCAATAATTACACTACTAATAAAAATCTTAATATTATTATTATTAATAACATTAAACATGTAAAAATTTAATTAAATAAGTAAAGGCCGAGATGAATAATATTTCTTACTCAAGAATACTCCCATACCTGTAAAAAAATTTTAGAAATTAGATACAGTCAATATTACTAATAATAATAATTATAATAATAATAATTAAAGTTGAAATAACACTAAAATTTAGACTAAAAATAGAATAATTATCAATAATTCAAAACTAAGTGTTTAAAATGTCTAGGGTTTCACCTTGAGTCGGAGGATGTGGGTGGAACCGGCGGTGGCTCCCGGAGGTGGCCGGAAAATGGATCTAAGAGGGTAAAAATGAAGAAAAAGAGGTGAGGAGGAAGGAGAAAAATAAATAAATCTATGGGGCTGTGGAGGAGATTTATAAGGAGTTAATGGTTGGTTTGGAAGGTGGTAAAAGCGGCGGATGTGGTGGTGGCTGGCGTTTCAAGGTCTCGGGGTGGAATTTTCTGGCGAGATAACTAGTCAACTTTACACGATTATGGAGGCTTGTACAAGGTTAATCAAACGTCGTAGATGATTTAGTTAATTAGAGGGTATTTCAGGGAAGAGATTGGAAGTGAGAAGAGGCGACGATGTTGGGTATCGGAGGAGAACGAGGCGTCTAAAGTCAAGGTGGAGCACATACTATACTTAGGGTTTCGGGAAAAAAGGAAGCTCGATTTCAGGCCAAATGTGGGGTATTTATAGTAGTGGAAGGTAGGCTCGGGTTGTGGAGGTTACCAGAAGATCAATTTCGGTGGGAAAATAGGTTGGTTTTGCCGTTGGTCGGGCGGCACAAATTCAAAATTTTGCCCGACCTTTGAGAGGGAAATGAGGGCAAACGAGCGGGAGAGAGAGACAGTTGAGGGTTTCAAATGAACGTGCAGACCGAGAGGGAGAAAACGAGCGGAAGAAGAGCCGGTCACGCCACGTGTGGCCGGTAACGCCATTTCCAGGGAAGGAAGGAAGGTGGACGGTTATGGCGTCGGGCGGGAGGAGGAAGAAGAAGGTGGGGGGGTTGGCCGGCCGGTTCGCGGGAGAGAAAAGAAGGAAAGAGGAAGGGCGGCCAGGCGGTTCGTGCGACGAAAAACGTCGTTTAATGAAACGACGAGCTTTGATGTAAAAATGATTGAAGAACGGCGTTCCGTTCTGTCGGCCGATGGTAAAGAAAACGATGAAGCAAAACGCGGCGTTTGAGAGGAATAATAAGTGAAACGCTGCGTGGAGAAAAGGGGGGGGCGGCGACGACGCGCGGGCCGGGCCGCGCCGAAGGAAAAAGAAAGAAGAAAAGGAATTGGGCCGCGCAACAGGCCCAATTCGGCGAAGAAGAAGAAAAAGAAAGAAAAGGAAAGAAAAAGGAAAAGAAAAGGAAAGGAAAAAGGGAAAAAGGAAAGAGAAATAATTAGGTGGGGTCAAATTAAATAAATCTGAATATTTAGGATATTTAAAATTAATAATATTTAAATAAAATAATTTTTAAATTCCTTTTTAGGCCAAATAGTATTTTTAAAGGATTTTTCCAAAATTTTCATTTTAAATTAATAAATCCCTCAAATTTTATTTAATTTAATTATTTATAAAATTAAAATTAATTTGAAACTATTTTATCTTTCTTAATTTGAATAAAATAATTTATTTAAATAATTTCTAAATTTAAATCTTTAATTAGATAATATGCCCAAATTTCCTTTACTTAACCTATTTATAAAAATTTCTTATTAAATTGCCCTAATAAATTTCCTTTTATTTTAATAAAATAATTTATTAAATTAAAATTTTAAATACAACCTTATTTAAATATAATATTTAAAATTAGAAAAATATCGGGGCATTTCAAATAACTAGTAGGCTAACTTGATGGTAAAAACCCTAGTTTTCACTTATAAAACTCCGTGTAATAATAACAACCCTAATCTTAGACTAAAATAAGAAATAATAGTATTTTTGGGTAGAAGGGAAACTAATCATTAGTCTTACCCTCTTATAGGTGAATTGAGCCAAAGCCCTAAATAGTCGTAGGAGCGTGCTCCAAGCCCAGCGTCGCTTTAGGTAAGGATATAGCTAAGGCCCATGTTTGTTATGTGACTTGTATGCCTTAGATGATTTATGTCATGTTACGTCATGTATTACGTGATTGTTATTAACTTGTCTCATGGGTAACGCAGCCAGAAGTTAATGTATGTTTGTGTATGTTTTCTTGTGACTTGTGTGTTATATGTATATATGGTGATAATGATGTGATATATTATGGCCCTCTAGGACATGCATGATAGGACCATTGATAATATGATATGGAAATGAAATGACAAAAATAAAGAAAATGGGAAGTGAGTTCACTAAGGGGGATATGAGGTCGACCAAATTACCTCATGATCCATAAGAGGAAATTAAAGAGGAAGGAATGGCCAAAATGAATGACAGATGGGAACCATGCATGGGAGTTTTAAAATTTGCATGGAGACTTTGAGAGTTTGCATGGAGTGGATAAATCTTGCATGGGGATGATCTTTACGTGAGAAAAGTTGTATTAGGGTGTAAATAAGCTAAGGGGAGAGTTGTGGAGTAATTGGAGACTTGGGATGAAAAATAGTACGTAGGTTGGTGTAATGGTGTATAAGGGACTCAATTAGGGTTTTGGGGATAAAGCACTAATCTGGAAAAAGGTGGAAGTAAGAATGATTAAGGGAGAGTGGAGTACGGGTTAAGAGTGGAAATTTATTTTATAAGGGGTGATTATGGGTACCATGGGAGAGGAGAGATATTGGGTGAAAAGAGAGAGGTTACTTGTGGGAGAAGAAAGGTACTAGGGTTTGAAGTGGCAAATTAGGGTTTTTCCGGTCACATGTTTAATCAAGGGGTAAGGTGATAGGATTTGGGCTTGGATCTAAATGAGATAAGGTGTGGGGCGATAAATGAAGTAACGGTAGTGTAAGTGAGAGGAAGTTGGGCCACATAGGTCCAATTAGGGTTTTCAAGGGAAAACCCTAGAGGGTGATAGTAGGTAGAGTTGATGTTATAAGGTGTTGGGCCTAACCCACACCCGTAGGAGTTGGGTTTTTCATTAAGTATATGTGCATAGGGAAATGGGCGTCGGGGTGTGATAAAGGGCGCAGGAGTCTCAAGATATGGGACAGGCCCCCTTGGGAGAATAGAAGTAGAAGGTATTTGACATGTATGTCAAGGGTGAAAAGCTTTATCTAATAAGACACTAATCACTTAAAGAGTAATAGTGGCCAGGTGTCGGGGTGCCCTGAAGACTGATCCACCGGCATATAATAGTGGTTAGGTGCGTTCTTCCCTATAAGTGACCGATCCACCAGCTATAATAATGGGGGATCCCGAGCTCAACAAACCAAACATTATGTTGCCAATGAATCATAGGAAAGATACTTTGTAATTACAGTGAAACACCATGAGAGTCGGGGCCAGACCGATCCACCGGCATAATAGTGGCCAGGAGTGTTCTGCCTTGGAGACCGATCCACCGGCATATAATAGTGGTTAGGTGTGTTCTACCCTATAAGTGACCGATCCACTGGCTATAATAGTGGGGTTCCCACACTCGCATGGATTAATAAAGATTATGGTGTGAAATAACTATAATTAATAGAGATCTACAAGAAAGTAAGTCTGATTGGACCATAGCCGGCCTTCATCATCTATATTATTACATGCTGCCTATGTGATTGTGCTACGTGTGCTATGTTGTATGTTTGTAAGTTTGGCCTTAGCGCATCTATTACCTTACTCAGTACGTAGCGTACTGATCACCCGTTTCATGGGTGCTGCTCATTCCCACGAGTAGAAGACCCGTCTGAGTTTGTGCAGGTAGGGGACGACATCTTTGATGCCTACGACACCTATGAGGCATCGGGCGGGACCGAGAGTTGAACCTAAACTTGGCTTGGGGGTAGAGAGTGAATGGACGGACTCTATCTTACTTTGCTATGTATCATTTTACTCTGTCGTACTGTATTGATGTATTCGAAAAACTTATTTAACTACTCTTTTGGTTGTAATCCTAAACCGCACTCTGAATTCTGTATGACTTGTGTTTTTATTAATGACTTGTGGTTGTTTTTGACCTTTTTTAGTCTTAGCACTTAGTACTAGAACTGTAGGAGTGAACCAATCTGGTACTAAGTGTGGCGGTAATGCCCCTGAGTTTACGGTTTTGTCATTTTGCGTTCGTAAAACTTTTTATTAAAACGAAATTTTTCAGTAATAAATTTGGGGGTGTTACAATTAGAGTACTAAAATGAATTTCTATATACAATTAGAACTGCCAGAATTTTTATATTTTAGGTATTCAAATGAAACTAAATTAAAATATAAAGATATCTAATTAGAATTATAAAAATGCATGGAATCCATAAAATATTAAGTCATGAGAAGAAATCTAAATAAAATATATCATAAATTTAAATATGAATTGTACACAACTACATGTCCGGTTTGATCTAAGCTTATGTGTAGGGCCATAAAAAAGGGGAGTGCATAAAGCCCTTTAAGTATTGATGTTAGTATTTGTAAGAATAATTTTTTTTCATACCTCAAATCTCTAAAACCTTGATTCTTTTAGGATTTTTACAATTTTAAAATAATTTTATAATTTTATATATAAATTTTACTACATCCTTTAAAGATTATTATATTTTTGAAATGTTTCTTTCTCGTTTTATTGATGTCTCTTGTGATTTGAAATCCTATGAGACTTATGGGGCACTTTTGGCTACCCCAACTTCTTCTAAACCATTCTAATTTGTCCATATATAAATTTGTTGTCTTTTTTTCTTTTTAGTATCCGAATTGTATTTAAAATAATAAACTAGGGTTATGATGAAAACAATATTTTCCACATATTTTTTTACAATTCCTTCCCCGTATACACCCCAAGGCTGATTTTTATGCTTGTAATATTTCCCGATCATTATCACAAATCATCATTCAAACAACCACCATTTTCCACATTTGGGTTCTCCCATTTCCACATTAAGTAATATCGACTATTAATAATAAAAAATAAAATAAAATAAAATTATGGAAAAAATAATATAATAAATTTATTATTAACATTATTATCGTCGTCGTCGTCGTCATCATCATCACCATCATTATCATTATTATTATTATTATTATTATAATATTATTTTTTTATACTTTTTTGTACCATAATTTTCTTTTATTTAATATTGTTCTAAATTTATATTATCTACTTATCAATAAAAAATAAAATTAATATACTAATACACATATTGTTAGACAAATTTAAATTTTGATTTATTTTTTAATTTGGGTCCACAACATTTTTCAATAAAGCCCATCAACTTTTTGAGTATACTACCAGGAAATTACATACAAGATCTTCCAAGATATAATTCAATTAAAAACTAATATTTTCCCACTGCATAGTGCGATAAGTAGTATTGGTTCTTGATGCATACAAGTCTTGTATCTCAATATTTTCTACATCTTGACAAGGATCGCACTTTATTTTCTCTTTTTAACTTCAATATGCAACGTTGTAAAGAAAGAAAAAAAAAGATAGAATGACGTTTGAATATCTCTATTTTTTTTATCTCTCAAATTATTCATATCTATCATCTAACTCAAATTCACCATTTATATGAAATATATCATCATATCTTGTAGCTATTCTTTTGTTCACATATATGTGCTCAGTCAAAAGAAAAAATATATAGAGACTTTAATGTTTAGCACTACACCATAATTTATATCTAATAGATCAATCTATTCTTCATGTAATTGATAAACGTCTACCTTCAACAATGAAATCTCAGTCTCTTGATTCATATCCATATTTAAATCAAGTATTAAAGTGCTCATCAAAGATTATCTTATTATCATTGCTGTAGGGTCCTCCACATCCTCATTGGTTGTTGTATATAAATAGAGCTTTATCCAAACTCACAGACAATTATTTTACTTCATCACTAGTAGCCACTTCAATGCTTAATGGAAAAATCATTTATATCAAATGGAAATTCTCCTTCATCTCTCATAGCTAAAAAATTTAGGTCAATATGTTGATTTATGGTCGTTGAATCCATTGGTGTGTTTCTATTTAGAATTTTGCTAATTAATTTTGACATCATATATAGGTAGCTAAAGTTACAAAATTTTCATCTTTGGCTCCATTTTAAAATTTTAAAGTTGGAATGCATGAAAAATCCATCAATTTATGTTAGTAGATATAAATTCAAATTTCTACTCCTAGCCTTTGTGATTGTTTTGGAGAAAATAATTTATCTTCCATATTTCTTCATTATTTAGATATTCAATGAGTCACAATAAGTAATAAGATGAAAGGTATGCATTAGCACGTGGGAAAGGGAGAAATAGGATAGAGAAAGGACTCAAAGTAAAAAGAAGTGGATTATTAATTAAGAATTGTTGTGTCAATATAATTTATTCTTCATAGACTAATAATAAGAATATGAGGAGTTTACTATGGCATTGGGACAAGTAACAACATATCTATTGTTAAGGTACTCCCATAAACAAAGCTTGGCCAATATTAGTGTTTGGATTACGTATTTTAGCAAAATTTGAACTGTGGTTACCTATGTTTATACCCCTTTGTTAGGAAATCCATGGTTATATTTTATGTTTAACTAATCATATAACCCTAGGTTGATCTTATCTTGATCTTTCATACTACTGCCTACCAACACTTATACTCTTGCACAAGATTCCAACCCAAAGTTTATCTATTCACACCTAAGAACATACAAAGAATAGTAACTTTAATTTTTTTTCTAATGACAGCCCTTAAGGCTATTAATAAATATTAAATATAGTTTTTAAATAGTATTAATTTAGAAATGTATATGAAATACACAAGTAAATGGAAATTATTAAATAATTTATATTTATATTTATAGTCTTTCAAACATGACATATAGAGTTACTATTAGCATATAATTTTTAAAACGATCTCAAAATTGATTAAGAGACATAAACAATAAGATAAAGTAAGAAAATTACCAAGTAGAGTCTTAGAGCATGAATCACGAACCTAATAAAGCATATTAGCTTTAAAGTAACTTAGGAAAAGTCTCACAAGAACATATATCCATGCTATATTATTAGGATGATAAATTAACTAAGAAAATAAAATTTAGAAGAGAGCTCGACAAACTCAGCGAAAGACTTGAAAAAATCATCATGCTTAAGGGGGGAAAACACTTACACTTTTATTACCATGTTAATGTTGCTATAACATATTTATTGTTTACACACTTCATTTTTTCTTTATTAGATCAAATATTAACCTAGCCTAATCTTACCTTTTTAAGGGCTAAAGGCATCAAAATATACCCCTAATTATCCATACATGCCATACATCTATAGGGAGGACTAGTTTTTTCGTGGATTCATAGGCCTACGATTACCACCTCTTTGAGTAATTACCTTAGGTATAGGTTCAAGGGAAAAAATGTTTGGGTATAATTTTGGGTTTGAGTAAGGGACATGTTTGTGGTCCTCAACTCCAAACAAACCCGAATATGTGAGTGTGTGAAGTCAAGGTTAGAGATTTCTTGATAATGAAAAAGTAGGGAATAGGATGATAATGAAAAAGTAGGGAATAGGATGAGAATGAGGATAGGGATAACGATCTAGCTACATAATGTTTATGTTTGGGGATTGGGATGGTATCCTCATCCCCACCCTACCCTACTTCTTTCTAAACCATACAAGTTGGTCATATTGTCAAGGTCTACCAATAAGAATATATTCATCTTTTGTAGAGTCTACATCAAAGAGAACCTTATCGCAATGATTTCTTATACACTCAAAATCGTTTATTAACTATTTTATTCATAGATTCATTCATTAATTGAAACTTATATATGGAAAAGGTCCTTCAAAATAGTTCTCTAGTTTCCTACAAAAATAGTATTGGCCAAGTTTGTGCAACTACCTTTATCAACTAGTATATTACAAACCTTCTCATTAACAACACAATAGGTATGGGAAATATTCTCATGTTGCTAATGCTCACTAATAAGTTAGCCTTAATAGGAGAACTTAAATTATGTCTAACCACAAATAGTTCAATTCAACAAGATAAGCAATATTACTATTAAATAAATTATTTAAGGAAAGTTAGAGTCCTCGTTACCTCACCTTCAAATTCAACAGCATCAAAATCTTGCATGATCATAATCTTCTTTTAGGGCACTTAGATGGATTATAACCAAAGCTTAATCACCTAAAATACTTTATGTTTTCATCTTGATTAGGATTTTCAAAGCAAGGATCCATAATTTCCATCCCTTTTTCCTATTATATGGAGCCCTATTATTAGACAATGTTGTATAAGGATGTTGCTAGAAATAAAAAAAATGGGAAAATGACATTTCTTTTAAAAAAAATTGAAAATGGGGTCTATGTTAGAAAAAAATTCAACATGTATGAGATGGGGTTGAAAATGGAAAAATGGAAAAACAACAATTCATTAAAATTAAGAAAAGGGGGGTTGATGATAGAAAAAGTCATTATATAAACATATTAAGTGAGAATCACCTTTATAAGGATAAATAAAAACCATCCCCAATAATATGAGCTACTTACAACATTTTTCTCTGCCCACGAAAGTTAGTTTCCTCCATCCATCGAGGAGAGTTTGATAGCTTAAAACATAAATGCATGATATATATATATATATATATATATATATATATGCCAAAACCTTATTCTTCTTAACACTTAACTATTATAATTTCTTGTGCTACTTAAAATAATTCCCTTCACCTATTGAAGGTGGTTTCCTAATTTGAAACATCAATACATAATATTTATAAAAATATTGCCACTTTTTGTCAAAATACTCATTTGTTATAGTTTTCTAGACTACTTATATATCTCTTTCCACCCATTAAAGGTAGATTTCTCCACCTATTGTGGGTAGTATTGTTAATTGCAACATCATTTTTTATCCCAACCAATTGAAATTTCTCAATTTATCACAAAAAAAATGGGTTTCATTGGATATTTTCCATATACATACATACATCTCACAATTTACATTCTACTAGTAATAGCATAAAGCAGTTTGCTACTAGCAGGAGCTATTTTGTAATTTTCACATATTAATAAAACACATCTTACTATTAGAGTTGTAATAGCTCCAAATTATTGGTGGATAGTGGATGTTTAAAAATATTAATATTGCTACCTTTATCAATAATATATACCTTATTTTCAAAAACCTTATCCTTAAAATTTTTTTACAGTTAAGTGTGTTTGACTTGAAGCAATTTAAGGATGGATGACCTCCTAAAAAGTTTCTCAAAATTCATATGATCTGATAAATAAATAAAAAAATACTAAAAAAATAATTCTAGTATTGATCTATGCGGTCGATCGCTCATTCTAAAAGTACTCTAAGTAATTACCTACAACCCTAGTGAGTCTGAGGTGTTACAAAAATCACACATTTCAAAGTGCATAATACACATCTTTTACAACATAAATGCGCATATTTCATGACAAAATATACATCCCCCTAGAAATATGGTGGACAAGGTGTTATTTTTGTAAATTTACTAAATTTTCTTATAAAATAATACACATCTTTGGATATAAATATGCATCTTCCCTATCAAGACCACACGTCTTAGCTAAGAAAATACAAATCTTATCCAAAAAAATACAAATTTCTGAATATAAATGCACATCTTTTATTTATAAAACAATAAAGGATGAACACATTTACTATAGACACACATCTTATAATTATGAATACATATCTTTTATTGATAAGTACACATCTTATATTGAGAAATACACGTCTTATAATTTTATATACACATTCTATCTAACAAAATACACATTTTTTAAGAAATAATATACATATTTATAGGATAAATTCACATTCTATAATTGTAAATGCATATCTTTTAACATAAATATACACATCATATACAAAGAAATTATGAAAAATTAATTCTTTTTTTATATATAAAATTAACATAAAGAATATACATCTTTATAAGAAAAATGCATATTTATAATTATTTTGTTTATAAAAATTAAGGGAATGAATAAAAAGGTTATAAATACACATATTTTAAATAAAAATGTACATCTTGTGAATGAAAATACACATATTCTAAAGAAAACAAAACTATCCCATAACTGTAATACCACATTTAAAAAAACTCATGATTTGTATTATTTAAGAATAAATGTATATTATTTTACATGGTATATTAAATCCCTTAAAATAATATAAATCCTTACATTTTTGAAATATTTTATTCACATTTCATTAACTTTTCTTATGGTTTTTACTCCTATAAGACTTTTGAGCCACTTTTGGCTATCAAAATTCTTCTAACCCATTTTAATTTTTTCATATTCACATTCATTAAATTTTTCTGAGTCTACAAGAATTTTTTTAAATTTTAAATGGAGACTTTGATGGAAAAATACTATGTGTTGTTTCGTTTACTCTTAATTGTGTATTAAGCCCCAAAACGATCATTTTGGCTAACCAAAATTTATAAAACATTAGAGATAATTATATTTTTACTTATTTTGAATAAATATGAAGTTAAATGGTTTTTAATTATTTTTTACATTTTCAGATGATTTCCGTTAGGCGTAATAAGCCTTTGAGACTTAAATTTCTCTACACAAAAGTTATCATTAATATCCCAAATTTATTCCTAACCTTATCAAATATCTAAAATAAATTTGGAGCACTTTAGTTGACCCATAATTCTTGTTGACATTTGCGGCTCATTTTCCATTATTATTGTATTCATTTTTACACTTTATAACTTAGCTAAATATTAAGCTAAATTATCCTACCTTTAAGAAAAATTATTCCTACTTCATTCTCCACCTTTTCCCTCTTATTATTCCCTTAAATTTTGTGAGTGTCACTATTCCTCTTCTCCCTCCATTAAATTTCTATAGTTTTTTTTAATTATTATAGATGGTTTTGTTTAGTTTTTACATATTTCAATGAAAGCTTTTGTTCTTTGAAGAGGAGGATATATAGGTTTTTAAGAAGATTTGGAATCACGGTAAACATGATCATACTATGATTGGATAGGTTTTGTTGTGTTGGCATGATAATATGTTTTAAAGGGTTGAAATTACTATATTTGGTTTTATATGATTCTCGGATTTTGTGGTTGTTTTATGGGTTGTGTTTATATGTATGCTTGAATATTATAGGATCATATTAATGAGGGTATATAGGAAATTATTTTATTTATGTCATGTTTGGATTTAACCATGTTTAAGGTTTGTATGATTTGCATGAAGTTTTAGGCATAAAAGATGGTGTTTTCAACCTTAAGGAATCTCATGATTTTATTTCTACTTTTATGAAAATTTATGAATCTAATGGACTATTGGTGCGACCGTAGCCGGCACGCAATTTAAACCCTCTTGTTGTCAATTGTAGCACTGGTAAATAAGGGTATCGTTCTAGCCGGGGATTGAGAGGGCTCACCTCTATCTAACTAGTTTAAACTAAAAATAAAACTAAAAATCCTAAATAAAATAACCTAAAATAAATAAATAAGAAAAATACTAATGGGGGTTTATAAAAATAATAATAACAGGAATAAAATAAAATAAACTAATAATTAAAATAATGGAAAACGATGGGAAATAATGGGAAACTAGCAGATAGGAGAAATATGTTAGGGAAATAAAAATCCACCACTAGATTAGATCGAGATATAATATTTATTTCTAAGTCATATTTTAATCATGAGAAAGAGATCGACCAAGTTGCACACCAAAAGCAGGTCTATACACCTTATATTACTTCCCTTAATTAAATTAATACGACAAAGCGCCAATATTAACCCTATTAAATACTAGCAGTATAGCAGCAACAAGCGGCTCCTATATTTAACTAGATTTAATGCATTAAGTGTAAGTGGAAGGCTGTCAATCTAAGTACCCATACTAGTACAAAAAGCATGTCTAGCTATATTTCCTTTTCTTAACCCACACGTATCGAAACGTTTTACCACTTCGGTTAGAATCACAAAACGATTAGGTGAATTGTTATCTAACCTAGCTGCAATTTATACATATAAATTCTAGTATATTTAGATGGCCACCTAGCAGGCAATTAATCCTACATATTGTCACTTATGAGGTACCAGAACAAGGCATGCACCAAATAAACTATACTTGACAGAATTATACATATAAACGATAGCAATTAATATAGAGTCAAGAAACAATCTCACGAAACAAAGAAAATAAAATTATAATTTAAATCCTAATCCAGGGTTTCAAATTATTCCCTAACAATAAATAATCAGCCACTCATAATTAAAGAATTAATTACACAGAAATATATATCTAAAATATAAATTAAAAATAAGAGAGAGAAATAACCGGAATTAATTTTGAATTAAAGATCAAGAATTTATTCAGATAAAAATTAATTTTATCTGAAATAAATTCTACCGGATATTAAATTCTTCTCTAATTTTCTTCCTTGTTTGCCTTGAATTTCCGTGCAATAATTTCTTTTTCTTTTTCTTCTGTCTCGGCTGACGTCGTGCGCTGGAGGCTGCACCTCTCGAATTTCGTGCGCCGACTCCTTCCCTCTGCGCGTCTTCCTGTGCGGCTCTGCCGCACCCGTGCTTTCTCTTTCGAGCCTTCGGCCGAGCCTGTGAAGGCTCTGCCCGTCTTGCGTCCGCGTCTCTCAGCGGCTCGTCCTCCTCACGCCCGAGCCTTGAAGGCTCTCGACCGTTGTTCCTCTGTCAGAGCCTGACGGCTCTGTCTCGCTCTCCCCTCTCTGACGCTCGCCCCTCTCTCCCTTTTATAATTTTGTTTTTGCTGCGCCACGTCAGCCCTTGCGGCTGACTCTCGACCTTTTTCGTGCGCGGGGCCTGTGCTCCGTTTGATTTTACTTTTGTTCCAGGCCTTTGGCCTTCGGCCGTTGGTCCAAAGGTCTTATTTCTTTTTTTTTCTTTTTTTTTAAAATTTTTCTTTTACTTAAAAACCTGCAAAATAAAATTAATAAAAATTAATAAATATTATTATACTCTAAATTTACTTAATTTATATCATTTTAGTTCAAATAATAAAATTTATGCAATTTTTACCACTTAAGCATAAAACAATAATTATTCCCCTATATTAGTTAAATAAACTACCAAAAACTAATATTATAAGGGTATAAAATGTGTCAAAATATGAACTCATCAACTATTTAGGTTATTTAGGTATTATTTCATATATTTAAAGCCTTTATTTGGATTTGTATAATTAAAGATATGATTTAATGAAGACTTAGCATAAAATGGCATTTTTGTCCATTTACACGTGACTTGAGAATTTTATGAATTCTTTTGTGTTATAATATGTTCTTTTAATACTATGAAAAGTTTAATGTGCTAGATCTTTGTATGTTAGGAGTTATGGCATGATTCTATTTTTATAGTTTTAAGGGCAAAAGCATCTTTTTGCCTGGTTTTGAGTTTTTAGAAATACAATTAATGTTGTAAGATGTTGTATTTCTTTTGGTGAATTTTCATGATTTTTGTGTGTTTATGTTTTGTTTTCATGATTTTAAATATACTATGTAACCAAATTTTAAAAGTTTTATGTGTATTTAGGACATAAGGGTCATTTTATCAAAGTTAGATATTTTGATGATATATTTTGTAAATTTAAGATATTTTGAGATATTTATGAATATCTGGAAGTATTTTTTTTAAATATGATATTTATCTTAAATAGTAAAATTTTCTAATATTGGTGTATGGACTTATTTTTTAGCAGTAATTAATAATATATTTGATAAATTGGTAAATTTCAAAGTGAAAGATTATGTTTTAAGTTAGTAGGATCTTTTGCCCTTGTAGCAACGATCACACTTGTAGGTTGTATCCCGTGTGGCAAAGGCTATACACTTAGCCTTGGTTTGGACACCGAGTGTTCATTTAGGTAAAGCTAACATCATGAGCATTAACTAGACCCCTCTCTATCATATAGGTGACTTACAAGCCCTATAGCAGGTGTGAGCATTTAAAGATAGAATGAAAAAAATAGCAGGAGGATCCATATGCCATATGCATTTTGCAACAAATACCTGGTGCCCGAGTAGTAAAAGAGATAATTACTTGATTCCCATGAGACATAGAAAATGGTCATCTGATGTCCATGAGACACAGGAAATAAATATTTTCTATGTATAAGTTGTAAGTTTCCCATTAAGTATAGGAGACAAATGTGTTTCATGGTGTAAGTAAAAAGGTACAATTTGAGTATAGATGAAAGCATGTTAGCATAATAATGTAGAATGCAGTGTGATATATATATATATATTGATTAGGTAAATGGTTATGAGAAATAAGCATGATATGTTGAATAAGTGAGTGATGATGTCTAGTATAAGTGAAATGATTAAATATGTAGTGGGATGTGTGGTAATATAACCAAGGAATAAAATAAGCAGTGGACCTTGTATGTATATATAGATCCTATTATTATATCAATATTCAGTATCATATTCTCAGTGTTTATGTTATTTGAAGTGTTCCATATGATTTTAGAGTTTTTGTGTGAATGGTAATGTTATTATAATTCTATCCTCGTTTTTGTAACTTTGTATTGTTTAGGATCAAATGACAATCCCACTTTATCATAATATATGAGTTTGCCTTTTAGCCTAGCATCTGAGATAGATAGGGTATGGGTTGTACCTTCTATATGTTGGATATGGTCGTAACACCCTAAATTTCTTATTTAGATTCCATAAAAACCTTTAAAAAAAAGGTGTTAAAATGAGGGTGTTACAATAACCCTCATCCATCTTTTACTTTTAGTGGTCACCACCGAAGCTAAAATGAAAATTTTAAGTGTGAAAGTTATTTGGCTTTATAATATGATTCGGCTTATATAGCATTATTGTATTTTTTTTCAATTGGATATTTATTATCTAAGGTGTTATAAAATATTATGAACAAAGAACATTTAATACAATATATATGATTTATTGATTTATCTTCAACGACTTTTTTTTGTTGTTGTTTAAATATATCCCTCTAACATTTTATTATACTAAGAATACTAGAGTTTTGGCTATTAGTGTATATTTCAAGATGTAGCCATATATCTAGTGTGATCTGGATAATGGTGTCTCCCTTCACTAGGTGTGGCAACAACACCCTCAATAATGGTTTTAGCTTATGCATTTTACTAAATATTTAGTAGTTGTGATTCTGAACATTTAGAGGTATTACATATAGAATGACTTATAAGGAACAACCATTTCTAAGGTTGTCCATAAAAACACAAAGGAAGAAAAAAGTGAATTACTAAGAAATACTATAGATAGTGAATTTGAAGAAATAACCACCATATAAACATTTTCTAAAAAAGGCATATTCAGTTAAGGGATCATACAATAGTTCTTCTAAAGAACAACTGTGTATAGCCTTGCCAACTTTAATCCACCTTTTTCTTGTTTTAGAAGAGACATTATGCATAGGCTTTACCCCTTAACCGACATATATTCTCCTATCGCTTTTCCTTTTCTTTTCTCTACTTTAACCCAGATAGAAAATTTAAACTCATAATTACTTTGTTATATAAATTAAGTGCACCCAGTAGTGAAGTGAAACTCTACCACTACAGCCATTTTTCTTCTTATCTACTGTTACCATTGCAACCATAGCTCTTCCTCTCTTTTTGCGATCATTAGCACCATCGTTCTTTTTGCTCTAGGTGTGATACATTCTACTTCTTTCTTGCTTTATTATGCATGTTTCTATGGCTTTGTATGTCTTTTAGTATCAATTTTTTCTTGCTATATTTTTTTGTGTAATGTACAATTTGGAGTTATCTAGTATAAATTTTGTGTGTATGAAAGTCTATAATGTATAAACTATTATTGTAGTTTTTGCTTCAAGTATGAGTAATTTTTACTAGAATTGTAGGCTAGTTAGCAACCATGGTTAAAAATACAACAACGAAAGGAAGGAGATGGTAGAAATAGTTTCTAACAAGTTCTGCAACATTGATTTGTATGGATTTTCTTAGATTTTTCCTTGAACATGTTAAATATCATTTGTAAATATTGTGTACTAATGGGCTAAGTCTACAAATGCACGGATTCATTATAGCATGACAAGATCGTATCCCACATGGACTTTATTATTGAGTACCTGATCTTCACTTTTTTAGCCATGTAGATAAATCAAAGTCGAAGAGTAAAAAATGACTAATAGAATAAAAATTAATGGTAATGTTAATAGTAGTAAAATATCTAAATAAAAGATTAGGATTGGATTGTCATTGTAAACCAATAATTAATGAATATTTAATTTAATCACTAATCAATTACTTAAAATTGAAAGGGTGAACAAGCCTACATTAACTAAAAGGCTCTTTTGAGGTCTAATAATCGTTCCTAATCAAATTTAATAACCCATTTTTATGGTATTAAATAAAATTCAATACATTACATTCTATGCTAAATCAATAAAATATCCAAGAGACTCTATCCTACTTTTATGGTTTGATTCTCTTAATTAATTGTTATTGTTTTGACTATTAGTCTTTGCCATTCAATCATTTGATTAAATACCAATATCTAATCAAGTATATGATCAAGAAACTCAACCAAAATTATAGAACTAACAATTAAATCTATGAATTCAAGCAATTTAAATGGAAATTAAAGTAATTTATTATTAATTGACAATTTAGACTAGATCCAATCCTAGAAAATAAATCTACTCACTCATAATTGCGGTTAAATTTGAGAAATAAAATGAAAGAATATAAATAATATTAAGCATAATAAATAATAAGAGAAAGATAGAACCATAGATTAATGCTTAAATCCAATGTCAAGAGTGTGTGCAAAAAATATAAAACTGGAATTAAATCTAAGACTTAATAAGGAAAATCTTAATTTAGGATCATGTGCTCCTCTCTATTTTTCCAAGAGAAGGGAGAAAAGAAAAAAAATCATTTCTCTCTACGATCAAAATAAACTATCCTTGTAAGTGATGGGTCATGTATCTGATCGTGAGTGGAATAATCTCCGCACGGTTGTGATTGTCTTACATGAGCAAAGCGTGCAATGTCTTTTTTCTCAATTATATCATTGAGGCATGGCTATGCTAATCGCTCATGGTTAGACGGTGCGTCTTATTTGCTCTCGTCATTGTGTCGCATAGCTGTGCTAACCTCGCACATCCAGGCTTTGCATCTTCATTATTCTAGGCCTTGCTCCTCATGGCTATGCTAACCATGTACAACTAGGCCGTACATCCTCAATCCAATGATAATTTATGCACGGGTCAACATGATTGTGTTTCACTTATGCACAAGTTGTGCATTAACTAAATATACGATTATTTCCATCCTCTTTTCAGCTCCTTAGCTTTTCTCTTTTTCTTCCTTGCACGTGAGCTTGGTTTTTCCTACTTCTAAGCCTTCCATATAGAATCCTTACTTCAAATATTTGCTTCTCTTCCTTGGTTTTGTACACTTGCAAATTATGTAAAATAAATACCAAGATAATAGTATTCAGAACAAGAGGTAAAGATGATCAAATAGTTCATAAATTATATGAAACATGGTCATAAATCGGAGGTAAAGTAAGGAGGAAAAGTGAAAAATAATGATTTTATCATATACTTGTATATACTATGGCAATATGATAAATAAAGGCATCAACAAAATACAAGACCATAATTTTGTACATGGAATTGGCAGAAATTACAGTAGGTGGATCTAACATGAATGTCAATTTCTAATCAATCTAATATAGTGGACTATGATGATGTCATTAAATTTGATTAAATGAAATACTTAACAAATATTGGAGAAAATTTTGGTAGTGTCCACAAAATTTTGAGAAGTTGGTTAGTGATTCAGAAATGTCTTTATACAATGGTTGTACTAAATTTAATAGATTACTAGTTGTGTTACAATTGTAAAACATCAAGGCAACTAATGGATGGAGCAATAAAAGCTTTACTTCACTTTTGAGACCTTGAAAAATATACTTTCCAGGGATAATGTAATTTTTTCCCAAGACTTATAAAGCTAAGAAGATTAGTTTCTTTATAGGCTTGAATTATGAAGAAAAAAAATCATCATTGTCCTAATGATATTTTTTGGTATTATAATGAATATGTATCATGAGATAGATGTTCTAATTGTAAGATGTCACGATACAAGAAGTCTAGAGCTCCTAATAAGGTATTCTGTTATTTTTCAATCATACCAAGATTCTAATATATGCTTGTTAAAATTTTGGAGAACCTAATATGGAACATGAAATAGAGGATTTCTAATGATAGGCTTAGACATCTAGTTGATTCTCCTTAGGGGAGGATGATCGATTCTAAATACCCTAATTTTGGTGTTAACACAAGAAATCTCCATCTTAAGCTTTGTTTCGACAAAAAGAACCTTCATAGTAGGAATATCAAATACAATTTATGGTCAATTATATTGGTGATCTATAATATTCTCTTATCATTATGCATAATATGGAAATAGATTATTATATCTCTACTTATAATGGAATCTAAATTGCTTATGGGATAATGGAGTTGAAATATTTGGTGCACATCTTCGAGAGAAGTTAAGTTTAGAGTTATGGTATTTGGGACAATAAATTATTTTTAAACTTATGATAATCTATTTGGTTATAATGTGCACAAATATTATGAATACCTTATTTGTGAAGACAACATAGAATTGTGTTCGCTACCAAAGAGTAATAAGACTATTTATCTTTAACATTGTAAATTCTTACATATGCATTATCATTATCATAGGTAAATAAAACCTTTTAATGAGTTAATGGAAGAAGTAAAAAAATTTTGAATTCTAGCAATGGACAACAAAATATTTGAAAAGTTGGAGACTTAAATGTGTCATTTGAAAAAACAATAATCAAGTAGTCACTTCAAGTGGGTGAAATAAGATTTCAATATTCTTTAACCTTATATATCTTATTTTAGAATAATTAAATTGGTATAAATGCTAGGAAATAAGGATTTGTTAGGGGAAATAGCAGATAAATCCCAAAAATCATAAAAAAAATTATGATAATGTACGAAATAATTTAGGAGCCCAAACATATAAAAATATTATGTAACAAAATTTTTTTGAATCTTGGTGGATAGAAAAAGAATAAAAATGAAAAAAAATGAATAATTTGTGGAAACACATTTTTTGGTAAATATCCAAAATAAATAATGAAAGGTTTAAACGAGTATTGGTTTATGCAAAAAAAAATCAAATATGTAAAAATATTTGATATTGGAATTATTTCTAAGTTCAAAACACTACAAAATTATTGACTTGTACCAACAAGTACTTATTTATTGGTAAAAGCCATTTGTTGGCAAAAACTTTTACCAACAAAAAAAATTTCGTAACAAAATTGTGGGTAAAATTCTATGCTTCAATTTTTTTCTCACATATATCTATGTTTTGTCGGTAATAATCAATAATGCCAATAGTTATTTATCTATGGAAAAAATATACCCACAATTATATATGTAAGTAAAAGTATTAGATGCAAAATAGTATATATGAGTAAAAGTATTATTCACAAAAGTTAACTATAACTAAAAGCATTATCCACAAAAAAAATGTAACTTAAAGTATTAACCATGAACATGTCATTGAATAAAAGTGTTAACCATAATAACATATATGTTGCTAAAAACTATTACCAATAGATATGTATTGTTGGCTATATATATCTTACATAGCACATGTATATATTTATGTGTTGGTAAAAACCTAAACATAAATGGATAATATTTATTGACAATACAAGCAATAAAACTTTATCCTAAAATAAAATTCACTACAAAATATATAATAATCATCGTGTAGAACAAAATAATTAATTCTTTAACACCTAAAGCCATAATAGTCTTATACGTTCTGTACATATATACAACTAGTAACATAAGCTAATATACAAAAGCATCTTTATAAATAAATCAAACACCATCTTATTTCTTCTCAATATCTTGGTTAGCATCTCTAATGTCTTCAATATTCTCTCTTTGATAATCTAAATTCATACCAAAAAGATAAATAATGAAGGTATTTTTAAAATTTCTAAAAATTAATATATTACCTTATTTTTGAAATTTATAATTCGAGGAAGAGATGGTAAAATTTATTATTCAAGTAGCCAAGTAATAAATTCTACCGTATTTTTATTTCAAGATAGAGATGGAAATGAAAGAGCACTTATTCGTTCAAGCTAGAAAACCACACGTGCTTTTGTTTAATACCATGGATGGTAATGGGTTGGGTTCAACAAGCCCCGGATTCATTTATAGTACCTAAACCCAAACCTAATCCATATTCATCTTATCTTAAAAGTTTAGATCCCAACCCATCATGTCTAATGGGTAAATAGATCCTACATAGGTCCTAAATAGATTAGATTATTATTTTTTAAATAAATAATTTATGTAAATACTAATACATTTATATTTTATATAATTTAATATGTATTTTTTTCAATCTTTTCAGTGAAAAGATAAATATTTTAAAATAGTGACTTTAACTTTTTAATTAGTTTTTTAATATTTTTAGAATAAAATATTATACATATTGCTTATGAAGTAAATACACATAAATAAAATTTAAAAAAATAATAAAGAACTCAAATAAAATCACACCAAGTATGGCAACCATAAAATTAGTATGTATGCATATATGTACACACACACATACATATATTTAAATGAGTCTAAAGGATCCCAAATCAAAATCTATTTAAACATATATAGTCTTAGACCTAATACTAACTTATCGGATCCAAAAGTTATGAACTAGATCCGCTAAAAATAAGACGAGTCTGATAAATGTGGGTTGTGTCCGGAGTTCATTGTTATCCTTATTTAATAGAGATTCCTTATATGTAGCATATATCTATAGTAGTACCTAAGCTAGATATGCACTTCCAAAGAACTATGGATCCCCCCCCCAGTAAGATGCGCGTAGACTACGTTAGTGCATCATCTTGTGAAAACCTAATCGTGTTTTCTAACCTAAATTACCTTTTGCATTTTTATGTTCATGTTAGGAATGATAAAGGGCAAAACATAAATTCTAAAATGAAAAATTTATAACTAACCTATTATTATTCAAAAAAGTATTATCAAACCTCATCTTATCCATTCTTGAGTCACCACGTTGATCCTACTTCATTATATATCAAGATCACAAAAAATTATATTCTCATTAACATTTTAATTCTAGTTTTGACTTTCAAGGAGCAACAAAAAGACGATATATAAAAATCTTAAATCGCTGGTCTCACATGCAAGAAAATTGTAAAAAGAAAGAAAACACGAAAAGAAAGAATAGGAAAACAAGAAGAAAACCAAAAATCCACCACTATCTAAAACTAACCATCAAACCACGAATCATCGTGCACTCATATTTTGTCGTAAAAGCTTGAAATAGATTATCAATTCATTTCTTGATTAGCTAGACAAATCAAGGACCATAAATATTAATGGTACATTTATCATTTTGTTATGTTAAATAATAACCAAATTTTTAGAGTTAATATATTTTGAGAGAGGAATAATCCATCTAGTTATACAAATTGAGGATGAGTGTCTAAGTATCAAAAGTGCCACAAAAATAAAGATAGTATACATTGCCAAGGCCCAATATCATAAATTGCTACCATAACATGCAACAAAAAAGTAACTCATAGAGAATGAGACCGTAGGAGAACACATCCACACCGGGTAATAAAATTGTGGCGGTTTCTATAATACCTCAAATTTTTTGCTAAAACTAATCTCATATAATCAATGCATTGATCCAATTCTAATCTTAATTTTTTTTATCCTTGTCCAAATTTCTTCATACAAAAACATTAACCTAATCTAAATCTTTTACCCTAATAAATTATATTTCATAACCCAGTCTTAATTTCGGTAGATTTATATTACTTATCCTACCTATTTTAGCTAATCACCCCTACCATTCTTCACCCAACACACCACCATCACTCTCAACGATCCTCTCCCATCTCTTCCGTTGAATTTTGCTCCTTTCCCCATGTTACTACAGTCAACCATCACCATCTACATCATCATCCTCTGCATATCCTTCCTCTATTTAGCATGCCACACATATATACATACATGCATACATACATACATATATATATATGCACCATCTCTCTTCCTCCCTCATTTTTTTGCCTTATTTTACCATTTTTCTATCAAGCATAACCTTCCCGAGCCACCTCTCTTCTTCTTCTCCTCCTCCTCCTTCTTCTTCTTCTTTCTCGTGATGCACTACTCTATTTTCTGTCGCACACCACCCCCATCACCACCCACACCACCACATCCACCACGCACTGCTCAAATCTTGGTGGATCAACCACTAAGACCACCCTATCACTCCCCCTCCTCATCACCAATCGCCGCCGTCAACTGCCTCCATTTTCCCCTCTTTTTTCCTCGCATATGTCTCATTTTTGTGAGGCACACGGCTCGCGCACAATCTCTCGAATGACCATTCCCTACTATTTTTCCTTGTCGCACATCTATGCATGTCAGCACAATTTTCCTGTGCACTCTCGTATGGCTCGTGCATTACCTCAGCACACTCATGCATCCTAGTTCATTATTTCCTATGTAATACATTTCATGAGCACATTCATGCCTCTTCGCACTTCCTGCCTGTACAAGTTCTCAGCTTTCAGCCTAAGTGTGCACCACCTGTCGTAAGCTCGTGCAACCCCCTCTTTTAGGCCCTACACCCCATTTTCACACCCAAATAACTCCAAAATTTCACTATAGCACGACCATACCTTCCACCACACTTCCACGCAACTCAAGATTCCCTTTTGACTCAGGTTATTTCTATTTTTACCCTCACTAACCTTAACTTTTTCCTCAATTATAATCTTTGAGTCTAATTGTGTAATATCTTATTTTTCTAACTTTTTCCTCAATTATAATCTTTGAGCCTAATTGTGTAATATCTTATTTTTCGTAGGTGATTTTCTAACGATCTCGGGAGAGGAGGTATAGGATTTACATGCATAGAGTTCGGTGTCTTTGTTGGTAAGGATATATATCCTATCTAGGACTTTATGTGTATGTGTTTTTATATTGGGCATGTTATATGATTGATGTTATTCTATGATATAATATCTTGAGTAAAAATATTGTCAAAGTATGCTTTTGGTATCATGTTGGATAGGGTTTATATGTAAATAATTGAATATTTATGTTTTGAATGGATATTAGAGATTTATATGTATTGGTATTGAGATTTATATATAAAGCCTTGGGAGACTATGAGCATTTTTAATTACCTAAGTGTAATATGGTCATTTGAGGATAATTATGTGGTCGTAGTTATGTTATTAAAATTTGTGTCTTGTATACCTATATGAGTCCCATATGATAATATTAAATACACAATCAACTCTAATAAGATACTAATCATTTAAAAGATCACATGAGTTAAGTCAATGTGTTTTTATATGGATCCATTCCACCAGACAATAATAGTATCTCAAGTGTTTTTTCCCTAAGAGGTGCATTAGTCCATTCCACCGAATTAAGAATAGTGGCACCCCATACTCAATGTAAATAAATAATACAATTAAGAGATAAAGTATTAATGGAAAATATACTAATCATTCAAAGTGAAAGACTACGTGAGTCTGGACCGAGTTGTTGAGTTCGTTTCATCGGATAATAATAGTGGCTCAAGTGTGTTGTCCCTACGAATTGTTTCAGACCATTCTACCGATTTAATAATTGTGGCTCATTAGCATTTTTGCTCTAAGAGGTGTTGAGTCCGCTCCATTAGATAATAATAATAGTGGCTCAAGTGTTTTGTCTTAAAGAGGTATTTCATACTGTTCCACCAGTTTAATAATAGTGGCTCAAATGTTTTTTTCCCAAAACTCAAAGTAAATAAAATATTGGAATATGATATATTTATGTAGTGAGACTTGAAATCAGTATCTACTTGGCACTATTTTATATTATCGCACGTATGCTTACTTTCTAATGTGAATTCATGTATTATGTGTAATTCTACATCAACTATACTATTACCCTACTCAATACATAGCGTATTGATCATTCGTTTCATGAGTACTGCTCATTCCCACGGGTAAACGACCCAGATGTCTTTATATAGGTCGAGGCTGACTTAATGGACGAGTTTGCAGCATTTGATGATTTATATGTGGAGGAGTGATTTTGGCATCAGGTTTATAGGCGTAGAGTCATGTTATCTAGATGTTTGTACTAACCAGATATTATTTTGGACTTTTAAATCCATGGTATCCCTTTTTGTATTTTGAATTATTGTACTTAGAGTAAACCTCCAAACTTTTATCTAATGTTTATGAAAGTTCCCTCAATTTCTAGTTATCATGTTTTATTTTCTTATTATTTTTCCTTTTGATTGATTTAAAGATGGTATGGTAAGCCAGACTTATATTAATTACGGCAGTTACACCCAACTATTTGATAATAAGCTTCCACTTAAAATGAATTTTTGTTCAGTAGTAAATTATAGTGGTGTTACAGTTACAATCACGGTATTTGAGTGTTGCATTGAAAATGGTATCTTATATGTTGCAGTTATTACAAAGTGTTTTTTTTGCGCAACAAATATTGACAAATATCGATAAATATACATAAAATATTGGCCAATAACCAATGTGTCATCGATAAATATGTAAAATTCTAAAACGGTTGCACATCGTTAATTTTACATATAGGTCGATCCAAAATTCGATTATTGATAAGTTTTGAAGGCAAGATTAATAATAGTGGGGCCTTATTCATCTAGGATATTTTGATCAGGAATTGGTTGAGTATCCAATATGTAGTCATCTAAGGCATAGCCATAGATGTCAACTTCAACTTAAAAATTCCATTGCATGTAATTGTCATCTTCTAACTTGAAGGTTATCAACTGGCTAAGAGGAGTAACCACCATCTTTAAGGGATTCTCACTTTGAATAACTATGAAGGCTTTAGACTAAATCTTGGGATTCTTATCATGACCTGGCTTTGAAGATGATATAGCGATTTTGTCATGATTGAAAAAAAAAGGTCTAGATAAGCAATGTCGCGGATCAGGTACCCCTATCCATTACCCAAACCCGATAAGAAAACATATATCTATATCTGTATCCAAACCCGGCTGGTATTTTTTTTTCATCCATATCCATATCTGTTTACATATATATCGAGTAAAACCCATTGGGTTTCGGGTAAAACCCATTAAGTATAAAGTAAAAATCATTTAATGTTAGAATTGTATACTTAGATTGTTAAATTTTAATTATATCTTCACTTTTAGCCTTAGAAAATATACTTAATGTTTTATAAATGAGGGTAAAAATGTAATTTTATATCGAATAAACGGATGCGGGTATGGATATGAATTTGATGATCACTTACCCATATCCATACCTAAACCTAATGAATATTTCTCCCCTTCCTCCATCTCCATTTATCCATATCCATTTACACATCCCACAGATAAAACTTGTCTAATTGTCATCCTTAGTCCATATCTTGTTATCAATGGCTCTGATACCGAGGTAAGAAACAATAGTCAATGACTTTTAATGAAGAGAAATAATTAATAGAGATGACAAGATGAATTGAACATGTTAATCTTGTATATTAAATATTTAATAATTAATATAAGAGGGTTGATCCTCTATTATAATAAGAGGAAATCATTAACCCTAACATAATCATAACAACCAAAAAATATATATAAAAATATATAACTAACTAGCTTTATATACGAGCCTTATTTTATAGCAATATAAAAATTTACTTGTAAAGATGAAAGAAAGAGCCACGAAAAAATATAACACTAAAATCAAAGAAATTAGCCATAGATTTTCAATAAGTGACAAGTAAAAATAGAAAATATAGAAAAAAGAGGCAGATATGGTTGGATTTAAGGAGCACATAACATTTATGCTACTCATTTGTTGAGAGATTTTGACGTGTTGTAGTGCTTCCTAGTGAACTAGTACTTGTGATCGAATAATGAAGACGTGTTAGATGAAAAAGTACTAGATTTTGGAAGGCATGATAGGAAGGGAGAATGTTAGGAGGGGATTCAAAGGCGAGAAAGGTTGGAGCATGAACGCTAATAAAATGCAAAACCTAAAGTTGAGTCCTATGTTGCACACCATCATCCAAACTAATTCTTTATGGCACAAATTAGCTTTTTTTTAAACAATATGGCACTAAATATTTTGTGGGAAGTTGATAGTTGTAGTTAAATTAAATTCTTATAATATAATAATGTATGTAAAAGCAGTATAATATTTTTTTTCAAAAAGAAATATTTTCAACAAATGAATAAAATGTGGAGTACTTGAATTTAATATGAATAACCTAAATTCAATATTAAAATTTTAGAAATATATTATGACCCTAATTAGGGTAGGATCTTCCAACTATTTTTACTCTTTCATTTTCGTTTGTGTTGCTCAAGTCAATGCTAAACTTGTAATACCCCAATTTAACCTAAACCTAATGATGGGTAATTAATATTTTAACCTAATCCTAATCCCAAATGATTATTATTTTTACTTTGCCCTAATTCTTTAATCCTAAATTTAAACATAATACTAACCCTAATCCTATACTTATTCTTTCTTTTTTCCTTCTTTTCCCTTTTTCGTTCTTCTTCTTTTTCTTCCCTAGCTTCTTCTTCTCTCCTACGTGAAATTTTTACTAATTGACCATTTTCCTTTGGTTTTTCTTTCACCATCCACCCTACCTAGTCTAAATTTATCATCACTACCATCACCTACCTCAAATCATAGGATATGTCATTGGAAAATTTTGCCCAAAAACCCCCAATCTATGCCTCACCCTATACCCCCTATGTCTCTACTTTGTTTGTTCCTCAATCATTCACACAATACTTTCTTATATATACCCCTCCATCATCTCTTCTCACCTCACTTATTACCTCACCAAACTCTCCCCACATAGCACACCCCTAAGCTTCATCAACTCTTCATGTATTACACCCCCAAGATACATCCAAACCTCATGCAACCTTCCTTTGTTAGCAACTTTCTTCCCCAAAAAACCCGAACTCACATCACCCGTAACATACCCACATAAGAATCTCACTCAAGACCACCCCCATTTGTGCTACAATCTCATGTAAAAAACCATCGCCTCACGCCAACCTTCCTTAGTTACATCAACTACCCATGTATACCTCATCCTAGTTGCATCCTACCCCCACACAAAATCACCTTAGTCGTGTCATACCCCCACACAAACCCCCTAGCTACGTCACCCCTTGACACAACACCCTCATTTGTTTTTCCATCCACTCATGTAACTAGCTCAACCTTGTGCCATAGTTTCCTATATCTTTTTATGCTTCAATATTACTCCTTTTCCATCCTCCTTTGCCATAGCTTTTCCTCTTTTTTTCTTAAGTTATAACTATGTGTTATTCTTGGTTTTTAGGTGATTTATTTATTATCTTGGAGGAGGTATATTAGGGTTTTACTTGCTTAGATATCGGTGTCACTTTGGCAATAATACATTTTGTAGTTAGGGATTTTTGAATGTTGTATATATTTTGTGTGCAATTTCATTTTTGGTATTGTTATATTGATAATTTCATGTTGATAATGTCATTGTATGATAATGTGGTATCAAAGTATGGAAAGTGAGTACTATGTGAAAAGCATGTGCTTATATGATATTGTTGTGATAAGCCTTGTTTTTCTACCCTAAGTGTGTTAGCATGACCTATGATTTTTATGGAGTATTTAAAGTGGAAAACAAATATGGTTAAGCTATATGGTGATGTAAGAAGTTGTAGGTCATAAAAAATGATATCAGACTTGTAGGGTTGTGTGGAAGTTAAGTTACTGTGGTTATCTTAAGGGTAATTTTGACAATGATAATGTGAAAAAATAATTACAGCATGCTAATTATTGATATTTGTAAATTATTTCATAAAAATTGTAATCAACTGGTGGTTGAGCGGGATATAAGTAACCTAAAATGAAACTTTGGGAGCTTCGGTAAGAAAATGGTATTTTGGTCAATATGGTTTGAATATGGAATTTTAGTGTTTCTAAAAAGTAAATGGAATGAAATTTTTGGGGTAATTATAAGTAGCATAAGTCTAGTAAAATGAGAAAATTGCTTAAATTGGAAATGGTGACCCTAAATGTAGGCTCGTTATCACATGTGTAAGACATTAAAGTTAGACCTTGATTTTTTTTTTTTTGATATGTTGTTAAAATTATTATTTTAGGATAAATTTGATGATGAAATGAGTCTTATGAGAAAATTTATGCTTATCTTGTAAAATTAAGGTTTCATAAGAGAGTTGTGGTCTTTTCCTCAAGGAATGTTCTAATCGTCATCTAGTTGTATTGTTTGTGCCTTGAATGTTTAAATTAAGTATGTTTGATGTGTCATGTATATTTATATTTATGTGTGCATAATGACACCAAGATAACAGTAGTTTAATGAGGCATTAATTACCTAAAGTGAAAGATCACGTGATTCAAGATCGATGTGTTGAGTTTGTTCTCTTATTATCTATTTTATCTTATTTTAAGTTCTAAGTATTGTATCTTATGATTGATGTAAGGATGGTATGGTAAGTCAAACTTATGTTAATTACAGCGATAACACTTGCTAAAATAGTTATTATGCTTTCAATAAAAGAAATTTTTTAGTAGTAAATTTTTAGATGTTATAAAACTAATTGTAGGTTCTGAAGATTTGCATATAATTATTGAAATCTACATCCATGCCTTAAATTTTGATAATATTACAACCTAAAGGTCAATAAACGATCCTCATATTCGAGATAGATCTCTTAAAACAATATTTGATGCAGGTTCTTATGATTCTATATATTATTGATAAATTCTTATGATCTTAAGTAGAATCTTACAATGTGTTATATAGTTTTTTTGATTTTAAATCAAAATATAGGTATGAAAAGCTAGTGTCTTTGATATGTTATATAGTATCATCATTTAACGTCGATAATATATTAGTGGTTCCAATTATGTAATATTAACTATATAATATAATTATTTAACATAAATAATATAAGTTTATACATAGTGTATTAATTAGTAATATAATATTTTAGTCAAAATATAAAGCTTTCCTAAATTTGTAAAGCAATATTTATGGTTGAAGTATTTTTCTTTTATAATATATGTTATTCTACAAATATTATGAATAGATATTAGTTATGTAATTAATTAAAATTCAATTGTATTATATCTCAAAATATATAATTGAAAATTTATGTTTCAAAAATAACCTAGTAGTAGTAGTAGTAGTGGTGGTGGTGGTGGTGGTGGTGGTGGTGGTGGTGGTGGTGGTAATAAATTTTTTAAAACAATCATATGAAAATATATTTAAAAACTAATCTAATGTGTAATTTTTTAATATGATTATTATAAACAATAATTGTTATTAATAGTTATGTACAAATAACAAATCATATGAACACTTATTAAAAAAATTTGTGTAAAATAGTATAGTTAGTGAATAATTAAAGGCAACCATATGTTTATGAATGACCCCAAATGAATAAAGGAATTTTAAAACCTTAATGAGAAAATAGATCTAAAAATTGACTTGTGTAATTTTCTATTACTTTTTTTGTCTAAAATAGTATAGTTAGAGGATATATCGAGTTAGCAAAACCCATATGTTATTATCCAAAGCCCATATGAGTATGATTAACAAAATTGTTGTTGTTGATATATAAGATTTTCTAACAAGCGACTATTATGTTTCAATATGTAAGTTGTTTTGTTACTAAAGGAAACTGGAAAATTCAAACAAACTCAAGTGACTATCAACCAATTATAGCTTCTAAGTTATTATTATTAAAACAATCACAAACTATTGATTTTAGTATTATTACTCTGCAACAAGAATAGGCCCCATATTAATGTTCACATAGGGATCAACAAGGATTGGCCTAATCACTAATCCTCAACTATTGATATTTTGTTACATTACATACTATATCTTAAATACGAAAAAATGTAAAGGAAGCATGGATGATATATCATATCACTAAGGCAACAAAATCAGCTATTAAAAATTATATATATATATATATATATATATATATATAAAGGAGTCAAAACTCTTTGTAATAGTAAGATAAATATATTAATTTTGGGGGGGATGTATGTCAATCGGACTATTTTATTCTCTTCATTCATATGAATTCTAAAATCTAATATGATATTTTTTAGGTTATCTTAAATGATTGAAGAGCCTTTCAACTTATCTTGAGGTTTCATTAGCAACGAAACCTTTTTTGTTCTCTTTCACAATTTTTTATATACTAACAAGTTACATTTTGAATACAGTAAGTCATATATTTTCTATAACAATATATATATATCCACAATGAATTATTGATATTGTTAATGTTATCATTTAATTCTAATTTGAATTTCCATCATTCATTCATGTTTTAATAGTGTTCATTTAATGCAATTCCTAATTTGTAAAACTAATTCAATAGTTCTTGTTATTTGTTAGCCACTACAAGCCTAAGAACTTAAAATTGTATATTTGGATGTTCTTTAAATTTAATTACGATCATAGCCTATGAATGTACTAGGGTCATATATTTAAGTTATTTGTAAGATTTTATAATCCTATGATATAATTATATGATCCAACTTTAATGGGGCTTATTGATTTTATGAAGATTTTTTTTTAATTCTAATAAGCTTAGATCTACATCAACTAAAATTTTACTATCCGGGTAAATTATATAGATTTCTTACTATAAATAAAAACTTGCAATATTTTTCATTTTCTTTTTATTTAAGGATGAATTTAGTCTTCATTTTTAAAATTAAATAATAAATTAAATATGAAATAAAATGGTGCATATTGACTATAGCTATTTGTTCATGTGTATTAAATTTTTGGATAAATTTCATTTAGGTACATTGACATTTGATCTAATAGTTTTCAAGTATTATATACTTTCAATAATTTTAATTAGGTACATTCACATCTCAATTTAGTTTCACTTGGACACCTAAATGATAAAAACAAACCACAACGTTAGTTCCGTTGAATTACCTAAGTGAAACTAAATTGAGATTTGAATATACACAAGTGGAATTATTGAAAATATAAGGTGCCCGAAAAATATTAGGTCAAATGTTGATGTAGCTAAATGTAATTTATCCTAAATTTTTATTTATCAAAATGAAAAACAAACAAAAAATATTCTGTATAGTAACAACCTAGAGGTTTGTTTGGCCTCTATCTTATCTCTATATTTTATATTATTTATTATTTGACATATTTCTTCTCACCAAATTTTACAATTACTCGTATTTTTTATTATAATTTCAAATGACGAAATTAATATCAAAGTACGTGCTTAAGAATGTAATTTATATTAGCTTCGTTTTCTAACTTATATGAACTAGAGTGGAGTAATTGTGGGTTGGCCCCTGGGCTGAAGAGAGTAATTATGATGGGCGGAATGTCTCGTGGCCATTTAGTGTATTGGGTCTTAGACAAAAGAGACTAACAGTGATGGATGTCATGGACGGGATGGGGAAGAAATTTTTCATGCAAAGAACAACCAAACAAAACCAAAGGGATCGGTCCTCGGCCGGTTGGCCCAGTGGTTTCCGTATCCTACAGCAGGTCCGAGGCCGGGAATTGAATCCCGTTGTCCTTCCATCTGGTGGTGGACCGGTGGTATCTCCCTCCCAACCTCCCGTAAATGGCAATAGATCATATATTCGATACAGATCTACTAAATTTATCTAATTTTTAATTAATTTGAATCTATAATTTTTAAATTTAAAGGATTGAGTCGGATATAAATCTATATGTATCTAAATAGGTTTAATTTTCAATCTAGTGGTCTCAGACTGATACTTATACTCATTTGGTATATATGTACGTGTGTGTGTATATATATATATATATATATATATATATATATATATATATATATATATATATATATATATATTATATTTATCATCTTTGTTATAATATTATTTGATATCCTTATTTTTTTTATAAATATTATGTATAATATTTTTTTCAAAAATCATTAAATTACCATTTAAAAATTTATAGTAACTATTTTAAAATATTTATACTTTTACTTCGAGAATTTTTTTTAGAAAAAACTATATATTAAGATATATAAAATATAAATATATTTGTCTTTACATAGATTATTTAAAAAAAAATCAAAAATAGTTGGACTTGTTTATGATCCATGTAGAACTTATTTATCTGCTAGACATAGTGAGTCTACGTCTAGATATACATTTGAACTTTTGAGACCATATATATATATGTGCTTTTATATTTGATTTTACACATTTACTATGTATTTAGATTATTTTTGGAGGATGATAGGTTGTTTTTATATGAAAGTTTCTTTTATTTTTTGAGGTTATATCTTACTAGAATAGCTTATCAAATGTGGAAAAATGCTACGCGTCTAAATTTTAAACATAAATTAAAATTAAAATTTTAAAATATATATATATTAGTACGCTAATTTTATTTATTTTTATTAATAATCAAATAATATAAACTAATATTAGTAAAAAAAATATAAGAAAATTATGGTACAAAAAAGTGTAATTTTTTTATAATAAATAAGAATGATGATGATGATTATATAAAAATAGTGCTAATAATAAATTTATTGTATTTTTCATGCCATAATTTCTTTTTATAATGTATTATTATTAGTTTATGTTAATTAAGTATTAATAAAAAAATAAAATTAATGTATTAATATGTATATTATTTTTTAACTTTAGTTTTGGTTTAAATTTAAAATTTAGATGTATATTATTACCGAAAAATTTTTAATGTTTTGACGAATCTTGTCAAATAGTATAGCCATAAAGACAAAATGATCATAGTGGCAGCTGCGAATTTCCAAAAACTCTAACTAGTTATGGTAGACTCAATTAGTTATGGTAGATTCATGGTAGGATTAGGCTAGTAGCTCCAGACGCAACGCCTGATCGGTAAATTACCGACAATTCTGGTCAATTGGATGACTTATCATCAGAATTGTATGTCTGCATCATATAATTCCTGATTTTATTTTATTTTACCCAACAGGTAAAAAGGAAGAAGAAAAGGCCCAAAATGCGACCCTGCCATCAAATCACATTGATCGGGGGGCAGAGTTCATGGTTTTGTACTACCACCGGCCGCATTAGTTCTCTAGGAGGCAGGACGATCTAAGGTGAAAAAATATACAGTAGAAAAAGTGAGGGCCCGGGCCCAACTTTTAACATCTATACAGTAGTGCCTTTCTCCAGAATTACAGAATGCTTCCTGACAATTTTCCCGATACCTCCCCTCAACTTTCAATTATTTGAGCATTGGCACCCGCCAGCTAATACTAGTACCTCCCTCCTTCTGTGGACCTACTGCTACGCTCTCGCTGGCCACCTCTACTGGACGAGGACAAAACATTTTTTTTCTATTGTTGAAAATATGATTTCAAAATCGGACGGTAAACAAATTAATATTTATTTATTGATTTAGTACTTTGGATTATTAATTTACACTTGTCTAATCAATGGTTAAACTAGTTGACTTAATTAAAATCAAATATATCTATATTTATTTAAAAATATAATTTAACACTTAATATTAGATATCATATATTACAAAATAATACATTTTATCATAAAGAGAGTATTACATATTTATATAACATCATAACATGAAATAATTATATATCAAAAGTTTCCTACATATCAAATAAGATTATAAAATAACATAGTCCAATATTAATTCTATTACATATTCATAAACAACTTAAAATAAAGCATGTTAGTTCATAAGTTATAATTTAATTAAATAACTATCCATCAAATCCTATAGATTATTTGTATAAGGGAATGTAATTTTTATGTATGTGACTGTCTTTATCATCCTCTCCACTTTCCCCATCAACTTCATATTCTCCGGTTCATCAAGCACATACAATACATTTACAAAAATAGACTTAGAATAATTATTTAAATTATTATATCAATTTATATAAGCAATAAGTTATGAGTCTCATACCCTCACTAGTAGAAGTGTTCAAAAATTGATTAAGACTAAAATTTTGGACCAGGCCAATCGGTTATTTTGGATTTTGGTCCAAGACCAAACTCGTATTTCGATCTAGAATTAAAAAAAAATGGTCATTAAACGATTTTGATTCTGATATCACCAATGTTGAAAGTCTTAGATATTCCTCCATAGTATTCAGGTAATTAAAAAAATGGTCCTTAACCAATTTACATCAATCCCAAACACATAATAGCCATATCATAATCCATAACCAAAATCGACTAATCAAATCAATTCCAAATGCAAAGGTAGGCCATTGAGGCATCTACCGAATAAAGAATCCAAATCAAACCTAAGGCAATCAAATAAACACCTACTTATTATTTATCTTACTAGAAGGGAGATAATCAACCTAGAGACATTGAGGTACACCCAGTCATACTAGTACACAAAGGCAGCACAATACTCTTATCCTAGAATCTAGGGACACTAAAGTACACTGTCATATTGGCACAATAAGGTAACACAGTACCCTTAGTCCTCCTTGGTCATCTAATCATTAAGTATTTATATCCCCTAAAAAGTCCAAAGAACTAATTAGAATACATACAGGACCTTGTTAGTGCACAATAACACACCTTAGAAACTAAAATCGAGGGTTATACCTTGTCCTTAGGATAGCTACCCCTAAAGATATACTAATCTCAAACTCAAGGTCTTACATTTTAATTATTAGTGTTTTAAGAGGTGATTGCAAATATCACATACTACACAACAACTCTCATTGTTATACTTAATCATTTTTCCTTTATTTTCAATTCTTAAAGTAAACCCTAAGGTCATCGGTCTATGTCAAAGCTAAAGTCATCATTATGGTCAACCTATCAAGAGTCTAAGGCCATCATATATCCAATTATTCACATTAGATTCATTAGGTCAGGATGACCAAAATATTCTCAAACCCTTAATTACAAAATTATTATCTAATTTCTTACCAAACATTATGGTTACAAGAATTTATCATGAAAAAGCTAAAAGATAATAACTTATAATATTTCACCACGTATGTAAATTTTAAGGCTAAGTGATTGACTATATTTTCCATTATGCATGCATTTAGCACCTTATGTGTACAAACCCTAATCATGCATTTCTAAAGTGTCATATATTCCATGCAACACATAAATATATATTTATAGCATGATACAATATTGAATATGGCAATTATAATCATGTTGCATGTATAACCCTAGAGCATGGGAATAACAATTATCGTATTTTAACCCTAATCATATATGCATGCTTTTATATTATTTATATCAGGCCTAGCTACACATGCAATGATAATCATAGAGTGCTTAACATAAAATAAACATCATATCTTGGCAAGGTCAAAACCTTAGCAAAATCCTACACATGCATACGTTAAGTGCTTAACAAATCACATATGAATATAGCTCATAATTAATGATAAGTCAAATGTATATAGTAACTATTTAATATCATATTATCATCTTATCATACATTTTATAACACTTGTATAATATAAAACCCTAACATGATTCTAGATCTAAATTATCTATCATACTCACACATAAATTCTACCATATCATGAATGATTGCATTTACCTAATTCAAGCTATACAAAAGCACAAAAGTTATCTTCTCCACAACACATCAAGGATTACCTAAGGAATCAACACCTAAAAAACACATATATTAGCATCTAAAACAATACAACAACAACCAGAATTAACTAAAACTAAATCGAAAAAAGGATTAGAAAATAACTGGGGCAAAGGAAGACTGTACAAGTCAACAACGCATCAACAGTGAAAGGGCTTAGCAGCGTGAGTTATCCATACTACAAGAGGGACGCAATGTCACCTTCTAAGGTAAAAAAAGGGCCAATTTGTGTTAGGGAGTCACACAAGGGAGGGGAGGCTGTAGTAGACACCCACACAAGCGTGGGGAAGGCAGCTGCACTAGTTCACTTAACCAAAGGAAAAGCCAGCAAAGAAAGTGGAGAGGTTGCATGAGGTTTGGACACAACACAAGTCTAAGCAACATGAGTTGCTCACTCTGCCAATGGAGGTGCAACACGAGTTGCTCATGTAGCAAAGGGGAAGGTAACTTGAGTTTGTAATGCTTGACACAAATGGTTTCGATGATAACGGTGAAACAATGAAGAAGAAAATTGAGTGTTTGTTGCAAATGGAGGCTCGAGATGGAAAGGAAGAATGGACATACCAAGACTTAGCTTTTAGTGGGATCAAAACACAAAAAAATAGAGAGAAAGGAGGCCTTATATGGGAAAGGGGCATGACAGCAGACAATGAGACAAGAATGAGGAGAACATGGGAGGCCGAGGTATGGAGTGAGTAGGAGAGGATGGCGTGAAGGCGAGAAAAGCACTTCGGGAGGTGGAGGTGGGATATGCATGCAAAAAAATAAAATCATAATAGGGTAGAGATGCTAGCTAGGATATGTGAACCAGGGCAAAATATCCGGTTAGTAGAATTAGGATTCCTCGGTAAAACAGACACAAGTTAGGGTTCCAACCAGGGTTAAAACTAATAACCCAAATTCTATCTAAATTTTACCCTAATTAAAATTATATATAATATGCCATATTAATACACAAAATAATAATATATATAATATAAAGCATCCTATAATAACTATTGATATTAATTACACATAATTATAAGTTTTATTATTAGGGTTTCTGAACTAGAATTTTTACAAATGGGGTATTATACTGAGTACGATGATGACTGGACAAGGTTGCTTGGTTGAGCTTTGACCTCTTCAGTGTTGAGCAACACAGAGGTGAAGAAAGGTGAAGAAGAGAAGACGGTGATGATAGATCTAGGAAACTTAGTATTAGTTAGTACTTAATAGTATATTATTAGGGTTGAGAGAAATGAGTTAAATGACACATCTATCCCTACTTTTAAAATAAGTTATAATTTAAATTTGAGGGTAAAAATGGAATTGTATAGGGTACTAACAAAACTAGTTTGGTTAACTAATTTTTTAAGTAAGTGACCAATGTTCTCCATTTATGCTCCTTTTTTTTTTTATAGAATATGTTTAATATAATATTCAAATCAGATATATAACCAGTTCACTTGTTTATTGATTCACCTGGTTCAATCTAGTCCAATTTTTAATGCTATGGTTGGAAAATAAAAATTTACTCCACATTGGTTTTATTCCCCTAGACTTCATTATATTTGAATTATATGATATGAATTATTTTTTGGAGGAGATAGGTTGAACCTAATAACCACACACATGCGTTCACTGACAGAGTCTTGAAGGCTTGTCTAAGCTTAATTGTTCAGGGGAGTTATTAGTTAGTGTTTCAGCAGGCCTGAATCTAACATTTTTTTTTTGTTAATATTTTATTTCTCTTTTACTCTTATCTTCTTTACACTATTTTCATTATTTCTCCACTTTTGAAAGCTTTCAAATGTTACGCGCAACGTGAGTTATTGGCTGACCAATTATTATGATATGGGTAATCATTTTTGTATGATTTTCTCTTTATAATTAGAACTTGTAGCAGTATTTTACATACTGAAAAACTGAGCATTCTCTGTCTGTTTCTCAATCTCTCTACCTAAATTTTCAAAAATTACTGGACAAAATTCTACAATTCTATATTCTTCAATCTTATATGCATAAAATTAAAGAGTTATGTTAACATTAAGAGTGAACTAACAAATGAAATTACATCGAATGTCTGGCTATAATTCGCTACAGGACAATAATTTTATTCGTAGCATAACAATTTTGACAATTCTTTTCACAGCTTCATTCGATTTCATTACTTTGCTTTATTAAATTTTATAGCTACTTATATTGTTCTTCTTTGATGACTCGTACAAACTCTAGTGATCGGCTTTTACTGCCTTCTCAAGTTCCGACGGCTGTATGCCACAATTTCATAAGCCTGCGTGCCACGTACAAGAGTATGTTAATTTATAGTAGTAGCCTTTTTGAAAGAAAAAAAAAATAAAATAAAATAGTTGGCGGTACACTTAGACCAAAAATAATTAAAGTTGTACAATCTATTTAGTGTTTAGTCCAGTTTTTTTGGTACTCTAATATACATGTAAATATAGAGAATATTAACTGTACATTTATATATAATTAGATGTATATATTAGTGTAATTATATGTACATGATATTTTGTATTTTGTAACTAAATACTTTTTGACCATTTTGAATTTTAACTAATTAGTTTCACTAAAATATACTATAAAGAAATTTTTCCAAAAAAAAAAAGGTTTATATTTACCAAAAACTTTCATTTAAGACGCCAACTTTTATAGGTTCCGTTCGACACATGAAATTTTATGGTCCTAGCTTTATTTCTAAAAAGCTTAATAAAATACAGCTTTACAAAAAAATATTCCATCCGTTGTTTTTAAATATTTTTTAAAAAATTAATACTTATTCTTTATTTTATTTTTATTTTTTTATGCACAAATTGTTATATTATTTTTTAATAAAAATAATTATTATTTTATTATATATATATGTATATGTATGTATGTGTATATATTAACCCATTAAATAATACATAAACTACTAAAAAAAATTTAGAAATGGTAGAGTATCAAAAAAATTTAGCCGGTCCCAACTCCCAATGAAGGAACTTTGGCGCCAAGAAGCGATACCTCCCGCCCGTTCAGCCACCTTGGCGGGAAACCGAAGCAATTCTATTCCTTTCCCGCCTTTCGCCCGACTCTCTGCCTCTGTCTGGACTTTGGAGCGGTGTCCAGACCAGGCGGTGCTAGTGTCCACTGTCCAGTTAATCCATCCCCACTACTTGTACGTGGAACATTTGTCCTCCTACCACCTTACCCGCTCTACCCCCCCGGGCCGCTCCTACCACCACATTGACATATCTGCATCATGCGCGATACGCGGCCCGAACACGTAAGCGGACACCGTTTGATAGGCTTATTGATCGATAATTATTTTTAATAAGTAATTCATACAAGAATATTACTTCAATCTAATATCTACATATTTTGACAATAAATAATTTGTAGATAAAATTTTAAATAATAATAATATTATTAAAATATTTTTAACTAACAACCTCCAATAGGTGAAATGACTAGTTGAAGTCATCAACCTAGTTTTCTGCAGCGTGTTCAAGGGTTTGAAATCGGTAAAAAAAAATTAGGCAAAAAACAGCCAGTCAATCGATCAAAACTTGCTCAAAAGTAAATAAAATTTATAATATTATATATATATATATTCTACCTAATATATAACATTGAATGGTTCCTAATTTGGTTTCAACAATTGATTCAATTTCAAAAAGTATAGTAATATATATATATATATCAGAGGTTGGTGGATCTAATTTTTATAGGTATAATAAAACCATACCGTCCAACTTTATAATAATAAAAAATAAAAAATTTACACTTCTCAAAAGAAAATTAAACCTAAGCTCTAAATTTTTATTTAATTTCTTTCCGGACACGATTCAACACACGAGTGACGTGGAGAAAGGGACCTCGGCTAGTATTTGGTTATCTTTCATCCTCACCTCACGTAGTGCAATGACATACATTCAGAATAGCCGTAGTAGTTTATGAAATATAATGCCACGAAAGATCGAGTCTCCCCCGATACACAAAGACATAAATAAATACTATAAAATAAGAGGGTCTCGACGCCCGACCAGACCACCAGTCCCTCTATAATTTAATTTATGTCCCTTTTATTTTTGTCTCTAAAGTTACAGTCAACTCCGTCGCCTTTCTCCTTCTTCTTCCTTTTTCTGTGAAATATCATGCGTCCGGTTCCATACAGCTGTGCTGTGGCGTGTGGGTAGTAGACTAGACGTCCATTATGGTGAGTTTAGGTATCACGTGACCTGGGAAATTAATTGCGCAGAAGGAGGGAAAATATATATATATATATAATATATTATTGTGACGGACCATGAATGGATCTTGTGTCATACTGTCAGACCGTCGGCAGTAGTGTTACCGAATACGTGTACGGAAACAGGAGAATGAAGGGAGGACATGTATTCAATTGCTATATATTAATATATATAGTATACAATATCAGTAGCAGACAGCCGTTGATCAGGGTCACGTGTCCTGGCCTGTTGGTCATCAATGCGGTTACCGCCGTATTTCCACAGTTATTATTGTTAATAACTTATAACTTTGTTCGAAATATGAATTTCTTTTTTCTCATATGATTCAAAAAATCTAATAAGTTATTATTATTATTGATTATTGATAACACTACCATTGTTGTTATCATTACAGTTATTACTACTAATCTCATCTTCTTCTCTTCTAATTATTATTCAACAAAAAAAAAAACCATCGGACTTGACCTGGAAGGTGTGATCTCTTTCACAGTAGCCTGATCAATCCTTGACATCGTCCTCCTTGAAGCCTGCACCTTCTTTTTCTGATGTGTCATTAACGAGAGGTTCTAAGGTTCCTCTTTGTCACCATTGATGGTTGTGTGTCAATAAAATATATGTAGGGTTTTTTGTGTGCAGGGAACCATGTATAGTATAGGTAATAGTTTTTTTTTAATTTAAATAAAGGTTATAGATAACAATTTTGAATTAGAATTGCCATCTCTACTAAAAAATGGAGGGAGGAGGTGGTTATGGTCTAAAATCACCATCTATTATCCACTATAGGCTGCCCACTATTAACAACAATTTTAGTCCAAAAATATCATCTAATCATTTTCAAAAAAAAAATTAGAGGAAAATTAGATAGTGGTTTTAAGCCCACATCCATCATCTAATCCTTTTTAAAAAAAATTTGAAATATATTTTTATTTTTTATTTTGTTATAGATAATCATGTTTTGCACCAATGTTTATACTATAGACGGGTGTAGCCTATACAAGGATTTTTTACCACCATCTTTTCCTTTTTCCCACCGTCATTTATGTTTATTTTTGTATTGGTGAAGAAATAGAACCTAAGTTTTTTTTTTCCTTAAATGATAGATAATTACAAATAATATTCATTTTGAATAATATTTCCCCATTAGGGTTAAGTATGCAATTTTATTTTGTAGAAATTAGGTAAAATTTATAATTTAACTTATCCGTTATGCCCTTTTACAATAACAAACTCTATTTTATTTTCTCCTTTCTTTATCCTCTCCAAATGAATTCCTCTTTCTATGTTTTTTTCATTATTATAAAAGTAGCTATGTTTTGCATTTTAAAATCTAAAATACCTAATAAATAATGTATAGTATATAACATGTAATGCCCATTTGGTAAACTCTTTTATGATATGATCTGGTTGAAAGTAATAATGTATCCGGAGTAATAATGATGTTTGGTAATCACGTATTATTTATTTATAGAAGTTGTTGAAGTAATAAATGTGTTTGATAACTTATCTAATATAAAATAAATTGATGTATATTGATAATTTTAGACATTCTTTATGCAATATATTACATAGATTATGAGGTTATAAAAATAATATGTAATATAAATGACATTGGAAATAATGGACAAATAATATAAAAAGTGTCAGCATACCGAACATACCTATAATATAATTAAGGAATACATGTGATATCCTCTTTTCTTTTCTTTTTTGAAAAATCATGTTATATCTTTGATGAACTAGTAGTATATAATATATAGTACTTTTAATGAGCGTGTATGATATTTTTGACAAGTTTACTGTATAAAACATACAATATATTTGTCAACTATATAGTAAATAATATCTTTAAAGATGGTGTATAATATATATAATATGTTTGAATAACGTATATTATATAATATATCTAACGTGTGTACATAATGTATATTATATATAGCATATCCTATCTTTAACAAACAAATTTTATAATATAATATATTTGACAAACTTGTAATATATAAAAGAAGCCAAGGTTGAAAATATATTAGTTAGAGCCAACTAATTTAATAATAGTTTATAGTATTTTGTATATCTATGTAAGGAGAATTAATGATGCAGATAAGCAATAGGATAAAATTAAGTTAGTTGCAATAAATAAAATATAATAAAAAAATAAATTTAATTTGCATTTAAACATACGCTTGACCTTAAAAGACATAAAAAAACCATGTCTAATGAATCTGTAATTAACTCCTTAAATAATGCATGAAGTCATGAACAATTAAAAGAAGGAAAAACTTGGCGTGGAATATAGCAGAATGTCGCTGGTAAAAGGTCTTAGGTTCAGATACATTCAGAGTCCGCTACGTACAAAGTAGGAATTGTGGGTCCGTTTCTTCAAGTCAATGGTAATTGGTAATTGGTAATTGGTAATGGGATACCAAGACATCATAGGTATGGGTGACAGATTTTACAACGTATTCGGGTCCCATAAAAAATTCTTGATTCGGGACATTTTGGATATTTGAGAAGAGTTTGGGAATTTTTTTTTTGATATATTTGACAACTTAGGTATGTTTATAGGTCTATGGGAACGTTACTTTTTTAAGTCGATTGCTGAGAAGTTTTGCTAATCTATTAATATATAGACAAAAATTTAAGATATAATTTAGATTTTAAAAAAATTATAATTATTTTTTATCTAGAATTTTGTCAGAAATTTTAATATAAAATTAAAAGACCTTTCAATTAAAATAATAGTATCCTAAGAGGTATTAACTTAAGAACCTTATATATATATAAGACATATTTAATGAGAATAATTATAGTTTTTAAATTTATTTATAGTAATTTTTTATAACTATTGAGAATGATTTTTACGGTATATTAGGAATAGTTTTCTAACATAAAATATAAATGTCTTATATTATAAAAATGCCATAGTCTTTTTTAGGTAATTAAGTACTATATTTTTCTAAGAAACTTGAGGTGGTTTTATCAACCCACTAGAGGTAACTTTCAACACCTATTATAGGTAGTTTTTTTAACATAAAATATACATATCCAATACTTATAAAATTAACACCTATTCTTTTTATAATACTTAAATATTATAGTTTTCTAATATATTTAGAGTAATTTTATCTACCACTAAAATAGTTTACACTACTTACTATGACTATTTTTTAAATTTAAAATATAAATAAATAATATTTATAAAAATATAACTGTCTTTTTTTTTACTCAAATATTATATTTTTCTAAGCTACTCATATTAGTTGTTTCCGCTTATTTAGAATAATTTTTATGACATATTATGAGAAGTTTCTTCAAATAAAAGTTTATTATTAATTCTCACCTAAATAACTAGTTCTTATTAAATATTGCTCATATATATATATATCGATTTTAGTACATTATTGAACATAACCACAGATGGGCCTAAATTAGAGTAATTTCGGTGCATTATTCAACGTAACCAGAGAGGAGCCAAAATTAGAGCATCTATGGTATCTTGGTATGTAGTGTACTTCGTGATCATTGCTATCATACTGCTCCTCGCATTTTGTCCGGTAGCATTGGTTAGTGGTCAGGAACTGCTGGACTAGCGCGAGTTTGAGTACAAAGGAGCAATCAAGATGGGATCGGAGCATTGAGGACAGATTCAAGGATATTTAATAAATTTAAAAATAATTTATAAGCTAATTTTTAATTTATTTTTATAAAAGAATTGTTTGTTAAGTAATTTTTTGTTAACTTAAATTAGGTTTTAAAAAACTACTTTAAATAACTTATAATTAAGCTTTCGACTAACTTAAACTAGATTTGGAGATGATAATGGAGTCCGCATCCCCCCTAAAATCCTTGGCGGTTGGTTCCAATAGCATTACACACGTACAAAGACAACCTTAAAATGGGAAATGCAGGGAAAAAACACACACAATTCTTAAGCGCATAATTATTTTGTATACCTTATATATTACTCTAAAAAAAAGAGTATTTTATAACGATCGTCCGTATTAATAAAAAATATAGATGACCGATCATCTAAAATTATAAATTCTTATAATGAAAAATGAAAGGAAAGGTCGTTGTCCATAAAGATCTCTATAGATAATAATATCATGAAAAAAAATTACAGGTTAAAATTTTCATATAAAATTCAATTATATGCTAATAAGGGTAAAAAAAAATTATAACAATAAAGTTATCCAAAATTACAACTCACAATTTGTGTAGAAAAAATGTTAGAAATTTTTTGTCAATTCTTAATTAATTTGAACGATATAGCATACAAAATTACCCATTTGTTATATGAAATAATTACGTTTGATGCATATTTTTTTACCTGAAATTATGATAGAAAATTAGACTATTACTTGTGACACATGTCATCCAAAATTTATGGTTAAAAAATCCCGGCACACCACTTTCCTCCCCATGTTTTTTCCTTTTGTCTTTTTGTCTTCTCTCTCTCTCTCACCCCAACAAATTCTTGTGTAAATTAGGTGAAATCTTTGTGTATTTTAACTTTTTTTCTAGATTATTATTAGTTTATCATCTATTATTCTTATTTTTTTCTTAAATTATTTTTTCTATTAAACATACCTTCATATGCACCGCTAGTTCTGAATTTACTCCACTGCTACCTCTGGAAATCCACCAATATCCTTGGAGCTCAGTTGGGTTTAGTTTAACTCAATTTTATGCTTACTATAATTAAATTTTTTGTTTGATCAATTTATATGTCATATTTCTCAATTTCTTGATATATTTTTGTTGTTGATTGGACAATCCACAACCAGAGTTTTCCTCACTCACCGTTCACTGTTGCAGTCGCCACTCTTAGTTTTAACTCTCTTTATACATATACATATTTGTAAACATATATATTGTTGTTGGTTATGTGTGTGGAAGATAATATAATGTTTGTGTAAATTAGTTGTAAATTTATGCTCTTTTTTTTGCATTGAAGGGAAGGAGTTTATCTACAAAACAAACTAAATAAAGTAAAAAATTAGCTCTCCTATAACTACAACCTCCTGCCATATCGAATAAAAGGATATCACGAAGGGTAGTAGGAGGAGACTCAAACGTCTGCAAGCCATAGACCAAGTCTTGACCAATGTGTGCCATCATATCAGCAACCCGATTTTCCTCCCATAAGCCATGCACGATTTGATAAAATACAAACTTTGTCATAAGAACTTGGCAAGCTTCAATTATATGTCTCAAAGGTTGATGCAGAGGAATCTGTCTATTCATAAGAATTACTACAACTAAAGAATCGCCACAAATCATCACTTTATCATATTCCCTAGAATGAGCCTCATGTAATCCGTACAAAATGGCCCAAAGTTCCACTTGAAGAATATTTCCATAACCCAATTTTGAGGCAAAACCAAAATGCCATTTGAAAGTGTGGTCTCTAGCCACCCCATCAGCTGAAATCATCCTAGGATTATTCTTTGTTGACCCATCCACATTAATCTCGAGAACATCCAATGGAGTGGGATTCTAACCTACTGTTTGCCAATGATGTCCTTTCCCCACATGTTTGACCTATGAAAAAACCTCTCGATCCCAAGTTCATCCCTATAAAACTCTCTAATCCATCCAGTTCCTTGCTCCATCCAGATGTCTTTACCTTCAAATACATAAGCATTTTTCCATTTCTATAGGCTCCAACAAGCTAAAGCAAAAACCAAAGCCCAAGGTGGGTGTAGAGGTTCTATCGTTTTGTTCTCTTTTAAATATAACCATAACCAATCATGAAAGTGTAGAGTGAAAATTTCCACTTGAAGGTGGTATGGAACAAGTTTGATCCAAATATCCCTAATGCGATCATAATCCCTCAACACATGCAAGATATCCTCCTTAGTGTGCCCACATCAACTGCACGAAGCATCCTTAGTCAACTGTCTTTTAAACCGATCCGCATTGTTAAGAAGTCTATTTTAGCTTATTAGCCAATTAAAGGTCTTAGTACATTGTCTAGTCTTCAAGTGCCAAATTAAATTCCAGTTGGGAGACTCATAATCATCATCTTGGTTTAGCCAATTATAGGCATATTTCACCGTAAAATCACCATTAGGGGCATAACCCCAATATCGAGCTTCATCACTAAACTCTTCTGGGTTAATAAACACCCTAGTAACATCCATTATGTTTTTATGAGGAAGAAGGTGTTGAAACTCAGGCATATTCCAGGTACCATATGATCTAAAGTAGTCTCGAACCTTATACTTCTTCTGCTCATCTGAGATTTGCTGAATGGCCACAAACTTCACGGGGGAATTACTAACCCACCAATCCTCCCAAAAATGAGCCACCCTTCTTGATTGAATATCCCACTTAATTCCTTCCTCGAACATGTAGTAATCCTTACAAATATTACGCCATAAGCTTGACTTTGCATAGTGGGAAAGACCATGAATGGACAGAGAAATGTCACCATATTTTTCATGCAGCAATTTCACCCATAGATGTTCCTTCTTAGTGAGTACTTCCCATGCCAACTTCATCATGAGTGCTTGGTTGAAAACTTCCATAAAATGAAGGCCTAACCTTCCTTTGTTCTTAGGTTGACAAAGAGTACTCCAGTTAACAAGATGACTATTCTTTCTAGTTCAAGTACCACCCCACACGAAGTATATGTTAATTTTGTAAAGTTTTGAAGTGACATTTTTAGGCAGCCTACTAGTGGACATAGCATAAATGGGTATGGCGCTAGTCACTGTCTGACATAAGGTAATTCTTCCAACAAGGGACAACATGTTTGGTTGCTGGGAGAAAAGTCACTTTTGAACCTTATCAATAACAGAAGCATAAAAACCCTGAGGTCTCCTTCCCATACGGAGATTCACCCCAATATATTTATTAAAAATCCAACAAGACTTCATACTAGAAGTAGCATCAGTTTACTTCACTACATAAGTAGCCACATTCAGAGAAAACAATAAGGAAGATTTAGTTGTAAATTTATGTTGGTTGTATGATACTATCTTTATCTTTTTTATAGGTTATTATTAATGTGTGTGTATATAGAAATTAATTATAAATGTTATTTGTATGAATTTTTTAATATTTGTGATAAATATTCAACTTTGTAGATATATTATGTTGAATACGTATTTTTTTAATAAATATGCATATTACCGTGGATATGCCATTAAATGTTATTATTTTAAGTATTGAATCTGTATGTTTGTAAATGTTATTATTTTAAGTGTTGGATTTGTATGTTAGTAAATATTATTATTTTCAGTATTCAAAATATATGCTAGTTTTGGATATGTTATTTTTTTTATAGTTTTGATTATAATTTTTTTTTATTTAAGTATTCAAAATATATGCTAGTCTTGGATATGTTATTACTTTTTATAGTTTTGGTTATAATTTTTTTAAGAAATAAAATATTATTAGCCTTAAAAATAATTTAAAAAAGATAATAAAACTTTGAGTTAAGAAAATATAATATTTTATTGAAGTATAAGAAAATAGAGTGTATATATATATATATATATATATATATATATATATAATATATAAATCAAGTATATTAAATAGGGTAATATACTTTTAAGTTAAGAAAAATATAATAATATTTTAGTATACCAAAAGAAATTAGAAACATAGGTATTACATACATGCCTTGTATATATTAGGTTAGTTTTATATATTTAATTTTATGCATCTTAGTTTATTATATTAGTAGTTATATTTATTAGATATTGAGAAAATAAAATAGAAAATTAATTCACGTTAAATAAGGTTATAAAAATATGTAAAGTAGATATAGTTTATTATTAAATTAATACTAAATTAATATAACCAAATTAAATGTTAAAGTAAAAGACTTATATATTAAGTTGAAATACATTATTTAATAAGGTAACGTATAATCAATAAAGGATAAAAGTAAGATAATAAAATTTTGATTTAGAAAAAATATAGTGCTTTATTTAAGCATTAGGTGTGAAAGTAGGTATATATATTAAGTATAATATATAAGAGGATAATAAAATTTTAAGTTTAGAAAAATATAAAAATATGTAACTATACTAAATAAAAAGTAAATATATATTTATTATATACATGTCTTGTATATATTAAGTTAGTTTTATATTTTAAATTTTAAGCATGTTAGTTTATCGTATTAGTAATTATATTTACTAGATATTGAGGTAGTAAAAATAGAAATATAATTTGCATCAAATAAGGTTACATAAATATCTAGAGTAGAAATAATTTATTACTATATTAAGACTATGTTAAATAATAAAATTAAATGGTGAATGAAAATACTTATATTTTAATTTTAAATACATTGTTTAATAAGATAATGTGCTATTAATTAACTAGAAAAAAAAAAGATAATAAGATCGTGAGTTAAGAAAAACATAATATTTTATTTAATATAATATGTGTGTATTATGCACATCCTTTGTATATATGCGTTTAGTTTTATATTTTTGAGTTTTAAGGATGTTAGTTTATTATATTAGTTTTTATGTATTAGATATTGTGGTAATAAAATAGGAATATGATTCACATTAATTAAGGTTACTAAAATTTGTCAAGTAGATATAATTTATTATTAAATGAAGATTAAGTTATACATATAGTCAAATTAAATGTGAAATAAAACCTAAACCCTTACTCTAAAGCTAAACCCAAACCCAAACCTCTTATAAATCATAACTTATAATCTATTAGCACCTTAAGTCATAAAAATAACATACATAAGTATTTAAAAGATCTTTCCCCCCTTTTTAAGAGATACAATATTTGGTTTACTTGACATGTGTTATCTATCCTACATTTTGATATCTCTAGATGGAGATATTAGGTATGATATGAGATGAATATGTGATGAGCTAAACTGCATGGTGGATAGGGGTTTGTACTGGGGGTCATACATGTTTAGGTCATATTATTGTTTGTATACTTTGTGATGAATTCATATTTTGACACATTTTTTACCCTTATAATCTTAGTTTTTGGTAGTTTATTTAACTAATATAGGGGAATAATTATTGTTTTATGCTTAAGTGGTAAAATTGCATAAAAATTATTATTTGAGCTAAAATGATATAATTTAAGTAAATTTAGAATAAAATATTTATTAATATTTATTGAATTTTATTTTACAGGTTATATTCTTCTAATAAAAGAAAAAAAACCGGACCTTTGGACCAACGGCCGAAAGTCGAAGGCCCAAAGGCTAAGGAGCAAAAGAGACCCAAACGAGCCACTAGGGCACGAGACAGTCAGCCGTCAGGGCTGACGTGGCACAGAAAGGCCCGCACTTTATAAATAAAGGACAGCCGCAGAGAGAAGACGCAGAGAGGGGGGTGGCAGAGCCGCAGGACACGAGGTACGCGAGCCTTTACAGGCTCGGGAGAGACAGAGCGCAGAGAAGAGAGAGGAGGTCAGGCTCGGCGCAGCGAAGGACGCCGCACAGAAGGAAACAAAAGCAGCCGCACAATACGAGGCGCACAGAAACCGAGGCCAACTGACGTGCGGTAGCACAGCGCCATCAGCCGCTGGCCAGAAAAAAGAAAAAAAGAAAAGAATTTTTACACTGAAATTGAGGTGTCGAGAGGAATAAAAATTAGAGAAAGAATTTAAAATCGGTAGAATTTATTTCAGATAAAATTAATTTTTATCTGAATAAATTCTTGAACTTTTATCCAAAATTAATTTCGGTTATTTCTTTCTCTTATTTTTAATTTATATTTTAGATATATATTTCTGTATAATTAATTCTTTAATTATGAGTGGCTGAATATTCATTGTTAGGGAATGAATTGAAACCCTAGATTATGATTTGAATTATAATTTTATTTTCTTTGTTTCGTGAGATTGTTTCTTGACTCTATATTAATTGATATCGTTTATATGTATAATTCTGTCCAGTATAGTTTATTTGGTGCATGCCTTGTTCTGGTTCCTCATAAGTGACAGCATGTAGGATTATTTGCCTGCTAGGTGGCCATCTAAATATACTAGAATTTATATGTATAAATTGCAGCTAGGTTAGATAACAATTCACCTAATCGTTTTGTGATTCTAACCGAAGTGGTAAATCGTTTCGATACGTGTGGGTCAAGGATAGGAAATACAGCTAGACATACGTTTTGTACTAGTCTGGGTACTTAGATTGACAGCCTTCCACTTACACTTAATGCATTAAATCTAGTTAAATATAGGAGCCGCTTGTTGCTGCTATACTGCTAGAATTTAATAGGGTTAATATAGGCACGTGGTTGTATTAATTAATTAAGGGAAGTAATATAAGGTGTATGGACCTGCGTTTGGTGTGCAACTTGGTCGATCTCATTCTAAAGATTAAAAGATGACTTAGAAATCAATATTATATTTTGACCTAATCTAGTGGTGGATTTTTATTTCCCTAACATATTTCTCATATCTGCGGTTTCCCATTATTTTCCATTGTTTTCCATTATTTTCATTATTAGTTTGCTTTATTTTATTCTTTTATTCTTTTATTATTTTGATAAACCCCCATTAGTATTTTTCTTATTCATTTATTTTGTATTATTTAGGATTTTTATTTTTAGTTTTAGTTTTATTTCCAAGCTAGTTAATTAGAGGTGAGCCCTCTCAATCCCCGGCCTAGAACGATACCCTTATTTACCAGTGCTACAATTGACAACAAGAGGGTTTAAATTGCGTGCCGGCTACGGTCGCACCACTTTGTCACATATTCAACCATAGTTAGGGGTGAAGGGTAAATATATACATATATATATATATATATATATATATATATATATATATATATATATATATATATATATATATATATATATATATATATATATGTAAGTAATAAGAATTTTCATTAATTACCAAAGAGGAATAAGTACATCAAAAATGTTATTTATAGAACAAGAGCTAACCAAATCTATCTATAGAATCCAATAAGGCAATCCATTTGGCCTTATTTTTGAAGGAGGATATTCTAATGAAGATTTTAAGAACGATCTCACGAGCCACATTTTTAATCTAAGGAACTTTAGCTTGGAAATAGCTAAATTCCTAGCATGCCAAATTTTATATATAACTCCTGCAATCATCATGCGCATGATATCTTGTTTACCCTTTTGAAATGTCTCCTATGAATAGTCTAGCTTTGAAATTGGTTCCAAGAATTGAGTGGGGGAGTAATATCAAGCCAATTACACATAATTCTCCATAGCTCCTGAGAAAAAGGGCAACACATAAAGAGGTGATTGAAATCTTCAAGTCCACTTGCACAAAGGCCACAATATGTTTCATTTGTGACACCCCATTTACCCAACTTTTCACTTGTAAGTAAGGCATGTCTACATACCAACTAGCAAATGAATTTGTGTCTAGGAGGGCTAGGGTGTTTCCAAACATGATGATGCCATGCTTTACTATATATATATATATATATATATATATATATATATTTGTTTGTTACAAATGTTCCACACACTAAGTTTGTTTAGGGTGGACATATTACAAGACGTTAGATATAATCAAACAACAAGGGAGCTGATAGTGATTGATAATGAGTAGAGGTTTTGGCATAGGTTATTGGCAAGTGTATACCCTGATGACTCCTACAAGGTGGATGGATCATCTTTTATAGAAGTAAGATGACAGAGTATTCTATAAAAATAGTGGATTCAGTGGGTGATCTAGAGCATCCGAGGTAGGGTTAGGAGTTTATCTTAATAAGGCATATTGGGTCATAGTAGCTTTCTTCCAATATATATGAGCATGATTTTTATATATTATTATTTCTTATTATATGTCACTCCCTGATTACTCTCGTTAAGCTACATAGTATCTATAGATTAAAACTCCTTCGACTATTTTATATAAATAACTTACCTTAAATAATTTATTAAGTAATCAATATAGTATAATAAAGCATTGTTGAATTATTTTTCATATAGATTAGATGTCAATTGATAAATTTTGAATAGCATAAAAGAAACGATGATATAACAAAATTTGGAATAAGCTTCAATCATTTATTAGTATGATGAGACCTTCTATTCAAACCGAAGATAGGCGCATGCATTGTCCCTGCACAAAGTGTAATAAGAGGATATAGGAATTAATCAATGAGGCTAAGTACTGCATAATGAGGAATGGTTTCACATAGATCTATGATGTATATGTGCATTATGTTGAAACCCACCCTTAGCTAGAGTCAGAATCATGACATATTGTTGAGGAGGCAAGAAATGATACGGTGGAAGTATTGGGTGATTTGTTGGGTGGTGAAGAGGATATGTAATACCCCGTATTTTTTAAAATTCAGATTTATTAAGTTTAATGATTTTATTAGCATAATTTGATGTAAACAATTAATTATTTTAATTTCGATTCGTTTTATGGATTTATTGACGATTTCGAATTCATATTTGAATTTAATTAATCGTTGTCGTTGCAAACCATTTTAGATAAATTTGTTCATGACAATGATTTTATTATATTCATATGACTTCGATTTTCGGTTAAAAATATGTATTCCCGTTCTTCTCGTATTTTTATTTTTAATATTTTAGATTCGTTTTCAATTATAATTTTGTCGTGTGATTACGCCTTTATTTTGGAGTTATATTTTGTTAACAAAGTATATTATTTAAATTATAGAATTTCTGTTTAAATAGTTAAATTTATTTTAATAATTATATCCATAGAAAATATTTCCGACTTTAAATTCATTTGTTTTCGGAAATCGTTAATACTTTCGAAAAGTTTTAAATTAAAAAGGTTTTTCGGAGATTATTTAAGAATTTATTTCCAAAATTAATTTTCTTCTGTTTTACGCTTTTGATTTACGGAAAATCGATTTCAGAAATTATTTAAATTAGTCTCGATTTATTTGAATTTGACCTAAATATTTTATTATATATTTTAAAATAATTTTTTGAGGTCTTATGATGTATTTTCGTAAATAATATAAATTTTTCGTTCGTTGGTAAATTCTTTCGAAAATGTTTCTGAATATCTTTATATAGTTCTTTTATTAATTTTAACCTTTCGGAACCTTGCGAAATAATTTTCGTTTAATGAATTTTAGATAAAATATTCTAATAATAATTTTAAATATTTAGTATTTTATTTTATATGAGTATTTGAAAAAAAAAACAGCCAACCCAGCCGGTGCCCCGACCCCCCTCTCTTCCTTTCCTTTTTTTTCCTTGCTTCCCTTTCTCTTCTCTTTCCCGTCAGACCCTTACCCCCTGTTCGCAGCCCTAAGCCCCAGCCGCCCCCTCTCCCCAGCTCCTCCCTTCTTCGTCGACTGTCGCCAGCCACCGCCGGCCACAACCTGCAATCGATGCCGCGCGGCAGCCACAGAAAGCAGCAACCGCAGCAGCAACAGTGTAGCAGCAGCAACGCGTAGGTCGCGCCGTCGCTGCCCGGTCACCGTCGACGTCTCCCGACCACTGACGAGTTGTCCTCGGCCTCCGACGAAGCTTCTCCGGCCTTCCCTTGCTCCGATTGGTTGATTTCGTCTGGTATAAATTTATGAAAAAACCCTAATATGGATTTGATTAATTGAGTATGATTTAGCTTGTGATAAGCTAAATTAATTGTTTGATTATGTATATATGTGCTGTGAGATTGTTTTGGATAAGTTAATTGTATGGTTTAGGTTGGATTTCTGAAAAATTGATTTTTTGGTCGGGTTATGCCCAAATTTTTGGATTCGCCCGTTTTAGCGATTTTGGATAAATTGATTATACAATATGTTTTTAAATGTATCTAATTTCATGTCGGAACCGTCAATTTGAGAAATTTACGCAAAATTTATCGGAATTTGATTTCTAGGTCAAAATTCGTGTATGATAAAATTGAGTCTCATAATTGAGTCGTTTCACTCAATTGATTTTAAAATATCATTTGAAATGTATTTAATTTCATATCGGAAGTGTTGATTTGGGAAAATTATGCGTAATTAATCGGAACTGGATTTTTAGGTCAAAACTCTTGCAGGTCCAAACTGGATTGTATAATCGGGTTATTTTATTCAATTGACTATATAATTTATATTAGAATATATGTAATTATATTTTTGAACCGTCAATTTATATATTTTAGTAAGAATTGATCGGATTTGCGTTCCGGACTCAAAAACCCTAATTGTGCTAAATTGGGTATTTCTTTTATTAGTTTTCATCAATTGATTATTTGATATGTTATAGAATGTGTTTAATTGCATTTCTAAACATTCAATTTGATTAAATTTATAGAATTTTACCGAATTGCGTTCTCGGGCCTAAAACCCTAGATTTCAAGTGAAATTATGAAATTGATCATATGTATAGTTGTTCTTCTAAAAATTTAAATTTGTATAAATAGTTGAAATGATCCTAATTGTATTAATACCTTTAAATTGAATTATTTGATTTGAATTATCAAAGCTTGTATTGTGGGCGTTAAAACCCTAATTTTGAAAATGGATAGTCTTAAATTGGCTACTAGGAAGATTGTCTTGTTGAAATTAATTATCTAGATTTATCTAAAATTAGTTTAATTGTGTTTTAAAACTATCAATTTGAGGTAATCGAAGTGATTTGGTCGATTCGTAGTTTAGACATTAAAAACCTTAATCTTCGGGGATGATTTTATAAAATTGATTTTTTCTATGCGTCTTTTATCTATTCGATTTCTATCTTTGGGTTTTAAATCATTTAAATTATGTCTTAATCTAATCGGTTTGGATTTGGTTCTATATAAATGGTTAGGTTACCTATTTATTTGTAAAACCTAATGAATAAGTTATTTTCGATAAATTAATTTATGATCGATTATTCTTTCTCGGTCTTTCCAAATTAATTGGAAATGTCCCAAGTGACATTTGTATTAATTCGTTTTGATTTATATTTAATCTTAAATATTGATAGAACTATACTTTTGAGTCCTAAGTTTTGGACACGTTTTCTAAGAAAGATCGTTGTATTTGTTTGCGTTTGTTCAATTATAATATGTGAATTGTTAATTGATAAGATAGTTTCTAACCTAGTTTCAATTTCTATCGGCGATCTAGGAAAGTTTTATTGTGGATCCTCGAGCTAGTAATCTTCTCCCTCCCTCTTATCTCGCTTAGCTAGCTTCGGATTTAGGTAAGTTTCTACTTACCTCCACTTATGGGTGTTTCGTAAGGATGTGGCTAAGATCAATTTTATGTGTGTTATGTGCCTTGTGTGCCATGTGTTATGTCAGGTTGTGAACTATATGATTTTAATGACCAATTACTTGTAGCGCAACTTGGAGCTGAGGTATGCTTATATGAATTCCTTATGACATGTGCATAATGGTTGTTCTGTTGTGTTATGATATTGTATGACGTGACCCTCTAGGATATGTATGCTAGGATGCTAATAATATAATGTAGGGGACATGAATGTGAAAGGATAATAAGGGGGAAAATGTGGAAGTAAGAATAATTAAGGATGAGTGGAGTACAGGTTAAGAGTGGAAATTGTGGTATAAAGGGTGATTATGGGTGTCGTGGGAGAGAAGAGATATTGGGTGGAAAAAAAGAGAGAGGGGTTACTTGTGGGAGAAGAAAGGTACTAGGGTTGAAGTGGCCAACTAGGGTTTTTTTGTTACATGTGGAATCGAGGGGTAAAGCGATATGATTTGGGATTGGATCTAAATGAGACGAGGTGTGGGACGATAAATGGAGTAATGGTAGTGTAAGTGAGAGAAAGTTGGGCCACATAGGTCCAATTAAGGTTTCCAAGGGAAAACCCTAGAGGGAGATAGCATGTGGAGTGGATGTCATGAGGTGTTGGGCCTTAACCCACACCCATAGGAGTTGGTTTCCATTATGTGTAAGTGTAAAGGGGAATGGATATTGAGGCGTGATAAGGGATGCAAAGTCCCAAGATATGGGACGGGCTCTCCTGGGAGGATAAGTGTGGATATATTTAGCCATGCATGTCAAGGGTGTAATGTTTATCGAATAAGACACGAATAAAATACTAATCACTTAAAGAGGAAGATTGTTGAGCCGGGCCCAGACTGATCCATCGGCATAATAGTGGTCAGGTGCCGGGGTGCCCTGGAGACCGATCCACTGACATATAATAGTGGTTAGGTGTGTTCTACCCTATAAGTGACCGATCCACCGGCTATAATAGTGGGGGATCCCGAGCTCAACAAACCAAACATTAAGTTACAAATAAATCATGGAAAGATACGTTATAATTACAGTGAAACACCATGAGAGTCGGGGCCAGACCGATCCACCGGCATAATAGTGGCCAGGAGCGTTCTGCCCCAGAGACCGATCCACCGGCATAAAATAGTGGTTTGGTGCGTTCTGTCCTATAAGTGACCGATCCACCAGCTATAATAGTGGGGTTCCTGCACTCTCATGGATTCATAACGATTATGACATGAATCGACTATATTTACCAAAGATCTAAAAAATGAGTATAACTGGACCATAGCCGACGTTTATTATTTGTATTACTACATGATGCTTATGTGAGTATGCCAAGTAATGAGTTTTCAATAATATGGATTATTCCTACCTAAGGCACATGAGCTACTTTACATTTCGGTCATACCACACTTATATGTTTAAATAGGATGTTACATATGTTTCACATGTTATCATATGTGCATGGTGGGACTTGTGATGTGGGTTTTGAGTATGCATAACATTGTATTAACGTATTGTACCATGACTTAATATGCACTTGATGTTATAGTTTACGTCTCTCCCATAAGATAGGGTAGTGGGATTTACTCAGTATTGGACCCATATTGATACTACCTTGGTTGAATGGGTCCTGTGATGATCCACTGATGGTGGGGAGAAGACCTCTTGTGCAGATTTAAGATCAGATACTATTTTGGGGTGGAAGGCTTGACTTGAGTGAGTAGGCAATCCAGATATTGATCCTTCGGGTTTTGTTTTGTTTAACTGTATTCCTCTTTGGAAGTTACGAGTATTGCATTTAAATTTTCAAGGGTATTGTAATTAACTTTCAATTTCTCGTACTCTGATAAGATTTTCAAATTTAGATTTATTTCACAGGTTCCGCTGATGAGCTCAGCGATGATTTCATTTAGATGTCTGAGATTGTTCGACAGGTTCTAGCCTTGCATCTAACATGAGATAGATGGTGGACATTTATCTTGTGTTAGATGTGGTGGTAACATTCCCCAAATTCTCTTCTAGCTTCTGCTTTATTCTTTCAAAAAAAAATTTCATGAGTGAATTTTGGGGGTGTTACAGGATATCAATGTGATTAGTGATGAACTATATGGTTCTATAGATGAAGACTCGGTCCAAAATGAAAGTGATCTATATTACGACAAGTTATTCTAGGAGATGGAGAAAAATTATGTCCTTGTTATTAGAAACTATCTTCATTGAATTTTTTGGTCAAGTTGATGAATCATAATTTGTTGAATAAGTAGACAATAAGTCGTTTGATAGAAATTTGAGGTTTCTAAAATAAGCACTTCCAAAAATGGATAAGTTACCTAAATCACATTATGAGACAAAGAAAAGGATGAAAAAAATCAACGTAGGGTATAAAGCCATTCATTTGTGCAACTATGATTATGTTGTGTATTGGAAAGAAATGCACATTAAGGCAACTCTCCTACATGTGGTACTCGTTGTTGAATAGATGGAGCAACAGCAACAAAGATAGTACCTCATAAGATCATAGGGTACTTTCCATTAACATGAGTCTAAAGAGGTTGTATAGTTGCAAACATACAACTCAATAAATAAGTCAGTGTCTGGAAGGGTGTTCAACAAAACTGAGGTTATTACGATATGCAATTAATGGTGAAACATGGAAGCAATTTGATACCAATCATCCAGATTTTGTGGTTTATCCTTGATATGTATGCTTGGGATGGAAATATAGAATGTGTTCATTTATGTTAACCACACAAAATTAACCCCCATGGTGGTACATAAAGGATTTGGTTTTGATACTTACGTTATTGATTATCATTTTAAGCTATCCTATAATGGATATTGATGTGTTAATTTGACAATTGATTATCAAATTGAATGATCTAAGAGTGATAAGGGTTGATACATGAGAAGTAGTTATAAACAGGGTTTTCAGAGTGCGTGTGGCACTACTTTGGAACAAAAATGATGTTCTAACTTGATCATATCTATAAGGGTGGTCTGGTTAAGTGTACTTAGCATGTTTAAATTGCAATAAAGATACTTCTTTCATGTTATTGAGCCAACATATTGACTTATAGGTCATCGATGATTTATTTCCCTCAATCATCCATTCAAAAAAAAATCATTAGTTTAATAGGAAACTTGAAAAAAGGGATCCTCAAAGGATATTATAGATTGAACATATTTGGATACAATTGTTTCATGTTAAAGAAACTTTTTCGAGAAGGCATATTGATCGTCAAAAGAGAAAGAGATGCGTCAATGACTTAAAATAGAAGAATAATAAAATATTTTAGGAACTGCCTTATTAGTCAATTTATATTTTGAAACATAATATGATTCTCATTGAGGCAAACATTTGGTTTAATCTACTCATGACAATCTATGATGATGAGAAACAAAAAGACATCGACAATGCACGATGGGTTTCAAATAATTTGAACATCCACCACGACTTACATTTGTAAGATAAGGGAAGTAAGTTAACGAAAGCTAAGGCTTAATATACTCTTTTATCCAATGATTATATAAAGTTCTTGATATTTTGAAGGATGTAAAGTTTCTAGGTTCTCCTATATATTTTAAAATATGAATTAGCCTTATGAAGAATCAAGAAATGAATAGCATAAGTGGTCTTTAAATGTGATATCACTGTGCATGCTTATTAAGATCAGAATTTTTCCTAACATGGTTTCAGTGTTGTAGCTTTCAATGACTCAAATATATGTACCTATCGCATCAAGAATCATGGTGAGTTGGTGCACTTACTAACATAGCATCCACTCAAGATTTGGATTCCCTTTGCACTTCTATGAGGAGTTGCATGAGGCTTTGGTCATGAAGATAAGGGTATATCGCCTTCCACTTAGCTACAAGAGAGAAAAACTAGAATATGTTTCATATTTTCAAGGATAGTGGCCAAAAATCATTAAAATATTCTATGCATGCTTTGGGATTTTCAATGATGAGTGAGAAAAATTCAAGTATGCGTTTTGAAGTTACTCCTGTGTAGAAGGGAGTCTGGCATTTTGGGACAAGAAGATAATGAGTTGAACATCCATGTGTATGTGCAATGCAATACCATTATAATACCCTAATTTTCTAAAATAGTTTTATTATTATAAATATAAAAAAAATAGTTAAAACATGGATTTTTTTTTACTTGTCTTTAGCTTTTTCAAACTCACATTATATTTTTAAAATATTTCGTTAAAAAATATTGACCCTTTTGACAATTTTGAGTCCCATAAGACTTGCAAACCACTTTTAGCTATCCAAATTATTTAGAATCAATATAAACCCATTATATTTTAATTTATTAGCACTTTTGTAGACTCATTAGCCTTTTCAAATATTTTAATGGAGACACTAACAAAAAGTACTATTCGCTACCACATTTACCATAAATTAAATTTTAACCCTTAAATTAAGAGTTATAGCCAACAAAAATTTCTAAAGCTTCAAAGATACTTATAATTTGGAATATTTACACCAAAATTTAATTAAAATGGGTTTAAACTATTTTAACCCCAAAAACTCAATTTCTTTTTACACAAAACTTATCCTAAATATCTCAAACTTGCTCCTAATTTTTTTAAATATTTAAATAAATTTTAAAACTTTATTTGAACCATAATTTATATTATTTTTTGAATTCCTTAATCCCAATTATTTTATTCATTTTTTCCTACTTTATTACCTAAATATTCTAAATATCTAATCATTAACCAAAGTTTCTTCCAATTTTATGCTCCCAAACCATCCTTCTTAAACCTTTACTCCTTCCTCAATTTTACATGATTTTCTTTGATTCTTGATAGTTTCATTTGGTTTTTACATATTTTATGTACTTTTATGCAAGGATTTTCATGAAAGCTTTGGTTCTTGGATGAGGAAGACTTATATATTGTTTGGAATGTTAGGAAATCAAGTAAAAATAATTATACTATAAGAATATAGAATAATTTGATGTTTGAATTGATTATGGTTTATTTGAGCCATTTTGTGCATTTTATGGCATATTCAGCCATTGGCATCAATTTTGTGTTATTGAAGTATTTATAACATTTTGATGATTGAAATGGATTAATTAGATTTTTTTTATATGCAATTAAATATATTAAAAGTATTGATTTGGCTATGCATAATTGAAATTTTGATTTAATAAAGTTTTAAGTGTGTTTAGGGGTATTTGGTAGCTTTACAAACTAGCTATAATATTTTTTTAATTTAAGAGATTTAACTATGTTTATGATGATTTTTTTGCTAAACGTACATTTTTTTATGAACTAGTTCTAAGTATAACATGTTTTAAGCCCTTATAAGGATATTGTGGTCATTTCACATATGGACTAGAATTTCCAGCATCTATAGATGTTATTATGCTCTTTATGTGAAATTTGAAAGCATGTGAATTTTCATGAATTTATGTAAGTGTTTGTCATTTTAATCAAATATTATAATATCTGAGATCAATATGGGTAATATAGCGATTTTACATGACCTTGATATTTTTTTGGTAAATTATGAACTCTAATGTTATATAAATTATTTAAGTATTCTTAGCACTTAATTTCATGATTTTAGAAGTTTTCTTGGTATTTTATTCTTAATTTATGAAATAGTGACATATTAGGGGTAATATGGTAATTGTGCGTCTAAAGGCCTTAATAAAATATTTAAGATCAATGGTCGACCTTGACCATCAACTTGACTGTGACACTCCTAAAATTCAATACTAAAAATTTTTAATTTAATTTAAAAGAGATCGCGGAAGCAAAATAATAAAACAGTGAATTCTAGGAATATTACCGCCACACTTAGTACCATACCGGTTCACTCCTGCCATTCCAGTACCAAGTTTTAAGGCTGAAAGAGTAAATTACAATTCACGAGAAACTCAAACCATAATTAAATTAGATTAGTGTAAATAACAATTTACAAGAATAAAATCCACCAGTGGTAGTTATAAAAACAAGGATCACATTAAAATAGGGGTTTAAAAAGAGAAAGAGTACAACCCTAGGACTTTTCGAATAGTTCCTTACGCTCTTTTCCGTTTCCCACTTGAATAGCACTTGAAAAGGACCTATAAGGGACACTGCCCATTGAATAGGTAGGGGCCTTACGAATAGAACCCTCTAGTACTATGGTACTAAGTAACCCTTTAAAACACACTGAAAAGCAGGCTCTCAATGCAACACATGATACAACACTATATACATATATAATGAGAGGTGCATACATAACATTCACATACATAACAAGTCCATCAAATATTAACAGGTCAAAATGTACAATCAATACATATGGCCCTTAAGCCATTAGTCCATCATTATTCAGTCATCTCTCAAATTATATATCCATGTGAGTGCGAGAACCCCACTATTATAGCTGGTGGACTAGAATACATATAAGGCAGAACGCTCCTGACCACTATTATTACCCGTGGACTGGTCTCCAGGGAAGAACGCTCCTGGCCGCTATAATTTGCCTGTGGACCGATCTGGCCCCGACTCACATGGTGTTCCACTATAATTATTTAGTGACTTTTCTGTGTCTTATCATCATGAAGTTCATTTTGTTAAGTGCAGAATCCCCCACTATTATACCCTGTGGACTGAAAATCATGTAGGGCAAAACAATCCTAGCCACTATTATTTGCCGGTGGACTAGTCTGAGTCCAACTCAACAATCTTCCTCTTTAAAGAGTAAGTGTCTTATTCGTATCTTATTCGAAAGTATTTCACCCTTGACATGCATGTCACCGACATCTACTTCTATCCTCCTGATAGGGTCCGTCCCATATCTTGAGACTTCTGCGCCTCTTATCACACCCCGGCATCCATTCCTCCTTCTATTTACTCATAACGAAAACCCAACTCCTAAGGGTGTGGGTTAAGGCCCATCACCCTATGACATTCAAATTCTCTCACTACCACTCTCTAGGTTTTTCCCTTGAAACCCTAATTAGACCTATGTGGCTCAGCCTTTCTCTTATCGTTCAACACCTCATCTCATTTAGATTTAACCCAAATCCTATCACTCTACTCACCAATTATACATGTGACCGTAAGGATCATCCCCATGTAGACTCCTTCCACCCCATGCAAACCCTCAAAGTTTTCATACAAAACCCTAGAATTCTCATGCAAACCTATATTATCACATGCAAAGTTCACCCACTCTTTTATTTTGCTCATAGTCCCCCTTTATTTTCCCTCTCGTGGTTCATGGGATATTCAGGTAAATCCCACATTCCATAGTTAACTTACTTCCCTTTGGTCAACTTACGTACCCTATTTCCTTTTTTATTCTTTCATCTTATATCATATTATTAAACTTCCTAGTATGCATGTTCTAGAGGGTCATGGTATATAACATCATACGCACAACATATATAATCATTATCCACATGCCATAAGGAAATCACATAAGCATACCTCCACGCTAGGCTGCACTACAAGTGATTAGTCATTAAGCATAAAGTACACAACAAGGTATAACAAATTGCACACAAGGCACATAACACACCTATAGTTGTTCTTAGTCACATCCTTACTCGGTTTAGGTCACCAAGTTATCTTCCACACTTATTAGGTCACCAATCACCCTTCATAATTGTTACACTTATCATATTCCACATCTGGTTAGTTAGATTACCAAATTACCCTTCGCCTTTATTATAATTACCAATTTTTACTTTAGTTGGTTAAATTACCAAATTGCCCTTCTTCATTATCATAATTACCAATTTAACCTTCTCCATTATTATATTAGCATTTACCCTTCCTTTACACCAAATTACCATTTTACCCTTCTCCTTTATTAAATTACCATTTCACCCTTCCTTTACACCAAATTACCATTTTACCTTCTGCTTTGTTAAATTACCATTTTACCCTTCCTTTACACCAATTTACCATTTCACCCCCTTTACTTACAAAATTACTATTTTGCCATTTACTTCTAAAATTACCACAATACCCTTAACTTCTAAAATTACCATAATACCCTTTTACTTACAAACTACCATTTTACGCCCTTATTACACCACTGTTATTATATTATCATCACTACATGAAATAGTAATATTAATACTCCATTCTCATTATCCAACTCCACCAACTATTATATTTCAACATAATACTCATCAACACCCAAACATATTAGGCCACATTCTTGCACAAGATATATTACTAAAATGCCCCTAGGGCTCACAATAATATTAATCATGCATTAATGGTCACAATAACATAACACATCATGGATAAGTACTTAACATTTTCATTAATAACCAAACTCTTTCCTTAAGCATTATTTCCACACATAGCATGTAAACTAACATGCTTTCCTTTTTATCAATCAACATAAGTAACTGCATACAATATATTAAACAATATATATCATGCAAAATAACATATTAAAACCCTAATATGCTAGCATATGTTTATCCATGCGTTTAAGTGGGGTTTAACGATTACCTTAATTTCCACAAAAATCAAACCTTACCAGTATCCCGATTAAAGATTCAAGCTTTAATTAGCAAAATCAACACCTAAAAATAATATCAATAATTATTATATTAGAAGTAGGAAAACCCAAAAACATAACACTTTATCAAAAACTTAATTAATGATATACTTTATTTAACCCTTAATATTAAGTAAAGATTAGGGTAAAAATTTAGGCAAGACTCATGTTGCTCATGCAGCGTGAGTTGCATGGAGAATAAGGGAGGAAGGTGTCGAGGGTGGAGGAGAAGGAGGAATGGCTATTTTTGGGTTAGGGTTTTGGGGCTAGGAAAAAGGGCAGGTAGGGGAGGATTTAGGGCAAAGGAAAGGTGAAGGGGTGGAGAGGGGGTGTAGGTGGTGGTCGGGGATAAGTTATTGGCGGCCAAGGGCGGCGGCGGCAGTAGTGAGGCTGCGAAGGTGGCTTCCGAGGTAGAGGGGGCTGAAAAGGAAGGAAAAGGGAGGGAAAAATGAGGGGCTTCAAGTGTTGGTTCCAGCCAAAGGAGGTGTGGGGTGGTAGGGGAGGTTGTAGGGAGTGGTTTGGTGGCTCAGGTGGCGGCAGAGGTGGCGGAAGGAGGGGGTGCAGGGCGATTGCTGAGAAGGGAGAAAATGAAGAGAAAAAGAAGAGGGGAGGAAGAAGGGGGCCCAGGGCGGCTCAGGGTGGTGCAATGATGAGGTAGAGGGTGGCAGAAGGCAGCGCAAGTGTTTGGTGTGGCGATGGAAGCGGCAGAGTGGGGCAGCGGTGCAAAAACAAGGGGTTGGGATAAAAAGAGAAGAAAATGGATAGGAGATTAGGGGAAGGTAAGGAGGCTCGAAAATGGGGTAGGAAGGGGTTTGTTGAAGAGAAGAAAAAGAAGAGGGAGAGAAAGGGGGAGTAGGTGGCCGGTTGGGGTGGCAGGGAGAGGGAAGGGAAGAAGAGGGAAAAAATAGGGCATGCGGGGAGGGTTTCTAGGGGCTAGTTTGGTCCAAAAATGGAAAGAAAAGGATGGGGGAGAGAGGGAGGGTTGTAGTGGTGGCAGGTGGTGGCAGTTGCACATGGTCGAGGTGATAGGAATGACATTGAAAAAAGCGTGTGGTCGGGGCAGGAGGTTGAAGAAGATAGAAAGAGAGAGGAGGGGCAGGTCGGGCAAGGGAAAGAAAAACGTGCGTGGGTCAGCCCAGGTCAAGGGGAAAGGAAGGACAGAAAGAAAAGAGGGGAGGCTGGGTTGGGTTCGTGCGCGGGAGAGGAATAACGGGCTTGTGGCCCAAGTGCGCAGGGGGGGGGAACGCGGGCCTGGCGGCCCGAAGAGAAGGAAAAGGAAAAGTAAAGAAAGGAGAAAAGGAGAAAAGGAGAAAAAGGAGAAAGAAAAGGAAAAAAAGGAAAAATAGGGGAAAATAGATAAAATAATTTATGCAAAAATAAGATGTAATATTTTTGGAAAATAAATTTATTCAATAATTTAATTTAATATAATTTAATATATGGTTTAAAAAGGTTAATTTTAGAAAAATATTGGTTTGGAAATTTATTCAAATAAAATGAGTATGATAAAATAATAAAATAATTATTTTAATTTATTAAATATTCATGTCTAGTTTTATGTACTCAAAAATCCATAAAAGAATTAAATTAAATCATTTTAAAAGCTAATTTATCCCAAATAAAAGTTATTTATTAAATTGTATGTTTTTAAAAATCCGGAGGATTACATTGACTCTCATGAATAATGAATTGACATGAATAATGAATTATGATAATAAATAATTTTTAGTTTTTTAATTATAACAGTCTTGAGATATTTTTGCAATTTTCATTGTGTGAGAATAGTATAATGGGAATAGTAATTCTTTTCTAAAATTGGTGTGTGGGCTTATTTTGGGGTGGTGATCAATAATATATCTAATTTTTTTTGAGTAATTTAAGTGATAAGTAAAATAAATGGATTTAAAGGCATGTTGTGCTAACTATCGATTAATAAGTGATTTTAGTCAACCTAAGGGAATTATGCTAACTATCATTAGTAGATTTGGTATGTTCTGGCCTACTTTGAGTAGCCTCAAGATTGCCTTCTAGGTAGGGTCAGCATTAGATGCCTTCTTTGTGATTATGTACATGTTGCACCAATAATGCGACAATAAGGCCCCTCCCTCTACTTTATAGGTGACCTACATGCTCTATAAGGGATATTGATAGAGATGGCAACAGGGTAGGTCAGAAACATGGATCTTATCCCCATCCCTGAAACTAATAAGAAAAATAAAACCCACCAACCCTGCTCTTATACGCAATTTTTTCTTATTGAGGAATCTCAAATCCTATCCCGTAGGGATCAAATCCCCATACCCGACACAATTTTTTCAACCCGACCCTATCCCCAATCCTTGATCGTGTCATTGATGCTCAATCCTCCTTTTTAAAAATAAAATTTTAATTTATGTTATATATATATATATTATTTGGGATGGATATAAGGATAAGAACCCCAAACTTGTTCCCGCCCTATCCTCCAAAAAATTCCTAAACCCAAACATTATCTCTAAATTCTCCTCTGTACTCGAATTAGGATGGGGCCCCAAACCCATGGAAAATTGCCATCCCTAGATTTCAATACTTTAATGTTAGGGGGTCCTAAGTGATTTTGTAACACCCCTAAAATTCACTACTGAAAAATTACGTTAATTAAAAGGAAATTAGCAGAAGCAAATTAATAAACCGTGAACTTTGGGGATGTTACCGCCACACTTAGTACCAGACCGGTTCACCCCTACCGTTCCAGTTCCAAGTGCTAAGGCAAAACAAAAAAATGTACAAAACTTAATATTTTTCGTACAAGATACATTAGTAAAATCTCCTAAGGCTCACAAAATATTAGACATGTATTAAATATTATAATAGCATAAAACAGTATGGATATTACTTAATATTTTCCTTAATAACCAAATTATTACCTTAAATATTATTTCCATACATATCAACAATCTATCATGCTTCCTTTTCATCAATCAACACAAGAACCACATATATTATATTAAACCACACAAACCAAGCATAATAATATATTAAATATCCTAATGTGCTAACATACGTTAATCCTTGTGTTTAAGTGGGATTTAACGATTACCTTGATTCTCACCAAAAATAAACCCTACCGGTATGCCGGTTAAAGGTCCAAAATTTGATTATCAAAACCAATACCTAACAATAATACCGAGACTTATTACATTAGAAGTAATAAAATCAAAGTACAAAACTTTATAACACTTAATTAATCAAATGATTAAATTAAAATATAATTATACCTTAAAATTATTAAACAAATAGGTCAAGAAATCCAAAAACTCATGTTGCTAATGCAGCATGAGCTACATGAAAATAAATGGGGAGGAGGTGCCCGAAGGAGGGTAATAGGAAGAAAAATGGACAATTCGGGTTAGGGTTTTTAGGCTAGGAAAAGAGGCATGTGGGGGAGGATTTAAGGTAAGGGAAGGATGCAGAGGTGGAGAGGAGGTGTAAGTGGTTGTCGGGGATGCGTTGGAGGCGGCTAAAGGTGGCGGCGGCAGAGGGGCCGCAAAGAGGGGCTGCTGGGAAGCGGTCGAGATGGAGGCTGGCGAGGAAGGAAAATAGGGAGGGAAAATGGAGGCTTTCGGGTGACAGTTTTGACCAAAAGATGATTAGGGATGGTAGAGGGGGCTGTAGGGAGTAATTAGGTGGCTTATGTGGCGCCACAAGCGGCGAGACGACGGCGAAATACGGCGGTGCAGGGTGGTTGCCGAGAAGGGATGGAAGGGAGAGAAAAAGAAGAGAGGAGGGAGAATGGGGCTGCGGGGTGGCTTGATGGGGGCTGTGATGGCTCGAGGGTGAGGTAGAGGGTGGTAGGAGGTGCTTTCAGTGGTGGTTGAGGTGGCGGTAGCTGCGGAGATGGGTGGCGAAACCAAAAATAGAGGGAGAGAGGGGAGGAGAAGAAAGGGAGAAAAGAAGAGGCTCGGGTAAGTCATAAGGATCGAAAAAAAATGCAGAGTGAGCATGGAGGAAGAATAAATAGGAGTAGGAAAAGAAGGGAAGGGATAGGGGCTCGAGGGGTGACTATAGGTGGTAGGGAAATGGGCGTTGCAGGGAGAGGGAGAAGAAGGTGGCGATGACAGGGAGAGAGGAAGGAGGATGGTGGGGCTGGTATAGGCAGAGAATGGAAGGAGAGAGAGTGTGTGTGTGTTAGGGAGGTCAATGGGGGAGAGGGAGTTGCAGGGAGTGGCGATGGCAGGGAGTGGGGAAGAAGAAAGAAAGAAGAAGAAGAAAGAAGAGGGATCGGGGAGGCTGGGCGTGCGAACAGACCGACCGAAGTAAAGAAGGAGTTGGCCCGGTCGAGGAAGAAAGAAAAGAAAGGAGGAGGGGGCGGGCGGCTCGCGCGAAGGAGAGGAGAAAATGAGTCGGGCCGAGAAAGGAAAAAGGAAAGGAGGGAGGAGGGGGAAGAAGTGGGCCAGACCCAACGCACAGGGGTGAGGGAAAGGCAGGCTGAAGCAGTCCGGCAGCCCAAAGAAGAAAAAGGAAAGAGAAAAAGGAGAAAAGAAGGCAAAGGGGAAAAAGGAAAAAAGAAAAGGAAAATGGAATAAACAATTTAATTGATAAAATAATAAAATAGAATAATTTTGGGTAATAAATTGATTTAATATTTTAATTTAATATAATTAAAATATAAGGGTTAAAAAGGATAGTTTTTGTAAAATAAGGGTTTAAAATTTTATTTAAATAATAAGAGTATAATAAAATAACAAAATATTTATTTTAATTTATTAAATATTTATAAGAAATTTTATATGCTCACAAATCCATAAAATAATTAAATTAAATAGATGTAAAGGCTAATTTAAATCGTTCTTCCTCTTGACTAGGATGGAGGCTTGTTCTTGGACCAAGGCTTCGGCGTTACATGACCGCTCGTACACCGTACTCAGATAAGGAAAAATGTTGGCGCCTATCATGCTTCGGATGTTGAAGTGAAATCCTTGCTCGAATTGAAAGACCACTGTAGCTTGACTAGCTACTATCTCGAGGGCGAACCTCAGCAACTATGTGAATCGTGCGTAGTATTCTTGGACCGACAAGCTTCCCTGCGTTAGCTCCATGAATTCTTTGAGTTTGGCCCTCTTGAGACTTTCTATGTAGAAATGCGTGCAGATGGCGGTCTTGAAGTTTTCCCAGGATACTGGTCGTCCTCCTTGGGTTCGACGGTCTTCCCACCAAGTGTCGGTTGATCCTCGAAGAAAGTACACCGCGATATTCGTCCTTCGCTCCTTAGGGCAGTTGAGCGCCTCAAATGTCCTATCAAAATCTCGTAGCCAGTTCTCTAAGTCTTCTTTCCCGTCGTAGGTCGGGGGCCGGTGATGCAAAACGCTATAGAGTCAATCCTCTCCAATACTCGTTGAAGGTAAAGTAGCTTGAGGTTGAGGCACCGAGGAACATTGAGCTAGTCCCATGAGTACTTCAAGCACCCTCTCTAGATTGTTGATTCGTTCGTCTCGGTCCATCTTGAGTTAGCTGTAAAATAGAAACGTGTTAGGGAAGGTGCTATTTTCTCATGCTAAGTGACCTAAGCTAAGGTCACTTAATCTACCCATACCTTTGCAGGAGGGAGGTTGAGATGGGGGCTAGTGAGGAAGGAAAAGGTGTAATACCCCAAATTTTTAGAAAACTAATAATTTAATAAATAGCTTTTATTTGAAATAAATTAGCCTTTAAAATTATTTAATTTAATTAATTTATGAATTTTTGAGTATATAAATTTGGACGAGAATATTTAGTAAATTAAAATAGATAATTTGTTATTTTATCATGCTATTTTTATTTAAATAATTTTTCAAACTAATATTTTAACAACTTTATCCTTTTTAAACTAATATATTAGATTATGATGAATTAAATTATTAAATTAAATAATTTATCAAGAATATTACATTTTATGATTTTATAAATTAATTTACTTTATTTTCCCTATTTTTCCATTTCCCTTTTTACCCTTTTCCTCCTTTTCCTTTTCTTCTCTTCTTTTCCCTTTTTCCCCCTCCCTTGGGTCGCCCGGCCTGACCTGTCCGCAGTCCCTCCTTGGGCGCTGGGCCACAGGCCTGATTCTCCTCCCCTCTCTTCCTCGCACGCCCGCCCAGCACAGCCCAACGTCCCTCTTTTTTTTCCCTTGGACCGGCCGGCTTGCTCTTCTTTCCTATGCCGGTCCGACCGCCGGCTCGCACCTCCCCCTTCCTTTCTCTCTTCTGCCACGCCCTACCACCATTTCTGCCATGGTCGAGCATGTTTCCGCCTGCAACTGCAATGCCCAGCCACCACCTACCTCCCTGCTCTCTCTTCTTCTCTCTACCACGTCATTTTCTTTCCTAATTCGAACCAAACTGTCCCTGTACCATAGCCTACGTGTCTCTCTCCCTTTCCTTCTTCTTCCCTCCCTTTCCCCTGCCAACCGACAGCTCTGCCACCTGCGTACGCTCACCGGCCAGCCACCTGCCCCCTCTCTTCTCCCTCTTCTTTTTCTTCATCTCCCCAACCCTTCATTTCCCATATTTTCGAGCCTCTTCTCCTTTCCCCGATCCTCTTTTCTCACTTTCTCCTCCTCCCATTCTTTTCCCTGGTTTTTTATCACCGCCGCCCACCGCCGCTTGCACCACCGCACCCAGCCCCTACGCCACCTTCTTCCACCACCTACTACCACCCTGCGCCACCACGAGACCCCCCAAGCCACCTTGGAGCCCCTGCACTTCCTCCCTTCTCCACCTCTTCCTTTTTCTTCCCATTTTTTCCCTTATCGCTGAGCCACCTGCAACCGCCCTGTTCGCCGCCGTCCGGCCACCTCTGCCGCCACCCAACCCACCGTTCGACACCCTGCAACCCCCTCTACCACCACTATGCATTAGTTGGTTGAAAACAACCCCCTTAACCCTTCATTTTTTCCCTCCTCTTTTCCTTCCTTCTCAGCCCCTCCACCTCGGCAACCAACTTCGCCACCTTGCCGCCGTCGTCTCCGCCGCCCTATGCCGCGGTGAAACCACCCCCATCCACCACCTACACCCCCTCTTCACTCCTGCACCATTCCCTTTCCTTGAAACCTTCCCCACCCACCTTCTTTTCTAGTCTAAAGTCACTAAACCGAGCCACCTCTCCTCCCTTCTATCTCACCCTCTTCGAGCCCTTTTCCCCTCTCATTTTGCATGAGACTCACGCTGTTCGTGCAGCGTGAGCTCCCCCTTGTTTTGAAATTCATTTAGTTAAACTTTGAGGTATATTAATAATTAATTAAATTGTATTAAATAAAAATTTTTATAAAGTGTTATCCTTTTTAATTTCTTACTTCTAACCTAATAATAATTGATATTATTTTTAGGTATTGAGTTGCTAATTAAGCCTTGAATCCTTAACCGGGATACCAGTAAGGTTTGAAATTTTGCGGGATTAAGGTAATCGTTAATCCTCACTTAAATACATGAAAAAAGGTATGATAGCACATTAGGGATTTTAGTATGATTTTATGCATATTTTGTGTGCCTAGCATGGTATATAGATGGTTGTTTATATTGATTGAAAAAAAAGGAAAAGTATGATAGCCTTTGTGCCATGTGTAGGTATGATAATTAAGGAAGGAGGTTGATTATTGATGGAGATGTTAAATGCTTGCCTATGATGTATTATGTTGCTAATGCATGAATAATATTATTATCTAAGGGTATTTTAGTGATATGCTTTTGAAGTATGTGATCTAATATATGTAGTTGCTAATGAGTATTATGTTGAATAATGACAAGTTGGTGGACTTAGATGATAAGAATGAAGTACTAATATCATTATTTTATGTAGTGATGGTAAATTCATAAAAGTGGTGTAATAAATGGGTTAAGTGGAAATTTTATAAGTGAAAAGGGTATTTTGGAAATTTTGTAGTAAAGGGGTATTTTGGTAATTTTGAAAGAAAGGGGTAAAATGGTGATTTTGTAAGCAAAAGGGTATTTTGGTAATTTCAAAAGAAAGGGGTGAAATGATAATTTTATAAGTAAAAGGATAAAATTGTAAGTTGTGAGAAGGAAGGGTATTATGGTAATTTTGAAGGAAAATGGCAATATAGTAATTTTATAAGTAAGTGGTAAGAATGGTAATTTTGGAAGTAGGGGTAAAATAGTAATTTTGGATGAAGGAGGGCATTATGGTAATTTTTCAAGTAAATGGGCATTATGGTAATTTTGGAAGTAGAGGGGCAAATTAGTAATTTCATAACTAAATGGTAATATGGTAATTTTATAAGTGAATGGCGAAAAGGGTAATTTTATAAGTAAGGGGTATTATGGTAAACTTGGGAGTATAGGGTAACTTGGTAATTATGATAACGACGAAGGATAATTTGGTAAATTAACCAATTGAAGGGTAATATGGTAATTAACGTTATGAAGAAGGGTAAATTAATATTTGTAATTACGAAGAAGGGTAATTTGGGATTTATGATAATTTAAAAGGGTAAAATGGTAAGTATAATAATTAAGAAGAGTAAAATGGCAATGATAATAATTGAGAAGGGTAACTTGGTAAATTTGATAATGGATAAGGGCGATTTGGTAATTTATCCGGTTAAAGGGGTAATTCGGTAATTATGATAACAGATAAGGGTAATTTGATAATTTAACCGACCAAAGGGTAAGTTAGTAATTATTTACCTACTAAAGGGGTAAATCAGTAATCGTAATAGCAAGATGGGTAATTTAGTAATTTATCCAATTCAAGGGCAAGTTGTCCATTGTAATAAAAGAAAAGGGAAAAATGGTAATCTAACCAACCAAATGGGAGATATGTAAGTGTAGCAATTATGAGGGGTGAATGGTGAACTAAAAAGTGTAGAAGATAACTTGGTAACCCAAAGTGGATAAGGGGTAATTTGGTAATTATGCAACCTAAAGAGGTAATATGGTAATTTATCAAGTAAGGAAGGGATGACTTAGCAATCATATAAGTAAGGGGTAAATGAGTAATTTGTACCTAACATGTTGTTGTAATTGTGGACCATGATAATATGATTTAAATAATGTTGATTAGACAAGTAAGAGGATTTGATAATTAGTATGGCCTTAATAATTTTCTTCGTGATATCCTGGATAATCATCTGAATAAGAAACGATTAATGATATCGGAACGATTGAAAGTGAATAAGTATCTGATTATTGTGCTTTTCGTGATCACTTTAATTAAGACACTATTACTTAAAGTGAAAGACCTCGTAATCGGGAATGGTGACTCCTTAGGGGTCGCTACCCTAAGGGCGTGGTTTAGTCCACAATTATTCTGGTATTTGCTGGTGTGCCTTTGTGCCCCAGCCAGGCCCTATATCTTACTCTTTCTAGCTCTACGGACCTAGTTGGGGGGTATGCATACTTATGGATTAGGTGTCCTTGTTGGTAGGGTACTGAGTAGCTTTATGCACCAGTACGACCAGGGTACCTTGTGTCCTTGGGTTCGTGGTTGAAGGGTACTAAGTAGCCTATATGCACCGATACGACCGGTGTACCTTTGTGTCCTGGGTTATTGATCTCTCGTCCGAGGTAATTAAATATAATTGTTGTGCTGATTAAAGAAAGGAAAAACACTAACTACGAAAGTGAAAGATTTATGAGCCGGGCCTAGATGATTTATGATATTGAGTATCGATCCACCGGTTATAATAGTGGCCTAGGAGCGTGTTGCCCTGGCAAGTGGTATTGAGTACCGGTCCACCGGATATAATAGTGGCCCAGGAGCATTGTGCCCTGGATGGTGATATATATATATTCCGGTCCACTGGCGATAATAGTAGGGTCCCGAGCTCAATAAAACCAATTATGTATGTGAATAAAGTTATGGAAAAATACTAATCACTTATAGTGGAACACCATGTGAGTCGGGGCCAGACCGGTCCACCGGCAAATAATAGTGGCCAGGAGCGTCTTGCCCTGGAGACCGGTCCACCGGCAAATAATAGTGGTCAGGAGCGTTTTTCCCTGAGTGTATACTTTTCGGTCCACCGGCTATAATAGTGGGGTTCTCGCACTCACATGGATATAAATATGATATTGATTGAATGATGGCGGAATAATGGCCTAAGGCCCGAATGTATTGGTTTTACACTATGACATGACTTAAGGCCCAGAGGTATCGATCGTGACTTATAACTTGTTATATATGTGATTTTTATGTATGCACCTCTCATTACATATGTATATAGTTACACTATATGTTGCATTACGGGCCTATTTTTAAGTGTGGTATTAAAGGGTTACTTAGTACCGTAGTACTGAAGGGATTCCTTTTGTGGGGCCCCTGCCTATTCAATGGGCAGTGCCCTTGCAGGTCTTTTCAGGTGCTACTCAAGTGGGCTACGGGAAAGAGAGTAAGGAGTTATCCGGTATCATTAGGGTTTTCTCTTTCTCTTTTAAACTCTTGGTTTTAATGCTAATGCTGTTTAAGTAACCATCATTGGTAGATGTTATTCTTGTAAACACTTTGATGCGCTACTTTGATTTATGTATGTTGAATTTCTTTCAAATTGTATTTCATTTTTCTTAGCCTTAGCACTTGGTACTGGAACGGTATGAGTGAACCGGTTTGGTACTAAGTGTGGAGGTAATACTCCCAAAGTTCACGGTTTATTAATTTGCTTCCACTAATTTCCTTTTAATTAATGAAATTTTTCAGTAGTGAATTTTGGGGGTATTACAAAAGGGGGAGGGAAAATGGAGGCTTTCGGGTGGTGTTTTTAGGAAAAGGAGGATTGGAGGTGGTAGAGGGGGTGGCAGGGATTAATGTGGTGGCTCAGGCGGCAGCAGAAGCGGCGGGATGACGGCGAATCGGCGTGGTATAGGGTGGCTGCCTAGAAGGGAGAAGAAGAAGAGAAAAAGAAGAGGGGAGGAGGAAGAAGGTTACGGGGTGCCTCAATGGGTGTTGTGATGGTTTGGGGGTGAGGTAGAAGGTGGCAGGGGGTGGTGAAGGTGGCTGTTGAGGCGGCATCAGCGGCGAAGATGGGAGAAACAAAAACAAGGGGAGAGAGGGGAGGAGAAGAAAGGGAGAAAAGGAGGGTCGGGGAGCATGGAGAGCTCGACAAGAAAATGCAGAATGAGGCAGGGAAGGAAGAAGAAAAAGAAGAGGAAGAGAGAGGAGGGGATAGGGTGCTTGAGGGGTGGTGGTAGGGTGGTAGAGGAATGGCGGTGGCAGAGAGAGGGAGAAGAAGAGGTATGGCCGGGCATGGGGGAAGGGAGACAGGGATGGTGGGACCGGGATGGGGCAGAGAAAATGACAAGAGGGAGAGAGAGAGAGAGATATAGGAAGCAATGGGGGAGAGGGAGTTGCAGGTGGGATGGCGGGGGTTAGGATTCTCGTCGGGGAAAGAGGAAGAAGAAAGAAAGAAGAAGAAGAAGAAAGGGGAGGGGGACTGGGTGCGACGAGCGACCGAAGGAAAAAGAAATGGCCGGCCCGATCGAGGAAGAAAGGAAAAAAAAGAAAGAGAGAGGTGGCCAGCTCACGTGGGAGAAGGAAGAAAGAAAGGGGAGCCGGGATGGGGAAAGGAAAAAGGAAAGGAAGGAGGAAATAAATTTATTTAATAATTTAATATAATATAATTAAAATGTAAGGGTTTAAAAGGATAATTTTAGTAAATTAATGGTTTGAAAAATTATTTAAATAAAAAGGTTATGATAAAATAACAAAGTATTTATTTTAATTTTTTAAATATTTATACCCAATTTTATATACTCAAAAATCCATAAATAATTAAACTAAATATATTTAAAGGCTAATTTATCCCAAATAAAATTTATTTATTAAATTATAGGCTTTTAAAATTTCGGGGGATTACAATACATCCAAATCCATCTAAAATTTACATGGGATATTTTAACTCGTGTGCATGGCCAACCTAAAGTAGGGAAAATTTTCCAATTTAGTACTAACCTTAGACATGTGTATTATTTTTAGCCACAACTCATATATCGATATGACATATATCGATATGACATGTATCCTGATTTTTAAAATACTATCAAGGCATATGTGAATTATTAATTATTAACGTGACAACGTGAAATATTTCATATGTCACAAAATTTACACAAAAATGTAATACCACATGCATTCATTTTTCGGTAACCATATGAACTTTCAAATAACATTGGCCTAGCATGATATTTATTCTAGAAATTGAATCTATCATAATTACACAAAATTCTATCATCTACGATGTAGTTGGATTTACCTCCAAGCTACGCAATTGATACCACAAAAATATCTATTCCAATGACACCTCAAGCAATATTGGAATTACCTAAAATTAACAACAAAATCCGCACAATATATGCATATTAGTATCTCTGAGAAGATAAAAATAATTAGGTTAAATTAATAGGAATCAAGGCTAAATTACATTTCGAAAACTAACCCAGGTCATGGGTGCATGACACAACCATGCACCACATACGCACAAGAAACCCACTAGACTAAGGTTTGCATGTATGACACCAACCACACTAATTTATGTAGAGGGAGTTATCCATAGGTAAACACAAGCAAGGAATATTAGCTACTGAAAGTTGTTGCTGTTGGGATGAGTAGGGTGGCTGGTTGAGGGAGCTAGATCAAAGCACAAATTAAAGATAAGGGTGGCGAGGTTCAATCATGAGGAGTTGATGGTTGCAATAATAGGTAAGGCTAGAGGTTTGTAAAAGGAGAACTAAGCAGAGACAAACGGTGGGGAGGTTGAGCCGGTCTCTCACATTGAATAGGTAGCATCATAGGAGGATCTCACTCGGGTATTGGGTGGTTACATGACTTGCGTACATAATAAGGTATTATGGTGGAGGTGGTTCACACAACAAGGATGATAATGAATGGAGGTGTGGGCTGGTTGTGAAGGTTGAAGGTAAAGACTAGCGTTGGAGTTATGCAAAAGAAGATTAGTTGTGTGGTAGTTGGAGAGGCAAAATAGGGGTAATGGTGATGGCGATTGGGAGAAACGATGGAGCTCGATGGGGAGGTTGATGGTCGAATGGCTATGAGTTGAAGGCTAGCAGTAGCAGTGTGGTGATGTTACCCAATGCTTAAAGGGCATGGGCAGAGTTGATGGTTTGAAATTCTTGGCAAGGCACAAAATAGGGGACAACGATGATCGTAGTTGGCATTAGTGGCGTGTCATGGCGTATGACGTAGAGAAGGAAAAGAAAACTAGTAATCAAGGCATGATGGTGGATGAATGTTGCAAGGTGGTGGAGTGGTAAAGATGAAAGGAGGCAGGCATTATCGACTTATCGAGGCACCACAAAATAAAGGAAGGGAGCAGGGAGTATGATCGAGGATGGCCAAAAGTGAAGGGTAAAAACGATGTCAAGGTTGGGATGAGTCAAAAAGATGAAGAAGATGAAAAATAAAGTGCAACGGTCGAGATGGGGCGGGGCAGGCTACATAGGAAGAAGCAGGGAGAAGAGGGAAGAAGAAAAGGAAAGGAAGGCAACTAGGTCTCATGCAACATGTGAGAAATTAGGGCACAGGGCGATAGAGTGTTGGAAGCCCCCTTCAAGCCTAACTCCAGATCATGCATGGGATAGTTCTGCTCATGTTTCTTTAGATGTCGTGAGGCATAAGCTACCACTTTACCCTTCTGCATCAACACGCATCCCAACCCATACTTGGATGCATCACTGTAAACCTTGAACTCCTCGATCCCCTCAGGTAAAGTCAACATCGATGCAGAGGTCAACCTTTTCTTCAGCTCTTGGAAAGCCTCTTCACAAGCCTCATCCCACTGAAACTTTATAGTCTTCTTCAGGAGATTAGTTAATGGTTTGGCGATCTTGGAAAAGTTCTACACAAATCGTCTATAATAATTAACCAAACCCAGAAAACTCCGAGTCTCTGATATGTTCGTAGGGGGCTTCCACTCTGTGATGGCCACAATCTTAGTTGGGTCCATAGCTATTCCCTTGGCCGATATAATGTGACCAATAAAGGATACCTCCTGGAGCCAAAACCCGCACTTCGATAGCTTTGCATAAAGGTGATGTTCCCTCAATGTACCCAAAATAGTTTGTAGATGCTGCTCGTGCTCCTCATTTCCCCGGGAATACAACAGAATATCATCAATAAATACCACCACAAACCGATCGTGGAAAGGTCTAAATATCCTCATCATCAAATCCATGAACACTGCAGGAACATTTGTTAGTCCAAAGGGTATCATCGTAAACTCATAATGCCCATACTAGGTCCGGAATGCAGTCTTCATAATATTAGCATCAGCAATCCTCAATTGATGGTACCCGAATCTCAGATCAATTTTGGAAAACATCGTAGCACCCTTTAGCTGATCAAATAAATCATCAATTCTCGGAAGCGGATACCGGTTCTTTACCGTCAACTGATTCAACCCCCGGTAGTCAATGCAGAGACTGAGACTGTCATCCTTCTTTTTCACAAACAAAACCGTTGCTCCCCACGACGATATACTCGGCTGGATGTACCCATGCTCTAATAGTTCCTCCAACTGGGCCTTCAACTCTTTCAATTCAACCAGTGTCATTCTGTATGGTGCCTTGGAAACAGGCTCAACAACTAGCACTAGCTTTATCTTAAAGTCAATTTCCAAAACCAGAGGCATGCCTGGTATTTCTTCTAGAAACACGTTCGAAAATTCTTCAACCACTAGAGTACTTTCTAGTGCGGTCAAATCTTTATTGAGCTCCTGCACACTGCATAAATATAGGGGATACCCGTTCTGGATCAAAGCGTGCAAAGTAAGTGCATACACTATTTTAGTAGTCGGCTTGGGCTGAATCTTCTGGTACGAAACCCTAGTCCCCTTTGGGCCTCGCAGAATCACCCCCTCTTGGGCACAATCAATAACCACTTTGTACCTCCCCTACATATCCATGCCCAGAATCATGTCAAATCTTTCAGGTCCATCTCGACCAAATCTACTAGGAAGTCTATCCCTCCTATATCTAAGGCCACGACGGAAAACATCCGACTACACTCCATCTTGTCACCCGATGAAAGCATAACAGATAACTCTACTCTAGTAGATGGTGACAGTCCCGCCTTAGTAGCAAATGTAGATGAAATGAAAGACAACGTGCCACCCGAATCAAATAGAACATATGCTGGCAATGAATAAATGGTGAACATACCAGTAACAACGTCCAACTGTCGATCTACCCTAGCCTAACTGATAATGTTCAGGCGCCCTCTTGACTGGCCTCCCTTCTGAGGATGAGGCCTAGATCCCTGTGGTCTTCCCCTATCTCTCGAACTGGGGAACCAGATGGAACAGGTGCTCTCTGATAGTACTGCTGGGATGAATTATGGCGAGTACGCCTACTGTTGGGGCATCAATGCTCTTCCCTGCTGAGATGAGCAATTTTGGTTCTACTGAATTTGAGGGGGCTTCCAACACTATATCGCCCTATGCCCCAATTTCCCGCAGTTTTAGTAAATCACAAGTTGGTATCAGAGTGATTGGTCTTGTTGACCACGCTCATTTTCGAAAATAAAAATTGATTTTGAAAGGCTTTATTGAATTTTGAAAAGAATTGTCTGCTCTACTAAAAACTGTTCTGTTTTAAAATTTTGGAGCCCGGCCATGGTGAGGAGTACAAGGGTACATTAGGGTTTTTCCCTAGAAGTAGGAAACCTTGCTAATAATTTCGAACCAATGGGTTCATTTCTAAAATGTTTCTTTTTGTGGAGCTAGATGGCAAATAACAGGAGGATTAATTGATTGGAAGAGGTCGTCACCGCATTCTTAGAGTTCACCCAGCGAGCTGAGGGTGCTAGGGAAGATTGGCTTCGGAGGGTTATCGGACATCACCCTCCAACATACTCTGGCGTATTAAGAGGGAAGTAGTTGAGTTTGTATCCTAGTGTCTTGTGTGTCAGAAGGTCAAGATTGAACATCAGAGACCAGCGGGGTTACTTTAGTCTTTGGAGGTGCCAAGGTGGAGATGAGACTCCATTTCTATGGACTTTGTGAGTGGTTTACTGAGGACTCGAAGCGGTTGTGATACTATTTGGGTTATTTTTGATAGATTGACCAAGGTAGCTGTGTTTATCCCTATGACGTCCATATGGAGTATGGAATAGTTGGCGAGCACTTATATGAAGTTTGTGGTTAGTATTCATGGAGTTCCGGAGGATATTGTTTCAGATCAAGATTCGAGGTTCCTCTCTTACTTTTGGGGAAAGCTGCAGGAAGTTTTGGGGACCAAATTGAAGATGAGCACATCTTTCCACCCTGCCACAGACGGACAGACATAGCAAACTATTCAGACCTTGGAGGATATGTTGAGGGCCTATGTGCTAGATTTTTAGGGATGTTGGGAAGAGACTTACATCTAGTAGAGTTTTCATATAATAACAGCTATCATGCCAATATTGAGATGGCCCCTTTCGAAGCGTTGTATGTACAGAAGTGAAGGACTCCTTTGTGTTGGAGCGACATTAGTGAGATGATCGTGTTGGGACTAGAAATGATCAAAGATATAATCCGTCAGGTCTGACAAATCCATGATTGAATGAAAGCAGCTCAGAGCTGACAAAAGAGTTAAGCCGATTAGAGGCGTAGGGATGGAGATTTTGAGTCTGGATACAAGGTGTTGCTAAGGGTGTCGTCTACTAAAGGGATGCAAAGGTTCAGTAGGAAAGGCAAGTTGAGCCCCAGATATATTGGTCCCTATGAGATATTGGAGCGAGTGGGTGAAGTTGCTTACCGACTAGCTCTTCGTCCAGAGTTGGCACGAGTGCATAACGTGTTCCACATTTTCCAGCTACGAGAGTATGTTGCATATCCATCGCATGTAATCCAACCAGATGAGATTGAATTGGATGATTCGCTGAACTATGAGGAGCGACCGGTGCGGATTCTTGACACTAAGCTAAGAAAGACTCATATGAGTTCGATGCCTCTTGCTAAGATTTTATGGAGTCGGCACGGAAATGAGGAAGCTACTTAGGAGACTGAGAAATATATACAAGAAGCATATCTGGAGCTTTTCGCCGTAGGTTAGATCCTTTTTATCTAGAATGTCCTAGCCTTAACTTTAGAGAGTTGCAGCAGACTTCGAGGACGAAGTCTGTTTTTAGGAGGGTAGTAATGAAATGCCGCAAAAATATTTTTTTTAAGAAAGGTAATTAAATAAGAATTTATTAGGGAATTAATTTAATTATTTATTTTATTTGAAATGGGAAGGATTTACTTAGGGCAAATTAATAAGGAAATTATAAATATTTTTATAAGGAAAAATTTGGTATTTTTGTTAATTAAAAAAGAATTTAGGAAAAATCTTTTAAAAACCCTAAATTAGCCAAAAAGGAATTTTATTTAAATATTTTTATTTTAAATACTCAAAATATTCTAATTAATTTATTTGACCCAACCTACTTAAATTTTTTTCTTTTCCTGTTTTCCTTTTTCTTTTTCCTTTTTCTTTCTTTTCTTCCTTCCTGTGGCAACCAAACACTACATGTTGTGGCTTCTTCCCCTGGAATGCCGCATTTCATTTAAATCTTTATAACTGTTGCCGACCAACCCGGTTCTTCTTCCTTTTCTTTTCTTTCTTTTTCCTCCAGACACCCGGTTTACCTCCTTCTTCCTCCTTCCTCCTCTGCCGTCGACCTGCACCTTCAAAGCTCCGAAAATGGCACCGCCAGCCATGCGTATCTTGACCGGTAATTTCCTCTCTCTTTCTCTTCCCCTTGACTCGTAATTCAGCGTGGTCTAACCCGTTTTCCTTTTCTCCCGCTCGAAATCCCCCTTTTCCATCGCGAAAGGTCAAACACAACCAAAAATTGCCCCGGCTGATTAACGCACCGACTACCCCAAACCCTACAAGCAATGCCCTTCTGCCGAGCTCCAGAACCCTACTATTCCCTCTAAACTCTATAAATACCCTTTGATTAGTTGTCTTTGAAACTTCTTCCCCAAAACCCTAAGATCCTACCCTATGCACCACCGCGACTTTAAACGATCCTTCCTCCGTCGTCAGCCAACTTCGCCGCCACCTCTGCCTACCAAAATCTTCCTTGCACTACCCTCTAGCTAATTGAGCCCCCATCTCCCTCAATTCTTCTCGCACAAGCCACCACAGCCGTGCGAAGTTCCTTGCCCATCAAACTAAAATTTTTACCCTCACGACCTTCGAGCCACCGTCCGCCACCACATCCGCCACTTCTACTGCCTTCTACACCACCCAAAAGTTGCTACTAATCCTCCTCCACCAAGCCATAACCTTCTTTTATCCTTTCTCCTTCTCCTCCCCTCTTTTTCTTCACCTCTCCCTTTCGACTACCGCCATGCGCCGTCGCCCCTTGCCGTGCCACCACCCTCACTTTACTCCTCTTAGCCTAGGCTACCACCAGCACCTCAACCACCACCCTTATTATCCATCTATTCTTCTCAAATCCCAACTTTTCCCCTTTTACCTCTCTTTTCTGGCCACCGCCGCCGGTGCCACCCATCTCCGTCGACTAAAGGTGAAACCCTAGACCCTCTCAGCCCTTCTTCCTTATTTATTTAAATTTATTATGTTTTTATTCTAATTTTTAATATTTATTTGATTATAATAATAATAATAATTATTATTATTATCATTATTATTATTATTATTATTATTATTATTGGATGTAATATAAATGCTAAATTTTCTTGGTAGGGTCGAGAGTAGTCTTAAATTAATTAAGTTGTTAGTTTCGAATTATAGGTATTTATTTATATTATTATAAGTTTTATTATCATTATTAATAATGTTAGTATTAGTATTATTATATTATTATTATTGTTAATTATCTAAGAAGGGCCAAAGCCCTATTTTAAGTTAATGATTCAAACATTTGTATTTTATTATTATTACTATTATTATTATTATTATTATCTTTAATATTTTCTATTAATATTATTCGTAATATTATTGAATAGTACCTTCATTATTGAAGGTTAGGTCGAAAACCCTACCTTGTTTTATTTAGGCTTATGTTATTATTATTATTATTATTATTATTATTATTATTATTACTAATATTTTTATTATTATTACTATAATCATTATTAGCATTTTTTGTTTCTCACATTAGTGCAGACACACATAGAGATCTACCATACACACTACTTCTTCCTCAAAGCTTTCCATCATTATTGCTTCCTTCACCTCCTCATTCTTCTTCTCCACCACTTCAACTTCATCAGTGATACCAATCATCCTCATAATATTATCTTTTATCTGCCGTTTCCTTAACATGTGTACATTTTTTATCTTCTTTATTTGGGAATATTTTCCTAATATTATTTATGTTTCTCCTCACATTTGCATTGACACACATAACGTGAATGTTCCTCCTCAATTTTGTTATGTTATATGTTTTCTATATCATTAGTTTTTGATATCATTGCTTTAGTATTTAGTTTAATATATGTGTAGTGCATTAGCCTCTGTACATTTAATATAGGTGTGATCCATATATTATTGTTGTAATTTATCTATAATCTTCCTATGGGCACAACCTTTGACTCGGTTATTTGATATGGATGATTGTTTTTTTTTTGTTTTTTTAGATTTACATGTTAAAACCCTCCAAATGCCTACACTTTTGGAGCAAAAAACACTAATTTTTAAGCAAACCTATTGATCTTATGATTGCTCAGTTGATATAGTGAAAAAATAGTATTATGAGTTAGGATACACCCCACTAATACTTTTGTATCATTTGAGTATATACATGTTTATGTGTGTAGGAAAGTGTGTATGGTGTAGGTGGTAAGAGTTTTTTTATTTTAAAAAAATGGTATAAATGACAGTTCTAGTTCAAAGTTGTCATATATCTTTAAAAAAAATAGAGGAAAGATTTGATGACAACTATGGGCTAAATTTGCCGTCTATAATGGACCATAAATGGCAATTTTAGCTAAAAATGTCTTTCTAATTTCCCCCAACTATTTTGAGGGCAATTAGACAATGATTTTAAGTTAAAACAGTCATCTATAGTTGACAATTAGTTGTTGTTTTTAACCCACGACAATCATCTAATTCTTCCAACAATTTTTTAAAGTACACTTTTTATATCCTATTTTGTTATAGATGATTGTGTTTTAAACCATTATCTATACTATAGGCGCTTGTAACATACACAAAAATTAACAACCACTTAATTTTCCTTTTTTCTACTACCATATAAGGTTAATTATGTATTGGATGTTTGTCCACTATTGATATTCATAATTGCTCATTGAATAAGTAGATGACTATGAAATAGTATATGCTAGTAGAATCATACTAAGTTAAACAATCTTACTCTAAGAATGCAAAAGACTCATGGAGCATAGATGAGGTTTAACATAGAGTTTGCACTATCAATACTACCAAATGCATGTGATAACTAAAGATGCCAATCATTTTTTAATTTATATAATATGATAATTCACACACTTATAATTACACATTAATGAAGTCGACCCAAAACTTAGTCAAATTATGAATGTTGCTATTCTATACTAGTTTATCTAAAGAGGGTAGTACATGAAGGTGACCACCAAACCTCAGTCAAACCACTATTTCTTGAAAGAGTTACAACAAGTAACTAATATGGCACTTAAATAGTAACTAACATTTATGGCAACAAAGAATAACCAACACACATGAAAACCCACCTCAACATATATTTATAAAGTATCAATACCCTTTATGAGACTTGGAGAATCGTAATAGAGTAAGTGTAATGCATTATTAGTATTACAAAGGCAACCATACTCCACAAATAAATGGCTCATTCCTCGTATCTATGGTATCTTTCATTAGAAATCAACTATTCCTAAACTTAAGATGTTTTATTTTATATATTAATATTTTATTAAGTCGATCACAAGTCAAACGCAATTTATATACATTATCCATTCACACTAAACTAATTCCCAATATCTTATTCCAATGATTACCCTGATCTTCAAGTGATCAAGGGCCAACCATTCATATTATATTTGATATACAAGGGATCAAAGGAATCCACAAGACAAGGCTATTAAAGCCTATAGTTAAGGTGAAATAAACATTAAATCATCATCTTCAAGTTAAATAATAATCAAATTTTGTGATCACCTTTAATGGGGTATAATAATTGGATCAACTCTAAGTTAGTTTGTAGTCTTAACCATGTTATCTGTCTTGTGTTTTCATTGTCTTGTATTTTCTCATACATTAATCATTTCGTATGTGTTTCACATCTTGAGGATTATAATCACGGTATGCCTTGTTATGTTTACCATGATCACATGTTTTATTATGGTATATTTATCACATGCTTAACATTATATGACCGTATGTATTGTATCATGTGTTGTGTTGTGCGTTGTTTCTTTAAGATAGCTATATTAATCAATACTTACTATACCTCATTATGGTCATTGCTCATCCAACTACAAGCGTACTATGCTTGTAATGTGGCCATGTCTTTGATGGAGTCCTCGGTAATTTTGAGGTTACGTATATTGAGGAGTGATGCCTTGAGGTTTTAAACCTTGAGTTGTGGCTATTTGAAGTGATGTAGGGGCATGCGATATTACATTTGTAGTGTTAAATTTAGAGTCAAGTGTCCTTAACATGGTGGTTAAGTATCCTAAAGTCAGAGGCAATTACTATTTACAAGTACTATCCGTATGAACAATTTTATGAATAGTATATCAACACACACACACACACACACACTAGTTGGAGGTTATTTATATATAAAGTTTTAATTAGTTATTTTGTTAACTATCTTTTGATTGCTATTGGTTATTTTGTTTCTTATTTCCTTAGTAATTAACTTTGTTATTTATCTTTGGTTATGCTATAGTTTGTTATGATTTCTAACATATTATGCTTATTTTAACAATTAGGAGTTTTATCATTAATTTTTTAGTTTGTTAAGATTAGGGGGTTGCTATTTATGTGGATAGTACCATGATATGTTAGTCATTTTAGAGGTTATGCATTATATATATATATATATAGATAGATAGATAGATAGATAGATAGAGAGAGAGAGAGAGAGAGCTCTATATTGTTTAAATTTAATTTATATCTTTTTATTGAGGATGTTATTTGAGGAGGTGCTAGTGGCCTATAAATTTTAACGATTAGTGTTCATAGTGAATAGGGGAATAAAATATGAGTTTTTTTTAACATATTTCTTTTTAATAGATTTCTATATGAATTTAATTGTTCTGCAACATTATGTCTATGTGAGTGATATTTAGGAATCCTCTTCATTAATATCTGTATGAGTTAATTAAGAGTTATGAGTGTTCTATAACTCTCAAAGGTATTTAAAATTGTTTCTAACCCTAAAACCCTAATCCTACCCTACATCAATCACCATAAAGCTCCACCACCACCATTATCAAAGTCAAAATACTAATTATATTCTTCATTATCTTTAATTGTTGTCGCCGTTCAACTTTTTCCCATTCCAATTAAACACATAAAATCACAAAAAATAGGCAATTTTAAAACCCTTGATTTCACCATGTATAGAGCCTTTATGTTATGTGTCGTTTGAGTTTATTTTTTTGGGACTCATAGTCCCATTGTACTACCCTTCTCGTTTATTTATTGATTACTTATGTTTGTTACATTATCAATATTTATGTTTCATATACGATTTGTTAGTGGATTTATCTATGTCACATTTATTATTACTAAAGTTACAATATTTTAGTTTTACATTTGATACAAGGATGATAAGGTGATCAGATTTTTACTAAGTATCACGATTACACTTGAAATCTTTGTACTTAAGCTTTTACGAATCAAGTTTAAAAAACAATAGTAATAGTAATTTGTGGGGTGTTACATTAATATAAGTAACTAACCTAATAACTTATAATACATCAATTAAAACTTAATTTTTTAATTACTTGACGTAACAAATCTAATAAAATAGTAAGACATTCCATCATTTTCTAAGAAAAAGTCTTTTTAGCAATTTATATATTATTTTAGAAGATAATAAATGTACTTATAATATGGTAATTATACCATTGATTAAAAAATAATATGACAATTAATATATAGAAGAAGAAAAAGAAAAATTAGGGATAAAAAAGGAAAGTAAGTATTAATTTTAAAAAAATAATATTTATCATGAAACACAAATTTTGAGCTAAAAAGACTTGAAACAGAAGGAGGAGTTATTAATGACTTTAATAAAAATATTAATTTTTGTAATGATGGAGTATTAATTTGAGAATGGCAAAAACACATATTGTTTGATGTCATTAAATGCTAAATATTATTTTAGCAATAAATTTAGAGTTTTTCTTTTTAAAAATACTCTCCCATTTATGATATTATTTAACAAGGAAAATGAAATATATGAATATATAGAGTTTTTTTTTCTAATTAAGGAAAAAATCACAGGAATTAAAATATCTTCTAGAAAAATAAATTGTAGAATATTGATTTTTAAAATATTCAAATAAATTCATATATAATATTTTAATTAGAAACAATTTAAAAAAACTATTATACACTGTGATTGGCAGAAATAAAAATAACTTATGAATTAGCTTTAAGTATATTATTTAAAAAAAAAAGTTATTTGACAAGTAGTTCTTTAATAACTTTAAACTTAACAAATATTTTAAATAACTTATAATCTATACATTTTTAGCTAATTTTTTTTATCTAATTTTACGAACATACAAATAATAGCTTTATTTGTTTCTAAAATAATATAAATTAAAAAAATTACCGTTAAATGTGCATATAATATTATGGAGAGTGCAGCCAGTGAAGGAGTGGGTTGAATTGAGAGTTCCGATGCCGAAATTTTTATTTACCATGGAGATCCGTGTCCATGTTCAATCGTTTTAGACTCTTACTACATGCTTTCAGGCATAACAGTCGCTCCCCTCACAGGCTTTTAATTTAATTTTCTTTTCTTTTGTCTCACTTCGTTTTTTATCTCACGCTCTCGGAAGGGTGCTGTATATTTCACACTCTCTACAGTAAAGTCTACAATACAGTGTACTCTACTCTGGGAGACTCTCCCTCTCTCTCAAGAAACCGATAAATCTTTGTCATTTTCTGGAGAGAGAAAATTCATAGCCATATATTCCTCATCTTTTTTTCTCTTTCTAATATAATTTACTTTTTTCCTCTTCACAGCGAAAGCGTCAATTCTCTATTTATATCTCTTCTGGGTAGTAACTGCCCCCCTCTTCTTTTCTCTCGTTATCGTGCTTGAACTGAGCCATAAAAAAGTCGAGAAAAAAAGGAAGGGTTGCAGGTGGGAGAATAGAGGGTCTCTCTGGTTTTGTGGGTAGTGTTTGGATTGGATTTATGTCGGCAAGGTGTTCTGAAGTACCAATCGTGGCTCCATCTTTCAACTTTTACAGATTAATTTCTTCTTCCATTGTTTATTCTCCAAAATCAACCACAAAATCATCTCTGCGGTGTTTGGCTTTGCCTCTTCTCTGCTGTTGTCTTCTTCAGCAGGGGACCTTTCTGTGTTTTCGGGCCGTTTCGATGCGTTTGAGGCCAAGAAGGTATGCGGGTTTCTTGGATCGTCTTTCATAATACCATAAAAACATGATTTAATTTCTGAACGCATGGCTTAATTTTTGGTTTCCTTCTTTTTTGTACGGCGCACTTACTTTCTGGGTTTTGGCTGTCTTCATTCTCTGTGGTTTTAGAAAGGGTAGTTTATTCTTCTTTCTCTTTTTGATTGTTGAGGTTGCTGTTGTGGTTGCAGGACTTGTTCTGGAGTAGAGTGTTTTGGCGGTTTTCACATACAACAATTTTCTTCTCTTTTCCTCTTCCTCAGAGAAACCCTCACCTGATATTATTACCCATCTCCACCCGTACAATCACCGCAACAAAGTTTTGCCTTTGAATTTGTTCAACCTCTAGCCTTCAGAACACCGAGCCTTTTGTCTTTCTGTCTTTTGGGGTTTTTGACATCTCTGATTACCATAGGAGCGGGAAGATAAGAAAAACCCACTATCCAAACATCCCACAAGCCAGACATGGCAGTCCCTAAGAAATCGTCGTTGACCGAGGATTTGTTGCTCAAACCGAAGCCAACTCCCTATTTTTCTGATCCCAAACGAATCCCCAGAAAAATCAGGGTCATTTGTTACGATCCTGATGCGACCGATTCATCCTCCGATGATGAAGAGGACAGATTTAAACGAGGAGGAAGGAAACCGTCCGCCCTGAAGAAACGTTTCATTCGAGAGATCAATTTGACCTCGCCTGCTCCATCCAACGCCCCGAACGCCGACAACAAAAATCTCTCTTCCCAAGCAGCAGAGATTTCGTGCCAGGACAGCAGCAACAACAGTGGTGGAAAATCCTTAGGTAAGCCGAAGAGGGTTTTAGCTAAACCCTCAAAGAAGACGTCTAAATCCAACAAGTACAGGGGTGTTAGGCAGCGGAAATGGGGTAAATGGGCAGCTGAGATTCGTCACCCTACACATGGTGTTCGGATTTGGTTAGGTACGTATAATTCTGCTGAGGAAGCGTCTGCTGCTTATGAGCTGAAGAAGCTTGAATTTGAAGCTCTTGTTGCTGCCGAGAAGAGTCAGAACGCTTCTTGTTCTGCCGCCGCCGCCGCTGCGTCTCGATCCCAAAAACCTGGTGTCTCTGAGGATTCTGAGAGTTTGCTGTCTCACACTTCTCCTGCTTCTGTGCTGGAAACCGATAATACCTCGACCGGCTCTCAAGTGAACTGCGGTGACAACAAGGCTACTTCTGCTCTTGCTTCTGTTTCCGCGGAGGATGAATCTGTCAAGGAGATGATTGATGCCCATGTTGAGTTGATGGCTCAGGACGTTACGCTGCCTGATTCTGAGCAATTTGGAAATGTTGGTCAAGAACTGGACTTGCCAATGGAGCTTGATTCGCTCTTTGTCAATGATTTTGGTCAAGTATTTGAAGATTTTGGTTGCTTTGATGATCTTCAACTAGATGGGTTCGATATTGATCACCCTATTGATCTTCCTGATTTTGATTTCGAGCTTGGGAATGAAGAACTTGCTTGGATTGATGAACCTCTCAATCTGGCTTGCTGTCCATGATAAAGTTTTGTAGCCCTAGCTTCTATAATTATAGGTGGAAAAAAGGATGAGAAATATTAATCGTTGAGTCTCCAAGTCCTAGTGAAGAAGATGCACTAAGTATAGTAGTAGTACTTTCATTAAGTATATTTTATCATGGACAGGCCTTGTCTGATAGTGAGTTTTGAAATAGTCTTACTCTCGGTGACTGGGAATTAGTGTCCTTAAAGAGAGTGGTTTTGCAAGTTTAGTGGGTCCAAGTCATTTTATTTTTATTGTATTGCGTGAGGTGTTGAGGAAATAGCCTTTGAAGGGAAGTAAATGATGCAGAGATATGCCATTTGGGTTTTCCTGTGCTGTTAGAGCAGTCCATTGGCCAATCTCCCTTTGTTAGACAGGGTATTGAAATGTTGCCTGGTCATTTCCTCGGATCTCTGGGTTTTGATATGTATGAGATGAGAACAGATTATGACACTGTTATTATTTTCTGAGTACTATCATGAACATGTGAAGTTTAATTAAACCTTTTGGCTGTTTATTTTTTACCAATTTGTAAGCAGTATTCCAATAGTTCCTTTAATGTTTTCATTTATGTGCATGCTGCCGCCTGCTTTTGGTGCCTCCTGCTGAGAATCTCTCTTTCAAAGAGGAATTCTAGCTTTGTCTTTGTGGCTCATTCTTTGCCCCGAAAGGTCTTTATTCTATTCTGAGGGGATTGTGCAGGTTGAAATCAAAGTTGTTACTGTATTTGTTTATTTCCACAATGTGGAGCAGCTTTTCTTTCGGTTTTCATCTTTTATGCTCCTCTACAACTTTTCCTGTTCCGGCAGGTCAAAAAGGTAAATGCACAAGCCCTGCAAAAGAAAAGGACTTAATTGCTAGTATTCTGGTGTGCTGGTATTTAGAAGAGAGTAGATAGGGGCTGTGGCTTTTGACGGTCTTAAAAGATGAGTCAGCAACAGTACAGCATGAGGCTCCTGCCTGCCTGCCGGATTGTTGGGTAGTGAATTGAAGATGATGGACTGTATGCGTGTACAGGAGGCCCCCTTCCCCCCTTCCTCCTGGTGGGCCAAAGATTAATTATCTTTTTTAGATTTTTCTTTTTGAGCCAATCAAGGCATATCTGCAACTTGAGGAAAAGAGAAGATGCACAACGCTAATGCAGTTCAGCAGTGGGGACTTTCCCCACCGATTTGATGGAATTTCATCTACAACCATCGACGCTTATCTTGTGATTCTTATGCACATTTAGAGTAGTTTGTAAGCAAAGGTGTAAAATGTGTAATTTCCGCCCCCAAGTTCCAAATATCATGATCATGCGTCACAAGTGATACCCACATGGAATTTATTTCTTACTTTTCTAATACCCGTTTGTCATCACATTCCTTGGGAGTGGACTAATTGATGTGGTGTTAGGTATGTCACTGTGTAGAGGCTTTCATCAAATGTGTCTTTTGGATGAATCGTGAATGGGGTGTGTGGTGTTGTACTCTTATTATGTAAGTCTCATGTGTCAAAGCTAATAATATTCTCATGATCATGGGATTCATTATAAGTGTCTTTTTCTAAATTTGCGTGTATTTTTGTGCATGTTGTAGGTCCGTAAGTAAGTTCACCTTATCTTTATTGTTTAAGTTCAACTTTGTTTAGTAGTCTAGTCATTTAATAAATAAGTTGAATCGAGCTACCTTATAAGTCGAAACTAGTATATATGTATTAATTTGGTTTATTTTGAGCTAGATTATTGGCTAAATTTATATATGTAATAGTAGTTATTATTAGTGGACCTAAGATTATAACAAAAATGTTTGTCTCTAAAATCTTCATATATATATATGTAACTTGATGATATTAATGTTGTATGTATTGTGTTATGTTGTGGAATAACATGGATTGAAAGGATTTGAATGAATAGTAAATTTAATAAGATAATTGAATAATCGATAATTCAATCGTAAGAGATAATAATTAGGAAAAAAATTTTAGAGATATATGTGTTTATTCATTTCTATAATTATAAGATGATTCAACAAATCAATCAACTAATTACACAAATAATTCTCTAACAAAGAAAACACTATAAAGAATAAGAAGATTGGCTCGCATGACTTGATGACTAAGGTTTTATCACATCTCTATTGTATCAGATAAAATAAAGCAAAACAATGTATTTTATAAAGTCACTAAAAAATACGATCCGTATTCATAAACATGGAACTCCAGTGTTAGTTTCATTACTCTTGGCATTTACCAAAATTCCACACAAAATATTTTGTGAATGAACATGGTCCCTATAAGTAAACATGGGCCCCTTGTGTTTATCACATAATACACATGTCAATCAAAACACTTCTCCATCACCTGCATAAATCAAAACCATGTTATGGTGGGCATCAACTAACTAGTTAAAGCTCATAATTCTCCACCTTGGTATAATATTTGTGATGCATCACATGAAAAGACCTCTACAAAAAAATCCCTTATCCTATAAAGGATCTCATGGACTATGAACATCGATCAAGTCCGAGAAATACTTGACATTGCCCACAGTTAGTGGTTTCGTTAGCATATCAGCCAAATTATTCAAAGCACACCCTTTCTCTAACATAACTTTGCCACCAACAACAATACTTCATATAAAGTGATAATTGATGTCATTGTGCTTCATTCAATGATGAAAAGAATTTTGATTCTTCACTAAATAAATAAATTAGGACTATCACCTTGAAAGAATAAAGCACCACGACCAAAACTCATCTCATGTACTAAACTACCAAGCCATAAGACTTCTTGAAAATCTTATGTTATAGCCATATACTCTACTTTAGTAGTGGACAAGGCCGTCACCTCTTTTAAGGAATACCTTAAGCTAATAGCTGAACCACTAAGACAAAACATATATCCATTAGTAGATCTATATTTTATCAAGGTCTCCATCATAATCAGAGTCCATGTACCCAACCAGCGAATCAGTTGATCTCCCATAATCTATACAACATGATCCTATACTCTTCAAGTACCTTAAGATCAACTTCACCCCTTACTAGTAATCCTTCCTTTAATTCACCTTATATTAACTTACAACACTAAAAGCTTGAGTGATATTAGGCTAGGTATACACAATAACATACATGATACAACCTACAACATTCGATTAAGGAACAATAGCTATGAACTCATCTTCTTCTTTGGATTTGGGACAATCTAAATGTGACAATCTGAAGTGAGTAATCAATGGAGTGCTACCAAACTGGCATCCATCATATGAAACCTCTCCAACACCTTGTTCACATAGGACTCTTGTGAAGAGTACAAAAACTTTCGCTCATGATCTCTAATGATCTCCATGCCAAGGATCATCTTTGTAGCTCTAGGATCATTCATCTCAAACTCACTCTTTATTATTACCTTCACCTTATCATCGTCAGACCTATCTTCTGCCGTAATAAACATGTCATCAATAAATAACAAAAGATACATAAGAGAGCCATCCTCCATCCCCTTCAAGTACACATCTATAGTACTCACTACTAGCGAAACCATGTTATAGAATAAACTAATCAAACTGTTTATACCATTATCTAAGGGACTTCTTTATACCATACAATAACTTCTTCAATAGGCATACATGGTCATGCATATCCTCAACAACAAACCCATCAGGTCAATGCATGTAAATATCCTCTTCAAGCTCAACATGAAAAATGTTGTTTTAACATCCAACTGCTCTAACTCTAGATCTTGCATATCCACGAGTGTAAGAAAGGTACAAATAGAAGTATGTCTAACCACAAGTGAAAATACCTTGTTATAGTCTATGCCTGAAAACTAATTGAATCCATGCGCAACCAAATAAGCCTTGTACCTTTGACTCTAGACCTTGGAGCTCTCTATTTGAACTTATATACCCACTTGCAATCACCTATCTTCTTCTTTCTTGGTGCCTTTATAAGTTCTCATGTCCGATTCTTCAATAAGGATTCCATCTTCTCCTCCATAGTAGCACACCACTCAACAGAATCAAAGCTCTCAATAGCCTTTAAGAATGATGCCGACTCATGCACATCAATAACAGTATCTGCACTAGATAAAGCATATCAAATCAATTCTTTAAAACCGTAGTTGAATAGAGGCTTAAAAATCTTTCGTGCTCTACCTAGTGCAATACCCATTTGCTCCATCTGCAACTTGGATCCCCCACTTCAGCAACATTGGGTTTATCAGAATGATCTCTATTATCCAACTCAATCTCAACCTAAACTTAGACCAAAGCTGTAACACCCCCAAATTTAATACTGAAAAATTTCGTTTAATTTCAAAAAGTAGATAACACTTGTAAACTCGGGGGCGTTACCGCCACACTTAATACCAAAACGGTTCACTCCTACCGTCCCGGTACTAAGTGCTAAGGCTAAAACAGATTAAACAACAAATACGAGTAGCTAGCATAACACATTCATGGGTAAAACCTAAGTAGTACAGAATCAGAGTGCGGAAGTTTGAAGTACAATTCAAGATACGGTTTTAAGGGTTTTTGAAAGTTGAGACGTCATACACTTAAAACAAATAAACTTAAATACATAAGAAAGGTGAAGTGACAACAGACTCCGGCCACACCACTTTCGATCCCCGAGCTAGGTCCGAACTCAACTCTCGGTCCTGCCCAACGCCTCATAAGCGTCGTAGGCATCAAATATAGAGTCACCTACCTGCACTAGATCAGTGGGGCCTTCTGCTCGTGGGAATGAGCAGCACCCATGAGACGGGTGGTCAGTACGCTTGGTACTAAGCAAGGTAGCCGAATAACTAAGGCCGAATAGACAAAGTACACAATACAAGCATGATTATATAGGCACATAAGACGATACAAATAGTGAGGTCGATTATGTTCCAATTAGATTTATCTTTTAAATTTCTTAATACCATACTCAATTCCACGTACTCGTTATTAATCCATGTAAGTGTGGGTGCCCCACTATTATAGCTGGTGGACCGGAGATGTGTACAGGGCAGAACGCTCCTGACCACTACTATTTGCCGGTGGTTCGGTCTCCAGGGCAAAACGCTACTGGCCACTATTATTTGCCGGTGGACCGGTCTGGCCCCGACTCACATGGTGTTCCACTGTAAGTATTTAGTATCTTTCCCATGTCTTATCGATTTTATATTTGGTTTGCTGAGCACGGTAACCCCCACTATTATAGCCGGTGGACCAGAAATATATACAGGGCAAAACGCTCCTGGCCACTATTATTCGCCGGTGGACTGGTTTGGGCCCGACTCAGCATCTTTCTCTTTAAGTGATTAGTATTTTATGGTGTCTTTTTCAACAGGTTACCGCCCTAGACATGCATGGCTAACTTCAGCTATACTCATCCTCCCAAGAGGGACTGTCTCATATCTTGAGACATTTGCGCCTCCTAACTCGCCCGACATCCTCCCCTTAGTTAGCTTGCTCACTTCGAAAACCCGTCTCCTAAGTGTGTGGGTCTGGGCCCACCACCTTTTACCCCAAAGTCCACTCACTACCTTCCCTTAGGGTTTTCTCCAGAAACCCTAACTTGGGCCTATGTGGCCCACCCTTTCCTGCCTCGTGCGTCCAGAACCCCCTAACACCCTTACACCTTATGACCCCTTTGGTTCAACCCTCACTTATTATTTTAATACTCCACTTTTCTTCTCTCCCCTGGCAACTAGAGTTCTCTCTAAACCCTAACCTCGTCTCCTACGCACACTTATTTTGGTCCACGTACTATTTTTCACTCGGATCCCCCAAACACCCAAACAACACCTCTCTTACCTTCCACACACCCCGAGGCACCTTTCTATATGTAAGGGTTGCCCCCATGCAGACCGTGACCACCCCATGCAACCCTTATTTCTCCCATCCCTGCTCTAACCGACTTATTTCCCGTTTTTGTTATTTTCTTTTCACTCTTCTCTATCATGTTCCCAAAATACGTCACCACACCAAATTCCCTAGCATGCATATCCTAAGGCCACAAAACATCATAAATTGAAGCACATTCACATTAAACATAACACGGGTAATCACACAGACGTACCTAGATCCATGATGTGCTACACATAAGGCATATAAGATAATGACATTTAAAGCATAACACGTAAGTACACCACATGAGCATATAAGACATCCACAACCAGTAGTTCACATATCATACAAGTGGCCTTAGTTAGATCCTTACCTAGATCGGCGCCGGGCTTGGAGCACGCTCCTACGCCTCCCGAAAATTCTCACTCGATTCACCTATAAGAGGGAAATACTATGAGTTAATATCCCTCTATCAGAAATACCAAAACCCCTATCTTACTCTTATCATGGCCTAAAACTAAGGCTAATATTAATAACTAGTAGTTTATAAATAAAAAGGTAGGGTTATTATTATCCCTAAGATAATTAGTTAAAATTTTCCACTACTCGGAGTAAGCCTTATCATTTTTGCCGTATTATGGTAAGGGTTCCAATAATGTTATTAAAAATATTAATAATAATAAGAATGCTAATAATAATGGTAGGAATAGTAATAGTAATCGTAACATTAGTGACAAAACAAATCATGATAAGGATACTAAAATGATAATATTAAGGACAATAATAATAATAATAGTAATAGTAATAACAACACAGTAGTGATAATAATAACAATAATGATAATAATAATAATAATAATAATAATAATGGTAATAATATTAATAATAGTAATAATAATAATAATAATAATAATAATAATAATAATAATAACTATAATAAAAATAAGAATAATAAGAGTAATAACCATAATAACAAGAATAATAATAATAGTAGTAATAATAGTAGTAATAATAGTGATGATAATAATAGTGATAATAATAATAAGGATAATAATAGTAATACTAGCAATATTAACAATAATAATAACTTAATAGGGTCTTGTATTACTTAATACCATTAGTTAGAAGTTCTAGGGATGACGTTAGGACCTGCTAATAATAATAATAATAATAATAATAATAAGGGTAGTACTAATAGTAATTATAGTAATAGTATTAATAATAATTAGGCTAATGATAATTATAATAACATTAAAAATAATAGTTAATAATAATATTAAAACTTATTAACCACTTCTATTATTCCAGGTTTAGGGTTTAGGGAGTTGGACCACCTGGCTGGGGTGGTGGCACCAGCGGCGGCGACGGCGGTGAAGGAGGAAGAATTGGAAAGGTGGCTATGGGGGCTAAAGGAGGAGAGACTAGGGGAGAGTGGAAGTGTAGGGTGGTAGAGCGGGAAGTCCTGGTGGTTTTGGGGGGGGTGGTGAAGGTGCTGCAAGTGGCGGTACAGCCGGCGGCGGCGGCGCGAAGGTGGCGCAGGGCTGGAAGGGTCGTTTTTGGGGAGGAATTTTCGCACAGCCAAGGCGGCACGTGCGGCGCAAGGCAGGGAGTCTAAGGTGGTTGGTTGTGTAGAGGGAGGTGCAGGGAGGATCGTGGTGGCAAGGGTAGGCGATAGGGGTGGCTGTCGGCGGAGCAAAGGCCGTCTGAAGGCAGGGCGGCGCGCGGCTTTGCTCTGTCTGGGTTCCCAGTTGTTGAACCCGATTAAGGCGGTGAGGAGGGCTATTTATAGGCCAAATTGAACGGAAAACGACAAGCTTAGAGGTGGAGGTTAGGGGGTAGGGTTAGGGTAAGTTGTCCGGCGTAGTTGGTCGGGGAGAAGGGGGCGGAATTACCAGAGCTGCAGCTGTCGTTGCAGGCTTTTCTTCCCCGGCGAGGTTTCGTGTTGCAGGCGGCGAATGATGACGGCGCGAGGAAGAAGAAGAAGAAGAAGGGGCTGGACCGGCGGTCCAGGGGAAAAAGGAAAAAGGAAGGGGGAACCGGCCGGGCGGCGGCGGTTATTTCCCCCCATTAATGAAACGCGGCGTTTTGGGCAAAACGCGGCGTCCGCGTTGGTATGGCAACAATTATTTTTTCCTTATCGCGACGCAGCATTTCAGCGACTTTAGCGTCGAAACGCGGCGTTTTGTCTCACAGGCGGCTGGGCTCGCTGGGCCACGGGCGAGAAGAAGGAAGGAGGGCGGCGTTGGGCCGGGCGAGGCCCAACTTCGGCGAGGAAGGTAGAAAAAGGAAAAAGAAGGAAAAGAAAAAGGGAAAAAGGAAAAGAAAGGCTTTATTTAGGGTTTTGGATTTTGCATAAATTATTTAGAATATTTTTGGGCTGTTTAGAATATTAATATTTATAAAATATTAAATAAATTCCCATTTTTACTTAGTTTAGACTATTTTAGATAAATTTTCTTAACCTCCATACTAATTAGGAAAAATACCCAAATTTTCTTCCAATTAAATTATTTATAAAGTTTATATTAATTGAAGCTATTTTATCCTTCTTATGTTAAATAAATTAATTTACTTAATTAATTTCTAAAATAAAACCTTGATTATCTTAAAATACCAAAAGTCCTCCTACTTAGAACACTTATAAATTCCTTCTTGATTTATCCTAATTAATTCCCCTTTTCTTTCCAATAAAAGTAGTTTATCTTAAATAAATTTTCTAATAATTTCCTATTCGGCCATGATTTCCTAAATTAGGGTTTTGGGGTATTTCAAAAGCACTAGCCTGCTCCACCTCCTTATGTACATTATCACAAGACTCAATATTTTGGAGAAATACATAACCTGTAGTCCTACACTCTAGATATAAAAGCTAAGAAAGATACACTTTTGGTAGCTCAAATTTACCATCATTCACATAATCATAAGTATTACAACTAAATACATGTAAATTAGAGTAATCAGGTAGCTTACCTGATCACAACTCCTCAGGTGTATTAAACTCAACGGACCAGTTAGGTGACCGATTCATCAGTTACACTGCCATATAACCCGCCTCAGCCTAAAACTCTCTGACTAGCCCTCCCTATGATAACATACAATGAGCCCTCTCCACTAAGGTCATGTTCAATTGCTTAGCAGCCTCATTCTATTGTGGTCTCCCAACACAAGTGGGGTGTCTCATTATCCCATGTTCTTGGCAGAAATCTATGACACTCTAATCAATAAACTCATGACCATTTTTTTCCTAATACTCTTAAATTGCTTTCAAGTCTGCTTCTCTAGCAAGTCCTTCAAACATTTGAAAACACTAAACACATCATTCTTATGTTTTAAAAAATGCATCCATATCTTTCTAGAAAAGTCATCAATAAATGTGAGTAAGTACCATGGACCTCCTTTGGATATCACTCTCATCGGATCCCACAAATCTAAATGGATATACTTAAGATGTGCTCTTGTACTATACTTAACTATCCAAAAACTAACTTGCTTCTACATATGCTATGTCCATCCAAGAACTCCCTCTTAGAGAGATCAGTCAATCCCCTAATACTCATGTACCCCAACCTCATGTGTCAAAGTCTTGTAATACCTGAGTCTATCAACCTCGACTATGTCATAGTATATGTCTCCACAACAATGGAATCCACCAACTCATTCAATGTCCTGATCCATTTCCCCTTCATCATCACTAGAGGTCCTTTTGTAAATATCAAGGTATCATCCTTAATAACACACTGGTATCTATTACAATCTACAATCTAATAAACCCAATGAGATAAAACTCTTGGTCATCTCAAGGATATGCTTCACATTAGATGGTGTATAGACCACAATCATGCATCCTCATATTCCCTGTCCCAATCCCAATAACTTTTCAAGTAACATTGTTGCCCATCAAGACAACTCCACTTTGAGTCGCCTCAAACGTCTGAAACCAAATCCAGTTGGGACATATATGGTAAGAAAAACTATAATTTAAGATCCATAAATTACTAATCTTGGTCTATGTATCAATGGCCATCAACAAATATCTATCACTATCATCCTGAGCAATAACAACATCATCATTTGTATCAAATAATTCACCAGAATTAGCACTGGACTTTTTATAGTCTCTATAACCTCGTTTATGATTCCTCCTCCTACTACAAATCCCTAACTATGTGAATACCTAAAAGTACCACTATAATTAAATTGGATATCAATCAAATCCCATTGTAGTAGGATGGATTTCACATCCTAAAGTACTAACTCTTCCTTTCCATAAAAAATAGTCTCATGAAAATGCTGAAAGCTAGCAGGAAAAACACAAAAGTATAATGGTCAAATCTTCATCATCAAACTTGACTTATATGTTATATAAATCCATCAAAATAGAATCAAACTGATCCAAATAAACTTTTAAATATTGACCATCACCTAATTTCAGGTCATGAAGCCGACTCTTCAACATTAACCAATTCGCTATTAAATTTGTTATATACAATGACTCAAACTTCAACCACAAGGCAGCAGACGTTGATTCCTTTGTCACTTCTAGTAATACCTTGTTGGACAAACATAATTGTATGATATAGAGGGTCTTCATAGATACCTCTCAAATCTCTCCTCTATCTTTGATTCTGGCTTATTCGAATGACGGGATAAAGCTTTCTCCAACTTCATTTGATTCAATGTTACTCGCATTGTTAATTTCCACAATCCAAAATTAACAGATCAATTGAAATTCTCAACATATAATTTTGTACCCATCCTGAACACCATATCTCTTCAAAAACCACAACTTTGATACCAAATTATTATAGAATACTATGAATGAAAGGAAATGAACAAATATTGGAATTAACAATATAATTGAACAATAGATAATTCAATCTCAAGATATACCAATTAGGAAAATAGAGATATTTATTAGTGCACATATGTAATTAAAAGATGATTCAATGAATCAATTACACAAATCTATAATTCTCTAATACAGAGAAAACACTATGGAGAAGAAGAAGATTGGTTTGCACAACTTGACGACTATAACTTTACCATATCTCTTTTATATATAAAAAACCCTACGGGGAAAAAAACTTGTTTCATAAATTCATTATAAAACACAGTCCATATTCATACACATAGAAATCCTATTTTAGTTTCTTTACTCCAAGCGTTTGCCTAAAATTCCACCCAAATAATTATGTAAATAAACATAGTTTGTATTAGTAAATAAAGGACCCCAGTGATTATCACATAATACACATATCAAGTAAAACACTTCTCCAACACCTACACAAACCAAAACTATGTTATGTCATGCATTAAATGTCAGTCAAGGCTCACATGTCATATGTGTTAAGTAACGGTGTTTAATAGGTTAGGTTAACTTGATTTATAGTAGGTTTATGACTTATATGGGTTGAGTGAGTTTGTATCTTATACAAGTTAGAATGAGATGGTGGGTAAATAAATTAAGCCAGTTTAGTGTATTAACTTATAAGCAAGGTCATTATAATCCAAATTCTATCTAGAAATAAAATGGTTCATCAAAATTGAATTGTAAGGTCATAAAATCCTATGCATATCACAAGAATATGACTCTGATGTATTTGTATGCTATAACATCCCTTAGTTAAAGTTAAATAATACTAAAATGGTCATTCTTAAGCTATTTTGTTCACTAATTAAGTTGTAGAAATTAAAAAATTAATGCATATTATTAAATTATATGCATAGGGAAGAAGTTGGTATATAGTCAATGTACAAAAAAAACTAACAACACCACAAATGATAATAAAATTTATAATTATGAACTAAATAGAAATTAATAAACAAATAACAACATAAAATCTAATATATTTGCTTTATGATACATATAGAGTTTAAACTCTTTGATTTTTTTCCTTCAATAATCGGCTTTATTGTCATATTAATATCTTTATCATGCTTCCGTCACATGGTTAGAGCTCAATATATAACACGCAAAAAATAAAAAATAAAATAGGGGTAGAGGTTTAGAGTTAGGAAGATATATTTTGGGAATAAGAGAAAATAAAATAGATTTTGATCCATATAGATAAAAATATATAGTTAGTATACAGAATCATAAGATTATTTCTATACAGGGTTGTAAGATTCCAATTATCCTAAAAAGAATCATAAGAGTCTACCACGATTTTACTAGAATTAGATTATACCCAGGATTGAGGATTATCCAATGACTTGTGGATTATAAAATTATAATATCTAGATCGAGAGCTTAAAAATTATGCTTATAAGGTGTCATGGGTTGCTAGAGGTTGGTATTTATCATCTATTATATGGTACTACGACCATCTACTATGTCTTAATTATGCTCATATGGCCTTGCTTAACTAGTCTCAGTCTAACCTAGGATGCCCCAACCTATCTCGCCCTAGCCCAACCATCATTATCTTTCCAAACAATGATTCATCCTTAAGAAACATTGTTTTCATTTGTTCATTAAGCTAATCTAGTCTCATCTCAACCGATATTGACTTATCTTAGTCTTTTTCATTTTGGCTTGAGCCCAACCAACTAGGCCAACATGAGTTATCTTGACCTAGTATGTTCTAATCTGTACCAACATATTATGGTGCATCCTAATTAGTCTTGATTAATATTGGCTTGACCTACCCTATCCTAGATCGTCTAACCTATTTTCATTACCTATCCAGTCTTATCCTTTCTTAGACTTTATTAGCTTATTCAGACTTAGCTTAACCTATCTTGGTCCATTCTTTCTTAGCGTAGGCTAATACCTGTGGGGTCTACCTAAACTAACTTATCTCAATTTGAAAAATCCTACCCCACCCAGCCCATCTTATCTCGACCTATTTCGTCTTGTTTTGTCCCGACCAATCTTGAAATAATTAATGTTATTTTGACTAGTCCACTATCTGTCCCTTTTTGGCTTGGTTTAGTTTATATTGTTTTAGCCTAATCCATTCTGATCTAACTTGTTTAACTACTCTTGATCAATTCTAACTTGTCCTGATCTAATCCTATTAGGCTAGGTCACAATGATGGTTTAAGGTAACTAATTGAAATGGTAGTGAGTTGGTGGTTATGTGTATATCATTTGATGATAGCTAATATTGTCATTGTTGTGTATGTATTATGGTAAATGATATTTCTTTTGTTTCTTTATGGAGTCAATAAACACTTATTTATTCTTTCCTCTTTTTTTTTGAGATGATTCCATCAACTGGAATCATAACCTTTCATTGGCTTGAAGAAAAATGTTAAATTCACGTAACGATATGTTAGGCAAAGAATTTTTACGTGAGTAGACAATCACCGTGGAGGAGGGATGATTTTTATTCCACCATACCGGTGGTGAATTATTTAACAAGTATTACTACTTATTAGTTTATGATCCAATATAGAATTTGATATAAAAATAAATAAATGTTATGTTCTAAAAATAAAGTAAGTACTAGTTGTTATTGTGATGTTGATGCATTTATATATTTTTAAAATTTAGAGCAATAATTAATAATGAAAAATAATATGAGAAATGAATTGAAAATTTATAAAATATTAATTGATAATATATATAGTAAAGCATGAACAATAAGATTTTATAAATTTCAACAAATGTGATTATGAAATAAAGTAACAAAATGAAATAACTTATATGTTGTGCATACATATATGTAATACCCCAAAATTCACTATATATAATTTTTTTAAAAATGGAAGTAACTAAATTAAAAACCTATGAATTCTGGGGATGTTACCACCACACTTAGTACCAGACCGGTTCACTCTGACCGTTCCAGTACCAAATGCTAAGGATAAAAGGAATATAATAATCAATTATAAATCAAAACAATCTAAACTTCAAATAAGTGTTAAATGGCTGTAAAACAAAAATCAGAGTACGCATAAAGAATTATAATTTATATCCAAAAGAGAAATAAGTTTACAATCGGTAAAAGGTTCATCTAAAATACTCAATACAAAATAATAAATCATAAAAGGGTAAATCCGATACAAAATAAATAACATAAGGAAATAAGATCACATGAAGAGTAAATCCAGCCACGCCACTCTCGATCTTTGAGCCAGAAAAAAGCTCAACACTCAGGTTTGCCTGATGCCTCGCCCACCTGCACAAAGTTAGAAGGGTCTTCTACTCATGGGAAGAGCAATACCTATAAAAGGGGTGATCAGTACGCTACGTACTGAGTAAGGTAACCGTGCACTAAGGCCAACACATATAAGCACATAATTCAAAGTGGATAATAATAAAAACAACATACAATTACTTCAAAGAAATAATAATCAAAGGCCATTTATAGTCCGGATTAATTACTTAATTAATCTTTTATGGATACTCATTCCACACCATGCTCTTTATCAAGTCCATGTGAGTACGGAAGCCCCCACTATTATAGCCGGTGGAGTGGAGACGAACAGGGCACAATGCACCTACCCACTATTATTAGCCGGTGGATCGATAACGTATAGGGTGCGATGTCCTTACCACTATTTCTTACCGGTGGATCGGTTGGCCCCGACTTCCATGGGTTCCACTATAAGTACTTAATGTATTTTATGTATCTTAGCAAACTTTAGGGTTTGATTTATTGAGCTCGGAATCCGCCACTGTTATAGTCGGTGGATCGTATACGCATAGGGTAACATACACTAACCACTATTATAGCCGGTGGATCGAATACGCATAGGATGAAGCGTACTAACCACTATTTCTAACCGGTAGATCGGTGGGACCTGGCTCAATAATCTTTCACTTTATATAATTAATGTATTAAGTGTTTTATTCAGAAATTTCACCCTAGACATACTTGACTAACTTCCTCTGCGCTTATCCTCCAAAGGCTCCGTCCCACATCATGAGACTCAAACACCTCCTAACTTGACCCTACATCCTTTCCTCATTATCCTTACTCACACTAGAACCTATTTCCACGTGTGTGGGTCAAGGCCCACTACTTTTTCACCTCCTACCCACTCATTTCCTCCCTTTAGGGTTTTTACCCAAAAACCCTAGTTTTGACCTAAATGGTCCATCCTACTCCACCTTACACAATTCAAATTATTTTAACTCACCTCTCTTCACAACTCATATATTCCACCTTCACCATTTCATCTTCCTCACCAAGTATACGTACGACCACAAAAACCCTAGGAATCCACACCAACCCTAACCGGCCACACAACACCCTAGATTGGTCTCCTATGTACGCTTATACTATCCTACGTACTATTTTTCATTCAAAACATTCAAACACCCAAACAACACTTTCACCACATTCCTCAACCTCAAATCAACTTTTCATATGTAAAATTCACCCCCATGCAGACTTTACGCACCCCATGCAACCTTTCAAACTTTTCATGTAAAACCCTAAAACTCCCATGTGAAACCCTAGATTAAACCATGCAAAACCCTAGATTCGTCCATGCAAACCCTAGATTCCTCCACGCAAACCCTAGATTCCTCCACACCAAACCCTACATTCAATCCATAGAAAACCCTAGATTCGATTCCCCCATACAAAACCATAGATTAGATTCTCCCATGCAACACCACATATTAAATTCTCCCATACGAAACCCTAGATTCTCATATGTAAAGCCATAGACTCTTCCGTGCACAACCATGGATTCTCCCACTCTTTTATTTTATTTAAAATCCCCATTTTATTCCTCCACTCATGGATCATTAAAATATTTAGTTCAACTCATATCCCTTGGTCAACTTATTCCCCCTTGGTTAACCTCTTTCCCTTTTGGTCAACTTACTCCCCTTGGTCAACTTCTTTTCCAATTCTCCTTTTTCATCCTTTCCCCCACACAATACTACATTAACATCCTCATATGCATGTCTTAAAGGGTCACAACACATAACATCACATTCCACAACATTTCACCACATATACACATTAACATATAAAATAAGAAGGCACATAAGCATACCTTAATTTCAAGCTGCTTCATACATAAAATAGTCAACTAATAGCACATGATACACAACACAACATTATATAAGGCATCAAAGGCATGTAATACACATAACACACATAAGGCCTTAGCTACACCCTTACCTAAAACTACACCGGTCTAGGAGCACGCTCCTACGCCTCCTTAGAGCTCTGACTGGTCTCACCTATATGAGGAAAAAACTAAATATTAGATTCCCTCCTATTAAAATACTATTATTTACTACTTTATTCTAAGACTTGGTTTTTGATAAAATAATAACATATTAATAATGATGACATTAACTAATTACTAATTTTGCTAAAGATATAAGAAATAATAGCAATATTGAAAAATTTAATGATATAAGGTTCGAAGAATTTACCCTAATAATAATAATAATAGTGATACTAGAATTAATAATAATGATAATGATAATAATAATAATAGTAAAAAAAATAATACTAAAAATACTAATAATGATGATGATAATAATAATAATAATAATATGATTTGAAATAAATGGTGGGATAAGGGCTTCGACCCTTCACCAAAATAATACTAATAATAATATTAGTAACATTAATAATAAAAATAGTAATAATAATAATAATAATAATGAAAAAATAATAGTAATTACGAAGTAGTAGCAGTAGTAGTAGTAGTAGTAATAACAATAATAATAATAGCATAAACCAAGAGAAGGTAAAGTAGGGTTTTGACCCTACTTTAAAATAATATTAATACTAATACTAATAATAATAATGATAATGATGATTATAATAACAATAATAATAATAATAATAATAATATTCAAAATTAAAATAGAATAGGGCTTTGGACCTCAATATAAATAATAATAATAATATCATTAGTAATAATAATACTAATAATAGTAGTAGTAGTAGTAGTAGTAGTAATAATAATAATATATTCAAAATAATTGAAATAAATTTAAATAAAATAAATAAGGCTTGTATAAATAGTGAAAAGGGTTGAGAGGGTTTAGGGTTGCACTTTAGGTTGGTGGTGCCAAAAAAGGAGAAGAAAAGGGAAAAAGTTGAGGGCTGGGAAAAAGAGAGGGAGAATGAGGGTAGAAGTAGGGGTGTTTGTGACTGCCTAGAGGGAGAGGAGTAGAATGAAGGTGGCGGCACAACCAATGGTGGTGGTGCACGGCGATAGTGGTGGCCAAAGGTGGAAGAAGAAGAGAAAGAGAGGAGGAGAGGGAGGAAGAGGAAAAGAAGAGTAGGAGGAGGTAGAGGAGGGTTTGTAGGCATTTTTGGGAGGTATAAGGGGCATTGGGCAGTGGAAATGGCGGAAGTGGTGGTGGACGGTGGCGGGAAGGGTGACAGGGGCGGAGAAGTGGTTGATTGAGAAGGAAACTTTGCATGATTGGGGTGGCTCGTGTGGGAAAAATCGAGGGATATGGGTGGTTTAGTTAGTTAAAGGGTGGTGTAGGGAGTACTTAGATGGGCAGATTGGGTGGCGGCATTGGCCAACGGCAGCGGCAACAACATCTGAAGTGGCAGTGGCGCACAAGGGGGGTTATCTGGGTAAGAAATCAAAATCTCGATACAGGGCTGAGTATGGGGGTATTTATAGAGTTTAAATGAGAGGGTAATATCTTTGGGTCGGCGAGGGAATAAGGCAGGTAGGGTTAGGGTCACCGACGGTGACGGTTGGCCGGCGGAATTTCAAAAACATGGCAGAGTGTTGCGCAAGAAAAGGAGGAACTACGCGAGAAGAGAGGAAAGTGGGTTGGGCGAATTGGTCGATGAATCAACAAGAAAAAGAGAGGGAAAATGGCCAGTCAAACGGCGAGATATGCGGTGAAAATTTTGGCCGTTCGGGGAAGGAGTTGCAGGTCAACGGAGGGAAGGGAGGACGGAAGAAGAAGAAAGAAGGGCGATGTGCGTGGACCGACAATCCAGGAAAGAAAAGAAGAAAAAGAAAAGAAGAAGGACCGGCCGGCTTATGGGGGTAAAAATAAAATGAAACACTGCGTACTGACCTTGGGCCGCACCGGAGGAAGAAAAAGAGAAGAGAAGCTTGGGCCGCTGGACAGGCCCAGTTCGGGGGGTAAGGAGGAAGAAAAAAGAAAAGAAGAAGAAACAAAAAAGGAAGAAAAGAAAAGAAAAGAAGGAAAGAAAAGGAAAAAGGAAAAAGAGAAAAAGAAAAATATGAGGGTTGGGTTTATTAAATTAATTTGGATATTTGATATATTTAAAAATAATAATATTTAAATAAAATAATATTTAAATAAAATAATATTTAATTTTCTTTTTAGGCTAATTTAGGGTTTTTGGAAGGTTTTTCATAAATTTCATTTTAATTAGCAAATCACTCTAATTTTCTCCAATTAAATTATTTATAACATTCCTATTAATTTGGACCTATTTATTCCCTCCTATTTAAATAAAATAATTTATTTAATTAATTTATAAAATAAAATCCTTAATTAGCTAAAATACCCAAATTTTTTCTAATTAAAATATTTATCAGTTTTTTCTTCTTAATTTTCCCTAATTAATTCTCTTTTATTTTAATAAAATAATTTATTTAATTAATTTTCCTAATAAAACCTTATTTAACTATAATTCTCAAAATTAGAATTTTCAGGGCATTTCAATATCCATAAAAACACAATTTGAGTGTTGTTCCAACATTACCTCACCGTCCAACATTGGAAACCAAAATTTTGTGTTTCCAACTCTTAGGTTTCTTCTATGGCTAGTTGGATATGTAATAATTATCAACTTATTCACTCCCCTACTTATTCCCTTACCTTTTTATGCTTGAACAAACTCCTCTCCATTTCTTTTGTGCTCAACTAAACCATAATAACCCTCATTGAAGCTCCCCTCCTCCCTTTGCTAAAAATATCAAAGTTATTCCTTTTTCCTCTTTCTACTTCTTTATTCTCTATGTTTTTTTTCTATGATTTTAATCTTTAAACACATTTCACTAAATAATTTTCTTTGATTCTTGATAGGTGAGCAAGAATCTGAGGTGTAGAGTATCATAGAGGATTGATATTCATTACACGAAGATTTGGCTATAGGAAAATCTAGCAAGACCCTTTCAAATTAGAGTTAATGTGTTATGTGTTGTGTGTTTTGGTTGTTTTCAAACATTTATCTATGAAGCGATTTATGTTTAAGGACATGCTTAAGTTTTTGGAAGCTTGGAGTTGACCTTAGAATCATGATATGTGTTGGTTACTTTGTATGAGAAATTATGAAGTTAATTGTAACATCATTAGTTTAAATATTGGTTGTCTCGGTTATATTTTTATGGATCATATATGCTATGATTAAGTTTTGGAGAATATCATGTGTTATGGATATATTTGGATTAAGTTTGGAAACATTCGATGTTTGAAGTTATTTTTCCTTATAGAACTAGTTGACTAGTTTAGGGTAAAACCATTCCATTGGTTTACCATTCAAATAATTTTAAACCACTATTTAACTGATTAATTGGAATTCTGAATGTTTAGTCTTGATCTATACCAGTTAACTAGTCATGCTTATGACAAGTTAACTAGTTTCCCCATACTAGCCAATTGGTTTGCTTTTTTTATTTATTTATCGTTTTGTCTTAATATACTTCCTAGACTATTACATTGGTTTGTGGCACCAGACGACTAGTTTGATACTTTTGGATACATTTTTGAGGGTAAACTATTAGAGTTGACTTCTTGTTTGGCTTTTGACCTTCTTGAATAATAGTTCAAATGGAAACGATTAGCTTAAGTGTAGATGCATGCCATGAATTAAAAGTGTCAGGCTTGAATAAGATATGCATGCTTTAAGTTGAAGATAGTGGAATTATGTGCTGACTTCCCTAATGGATCAGTTGGTGGTTTTAGTCTACAATTATTTGAGTTGCGATGACTATCTATATTAGGTTAGTTAGAGGTTTTAATACACTATAATTTTATTTGCATAAACTATCTATATTAGATCATCTAGTGGTTTAGTCCACCATTATTTGATCTATGTTAAATATCTATATTGAGTTAATTGGTGGTAAACAATCCACCTTTATTTGAACTACTTTAACTATCTATACTATGTTAGCTAGTGGTATAAATTCTCCCTATGTTAATTATGTGAGTTATGCTAATTATCTATATTGGACTAGCTGGTGGTACCTAATTCACTTATTGATTATGAATTAGTATGGTTATGATATCTATTATGAGTTGGGTTAAATGGATTATTTTGTTAAGATTTTTGTGAGTAATCTATGATAGCGTGATTTAGAGAATTACATGTTTTTACCACTTTAACTACCACACCTTATGTATTACATGATGCCTTTATAGGATATGCCTTGTTTACTAGGTATATCGACATACTAATACTGCACTTGCAGATGACTTATCATAGATACTTGAAGATAATGATGTCGATCTGTATGTTAGCATGCTTGAACACGAGTGATATTATATGGGTTGAGACATATAGTAGAAGCTACATAGTAGTGCCTTTGAGATATTTTGTGATCCAAATATTTTGGACTCTTGTGCCCATTTTCCTTTTATTATATTTTTGGGAGTTGATCTCCACAACAATTCTTATAATATTATGTTTCTTCCACTATTGTATCTATTTCACATATGATATGTGAGCTATTTTATCTCACTTTTACCATGAGAATGATATGGAAACTGGTCTTGTGTAGAGTATGATAGCAACCCTCATATTTTTTTATTTTGTTTTTACTTTTGTAAGTTCTATAGTTTAAATAATTTTTTTGCTAAAAAATTTGTGGTGTTATAGGATCTGTATCCCAAAATTGCTTATTGAGTACTTCAAGGATCATGTGAGGTTGAAGCATGTGAAAGATCTAGTTGGTAAGTTCATCAAGAATGATGCTAACCCTAATGGGGCTTCTCATGAGGTGGAATTAGATCTCAACGAACTTCTTCATCCTAAGTTCTATCTTGGATTAAGGCTCTTTAACATAGAATATGAGGGGATACAATCCATTTTTTTATTGCGGTACATTTGGTCATCCTATCAATCCACATCCCTCAAATTTGGATGTTATTATAAGGTTGAAAATGGATAAGGAGGAGTCATAACTCACACCAACAATTTCTGTTTAAGCGACTATCGATGGTGATGTGGTGGCTCTAACTACTGAGGATGATTGTGCAATACCCTACATTTTTTAAATTCAATTTTTTTAAACTTAATGATTTTATTAAAGTAATTGGATGAAAACTTGTAATTATTTTATTTTTGATTTATTTTATACTATTATAGATGATTTTGAATTCATATTAGAATTCAGTTAATCATTGTCTTTTGCAGATTATTTTAGATATATTCATTCATGATCATAATTTTTATTATATTCATATAATTTTAATTTTTAAAAAAATATTTTCATTCTATAACGTGTTTTAATTTTTAATATTTTAAATTTATTTTTGATTATAACTTCGTCGTGTGATTACAAATTTATTTTGGAGTTATAATTCTTTAATAAAATAAATTGTTTAAATTATCAAATATCCTTTATAGTAGTAAACTCATTTTAATGACTTTTATTCATAACAGCTATTTCCTTCATTGAATTCATTTATTTTTATGAGAACGATTAGATTTTTTCAAAATTATAGATTTAAGATTTATGTAACCTATTTATGTCCTTTTTGATGAAATTAATTTTTTTTTCATTTTGGTTTACAAAGGATATTTTTTGAGGTTGTATAAGGTATATTCATAAATAAAACAAATTTTCGTGCTTATTAGTATTTTCTTACAAAAGCTTTTTCGAACTCTTTTAAATTGCTTTTATATCTTTAGATCTTAACAAAATGATCTCTATTAAATGAGTATCATATTAAATTATCCATTATATATTTCAAATATTTAGTATCCTCTCATGCGTATGTGTATTAATAATCATTAAAAAAAATAATCCCCCTCTCCCTTTTTCTTTCTTCTACTTTGTCCTTGTTCATTCTCTTTTCTCACACCAGACCCTTTCCCTTCTTTCTACTCCCTGCCCTTCTACCTTTTCTACCATACCCATCTCCATACTCCTTTCTTTTCTTTTTGTCTCCAACTACCACCATTAGAGCACTAGATCGCTTGACCAATGCACGGATGAGTAGCGTAACAATGAACCATTGTGAGCACGAGAGCTTTGGTTAAACCCTACTCCAATGCCACCTTGCTTTATCCACCACCAAAGAATAACGCCAAATCCACTGCCACACCACATCACCCCATATCCCCTCAATATGACAAAAATGATTAACACAGATAATTATTTGTCAGTATTATATTATATGACAAATCTATTTTCAGCTAAAAAAATGGAAGGAAATATGTAATATCAATGATAAATATCATCAACACACACACACACACACACGAGATCATATCATTGGTAACTAGGAATATATTTGGTCAAAATACTTTGGAGAGAAAACTATCACCAAGGAATGATTAATGAAAATGAATAGCTTAATACCGATGATCTGGGTCTTAATGTCGATGATATATCGTTGGTAATAAGTGATGGTATGTTTGAGAGCATGGCTGAAATGATGCTGTCTACATTATTTCCCTTTAATACTGATGAATTGGATCTTCGATATTAATAGCATGTTATATAACACTCGTGAACCCTAGCTTATATTTGTTTTACTTCTTCTTTGACTTTTGTATTCTCTCTCTTTTATTGCCAAGTATTTCCACCATTTTTTCATCTTCTCTTTTAACTTTCTCCTCAATTATTTCTCCTTTCCACCCTTTTAGAGTTTGTTTTAATCTAATTTGTATTTCTTATATGTTTTTTGGGATAAAAATTATATAATCAATTTGTAGGTGTAACCACAAGTTCCCTGAGCACCACCATTGTGCCATCGTCTAAGCAACACTGTACTATTGTCTGAGCACCACCATTGATGCCACCATCCGAGCACCACTTGCATTATTAATTTTGTATAATTATTATGTATTTGTTTGATCTATGTTAATTATCGTGTGTTATTTTAATTAAAAAAAATCTGAATTAGATTATTATAGTTAGGTTTTATATAATTGCTTAATTAGATTATTTTAATTTTATTTTATATACTTGGGATATTAGATTATTGTAGATAGGTTTTATATAATTGGTTAATTATATTTTTTTATAACTAGGTTATAAGATCATTATAGTTAGGTTATGTGAATAATCAGATTATTATATGTAGTTGTTATTACACATTTTAGATTAGAATAAATATTAGCATGTTAGGCTATGCTAGATATTTAGTTAATTTTATTATAATATATATATGCGGTAACTTAATATGTGATGCATAAGGTAAATAAATAATTGCTTTAAACTAATAAGGAACAATTATGGAGGGGGGATTCCATCACACCAAACCGAAAATAAAGAAGGGAGGATGAGAAGGTATTTGATGTACAAGTAATCATTGAGATAAAATACTGACATTCATAACATTAGGTGATAACACTCAAGATAAAGAGTGTCAAATTTTTTAGGCGTAAGAAAAAATCCTTCACTTGAGTTTTAAATGTGGAGAAGAGTATAAACTCTCTAGTTTTTGTACAAAGTGGAAGATAATATGATTCAATGTTGCTCCCATGCCTCAATCAGCTGTCCATGGGGGTTTACAAGGTAGATAAGAAAACTAAATAAACTTTAAGAGACAACTAGCTAAAATTAGAAGAAGTGAACAAACTAAAAGTGGTTATCAACTCTTATTATGTAATCGGTACTCCAAGCCTTCTAATTACCCATGGATAATGGCTTGAAAATGCTGCCAACTTCTTCATATCATGCTGATTTGCTGCTCATTTTATGGCCTAAGGATGAAAGTAGTTGTTTATGTTTATGGATTGGTCCTTGACAAAAATGCTGGTTGGTTCTTGAATTGATGGCTTGATTGTTGCTTAATAATGAATCATGTTGGGCTGACCTAAGCCATGAGAAAGGTGGTGGTTTTGGTTAGCTCATTCATAACTTACATGTCATGACTCCTTAGCTAATTATCTTATTCTGATTTAGGATTGTTTTGACACTTTCTTACTTAGAGAAATGAATTAGTAAGCGTGTATCACTTGTGGGAATGCTCCTGCATCAGTAATCTTTTAAGGTAGCATATTGGTAGACATTAAATTTAGTGACATGTAATTTTTTATTTTTTGGTGAGTTTGTTAGATTTTAATTAATATTTATTAGATTGTGTGTTTAATTTATATCCTAGTATATAAGCATGTTAGATTATGCAATTAGTATTTTAATTCATAAGGTGAATGATAAAAGTATATAATGTTGATTCATGATGTATAGAAAAGTAAATACTAAGAAATAAGATAAATAATTTAAGATAAGAGTTAAATCTTTATAAAATTTTATTTTCATTTTTTATTGTATAAGAATAAAAATTAATGGTACCAATACAAATCCTTCCTTGGTTTAGTGAGAAGGGATTCATCTCTTTTTCATGAGGTATTGAGTTCGAATCACACTGCCCCTGGCACATATTATAACATCTCCATTTTTTGCTATAGAAAAATTTCATTTGAAAATATTAGGGAAGCGGAAATACAAAACCAACTTATATAAAATGGGGTGATACTGCCGTATCTAACACAAGATGGATGCCTCATTACCTACCTTGCACTAGGTACAAGGCTAAGTATCAAACTAAGCAAATCACAAGGAAAACTAGAGTGCACAAGATAAGGAAAATCCTTGTTTACAACCTAGGGCTACATAGGCCCAAATCTGTACAACGTACATACAAGGAAGATGAATTTGGTTAAATGAAGCAAACTAAAATTATCAAGAGTACACCATGGTCACTCAAGGACCATGAGAAATTCTCTAGAAAACCTATGCTCAAGAACCCAAGATTCTCAGAGGATGAAGGACCACTCAATGATTGTCCTCAGGAATAATTGCAACTAACCTCGTGCTTGTGGAATTGAGTAGGGGATTGTAGCAAAAGCCCCATTAGTATGCATACATATTGATTAAACCAATCTACCATCATCATGTAATTCATGGTGCATGCAAGATCCATACAACATACTTATGGCACAACTTACTGAGATGTTCATGTGACTTTCCTATCATGTCTTTTATGTTCAATTACATGGTTCATACAATATACGAGTGAATCCTCTAAAATATGCATAGTTATATTCATATCAACACAATAAGGTATGTTCCCTTTTAACATGCATACCATATACTCATGGATCATGAAATAATTAGATTATTCATTTAAAAAAAGACAGAGTATAGTTAGCATGATGATGAGGAAGCAGGAATTCATGTACAACATCTAACGATGGATGAATCATCAACATAATAATAATAAGGAATATGAAAATTCATGGATCATTCCATACTATAGGCATATACCATAATAGGCATCTCAAAGGGCATATGATTAGCATCAAATTTCAAGTAGATGAGCACAAGGCATACCACTTATTCATAGCTTAAACAAGGTGTAAGCTCTCAAGTATTCATAATGCAAAGTGGATACCATATTAAGTAACCAAAATCATTTAACTGGACCTGATCAATTACTTCCTCTTTAAACCTCATTTCGATTAACATCTTACTTTAGGTAAAATGAAGTTTCTTTGCCAAAACCTTATGCATTAAGTGAGTTTATACTTAATTTACCCCAAGTTCTTGATCAAGGTGGGATTATTACCCATAGTCTCTCAATACCATGTAAGCCATCCAAATAGTGGAAATAAAGTTTTGGATCATGCCAAGGAAACCAAAAAGACATAAGTCGGGGCTCCTGCTAAATTAACAACGGACCGAAGTCCTAGCTCATGCCGAGGAAACCAAATGGAAAAAATTCCATATTCCTATCCATCTTATGGTAACCATAACTTTTAGTATTGATACCCCCTAATTCATAATTAATGTCTAGAGTATAAAAGGAACCAGGATCAACAAGGATCCTAGGATCAACTAGGATCCTGGCCAAAGGCAAAAAGTGTCCTAAGGTAGACTAACTTCAGGTAGCTAATTGACGATCGAATAATCAAGACCTTTTACAGTGCTCATTACACTTTAAATGATTAGTGTCTTATTAGTTTGGGAATTCATTTCATATGAAGGACTACAACAACATCATAACAAGCATACGACCCTTTTTCATTCAACACATGCATATAGGGTTCTTATATCAACCAGTGTTCCCATTTAGGGTCTCTTCAAGAGATCATTCCATTACACCATCTATTATTCCAAAGAGAAAAATCCTCGAATAATAAATAATAATCATAGTGATCCAAGACAACCATCGAATTTTCCATCTATTCTCTTATCCACCAATTAACTTTAGCTTATGCCAAGGTTAAGGTCAAAGTTTATTATTCAACCGTAAAATTAGCCATTTATTAAAGGAGGTCCAATTATAGTCCAATTAGAGTCCAATTCTAGATTACATCTATTTATTTATGTATTTCATTAGCCTAGTGAAAAATTCTAATTGTAGGCAAGGTTAACTCAAGCCATCCTATATGATTGTATTATTTTATTTTATTTTTGCTAAGCCATTTCACCTACAGATCTCTCATTTTATGGCCATGGTATAATTCACCAGACATCTATAATAACTTTAATCCAATACTACCCTAAGGAGATCCCATTTTTATCTATTTGATCATTTATTCATATTAGGTGCACAAAGAAGGCTAAAGGCTACACTTAGGTCAAGCATTGAATGATTTATTTTTGTCGCCTTTATTATTTTAACTTCATTAACCTAATTTTTTGGTGCTTAGTCTCTTAATCTCTTCATCAACCTTTAACCACGACTTAAATCCTTAGTTAAACCCTTAAACCCTTTTTATTTCCTTTCTTCCACATCAACCCTCACACCTTACCTCTCTTACGTGACCTCTCCTTGACCCAAACTGATTTTTGTTTTGTTCTTAGTTCAATTACCTATAACTAAATTCACTCCTAACCTTATCCAAACCCCCACTCCCTCATAAATATGTGTAATATCCTATTTTCCATAAACCCTAATTTAGAACCTAATTTCAACTTACTATGTTATGTGCTTCTTATTATAGAAATAATATATGGATATTATGTATTTAATGTTTTTATTATGTGTGTTTGGTTTGTGATAGAAGACGGATGAGGTTAACTAGGTTAAAATAGAATATTAGGGTTTTTGGTGCCAAGCTATCAACTAGAGCCTACAGGTTAAACAATCAGGTGTCAAGGTAAATCTGGTTGAACCAAGTGGTCAGGACAAATGGCCAATGATCAATTGAGGCTTGTTTGGGCATTGAGTTGTATGATTTTAACTTGTGTTTTTGTGTTGTTTTGATTTTTTAGGCCCTTCATTTCATCATTGTTGACCTTCTACTGAATTCCCTTAGCCATAGAACATATATTTACTTCTTCTTATTTTTGCCTTTGTCCAATATCTTAGCCATAATTACTTCACCTTACTTGTCACCTACTGTAACACCCCCAAAATTCACTACTAAAAAATTTCGTTTTATTAAAAGATAATTGCGGAAGCAGATAAACAAAACGTGAACTTTGGGAGTATTACCGCCACACTTAGTACCAGACCGGTTCACTCATACCGTTCCAGTACCAAGTGATAAGGCTAAGAAAATGAAATACAACTTGAAAGAAATTCAACACACACAAATCAGAGTAGCGCGTCAAATCGTTTATAAGAATAAAATCCACCAACGGTGTTTACAGTAACACATAACGTTAAAACCAGGAATTTAAAGAGAAAGAGAAAACCCTAACGATACCGGATAACTCCTTACTCTCTTTCCCGTAGCCCACTTGAGTAGCACCTAAAAATACCTACAAGGGAACTGCCCATTGAATAGGCAGGGGCCCCATAAAGGGAATCCCTTCAGTACTACGGTACTGAGTAACCCTTTAATACCACACTTAAAGATAGGCCCGCATACGACACATAATGCAAATTACACACATAAATAATATGAGGTGCATGCATAATAATAACATACATAATAATTTATAGGTCACGATCGATACTTTGGGCCTTAAGCTATGTCATAGTGTGAGATCAATACATTCGGGCCTTAAGCCATTATTCCGTCATTAATCCATCAATATCATATTTTATATCCATGTGAGTACGAGAACCCCACTATTATAGCCGGTGGACCGGAAGGTATACACTTAGGGCAGAACGCCTCTGACCACTATTATTGCCGGTGGACCGGAAGATAAACACACAGGGCAGAACGCACCTGACCACTATTATTTGCCGCTGGACCGGTATAGCCCCGACTCACATGGTGTTCCACTATAAGTGATTAGTATTTTTCCATAATCTTATTCACATACATAACCGATTTTATTGAGCTCGGGACCCCCATTATTATTGCCGGTGGACCGGAATACAGATAACTCATCATCCAGGGCACAACGCTCCTGGCCACTATTATAACCGGTGGACCGGGATACATATAACTCATCATCCAGGGCACAATGCTCCTGGCCACTATTATAACCGGTGGACCGGTACTCAATATCATAATCATCTGGGCCCGGCTCATTAATATTTCACTTTCAATAATAGTATCTTTCCTTTCTTTAATCAACACATCAATCATATTTATTTGCCTCAAATAGGAGATCGATAACCCGGGACACAAAGGTACACCAGTCGTACCGGTGCATATCAGCTACTCAGTACCCTTCAACCATGAACCCAAGGACACAAAGGTACCCTGGTCGTACTGGTGCATAAAGCTAACTCAGTACCCTACCGACAAGGACACATAATCCATAAGTATGCATACCCCCTAACTAGGTCCGTAGAGCTAGAAAGAGTAAGATATAGGGCCTGGCTGGGGCACAAAGGCACACCAGCAAATACCAGAATAATCGTGGACTAAACCACGTCCTTAGGGTAGCGACCCCTAAGGAGTCACCATTCCCGATCTCGAGGTCTTTCACTTTAAGTAATAGTGTCTTAATTAAGGTGATCATGAAAATCACGATAATCCGATACTTATTCACTTTCGATCGTTCCGATATCATTAATCGTTTCTTATTCAGATGATTATCCAGAATATCACAGAGAAACCATTAAGGTCATCCTAATTATCAAATACTCTTACTTGGCTAATCAGCATTATTTAATCATATTAATGTTCCACAATCTCAAAGACGTGTTAGGTACAAACTACTCATTTGCCCTTTACTTATATAATTGTTAAGTATCCATTCCTTACTTGATAAATTACCACATTACCCTTAAGGTTGTATAATTACCAAATTACCCCTTGTCCACTTTAGATTACCAAATTGTCTCCTACACTTTTTAGACCACCATTCACTCCTCATAATTGCTACACTTATCATATTTCCCATTTGGTTGGTTAGATTACCAAATCGCCCTTCTCCTTGTTATAATTACTAAATTGCCCTTGAGTTGGATAAATTACTAAATTACCCTCCTTCATTATCATGATTACTATCTTGTCCCTTTTGTTGGTTAGATAATTATCACTTCACCCTTTAATCGGCTAAATTACCAAATTGCCCCTTCAGTTGGATAAATTACCAAATTGCCCTTCTCCTTTATCATAATTACCATTTTACCTCTCTCAATTATTTTAATTACCATTTACCCTTTTTAATTATCATAAATTCCAAATTTACCTTCATCATAATTAATTTACCCTTCTTCATAATTATAATTACCAATTTTACCCTTCTCCATATTTAAAATTACCATAATGCCATTTAATTGGTTAATTTACCAAATTACCCTTCTATAGCATCATACTTATCCAATTACCCTTCTACAATCATAATTTAATTGCTAAATTATCTTTTTTCGTTATCATAATTACCACGTTACCCCTTACTCCCAAGTTTACCATAATATCCTTTTATTTACAAAATTACCATTTTACCCCTTACATCCAATTTTACCATAATATCCTTTTATTTATGAAAATTACCACCATACATCTTTTACTTTACAAATTACTATTTTACCCCTTCACATCCAAGATTACCATCTTTATCTTTCCTTACATAATTACCATTTTTCCCTTCTTTTCCAAATTACCATATTACCCCTTTACTTATAAATTACCACTTCACCATTCACTTATAAATTTTACCATATTACCCCTTTACTCATAAATTACCACTTCACCATTCACTTATAAAATTTACCATATTACCCTTTACTTATGAAATTACGATTTTGCCCCTTTGCCTCTAAAATTTACCGTAATGCCCTCCTTAATCCAAAATTACTATTTTACCCCTACTTCCAAAATTACCATTTTACCCTTCTTTCTCACAACTTACAATTTTATCCTTTACTTGTAAATTATCATTTGGCCATTTAATCATAAAATTACCATATTATTCTTTTATCTCAAAAATTACCGAAATACCCTTTTCACTTATAAAATTTTCCACTCAACCCCTTTATTCACCATTTTTACGAATTTACTAACACTACATAAAATAATGATATTAATACTTCATTGTTATCATCTAAGTCCACCAACTTGTCATTTTTCAATATAATACTCATTAGCAACTACACACATTGATTTATATACCTCATAAGCATAATTACTAAAATACCCTTAAACAATAACATCATTCATGCATTAACAACATGGTACATCATAAACAAGTATTTAACATTTCTATCCATATTCCAACTCCTTCTTTATTTAACATACCTACATATGGCACAAAAGTTATCATGCTTTTTCTTTTTAACAAACAATATAAGAAACCATAAACATATCATGCTAAGCATACAAAACATGCATAAAATCATACTAAACCCTAAATGTGCTAGCATGCGTTTTTCCATATATTTAAGGGAGGATTAACGGTTACCTTAATCCCGCAAGATATCAAATCTTACCAAGTATAATTAGCAACTCAACACCTAAAAATAATATCCATCATATTTATGTTAGAAATAAGAAACCAAGCATAAAACTTTGTAAAAGTTTAATTAATAGAACACTTAATATAAAATACCATTATACCTTAAAAATTATCCAAATAATTTTTAAAATGAAGGGGAGCTCACGCTGCATGAGCAGCGTGAGTCTCATGCAAAAATGAGGGGTGGAAGGGTTCAAAGAGGGGGTGAAGGAAGCAAAATCTATTATTTTCGGGTTAGGGTATTTAGGCTAGAAAAGAAGGTGGTTAGGGGAGGTTCTAAGGTAGGGGAATGGTACAGAAGTGAAGAGGGGGTGTAGGTGGAGGCTAAGGGTGGTTTCACGGCGGCATAGGGCGGCGGAGACGGCGGCGGCAAGGCGGCGAAGTTGGCTGCCGAGAAGGGTCGAGGGGAAGGGGCTGTGAAGGAAGGAAACGGAGAGGGAAGAATGGAGGGGTTCAAAGGTTGTTTTCGGCCAACTAATGGATGGTGGTCGTAGAGGGGGTTGCAGGGTGTTGAACGGTGGGTTGGGTGGCGGCAGAGGTGGCCGGAAGGCGGCGGTAGAGGCGGTTGCAGGTGGCTCGGCGGTAAGGGGAAAAACTGGGAAGAAAAAGGAAGAGGAGGAGAAGGGAGGAAGTGTAGGGCTCGAGGGGCGGCGTGGTAGTGCAGGGTGGTAGTAGACGGTGGCAGAAGGTGGCGCAGGGGTTGGGCTTGGTGGTTCAAGCGGCGGCTGGCGGCGGTGAGAAGAAAAACGGGGAAAAAATGGAGGGAGAAGGAAGGAGAGAGGAGGGAGCTCGGGGGAAGAGAAGGGCTCGAAAATAAGGGGAATGGAGGGCTTGGGAGATGGATAAAAAGAAGAGGGAGAAGAGAGGGGGCAGGGCTGGCCGGCGATCGTGCTGTAGTGTGGTGGCAGGGCTATCGGTTGGCAGGGGAGACAGGGAAGAAGAAGGAAAGAAGCAGGGGCACGCGAGGTGTGGTCCAAGAGCCGGTTTGGATGGAAAAGGGAAGGAAAACGACGGGGGAAGAGAGAGAGGGAGAGGGAGCAGGTGGTGGTGGCAGGCGTAGGGTGGCAGTCGGCGCTCGACAATGGCAGAAGAGTCGGGCGTGGGAGGAGGAAGAAAGGAGAAGAAGAAAGGGACGGGGCGGTCGGACCGACGCAAGAAAGAAAATAAGGCAGCCGGCCGGTCCAGGGGCAAAAGAAAGGAGGGCGGGCTGGCGTGCTGGGCGGCACGCGAGGGAGAGAAGGGGGAGGCGGGCCGAAGGCCCAATGCGCGGGGAGAGGGCTGGCCTGGCGAGGCAGCCCGAGGGAGGAAGAGAAAAAAAAAGAAAAAAGAAAAGAAGAAAGGGAAAAAGGGCAAAAAGGGAATGGAAAAATAGGAAAAATGATTTAATTTAATTTATAAAATTGTAAAATATAATATTCTTGGTAAATTATTTAATTCAATAATTTAATTTATTATAATCTAATATTTTAGTTTAAAAAGGATAAAGTTGGTAAAATATTAGTTTTGGAAAATTATTTAAATAAAATAATAAGATAAATAGCAAAATATTTATTTTTAATTTATTAAATACTTTTATCCAAATTTACATACTCTAAAATCTATAAAATAATTAAAATAAATAATTTTACAGGCTAATTTTATTTCAAATAAAGTTATTTATTAAAATATAGATTTTCGAAATTTTTGGGGGATTACACCTACTCTCTTAAATTATGTACTTACACTCAACCGCTTCATTCAAGTGTGAATGAAGTAAACTTGATTAGCTCTTCCCTCTCATCCTAGATGAAGTTTGAAACCCCCTTATGCCCCATTTGTGCCCTCATTTTTTCATTCTTTCTTTGTTCTCCAAAAATTGGTATTTGGTGCTCTCTCATTTCTCCTCTTTTTCTTTGAATTTTTTGTAATTTTTGAAGAACACTTCCCTTATTCTTGTAGTTGGAAAATAGAAACCCCATTCCTCTCGTTTCTTTATTTTTCTTGTTAGTTTTTCTTTTTTTTGATCCCTTATCTAGCATTATTATATTTTTTCTTAAATATATAAGTATTATATTTAGGAGAGATTAAATAGAGTTTCTCCCTCCTTTTTATCTTATTGTGTGCCACCCCTTTTGCTTGGGTATAACTCTTTTCCCTTTTGGTTTTTAGTTACTATTGTTGTTTTATCCTTAGTTTGTTATGATAGGTTCTAATAACTTTGTTGGGTTTTTGTACTTTTAAGGAGAATGAGGTATAGTTAGAAACTAGGGCCTATAGTGCTATTTTTTCTTTTTTCTTGAAAGTAGGTAACCAATATGCTCCTACTAAATATGTAAAAATCATGTGATGGTATGTTTAGTATTTTTATGATATGCTTAAGTGAAATTTGTACCTCCTTGCAATTCCATGAAAATATGCATGCACATGGTCTTGTCATCATTTTTCTCTATGTATGTGAATTTATTTAAGAGCATGGTTAATTTCTAGTATGCATGATAGAATGCTAGAATAGGGTTGGTAGTGGTAAAATATTTATGCATGTGTTGTAGGGGTGGCTCAACCAAGGGCCATTTTAGCCTAGCTAATACCCCGTTTGTTATTTTTAAGTTTACCATTTGAATCCTCATATGCTTTACTTAAAGTTTGGTATATATATATATGCTAAGATTTGAACACATTTAGGTAAAGTTATAAATGATTAATGTTTTCCATACTCTGTGGGTATTTTTTCTTTTAATCTGAATATTTTCTTTTCCAACATATATTCCTAGTATGCGTTGTATTATGTTGATGATGAAAATATGTGAAATATGGTATGTTTTATATACACGATTAGGGTTTTATATGCTAAATAGGCTTAAGTATACTTTATCAGAAAATGGTAAATTTTCTAATTTTAATTTTTTTTCAAAATTATAAATTTATTCTTAAGTATTTATTTTACTTTTATTTATCTATGCCATAAACTTTATTTAAATTTAATCACATATGATATTAAAGTAAGAATATAATAAGTAAATCAACTATAAGGGAATTTTCTTATTTTATGACCTAATGTGCCTAAAAGTGAATAATTAGACTAAGATGACCATAGTGGATTCTTAGATTGACCTTAGTATTAACTTTGATTTTTTTTCTTCGACTGCTAACCTTAGGCTTTACTTGAATAATTAAAAATAGAGAAAAAATTATTGATTATGGAATTGGAAATAAAAGAAAAATAATTACGTATGGAATTATATGTTTTGTACATTATGTGATATTTTATAATCACCTTATTAAGATAATAATATCTAAAGTAAAACACCTTGAGATTGAGAATGATGATTCTTTAGAGGTAACTATCCAAAAGGCATGGTTTAACCCACAATTTAGTTTAGATTTTTATTAGTGTGTTCTAGTGCCCAACCCAGGCCTTATATCTTACTTTAATGATCTCTTTGAACTTCTTATAGGGTATGCACAATTATGGATTAGTTTTTCTTGTTGGTAGGGTATGGTGCTTCCTTTGTGTGCTAGTGCAACTACGGTGCCTTAGTGTTTTAAGGTTGATAGTCGATAGGATATTATGTTGCATTTATGTGTCGCTATGATTGGATTACCTTAGTGTCTTTGGGTTAATATTATTTCCCTATTGACTAAATAAAATGGAAGAATTTCTTTTAGTTATAGAATTGAAATGGATTGGCCTTGGTGCCTTACCTATGTTTGGTAGCTGCTTTTGTACCATACTTGTAAAGTTTTGTAATTTTTTTGGTTTGGTAGTTTCCTTTGTGTACTACTTGGGTTGGTATATTGGTTTGGTAGTTGCATCCATACACTACTTGGTTTGATAGTTGCCTCCGAGTTGGATTTGGTATATTGGTTGGTAATTATATTATTGCTTCCTTCTTATGTTTATGAGTGGTATAGAGGTGGTTATTGCAAAAATGGATTAAATTATAATTTGGTGTTCTCCCTCTTCATGGAACACCCTTGATATATTTGAATTAATGCAACAATCATACTGTGGTTAATTTTGATATCATGAGTGTGTGGTCTATGGTACAATATGAGTTATGGTATGAAAATGGTATATACTATTTGATGGGTTATGCCATGATTTCTCTTATGATACTTTCTATGTGCTTCATGTAACATTTATATGATTAGTGTTGCGTATTGGTTTATTTAGTATCATTGTATTGATGAATTCTATTTTATGGTCCCTACCTATTGAATAGCTAGATTTAACCTTATAGGTTTTTGTTGGTAGTTGTAGTGGCTTGGGTTGGGTCCAAAAGTTTAATAGTGTTACTCTCTTTAGGACATCAATTGTTGTAAACTTGACTAAATGTATTTAAAGTTGCTCTTCCACCTTTTTGTTTGGTTGTTTTTAGCTTTGCCTTGGCCTTGGATTAAGTGCTGACCACACTTAATCTTCATGATGGAGTTATTTTAGCCTTGAAACCAACACGGGTTAGATATTAGTCATACCCCATTCAATATTGATTGCGGCATAACACCCAATACTTTAGATCATTGCTTCCGTTAAAATAAAAGTTTTAAGTACTAAATTTTAGGGGTATTACACAATGCCTTTGTCTTTCTTTTTCACTCATGCTGTAACAATTGCTCTTAATCCAAACACCCCTTCACGACTTATTTTTTTCACGCAACCTAAGATGCATGCTTACTTCCCTTCCTCGCCTTTATTTGTTGACCATTTCAACACTAAAACATGCCCCCTCATCTTCCTTTCTCTAATTTTTTGCTTGCCAAGCCATCTTGACTCTCTCTTCCTCTTCTTCCACCCACTTCACCATTTTCTCCATCATGTTACACCTACTTTTTGTAACTTTTTTTTTTGCTCGAACACCACTCTCCGATGCCACAACCTCATGTTAGCACAACCCTCTAGCATCAACTACGCATGCAAAACTACCACAACTTCTACCATTACCACACACCACCACCTTTGTGCTACGTCCGAAACTCACACAAGCCCTCCTCAACTGTTAGACACCTATGCATCACTGTCCAAGATACACCATAACCTAATGCTTCCATACACCACATACAACATTCCTATTCTCATAACCCCTTTTTTATAAGATATTTTGCGAAAATAAAAAAATATAGGATATATATTACCGCAATATCTAATACATGAGTGATACAATTATTACCTAATATATATTGGATACCAGGTTAAAAATGAAACTCATATACCAAAATTAAGGTGTGATCTTCACCTTATTTGAGCTTGATACAAAACTTAAAAAATTATATATAATAATATTCAAGATAAAAAAAATTTAATAGAGCTCAATTATAATAAAATAATAGAATATAAAATCTTAAGAAACCAACTCAAAATATTTATTGAAACATGGTCTTATGGCTAGTTTTGTGAAATCTAGTCTTATAATGTACGTACATATTTACTTAAAATAATTTAGGGGCTTCTTAATCTTTGGGGGCGTAGGTCCACATTCATTGACGAAATGTCACAAATCACAAGTGGCACTAACCAACAATCACTGATGATTCTTGAATATACCCACTGTCAGAATTCAGAAAGGTTACGGTACCATATTATTATATATTTATTTAAACTATCGTTAGTGATTCGTTGCCTACTTATTAAAAAAGGAAGTCGAGCGTTTTCAATGTCCACTTTTCGTTTCTTCTTCAAAATGTCATGAATTGAAAGTTTATTTCCTTTAGGTATCATATCATGTACGAAGTACGAACCCAATCTCTCGTGGAGTCTCGTTGCTTAATTGAAATCAAAAGGTTGATTCTAAAAAACCATACCATCCCCTTGAATATGGGATTATATGTAAATAATTTATACTCACCCGCTATTAATGAAAAACAATTAAATAACACAATTTTATTTTTTTTTGAAACTTTTTAAAAATAAGTATAATAAAAAAAAATACGTCAAATAAGTGTTATAAATCAATATAATCTAGAATTTTAAACTAGAAGATATTAAAATTTGATTTAGCTATAACCAAAAGATAAGTACATAAATAACAATGGAATAAAAGAAATGATCAAATAATTAAATCAGCTTGGATTACATGGACCATATAGTTAGACGTGTTTATATGCAAACCCTTGTTTTATATCTTGCAAAGTCAACAAAACTTAGCCATATTTTGTGTAGCTTCGGTTGCATCAATAAAGCGGTTCATGGAGAAAGAACCAGGAAACTGATAAAGTACTATACCAGCAACGCATTTAGCATGTAATAACTAATAACGCACAAGAATTATTTTTCATTCTTTTCTTCCTTCCTCTCGATCACCCCAAAAAGAAAAAGAGAAAGAAAAAAAGCCATCCGTTTCAATTTATCTGTATGTTACTCTCCCTGTAATAAAAGAAGAAGAAATTATTTCAGGGTTTGACGTTTATTTTAAAAATTTTATTTTAAAATTTACTATTATTTTATCTATCATATTTATATATTAATTACTTTACCAATTTCCAACTATTTTTATATATGTGATAGTAAGACTAGTTTTATTATTATTTCTTAAAATATGTAAAGTATTACATAATCTATTTTTCTTAAAACCGATGGAGTATTTATTTTTGATTTGTTGTGAAATATTTACAAAATATCTATTTATAAGAATTTTTTTATATACCCTTATTAATTCAAACTTTATATTTGTTTCTAATTAAGAGACTTGTTAATTACAAGATTTGATGAAAAACGAAACTATAAATTGATGATTAAATCTAATTTGATTACTTTTTTGAATTTTAATATTTTTCTTACTCTTGCAAGTGCCATTAGAGGAAGGAGTAAAAGATTAACTACTTAAAAATGTATAGTAATTAGCAAAGATAATTAGTATTATTATAATTCTCTAAAAATTTGAAGACTTACAATTTTTTTTTTAAAATAACTATTATTTTTAAGTAGTTGCGTGACAAATGGGCGCCTGCGCAAATTGATGATATGGTTAGTTCTTTTAGCAAATCGAAGACTAGGGACTGGCACTAATATTTTTTCGTCCAATGAATGGACCTTTTAGTTGTCTTACGAAGTAAGTACAAGTCCAATAAGGCTGCTTTATCCGGGGAAAGAAAGGAAGAAAAGTCCCTCTAAGTTCATCCATGTTTCTTTCTTAAACTTGAAGTATCTAATTATAATATTTAGTAATTTTTTCTCTTATTTTTTTATATTTTTAATTTATCTCATATTTAATTATTTATTCTATATTTTAATATCTTAAATTGACATCACCCAATTATTTTTATTAATTATTTATATTTTACAATATTTTAATTTTAATTTATATTAATCTATAAATATCAATTAATAATTAAATTTCATTAAACATAATTTTAGAAATTATTTAATTAATAAAAATTATTTAAAATAAATAAATAAATATCTTATATACCCTTTAACAATAAATAATTAGTCTAAAACGTAAAATTAATGCGTATTAATTTTCATATTTTAGACACTTTAAATTTGAAATATTTTTTCTATACTTACAATTATATTTTTAAATTTAAAATACCTAAAATTTAAGATTAGGATGCTTTTTTTCTTCTTTATATTGTAGAGCGAGAAACAAAGTCACAAAAGTCAACAAGAGAGGATATTTTGGTCTCACATAGGCCAAGACTGATGAAAGCTTGATTAACGCCATACTGCGACATCATTAAAGAAACGGTCTCAAACTTATAATATATTTTATTACTATATTTTTTAGTATTTATAGTAATTTTAATCACTTTACTCCCTTGATTTCACAATATAAACAACTTCTTATTTAGCCAAACACATTACATTTTAATCAGCTATAAATGCACATAAGCTACCTTAGTTAGATTAATTATAGGATATGGTTTATTATTATTATTTTATTATTTTAAAAAATATGTTATCATAAATTGTGATAAAATATAAATTTTGTTTTATATTCATAAGCAATATCAATTTAGCAAGTTTATTATTTATTTAAAATAAGCATTGTTTTAAATTTATCATACAAAAGATATATTTTTTTTTTCAAGTTATCCCTACTCATTAAATATTTATATTGTAAATATTTTCTACTCATCATTTCATTATAAATGTGCAAACATCTAAAATAATACTACCTATAAATATAAAAACAAGCCGCTTCACAATTTGAAGACAAACTAAAGTAATTAGCATCTTCTAAAATATATATTTATAAAAAAAGAAAAAAAATGATAGTATAATTTTTTTTAATATAAATATAATATTCATGTTTATATTATAAAATATTTTATTTTAAAAGAAGAAAAACTTAATTTTACGAAGGAACTTATTTTTATATATAGAAGAAGTATTTATTTATAAATGGATCATTATTTTATAATGTATTTGAAAAATGATGTCACCTGGGCTAAATAAACCAGTAGGTTCCCCGGAAAATAAAAACCACGTTGAAGTATATACTATGCTAAGTACATTTAATTTAACTAAGTAATGACAAAGGTTATTTTTTTTTCTACTTAAATTACTAACTTAGTACTTGAATTTATGGAGAAATTAAGTTCCACGTCCATGAAGAGAGTGGTTAGGCAGAACGTGTTTATAAGACGCAAGTAGCTGGTATAATAAAGGCATCGTTGAAAAGTAAGAGGGGGGATGAATATTTGTCATTTGTTTGATACTTATAATTAAACAATGTCCCCTTGGAAATATCAATGTGGCCTGCTGCATGACCCACGTCACCCACCTCCCAGGACCCCAGAAAATTCCAACTCTAATCATGATTATTCAAATCATAATAATCTACCGGTAACCCGTATTTGGTGGGTGGTCAGTGCTACTAGCCATTTCTTCCTGTTTTATTCCACTCTCTTCTTTGATTCTGTCTACTACCTCAGTGATGATGATGCCACAGCCACACAGTGGTCTGAGCCTCTGACTGCCTCTTTACCTTTTGACCCTTCTTTCTTTATTTATTACTCTATCTGTATGGTTATTTTATCAACAAAAAAAAATAAAAATCTACTTTTTATTTTTATCCTCATTTTTCCTATTATCTATATATTAAATATTTTATTATTTTTTTAATAAAAAGTCTGAATATAATTTTAATACCAATTTTATTAATTCCTTAAAAAATATAGAAATTAATACAATCACTTTTTTTTAGTACGAAAAATATATTAATTTAATTGTTATTATTATTCAAAGACGCGGGACTTGATAGCAGTTCTAACTTTGAAGAGCTTTAAGCATCAAGTTTTATAAGCTAGTACTAGGCAGGGCCCAGTTTAGATAAATTATTCCCACAAGCTTGCTCCCGGACCTAGGCAGCCATTGATCTTCAAGGCTTCAAGCACTCTCACCGGATGGTACTGTCTCATCGTTTAAATGGACAACCAACTTGGGCAGCCGAAACATGTAAACCACCAAGCCACCCACAAACAGTTCAAGCTGAACAAAGCCCAAAACTATCGCAAGCCTGCAGGAAGGGGTAAATTGAATTTATTCAGATTATAAAATACACGTCAGTTTCATATAATAATAATAAACTGAAAAAACATGTTCGAAGCCCTATTTTTTGAATTCCCATTCGTCATTCTTTCCAAGGCTTCAAGAAACATTTTGCCGACAGTCCCCCAACAAGCAGAGGTAATGTCACATACGTGTTGACCTATTCAAAGTTTCAAACCTTGTCAAAGACGACATTCCGAACCGTAGCTTCAACCAAAAGGTCAATAAATGTAACAAGCCAGACATATAGTCCGCAGATACCAATGTTTCCTGCGTTTTCACGAACACTGCGATGGCGTTCTTTTGCTCTCTGACATTACCAACTCAGCTTTTAGCCTACAAATGCATCTGATAATCCTATTAAAAAATGAAGGAATCAGCAGTCATTTGGCTTAACAAACAATGGATACAAAGCACCCATTGATGTATGGATTATCATTGGTGATAAAAGACGGCACGCTCAAACTGCAGCAGGAAAATATACGGTCAGATAAATCGGCCAGCAGAAGCATTATGGACCACAGAATTCCCTGTTCACACATTAAAATTGGTGCATATCTGGGATGTGTTTCCCGCACAAAGAAAATTTAGCTGTCACGCATGTTGTTGTCCCGAGTGCAATATCAGAAGCTACGTTGTTCAGATAAATGTTAGCTGAGTTTCCCTTAGGCAGGGAGAAAAAAGATACAAAGTTTCACAATACTACAATAAAACCGATGGATGCCCACGCATTAACAGATGCATAGTATGCATTGAAATTGAGATGTAGCCACATTTATTCGTTCAGTTCCATTAATGATCACTCTGATTCAAATGTGATTTCTAACTGGAAATTCCGGTGCCAAATGATAGGATGTGTATACCACTTGTAGTTTTAAGTTATCATAATCGACGCAAAAAGTAAAACTGCACTTCATTATACGGTCACGAGAACACCTCCTACCTCATCATAAGTCTTGAAGCAGAACCTTTTCTAGCATACTTCACACCCAAATAGAAAGTCATAAAATACCAAACAAAGGATTACAGCACGTCTTTTCACTCTCCTTATCCTCAACAAAAGAAAAAGAGTTGAGAACAAAAAGGCACTCGACTAACAGAAAACAACAAGGTTTCGTGTTTTACATTCATCCAGCTTCCAAGATCAGTATACATTACTCAAGTAAAATCGTGATTAGAAGCTGGCAGAATATGAAATATATTATACAGAAGCTCAGAAGAGAATTTCCACCCAAGATGATGAATTCCAAATTTGCTCCTTCCTCCTGCACAGAGAGATAAAAGTTTGAAGAGACAGAAATATGAAATCTTCGTAACGAAGTGTGAAGATGTTGAATAAAACGGCTGCACTAATTTTCTAACAAAAAGAAGCAATTTTGGAAGACAGTTGAGCCAAAAAAAACAATCAGGGAAGAAAAAGCTGCAAGGTTTTATCTCAGGGATCAATGTAACACAACAGTTCTACGCTCCACTGAGCAAAAGGTTGGTTCATGTAACAACAGCTGCTACACTGAGCAAAAGGTTGGTTCATGTAACAACAGCTGCTACACGCAACTCAACCTCACCAATGGGATGAGAGAAAAGTTGAAAAGGATCCTTCCTACCGGAGTCAAACCAGTGACCTAAAAATCTTTGTCTGAGCCGGTCACCAAGAGTCTGCCGCTTAACCAACTGAGCTAAGGTCGGGTTATGTCACACATAGCTCATAACTGCACATAAGCCAGCAGCTCAAGGAATGGGAAAATAGAACAAGAGGATGAAAAAGAATCTGACCAGCCGGATTCCAACAAGTGACCTAAGGATTTATCTGTGGGTCAATCATCAACCACCGTCCTCCGCTCTACCAGCTGGACTAAGGTCGGATCATGTCACAAATAGTTCATAGCTGCACAAAAGCCACCAGTTCAAGAAATGGGAAAATAGAAGAAAGTAAGATGAAAATAAATCCGACCTGCCGGATTCGAACCAGCGACCTAAGGATCTATCTGTGGGTCAATCACCAACTACAGTCCTCCGCTCTGCCAACTGAGCTAAGGTCGGATCTTGTCACAAAATCCAGCTCAAAAAATGGGGAAATAGAAGAAAAGAAGATGAAAAAGAATCCGAACTGCTGGATTCGAACCAGCCACCTAAGGAATTAACTATGGGTCAATCACCGTCTACAGTCCTCCGCTCTACCAACTGAACTAAGGTCAGATAATGCCACAAAAAGCTTACAGCTGCACACAAGGTCAACAGCCCATAGGAAGGGAATCTAGAAGAAAAGATGATGAAAAAGAATCCGACCTGCCGGATTCGAACCATCACCCTAAGAATTTATCTCCCTAAGAATTTATCTGTGGGTTAATTACCAACTACAGTCCTCCGCTCTGCCAACTTAGCTAAGGCGGATCATGTCACACATAGCTCATAGCTGCATAAAAGCCAGCAGTTCAAGAAACAGGAAAATAGAAGAAAGGAAGATTAAAAAGAATCCAAACTGCCGGATTCGAACCAGCGACCTAAGGATTTATCTGTGGGCCTAGTGTTTGAAAAGGCTTAAGGCGCACCGAGGCGCTAGGGGTCCTGGAGCCTAGGAGCTAGGCGCAAGGCGAAGGCGCACGCCTGGGCGATGTGAGGCGCCTAGTGTTTTTTTTTTTGTTGGCATATATACTTTTTATTCCAGTTTTCCTTGATGCTCTCTCTATTTTTTTTCAGATGTAGTGGTACATTGTTTTTCCCTTTGTTGTTGTTGTTTTTCTTTTTGCTTTTTTTTTTTTTAACATTAGGAAGAAAAAATTTCTGCAAAAAATATATAGGACAAGGGGGGACCTTTCTTTTTCCCTATATCTTTTGTTTTCCCTTATATCTGCAAAAAATATATGCAGATATACCTTTGGTTTTTCCTAATGCCCTATCTGTTTTCCTCTATATCTGCAAAAAATATATGCAGATATACCAAAATAACTATTTCTTGCTTTAAATTGGTGGTAGCAGACTTTACAGTCTCTGCAGCTGGTTTTTTACCTTTCCAAAATAACTCTTGCTCTCCCCAATTCCCATATTAATTGCAGAATATTTTTACTGCAATCAAGACTATAAATAGACTTACATTTTTCCAACAAATGACTATTTAACTCCCCTAAGTCTCTGCAGTCTGCATGTAATTTTTTTTTCTGCTGAAAAGGTTTTTTATCCCTCTTCCCTAAGTCCATCCTCCCTATGTGTCTATTGATCTCCCAAGTTTCTGCTTGATTTTATGCTGAGGCGTGCGCCTCATAGCCTCTGCGCCTAGCGCCTGAGGCGCGCCTTATATGTGCCTCACTTACGTAGCCTCGCCTAGCACCAAAAAAGCCCTAACCCCCCATCGCCTTGCGCCTTGCGCCTGAGGCGCGCCTTTTCAAACACTGTGTGGGCCAATCATCAACTTCAGTCTCCGCTCTGCCAATTGAGTTAAGGTTGGATCATGGCACACATAGCTCATAGCTGCACAAAAGCCAGCAGTACAAGAAACGGGAATATAGAAAAAAGGAAGATTGAAAAGAATCCGACCCGCCGGATTCGAACAAGCGACCTAAGGATTTATTCATGGGCCAATCACCAACTACAGCCCTCCGCTCTACCATCTGAGCTAAGGTCGGATCATGTCACAAATAGCTCACAGCTGCACAACATCCAGCAGTTCGAGAAATGGAAAAATAGAAGAAAGGAAGATGAAAAAAAATCTGACCTGCCAGATTCAAACCAGAGACCTAAAGATATATTTGTGGGTCAATCACCAACTACAGTCCTCTGCTCTGCCAACTGAGCTAAGGTTGGATCATGTAACAAATAGCTCATTGCAGCACAAAATCCAGCAGTAAAAGAAATGGGAAAATAGAAGAAAGGAAGATGAAAAAGAATCCAACCTGCCGGATTCGAACCAGCAACCTAAGGATTTGATAGAGGTGAGTCTTGCCCAGGGAACCCAATTGAGAGAATAGGCTTCCAGAGAATAGTAGCCCGATATGAGATCAAGTTTAGAGAAGTACCGAGCCCCTTGCAGCTCCTCTAGCAACTCCTCAAGAACCGGAATTGGGAATTTGTCTTTGATAGTAAGTTTGTTTAGCTCTCTATAATCTACATAGAGCGTCCAACTATTGTCTTTCTTCTTAAACAAGAAAATAGGGTCAGAGTATGGGCTTGAACTAGGCTTGATTATGCCAGCTTGCAAAATTTCTTGTCCTAATCTCTCAATCACATCCTTCTGGATGGAAGAGTACATGTAGGGCCTGAGATCGATGGGGCTAGTGCCTTGATTTAAAGGAATGTGATGATCGTGAGGGAGGGAGGCCTGTAGATACAGTGAACACTTCAGAAAATTTATCTACCATGATTTGTAGGTCTGGGTGTTGATTTAGGGATGTGCCTCCAGGGGGCAAGGTCAAGGCAGTAAGTTGATCTGCCCTTTGTTTGTCCACCCTTAGGGAGCATAGTTGGATCTCTGCCTTTTCTGTGCTATTGTCAATTGCCTTGTTCACTCTCTTACCCTTTAGCAATCGTTTCTTACCATGGTGGGATCCTCTTAAAACAATCATCCTTCTCTACACTGTAAATTCCATGCACAACTGCTAGAAGTCCAATGTAATAGGACCCATGGTTGACAACCATTGCACTCCCAACACCATCTCGCACCCCCCTAAGGGAAGGATCATCACGTCTCCCTTAAATTCATGGTAAGATAACTTCCATCTCAAATCCTTATTGAGAGGTGATATGGATCTTGCTTCCATCCGCCACTACAATAGGAAAAGGTTGGGTAGGGGTCATGGGGCATCCTAGCTGCTTAGCCATTTGTAGATCAAGGAAATTGTGGGTGGATCGACTGTTGATAAGCACGCTCGATGCCTTTTTCTTGATTTGCCCTGTCACCCTCATAGTGTGATATGTGGAAACCTTGCTCAAGGCATGCACCAAAATGTGTAGGGTGTCCTCAGAGGATTGGTTCATTTCTGCCTCATTCACGTCCTCCATGTCATCAGCTACCTCACCTTCCATCATATCCATGAAGAATATCTGGCTCTTGGAACATCTATGCCCTAGTTAGAATTTCTCTATGCACCAATAGCATTCATTTCAAGCACAATTGGCATCCATTTCCTTATAGGATATAGCTCAGAAGTTTCATCCTGGTGGAACCCTGATGTTCTATCCCGAGTAAGGAACAAGTTTAGGTGTATAGCTAGTTGTTTTGTGATCACCCTTTGGGTTGGGTAGAATAGGAATTAGGAGGTTTAGCTATGGGTCAAGTGTCTTTAATTTGGGTCTGAAAGGCAGCTTACTGCAACATAGCCAGATTGCAAGCATCCTTCAAGGTTAAAATTATCATTTAGCTTAACTCTAAACCGGTTTATCTATTGGGTAATTGATTTATCCTTTGGATAATATCTGTTAACGGGTAAATGGACTATTCATCGGGTAACAGTCATACAATGAAATATCGGTACCGCCATTGCATATCGGCCGCAATTTTACAGTTTTTGGGTCAACCGCTACACGAAATTCCGAAAATGCAGCCGTTTTGGAAAATCACATATTTATCGCCGCAATATCGACGAAATTTTGGATATCAGCCAATATTTTACCGATATTGGCCAATATTTACTGATATTAGCCGATACTTACCGATATTTGTTGTGTAAAAGAATTAAAAAATCACGCCGCGACAACCACAACATATAAAATATCATTCTGACACCCCGATACCGCGACACCGCGACTGCAATCGTGACTATAACTGTGATTTTATTGTATGGTAACAATCTAACAGATATCCAACGGATACGGATATGGATGTGTAATTGGATACTCGTTCGGGTACAGGTACGAATTCGGATACGGGTATGGACGTAGCCACCTGAAACCGCCCAATTTACATCTCTATCGGGTCAGGATTAGGCCAAGCAAGCTCGTATTCGGCTTATTTTATGTTCGAGTTAATTTGACGGGTCTGGTTTGGATTAACTTGACGAATCAGATCTTTTTAAATTTTGATGGGTCTGGTTGGGTTCGCGCCATGCTAAACCTGAATTGAATCACTTTAGATTTGGGTCAAATCGGACATTAACTACCAAAATTAATCTAAATCATTAACCTCGTAAGCACATACTAAATTTAACTTCATGTAAGCACGTGATTAATAATGTATTATTAATTGTTATTTGTTTATTATTATAGCTTTACAATGTTGTGTTTTACACAAATAATCGGTAAAATTAGAATATCATTGGTGATTAAGTAAGTTCACAATGAAAGTAAGAAAAATAAATAAAATTTAAATAATAATAATATATTTTTAAAAGCTTTAAATAAATAATAAGACATGTATATTTTTTTATTATTATCATAACTGATTAATATCGAATTTAGTTTTGTCAAGTCGGGTTGATAGTGGGTTGGGTTAGTGGTAGGTCGGGTTGATGTCGGGTTATGGGTTGGAGTTGGGTTGGATTGATGAATTTAGCGGGTTATGTTGGGTCGGGTTTTGTACGGGTCGGACGGGTTAAGTCAACTTTTGCCAGCTCTAGTCATTCGCCAACTACAGTCCTCCACTCACACAATTGTGCTTAGGTTAGATCATGTCACAAATAGTTCATAGCTATATAAATCAGCAATTCAAGCGATGAGAAAAATTAAATAAAAGAAAATGAAAAAAGAATCCGACCTGCCGGATTCAAACCAGAGACCTAAGGATTTATCTGTGGTTCATGCACCAACTACAGTCCTCCGCTCTACCAACTGAGCTAAGGTTGGACCATGTCACAAAAAACTCACAGCTGCACACAAAAGTCAACAGCCCATAGCATGGGAAAATAGAAGAAAGAAAGATGGAAAAGAATCTGACCTGCCAGATTCGAATTAGCAACCTAAGGGTGGGTCGATCATCAACTACAGTCCTCTGCTATACAAACTGAGCTAATAAGATTGGATCATGTCACAAATAGCTCATAGCTGCATTCAACTCAGCAGTTAAAGGTATGAGAAAATAAAATAAAAAAGAATCCGACCTGCCGGATTTGAACCAGCGACCTAAGGATTTATCTGTGGGTCATTTGCCAACTACAGTCCTCCGCTCTACCAACTGAGCTAAGGTCGGATCATGTCACAAATAGTTCATAGGCTCATAGCTACATACAAGTCAGCAGTTCAAGAGATGAGAAAATAAAATAAAAGAAAATGAAAAAGAATCCGACCTGCCGGATTCGAACCAGCGACCTAAGGATTTATCTGTGGGTCATTCACCAACTACAGTCCTCCGCTCTACCAACTGAGCTAAGGTCGGATCATGTCAGAGGAGCTGTACATGATCCACTAACTCCGAATGAGACAAATAACATAACATATCATAAGCAAATCCTGAAAAAAATCCATTATCATGAAAGAGCTGTATATAAATATATGTATTGGAACATAAATAACATAAAGGAACACATATGTGCTGCTCTGAAATGAAACAACAGGTAGCAAAAGCAGAAAAAGCATTTTTATTATTAGAAAATAATAAGCATTTCAGAATGTAAGATAGAATCCATGTAAATTATGTGAACTTCATCATTGTGTGACACCAAATAACATATAACAAGTGGGAAAACTACGACGAGTTAAAATGGAATGTACAGAGAAGATGATTCTGAAAACCACAAGCTTTTAATGTTTTTGAGAACTGATCAGGTGGATGTGAAATTGTAATCGAAGGGATAGTCCACAAGGCTTCAACAGTCAACACGAACTATTTATCAGTGTGGGATTTTTGTTTGTATCTAACAATTCTCCCCCATAACAAAGTAACACACAGCCTCCCCTCACCAGGAAGACAATACTCCATCGAGTCAACTACTCATCTTCACTACATTGATGGACAAGCCTTACGTGAAGCACCAAAGTATTACCTTACCTCAAAATCTCCTTCCTCTATCTAGGTCAACTCGGTCTTTCCATTAGAGTATTAAACAACTTCCATTGGAGATTCCGATGATACCCGCCTAGGTTCCGAACCAAGCTTTGGCACCATTTGTTAGGAACAAAAACCTGGCCTAGACCACATTCGATAAGGAAGAACCCAAGACCATATTCATATATAAGATCAAGCGAAGTTCCACCCTAAAACCAACCAATTGTTAATAGGAGTAACCCACTAGATTTATATATCGTGGGATTTTTGTTCGCAACCAACAAATCAGACTCTTAATAGTTGTCGGTCAAAAAGTGGAAAGGAACACTCGATTGCAAAAATCAAATGCTGTAAACAAGCAAGGATCAATTCAATTTCTTTAAACGAATTCAGAAACTTTTAGCAATATTATTCTACATCACTCCCGGTTGAGGTGAATTTTGGTCTTTAGAGATGTAGCTTTTGGGATAACAGAACTCATCATCCAGTACTAGCACAGAGACTATGCCACGTTAATCATATTAGAATACAAAAGCTGACTTTCAAAGAACAAAGAATAGCAACTAAAATAAGCATGCTGCTCAATGCTGACACTGTAGCTAGTCATAAATACACACACAAAAGAAGGAAAAAAAAATGAAATTAAAAGGTTGGATCAGACATTGATCCCAAAGAAAACGAAAACGTGGTGCGCACGACCTCACGACTATCGCAACGAATTTTCACCAAAATATTCGGAATCCTAATATTTAATCAAGCATGCAGCAGCTCTATCAGAATAACAAATTCGTCGCTTTCTCATTCCCAGTATCAGTATTTACAGAAAGCTAATTAGGGAACCCTAAATCTGGTAATACGTTAGACTTCTATCTCGTGACAAAAACTGAAAAGTTCAACTAACCTTGGATGAGGGCGTGGATGGTCAGAAAAAAAAAATCCAGCTGCAAATTTTGCTTCGCCAAGCCGTAATGAAGCTTACAGTGTTTGGAAGTAGGAGTCAGAAGTGGCCGGAGGTGCTGGCCAGTGGCCACCGCTATATTAGGTAGCGACTTGGATAGTTTTCACTTCGAGTCTTCGAGTGGTCAAAACATACTAAAATTCAAGAATTCGGGTTAATTTCTTCTAGGCCTAATTTTTCTCTAATTTTGAGTATTCAAGAATTCTTTCAAGTAACATTTTAGTTTTTCTCGTAAGTTTTATATCAATTTAACTTTCTAATGCATTTTTTTTTTTCAGATAAGATTATTTGAGTATGACATGTACATAAAAAGACCATATATTTATGCAATTATTCATTAATATTTATTATGACATGTACGGATATGATGCAATTAGAAGAATTATATCTTATACTATTAACTAAATAACTCTTATAACAATTCATGTTGGTTTTTTTTAATACTGAATTTGATTAGTTAGGTCATAGAAGAAAAAAAGCTATATTTTTATAGAGAATATCAATATCATCATAGAAATAGATATCAAAATTGATTCTAAAATCTCTTTTGTCATTGATTATATAATATAATAATCATAATTAAAATAAAATATAACCTCACAAGCTTAATATCTTTGACAAGCTACATTAATAATGTTTACAAATTGTGCATGTTAAAAACTTTTTTTAAATACTAATCTTGATTAGTCAGGTCATAGAGTAAAAGAAAAAAAAAAGATAGATATTTATAGAGTAAATCATTATCATTATAGAAATAAATATTAAATTTGATTCTTAAATCTATAAAATGTGACTTCAGATATAACACTATTTTTTCTCAACTTTAAAATTTTATTTTGAAAGTACAATGCTTTCAAATTTGATTAGTTCAGTCATAGAGGAAAAAACTATATATTTATAGAGAATATCAATATCATTATAGAAATAGATAGCAAATTGGATTCTTAAATCTCTTTTGTCATTGAATATATAATATAATAATCATAATTAAAATAAAATATAACCTCACAAGCTCAATATCTTTGACAAGCTACATTAATAATGGTTAAGAATTGTGCATATTAAGAACTTTTTTTAATACTAAAGTTGATTAGTCAAGTCCTAGAGTGAAAGTAAAAAAAAAAAGATAGATATTTATAGAGTAAATCATTATCATTATAGAAATAAGTATTAAATTTGATTCTTAAATCTCTCTAGTCATTAAATATATAATATGGTTATTATAACTAACATAAAATGTAACTTCACATATAATGCTCCATTTCTTTCAACTTTAAAATTTTATTTTGAATGTACAATGCTTAATCGAAAATATAGAACAAGGAATGTTAATGTCACATATATCATGAGTAGATGTGTGCACATTCACTTAACCCATCATAAATGCAAGGTAGGGTATGAAGCAATAACAAAAGAGAAATAGCATTGTATAGCTAAAACTCTTTACATACAAAATCATGACCTAACGATACAAACTAAACCAAATCGTCTAAAACTAAACTAAGAAAATTCAACTTAGAACTAAAATACTAGAAATCCTACTCTCTTATTCTAACTCAAGGTCTAAAAATACAACCACTAAAAAATAATCTGTTAAGTACAAAAGTACTAAGTAAACACACCTAACCCTAAACAAATAACATATTATCCAAAACACACAAAAGCGTAAAATCATACATAATTAACAATTCAAATGCAATAACATCAAGTCATGTATAAGCCCAAAAAAATACATGTACCAACATGCAATATCAACAATCATCTCAATATACAAAGGTAGTGCACATAATGCCTCCTACCAAATAATAACACACAATGGTAGTACACATAATGTCTTCTACCAAAACACTAACACATACTCCAAAGTAACTCCAACATGCTTTTAAAGCAGACTATCTAAAGAAACCATATAACCACCTAGTCATGTGCATATCAGATAAGAGATAAAATCAAACCATTTGTACGAATAACCGAATTTAAAATGTATTTTATTTTACCATTTCCTTTTTGATCTATTTTTGAATCGCGTAATCTTCACAAAATTTCAAACCTTTTTATTGGGTAAATCTAACAAGTTCACCATAAGTGAAATTAGATTAAGTGATTATTTGTTTTCCTATGGTTTCACTTATCTTATTGTAAGCCCCCAAGGATTTGATAATTATGCTAATAACTTTTCCTTTCAAATGTGTTGGTTGGAATCCTCACGGAGTTTAACTCTGATGAGAAATACATGTTTGTACCATTGAAAATCACTGATTTATGTGAATTCTCAAGTTAGAAAGGAGTTTAACATTTGTATCTTTTAGGTAGGAAGGATCTCCTATGAAATGTAAAGCTATGGATAGGATAAGAGTAGGTATAACATTAGAAATGAGATTGTTATTTCCATGTAAGTAAGTTTTTCATCTTCACTTGTTTTAATAGGTTGGAGGATTATTTTACATTGTTAGGAGGTTAGGTAAAAGCCTCACTAACCTTTTAGTTGGTCAGAAAATTTCAAATTGAACAATTTGGCATTGGCTTTGTCTTTAATCTCGATTTGTGTTTTGTAAGCATCAACTACCATAGTTATCTACTATAGAAGACTAAGAACTTTATACTATGTTAACCCATTTATAATCTAATCATATATAGAGGTAGCATCAAAATTTAATATGAGGAATAGATTTAACCATAGATAGATTAGAGGTAGGTGCAACTTGTAGGGGTTGGACAGGGACAATGGTATGTTTCCTATATAAATTATTTATAGAAGGATTAGATTCTTATAATTATTATAATTCTTCACTAATATCCATGTCATTAACTAAAGTATTTATTTTAAGATTTGAAATAGGAGTAGTAGTGGGAGTCCTGGGGACTTGATTTTGATTTCCTTTAGGAATGTAATTGCTAGTACCTTCTACCTTGTTGGTACTTTCAAGTCCAACGAGTCAATCATGGATAAATTCCATGAAATCTAGTTTATTTTCTCATTTAACTTTAATGTTAGAAGGATACATCAATAAGATTTAAAGATTGAATTATGGAGTTTAGATTTATCATGGTTATTTTTAGTACTAGTAGTAAGTTATTTTTACATGAAATTATCAATCCTATTGAGTTGTTAACCAATAGTGCTAAGGTGGGTATTGGAAAAATAATTTTAGAGGACAATCTTTCTTATATCCTTATCGTTATAGGAACTAGCTTTCTTTAAACGTAGACCTTCAATAGTTTCTTGTTCAAAAGTAGTGTAAGTACCATAATATGGGGTTGATTATCTTTTTACCACGTTAAAGGAAAATTTTTTATCGGAAGTAATCTAATTACTATATCCTATAAATAGGTAACTAACATAAGTTACTAGAGACAAAATATTAGCTTCAAAATTAATTTTACAGATTAAATATATTTCTTTTTTTTTGAAAACTTTTAATCATTAGTTAAATCATAGATGTGAAGAACAACTTATAAAAACAATATTAGTACATGTACTATATTTTTTTTATTAATATACTATGAGTTAAACTACATTTCCTTACATCTTAGGAGAGTAAAATTGTATGAAATACAGTTTATACATATGATAAAAACCAAGGAATGATATCTTAGGAAAATAATATTACACGAAGAACCTCTTACTCAAGATGTTTATATCACATCAAGGAATATAAAAAAAATTATGAAATTTTAAATTATTATATGAACCAAAATATTTTATGAAAATAATATTTTATAATATATAACAAATATGGGGTATTACACACTCAAAATCCTAATTTGCCTCTTCCAAACCTCGAGAAAATCTCCTAAGAAATCATAACATAACATCATTAGGATTAAAAAAATATAATTAAGGAATGTTAAGGAAATGGAAGGGTACAAGAATGGAGGGTTAAACTGAGATAAATCGCTAGCACAAATAAGGGAGGAGGAGCGGTAAGGTGTGTTTAGCCAAGGTATGGTAGCAACGATGGGGATGTAGCAGTGATGGAGGTTGAGACTAGGAGGGTGGTTGCAATGGAAGCTATTGAAAAGGGAGGTGAGAATGCGGTGAATGTGGATGAAAAAAAGGAAAGGAAAAGGAAGCAAGGTGGATGCGAGTGAAGCTTCCAAAGAGGAGGTGTGGGTTGCGGTTGAAGTTGTCGAAGATGAAGAGGGGTGCACCGACTGTTGGTGTTGTAACCAAGGAAGAAAAGAAAGCGGAGGTTGTGGGGTGTTTGGCTAAGGATGGAGGGGTGCACCAGCTATTTTAGCCGGATGGTTGGGGTGATATTCGGTAAGAATGGCCAAAGGGGAGGGGAAGGAAATGGTGAGGTTGGCGGGCAGTGATGGGGTAGAAATGGCAAAAGTTGCCAGTGGTGGTGTTCGTGTATCGGTTGAGCTCTTCGGTGGTGGGTTTTTAGGGTCATTTTTACGATGATAAGGAGGAGGGGACGAAGGGAAAATGTTGTGCTATTTCTACAAAAAAAAAAGGGAGAGACGAGAGGCAATTGGGCCATTTATTTTTGGACATATATATATATATATATATATATATATATATATATATATATATATATACATGCATGCATGAAAGGAATAGAGAGGAGGTGGTGTGATTGGCCAAAAATTCAACCCTAGACCCTTAAGCTAAGGGGGGAGAAGTTGAAGGGGGTAGAGGGTAGGCCTAGCATGGGAGATTTGTGCACGCAAGGGGAAGGGAAGAGAATCAGTTGGGGGAAAATATAAAGGGAAAGAGAAGAAAAAGGGAAATGAGAAAAGGGAAATGGTGTGGGTTTAGATTTAGGTTTAGGTTAGAAAAGATATCAATACCCAAAATAAAAATTAGAGTTATGCTATAATTTAGGATTAGGGAGTTAGGGTAAGATAGAAAAATAAAATTTTTAAGGTTAGAATTATGTTACGATATCAATTACTCAGGATTAAGGTTAGTTAAAATTTGGGGTATTACGATATTTGTATAAAATATCATTTTTGGTATTGTTATATGGATAATGTCATTATAGTATTGTTGTTGTATGGCATGTTGTGTTGTATGATGAAAAGTGAGAAAAATGTGACAGCATGTGATTATGTACATTGTTGGTTAAGTCTAGTTTTGCAAGTCAAGAAAGTTGGCATGAATTGTTATCTTAATTCTGATATGATGTTTGATTTTTATTAGCATTTTAGGAATGTGTATTAAATTTGGGTTTTATATGAGTTTTAAGGGAAAATTTATGCCAAATTGGTAAATTTAGGATTTTGTAGGGATTTGTGAATAATAACTGTAGAGGTAGATTTTTATTGCATGTTTAAAACATTAGTATTAGACCTTGATTTTTCAAATATACTGTTAATCATAATATTTCCATTATGTGTACTAAATTTGACTGTTAAATGAGTATTATGGGAGCAGTTATGCTAACCTTGTGCAAATAGTTTCTTTTTTATAAGTAAAAATATGGCATTTATCCTTGTGAATGTCCTAATCTTCATGTGGATGTGTTTTACGTTTTTGAATAATTATTTTAAGTTGGATTATGTGTCTTGCATGTCTACATGTTTGTTTGCATGATGGTCTCGAGAAAAACAACAATAGATAGACACTAATCACTTAAAGTAAAGAATTATGTGAGTTAAGACTAAGGTGTTGTATCAGTTCCACTAGACAATAATAGTAGATCAAGAGCGTTTTGCTTTGAGAGGTACTTTAGATCGTTCTATCGATTTAAAAATAGTGGTGAAGAGTGTGTTGTCGTAGTAGACATGGTGTTCACTCTATTGGACAATAATAGTGACTCGTGAGCATTCTACCCTAAGAGGTGCCTCAATTTGTTCCATTGGATTAAGAACAGTGGAGTCCCTGAACTCAATGTAAATAAGAATATGGATTATGATTATACTTAATAATAGATTGTGATTATACCTAATAATGGAATTCTAATTCATTTCTTATCTCACATCATATTATGTTAATCTTTATGCATGTCTATTATTCTATGTGACCTTATGTATTATGTGTAACACTGTTGCAACTATATGGTTACCTTACTTAGTATGTAACATATTAATCATCTTTTTCACAAGTGATGTTCATTCATACGAGCAGATGCCGCCTTGTTTTACAGGTGATTGTTGATTACTACTTTCAATGTGTATACCTTTAGTGAGTGCTAAATCGAATTGGTATAGGGCATGATTAACTGAATATCTCTATCTCTCTATGGACTTTTACTCCTCTATTTTCACTACATGTTCATTTCTCTGTATTGTGTATTATGTATTATAGTGGAATCAAGTGTTTTCCATACTTAATTTCTAGGTACAAGGTTACTTACCTTGCACCCAACATAGACTAGGTATAGAAAGTGTCAATTCTAGATTAGATGCAACATAGCATCCCTATGCTTTATGTTTTGGCTTCTGAAATTAACTCTTTAAAATAAAATTTTTAGGGCATTACATTTGTAGTTTTTTTGGATATGTGCTTTTCTAAATATTTATTAGAAAGAAGATGAATAGTCTAAAAAGGTTTGGAAAGTTGAATGTCATTTTTCTTTGGTTTTGATGATGAAAATGGTGTGAAAGGGATTGAATGATGATTTGTAGATCTGATGGTAGAAACTTGAGGATTTTTTCAAAATATCAATAGTTTTTTCATGATCTTCTATTATTAATTCTTTAGGTTTTATTACTTTCTTTGAATCTATGGAGGCATTAGTACTAGAGTTGGTGGAAGTGAATCTATTCAAAATACTTTAAATTTTTGTAAAATTATGTTAGATTTGGTCTAGATCTACCTACAATCCACCGGAAACCAACATGATTTGGTGCCTTTTCATTTAAGGACTTAACATCCAAACACTTTGGTGCCAGGAACACTTAGCAGATCTAGTATGAATTATCACATTTTGACAAATATGGTAAAATCAACTTAATAGACCTCACTCTTCCTCTTAGCTTTGATACTGTTATATCCATAGGGCGTTGATACCTACATATATATAAATATCTCCTACAACCATTGAAAAGTTAGAGCCGACCTAGAAATGAAGGCTCTAAGTCTTAGGTAGAATTGGTTTGTGTTTAAGCGGATTGTGAAACTCGATTCGTTGGTTTAATTTTAGCCGTGACAAATAGCACGAGCACTTCAGTAGACTGACATCGGATCATATCTCAACCAAGATATTTGTAGATATATTATATAAGAAAAATTTGTGAATCGATGGACTTAATCCAACAACTACCAATTCATGCCTAGATTTTCATCACCGTTGCCAATAACTTTAGAAATTTTCAAAACTAAGAAAAATGATCGGTAGTTTATATTTTGCCACCGATGAAGTAATATTTTAGTGTGGTTGAGGCTTGCATATTTATTGTACTCGATTTTGGGTGAAAATTTATGAGGTTACTGTTAACATTTTGTTGTTGATTATTATAAAAGGACTCGTTGTTTAGTGGCCTATAAATCGACCTTTGGATGTGTTTATGGTAGTTCTATTTTATGGTTTCAAACTCATCTCTTTGGACGTTGCAATTGTTGTCTAATTGTATTATTTTGGATTGATGATTAGCATTCAGTTAGCATTTGAATACTATACTTTGTATATCAAATTTCTTAAAGTAAAAGTATTCTAAGTAGACCAAAGTATCCCATGATAGTTTTACTTTCGCATTGGAAAGGTTTTTACATATAAATAGTATATTATTGGTTTCTTATTATTTTAATTTTAAGATTGATATTGTTGACCCATTCTTCCTTTGTCCATTATTAAGGCTTGCACCTTATTACTAACGTTTCTAAGTTTGAATATTCTCTCTAATACACATCTATATTCTGATTTATACAGGGACTAGCTAGTAAATTTCATATAAAAAAAAAGAGTAGTTCGTATTTTGCCAAATTTTAAAAAGGTATTCATTATCAATTTTTTATTTTATTTGTTGTACCTAAATCAAACGGCTTCATGCAATGCAAATGAAGCTCGTGCGTAATCAAACTTCGTGCGCTCCTGACGAAGTTCCTCCGTACACTGTCTGCCCATAACGGAGAAACGGATTACAAAGTCTTGCATCAAACTTGAATGTCGAGTACAATGCCGGAAAACAGACAACAAGAGTGCTACACAGTTATGACCGATGAATAAACGAAGATGATAGCGATACCACTCGGCCAGACAGCATGGGTAATAAGTAGTAGTAAGTTTTGGGTAATTGATTTATTGAAGGGTAGACATCATACTAATTCATAGACTGCTAGGAAGCAACTATGGGGGACTAATTATTGAGGTCGTTTTCATTTTTGAAATGAAAAGTTCTTGGAAATCTGGATCAACGTTAAGCGAAGCTTGTTGAACCTCCGGAGAGAGAGCATTCCATACTGAATCTTTGCCGACCAAATGAACTACGTCCGTCCTGAAAGAGCAGTTTAAACACAGCTAATTAGTGGAGTTGTAAAATATATTAGCTTTGTTTGGTAAATTAATATATTGCATAAATATACTATAAGGTGATGTATATTGGCGCGTTCGTACTTATACTTTAATATTAATTTATATATATATAATAAGCTGTGACATAAAAGATGTATAGCTTTTGAAATATTAAAAACAGTAAGATGTTAGGTCAAAAAATGATAGAAATAATATGACCATCGTCAGTCCAACAAATGTCTGATATAAAAGAACAATGTTATCGACAACAATTTGCGAGTACTACTAATAATATATACTTACTGCGAGGACGTCATTACCGAGAAACACTCCATTCCATCTCCATAAGCCAATATGCTAATCACATTAAGCTTCGGCACAAGGAACACATCGCCAGCTTCCAATCTCGCATCCAAGGCAAGCTTGCCATTAGCCCCCACAATCTGAACCAAACCACTCCCATTCACGACATAACTGATTTGAACTGATGAATTATTAACAGAGCAAACTGGTCCGTATGATGCGTTTGCTTCAAGCCTCAAATAACTAGCAGATAAATCAACACCGACCTCACGAAGATGATCAAGAACAGGAAACCTATCCTTTGTGAAAGTTGTCACAGATCCTCCACCTCTCGGTACAAGTACATCAGGCAATGCATTATACATGTTAAAACATAATGCCTTGGTAGCCTCATTGCATGGCTTTGACACACGTTGTCCGTCACCAAGCCTGACGATCAACGCCCCAGTTTGGCTTTGGGTGAGTTTTTCGGCATCTTTATTGGTTAAGTTGAGAGCTTGAGACAGAAGTTTGGTTTGGAAACCATGTAGAAGCCCGAGGCTTCCAGAAAGGAAACAATAAGAAATTTTACCAGGAACATGGGCATTATGAGTTTCGCCCAAGAAGATGATACTCAGTGTGGATGATGCGGTGCTGTCATTGAACCACCATGAGAGGCATCCTGCTGGGATGAATATGGCATCGCCTTTTTGTAGGTGTACTACTTCCTCTTGTGAGGTGTTGGGATATACAATTCCTGCTACCCCTCTATTGCCTGAATATTATTGAAGCGGAAACAATTATTCAATATTCTCCATGTCCCAATATTTCTTTAGTACTTAGTTCTTATCAAGATTCCCGAACTATAACTAATACGTAAGTACTTTAAATAAATCGAGTGCAGTGAATTTCTTAAACTAATCAAGTGCATGAATATCCGCAGTGGAGAATCCCTTGAAGGCAGCAAAATCAGTAGTGCTGCTCTTTTCGAAAATGTTGGCAATGATGAGAAGGTGTTGTTCTGGGGTGACGTACGGATCGGGGAGACAACTTAAAAGCAAGATTTGCTATGCTGTAGATACGGGACGAGAAAAATGGAGATTGTTTTTGCATAGGAAAAGGAGATGTATTAGGGACAGATATTGTATATATTTTACATTTCATTTGGTATTATTGTTAATATATATATATATATAATTATTAAAATTATTATGTTATAAATAAAGTCTTTTACATTTTATGTATATATTAACTTTTAAGTACAGTCTATATTAAAATTAAATATAAAGTTTGACCATAATAATTATTAAATATGTGTTTTAAATTAGTATATTAATCTAATTATCTCTTCTACTATTTTTTAATATTAGAAATAGTTGTAAGATGTATATAGATATTTATGTTTATATATATGCATAGGGAGAAATAAAAATATATTAATTTGAACATATATAGGTGTAGTTATTAAGTCAAATTCGTTATAAAGTTTTATTAACCACAAAACCATTCAAATTAAAATGTGCCTCCATTCAGTTTTTTAGGTTCGACGTTTCTTTTTCCTTCTTCTACTTTTCCTCTCTAATACACATTGAATATTGAGTAGAGAATCGAGATTGATTTCTCTTCTTGAAATTAAGTAAAATTCAAGAAGATTATAAAATGTCCCTATTCTCGATCCAATAAAAGAAATACACACCATTAAGTCAAGGACTGAGAAAATAGAATCACAAAATTATATTCCACTGATTACAAATTATACTTTTGGTGTAATTGATTATGTAAATGGCTATACATTCGTCTCTAACAATCCTTAACAAGCATTATATAGTTAAATTTTACATATTGAATGCTAGTATTATGCATTAGGATTTTACACATTTAGCATTAGATTATGCATAAATTATATGTATTAAATATTGATTATAATCCATGCCATTAAATTTTATATAGCAGTTATCGTTTGAATTAACAAGGTAGAATATTTTACATTTAATTTAGTCTTATCGTTTGAATTAGGAAGGCAAAATATTTTATATTTAATTTGATCTCATCCTTTTACCTATATATTTATAGACATACACACACACACACACACACACATGAACCAATTACTAAAAGAAGTTGATTCTTCCAAAATTATTCATGATTTGACTATCTAACCTAACATAAAATAAAAAAGGGAGTGTGTGAGTGTGTACACGCGTGCTTGTGAGCGTATACGTGAGTGTGTGTGTGTGTGTGTGTGTGTGTGTGTGTGTGTGTGTTGAGTGAGTGAGAGAGAGAGATTGTAGGGCTGAAGATGATGAAAAGAAAAACGATGATTTTGGTGGCTAATCTAACCTTTTCATAATACATGAGCAGTACAAATTTTATAAGTTGTAGCAACTCATTTGAATATGGCGTGGGTATGTTTAAGGAGAACACTACCCAATCTTGTGACAATAATGGTGGGGTAGGATTGACAGCTTAATTGAACAAGGTTGATCAATAATGCTTTCCTAAATTAAACGATTGACAATTGGCACAACTCATTTCCTTAGTAAATAAGGGTAAGGATTCTATAAATTAGCTTCTAGATTGAAACACCTCTAGACACATAAAAAGAAAAAGATACAAATTTATTAATTTATTGATGATTGTCAAAAGGGTAGCATCATGTTTAGTGATGTTGCTAGATGGAACTGAAATTGTTACAACTCAACTAGAATATTGCATTATTGGATAAGGACTAGTACTTACTTATATTTTATTTATTCCAAAACCTACTTGAAATCTAATTTTAGTTGCTCTATTAATTGATGAGAAGAATTATTTAGTCACTTTCACTAATAAACTGTGTGTGATATATGATCATACTCGAGCATGATGATTGGGGTAGGTGATCAATAAGATGGAGTATGCGTTATTTGCAATGACTTTCAATCAGGTAAGCAAAGTCTTAAGTATGGAGTCTTATGACTTATGGCATAGGTGGATGGTCCATTCTTCTAATAAGATAGTCATTATGCTACCTATGGTTAGTCATAATGATATTAAGAGTGCTAATAACTAACGTTATTATATTTGTCTTAGAGCTAAGCATACAAGAGGTATTTTTGTTCCAAATGATAATAAAGCCATTGCACTCTTTGCTTTGATCTATTGTGTTGTTAATGCCCCTTATCATGTTCCTTCATCTTATGGGGATTATTATTTTTTAACTATTGGGGATGATTATAGTAGGGTAGTATTGATTTATTTGATGGATACTAAAACTAAAGTTGTAGATTTCAACAAATGTTTTTATGTTATGGCAATGACATAATTTAATAAGAAGGTGAAATATGTTTATAGCGATAATGGAACCAAATTTTATAGCTTGAAAAATTATTTTGTTGATCGTGGAATTTATTTCAAACATACACACTTCAAATGAAATGGGAAGAAAGAATGTAAGCATAGACATATATTCAATGTTGCTAGAGCATTGCATTTTCAAGCTAGTCTTCCCATAACATTTTAAAGTGACTATGTTTTTGCTCTAGTGTACCTTATTAATTATACCTTGACTACTATACATGGGGGAAAGATACATTATGAAATTTTGTTTGAAGAATCTCCTAGGTATGGTAATATACATACCTTTAGGTGTTTATAAGTAATACCCCAAATTGAGCGGAGTGTTATAAAAATTGATTTGGTTACTTATATCAACATGGTATACCATCCTTTTGGTGATTCCATCCTAAGAACTCTACAGTTAAGCGTGTTGGTCGTGGAGCAATTTTAGGATGGATGACCTTCTGAAAAGTTTTAGAAATTTTCTGAAATTTTCTCAAGAAGCACGTGAGTGAGGACAAAATGTGTTGAAAGGACTCATGTTGATCTGTGGGGCCAGCCGATCAATCTGAAAGTGCTCCAAGGTAGCCCAACATGGTCGTATCAACTCGGGGTATTACAAATGGTATCAGAGCGAAACCACAACCGTGAGCTGAACTTGGATGAGCTAGTTAGCCACCTAGCGGGACGATTCTTGGGATAAACTGTATTGAGACGCTTAATGGTTGAGGCGCAACGAGGATGTTGAGTTCTTTGAGTGGGGGTGAATGTAATACCCCAAATTGAGCGGAGTGTTATAAGAATTCATTTGGCTACTTATATCAACATGGTATACCATCCTTTTGGTGATTCCATCCTAAGAACTCCACAGTTAAGCGTGTTGGTCGTGGAGCAATTTTAGGATGAGTGACCTTCTGGAAATTTTCTAAAATTTTCTCAGGAAGTACGTGAGTGAGGACAAAACGTGTTGAAAGGACTTATGTTGATCTGTGGGGTCAGCCGATCAATCCGAAAGTGCTCCAAAGTAGCCCTCACGTGGCCGTATCGACTCGGGGTATTACATTATGTTATGCACATAATGTGCCTTGTGATAAGGATAAATTTGAGTCAAGAAGTAGATGGTGTATTTTTTGGTATATTGGTTTAGGAAAAGAGGGTTGGAAAGTATATGACTTGGAGAAAGAAGAGTAATTTATTTTATATTGATATTGTATGCAAGGATGTGAATGATGCATGTAGGACACCATGTACTTCCTCTTATGATATTGGCATATGAAGGAGTATCGATGGAGCTATTAACTACATAAAGGTTTCAAGAGGTGATAGATCTTGTGAAAATGATATAGCTTAAAGGGTTGTGTAAGGAGTATAGATATAAGAAAATAAGGAGAAAACAAATTGTAGTATGAGGAAGATAAATGTTAAACTAGAGGAGAAATTAGGTCGTGGAGTAGAGGTGTAAAAAATGAGATGCATGCAAACCTTTGTGAGTGGCTCATAGTTTTCAAACAAGAAGAGCAATTACGTCATGGATATAGGGAAAAATGGATGGCTGAACAATTAAAAGGTTGTATATGCCACATTACACATTACTCTAACTCCTCTTTTATATCGTTTGCACCATAAAAATCCTTAATTAATCCATATCTCATAGTTAATTATGTAACTTGTGATGGTTTTTATCCAAACCACAAACACTTCTTATTTGATGCCCCATCCTAAATATCTTTCTAAATATCTTAAGTTATGTGTTTATTATATATAAAATGCTTTGGTTTAGTGAGAATTGGATATGGCATAAAAATGGGGTTCCTTGAGGAAATATTCTATTAGTTAAACAGTTGATTGGTTCATACCAAGACCTTCATTTTCAGCTTAGAGTAACCAGTCAATTGGTATTGACAAACCAGTTAATTGGTTTATTTAGAAATTTGATACAGATTTGTGTTTTTTGTTTATTCGTGAATCTCTTTCTTGTCAAACCTTTTTATCATTATATTTTAATGCTAATGACCATGCTTATAGGCTATTAAACTAATTTCCTCAAACACTTTGGATTATAATTTATTTAAATGATCAAATATCACCTAAAAGATACTCCAATAATCTTTTTCACTTTTATCCTTTTCTCCCTCTCTCATATATGTCCTAACTTAACTTGCAAGCTAAGGCTGATGGAGATCTTATCCCCTTTGATTTTCCTTGATCTCCTCTCCTTAGGAGGTTATTGTGATAGATTCCACTCATTAGCCATTACATATACCATCTATTCTTCTCCTTCCACTCAACTATTTTGACCCAAACTTCCATTTATTTCCATCCTTGCAATTTCAACCATAAAGGGCTTTATAGGGGCTCTGATTATCAATTATTGTTGCTCTCAAGTCCTTATTATCTCTTGCTCTTATTTATTTAATTTTACTTTTGAATTTCATGAAGTGTGAAGCTAGTTATTTCCCTTCATTTCTCTTATCTTACACCAAGCTCCACACCTACTATTCCCTTTCATTTTTTAGATTTTCTTCTACCTTTCTTCCACTCTCATAATCCCTTTTCTACCCTACTCTTACTTTCCTTAAGCAAGACTAAGTTAGATTTATAAGAAGAATGAGTTCTTGGGTGAATACACTACTCTTGGCAATCTTAGCTTTTGAAGGAGGCTGAGATTGTTTTAGCTAATTATTCCCTCTAGTTTTTATCTTATTTGTGGCATTGGGTAATGTTTTGATTGGTTTATTTTCCATTTTTGAATGATATTCAAAATTCTCAAGTTTCAGAAGCTTGAAGTCTGATCCTTTCCCATTCTTGTATTTTTTTTCTTTGCTTGAGCTAAGTGTAGCAAATTACTTCTTGATATTATAGAATATGGTAATAATTGTGCTATGTGTTGGTTGTGATTACTTGTATAGAAAAATTGATAGATAGATTATATGCATAGGAGCAAGGTTTTTTTTAATGTTAAATCATGATTTAAAAGTATATATGCCATGATTTGGTTGTTAGCATGTTCTAGGTTGATTTTCTGCACCATGTTTTATTTATGTTGCATGTTGAATTATATCATGAAGAATTAGTGAACTAATATTTGTTTCAGAGCATAAAAGTATGTTATGGGCATTGTATAAGTTTTAAGTGAAATCACATGATAATGTGTTGATTTAGCATGATTGTTATGATTCGTGTGTTTGGAGCATGCATAATTATGTTATTGAGCATGATTGATAGTAGTAATACATGCTATAAGTGTTTGAAATAAATTAGAATTCATTTCAATTGGTTTGCATGAGTTTAAGTGTTTTACCCATGTAAATTGGTCAACAAGTTGTGGGAAAAATAGTTAACGTGTTTTGGCTAACTAGTTAATTGGTTAAGCTAGTGTTGTTTTTTGCTTTTAACTTATGTAGGTTAGTTGGTTAAGTGATAAATCGATCAATTAGTCCTACCAGTCAACTGATTTTCCTAAACTGGTTTATTAATTTGTGATTTATTTCATTTGCTTTCAACTTATGCCTATTAACTGGTTATAGGATAAATCATTCAACTACTTTTCCTAAACCAATGAACTAGTTGTGTATTTAATTTCCTTTTCTTTTTGTATATATTACTAAACCAATCAACTAATTTTTGGAACCAACCAACTGGTCCTTTGGAACACTTTGGTGTATTTTTGGATTGTTGACCTAGAGCTTTAACTTATGGTTTAAATTTAATATTAGATAATTATTCATTATTCTAGCCTTGAATAATTGAACCAAAGAAAGGATGAATTTAAATGAGTTTGATGGTTGTTTAGTTGTGTTAAGTGTTATCACTCTAAACACTAAATTGGTTAATAAGAGTTTATCCAAGCTACTTTACTCCAACTCTCAAATTAGCTAGTTGGTTGGGAGTAGTTGTTATATTTTACCTCTTCAGGTGGTATCTCTCCAACTCTTCTAGATATATTATATTTTAGAGGAAATCAATATTTAGGGGTTAACTCACCTAAACTTCAAAAGAATAAATATTTACTAGTGCCTAATAGATAACAGTTATCGAAAAACTAATGTTAAAAGTGTGTTCCCAAAAAAAGTTTTGATAATGGATGTAAGAAGAAACCATTATTAATAACCCACAATTTTATAATGATTCTTATAAAAAATATTATCATAAACCTTTCATGATGGTTAAAAAAATTGTCATTAAAAGCACATTAAATATTACATGGTGCTACAACATGGGACATTTTTGCTCTATTGTGTGCTAAGTCGGGCATATTTGTATGAATTTTCCTTACCCTAAATTTTAGGTGATTAGTCTTCTATTCCATTCCTTCAACCTAAAACTTTATTTGAACACCTTACCTATTAATCTTAAACCCTCATTTTTACCTTCGTACCCTTCAAACTCTAAATTTCAAATTAGCTAATTGGCAATTAACCAAGCTTTACCTTCGATTGATTGTTCAAAAATACTGTAAACCCTATTATCTACGGCATCAGTGAGTTGATTACCGGCCTCTTTTGATCAATTAGAGCTAGTCAATTTTCACCATTCTTAATTTTTTGAACTCAGATCAATTCTTATGCTAATTACTTTTATATATATGGGTTCCTAGATTAATTCGACACCTCTAATTCTTTATGATTTTTGGAAATTATTTGATTATTTTCCCCATTTTTAGGTACTTATTGGATGTTATACCTTAGCTAAACTATTTTTGATCCTTTTTAAATTTTTTGAGATGGTTGACTTAAAAAATCTAATAATTTTACATCCTATGATTAGATCCCATATTTTCCATGCTCATTCAACAAAAAATCTAGCCATAATCACCTTTCACCAACTCTCTTACACTCTCTTACATATGTCAATTACTCCCATCATACCTATTGTTTGAAAACAACCCCCGTATGAATTCTCTCCCTCTTTACTACCCATTTTTGATATTAATAAAGGCATATGCCCCCTTTTCTAGTCATTTTACACACTTGACAAAATTCTTAACTTCTACTTTGATTTCTCCTCTCTTCTAACATGTTCTTCTTATTTTGGGGTTGCATTGTTCTTAGCTGCTTCCCTCATTAATGAGCCCCTCCATTTTCTTTACCTTTCATTCTTTCACTTATTACTTCTCAAATCTAAATTTTTAACTCTTTGGTGCTTGCTTTAAGCAAAAGATAGTTATGTTTATAGATTAGTGAATATTTCTCAAGCTTGTTAACAACTCTATTTTCAAAATCTAGAGGGTTTATTATACTCCCTTTAATTGTTCTCTTCTATTCTCAACCTTGCCATATATATATATTTATCTAATTCTTATATTTTTATATTAGGGAAGGATGTGTTAAGAATAAATTTTACTTAGATATGTGTATAGCCTTTTATTAGGATACATGTCTCTAGCTGAGGGATAAATTGTTGCTATGTGTTAATTTTAGATATTTTTATGTTAGCATATTTTGTGATAGAGATCATACTTATATTTTACTTGTATTCTTTTTTCACATATTTAATGGTAAATCCATGATTTTCATGATTTTTGTGAAAGGTTTATTTGATACCTTACTAGGCTTTACCATTAAATCTCAAGTATGTTGGTGTACTATGTTATTCTAATAAGTCTATGGATGAGCATATGTAAGTGTGCTTAAATATTATAAATGGTGTGGCATGTTGAGTTGGAATATTTAAGGGGTTTAGTTATTGTGGTGGCCTTAGCTTTATGGCCTTTGAGATTTTGTGGATTGTTTAACTTATAGCTAATTACATTTTTAGGTTTCTATTAATGTAAGGGTAGTTGCGTGCAATTTTGATGAATTTTATGGGTTATATGTGACTCTTAGCCTTATGGGTAAATTTGGTCAATTTGTGAGTTTTGGGGGGAATGAGTAAGGCATTGTATTCTTGGGGATCTTTATATTAAATTTGATATATAATATATTAGTATTTGGATGAGCATAACCTAAGTTATAAAAATAATATATATTACATTTGTTGTTGTTCGACACAGTGGTTATTTTGTAGATCTAGGAGAATATTGTTCTTCTACATGTGGTAAAAACCTTTATTTTAGATTTAGGAAAAAACTATTTTTCTAGATCTAAAAAAAAAGAGAGAAAAGATAAGCATACCTAGTTTCATTATTATTAGGTGTAGGTTTTGTGTCAATTTAAATTTGAGCTTTAAGAAGAAGAAGAAGAAAATGTTCTAGAGAGACTGTAGGGGCCTACATTGAGGTATATATCTAGAGAGATGATGTGTGTGTGTGCGTGCATGGATGAGCACACAAATTAACAAAGAAATAAGAGAAAGACAAGTTGATTCTCCAAAATTTCTTGAAGATGTTTGAGCATTACAATATTTACTTACTATATTATGGCTAGATGAAGGAGGGCGTGACCACAATGTTATATCGACAGTAACTAATTATGATAATATACATATATATATATATATATATATATATATATATATATATATATATATATATATATTGTATTACTTATTTAAGATTTTAAAAATATATTATTTATAAGTTTTACTTATTTTTTTCTTTTATCGTGAAAATACTTATTCACTAACAATATTATAATTTTACTAAAAAAATTACATAAAAATAAAATATTAAAAATTTATAATAATAAACAAATAAAAATTAATAATATATTTTTAATCATATGCTTACATGGATTTAAACTTAATATTTATTTATGAGGTTAATAAATTGTATTAATTTTTGCGGTCAATGTCTGATTTGACCTAAATTCAAAGTGATATGATATGTTATTAGCTCAGTTCAAACCCAACCTAATCCAATAAATTAATCCGATACAACTTGAATCTACAACAATCTGACCCCAAACTCAACTTAAATAATAAAATGATGTAAAATAACCCGAACTCAAAATAACCCAACTCGACCCACAATGTAAACCCTACTAACCCCATCATGATTATCACATTTACATATGAGCAAACAATTACAAACACTTGTCTTTTTTAAAAATAAATAAATAAATAAATGTGTGGGATCGTAACTGAAAATTTAAAATCATCTCTTCCTATTTTGTAGTGACGCCCGTCAGTGTTACACGGGGGCTAGGATGAGGATGGGGAAATTAGATCAGGGAAAAATATGGAAACGTTATTTCTTAAAAATTTAGAAAATAATGATAGTAGAAAATGACAAAAAAAATATACACACACACACATCATATTTTTTTTAAAAAATAGACCAAATCTACTAAAATTAAGAAAGAATTTTTTTTTTTTTTTAATATAAAACCACTACCTACCTTAGTTGATGTAATCCATTAATAAATTTTTTTTGAAAATTAAAAGAAAATCGGACGCTTTTGATACTGAATTTGAAATAAAAAAAATTGGGATGAATAACCACAAATGGACATTTTTGGAATAAAATAATATCAACTCAAATATGGAATGTAGGTAGGAATGGGATGTACAAATATGGAAGGTAGGAAGGGTGGAGAAGTTAGTAGGTGGGTGAAAGCAATGTTGCATGGGGACAGGGATGAGGACGGAACGAAACGTAAAAACGTCATTTCTTAAAAATTTAGAAAACGGGGACGGCAGGAAACGTAAAATATATATATATATATATATATATATATATAGATTAAATTAACTAAAATTAAGAGAGAAAAATAATTTTTTTCTAAAATTATTACTTATATTAATTAATTTTAATATTTTTTTAATAAAAAATTAATTAAATAATATTTTTTTAATAAAAATTAATTAAATAATTTTAATATAAATTTTAATCCCGAAACATTTTCGAAAGAGGAAATGTTTTCAGAATGGGGGAGACACCTGACTTCTGTCCCCGTACATCAGAGGGTGAAAGCGATATTATCTGTACCATAGTTTAATTATATATATATATATATATATATCTCATAATTTTTGGTTGTATATTAATAATGATAAGTATTTTATAATTAATTATAGATATATTATAATTATATTGAATATTCATCAGTATTTTTGTTGTGTCTAAACAACAACAACAATAATAATAATAATAACAAAATTATTTATAAATATACAATAATTATATTAAAATTTTAAAGTATATAAAAAAAGTATCCATACCATCATGCTTGCTGGGTAGAAGTAGAAGCCCATCAGTAGGATGTGTATTTCCCGATAATTCCCCTTATATATAGAGCAGAAGAAAATAGCTATCTAATTTCTTTCAGAAAGTCTGGAATGCTAGTTTCCTTATTATTCTTATTTTGGACTATCTGAAAGGAGCGAGGGAGAAGGGGGGGGGGGTGAGAGCATTTCTTTGGTGGAAAAGGAAAATCTTCCCCTTATTGAGCAGAAGAAAATAGCAGGAACACCAGGAAAGATAATCGGCCCAAAACAGAATGAAGAAAGATCAGATGGAGAAGTTCAAGTTTTGGTACGTCAAAATGGAATTACAGATGCCTCGGCAATTCAAGAAGAGCGAGTATTGCGAGATTAAAAGGGAAGGTAATTTTATGTGCCTATTCTCATGCCCTTGTGATTTCATGGATGTTAATGAAGATTGAACCTTATTAGAATATATTAATATTCTGTATTAATTATTCATATCTTGATGTAAAATTGGTTAGCTAATATTATGGGATCATATCCCCTAATTTAGGTTTGTTATTTGTATCCCTATAATCTCGAGTTACCTTAGCTGACTTAGGTAATTATGTATATATATATTGTACGTTCTATTAAGAAGGGAACGGAGGAGGAGAACATTCTTCATGGTATCAGAGTGCAAGAATTGATCCCCCGCTTCCGCCTTTCAGCGTCGGGTTTCATTTTTTTTTTTCTTCTTCTTCTACATACGAGTCCTTTCCTGTCACCATGTCCAACGACTCGACATCAAAATCTGCTCCCTTCCATCCCGCCTACTCTGTTTCCAACATCAAAAACTACGTGCAAATCACCCTCGAGACTGAGACCGTCCACTATGCCTCTTGGGCCGAGCTCTTCCTCAATACCGCTCGCGCCTTCGATGTTCTCGACCACATTGCTCCACCAAAAGACGCTGTCCTCACCAAAGACGCTAAATGGGATCGTCTCGATGCCATTGTCAAGCAATGGATCTACAGTTCCATCTCGCTCGATCTCCTTCACACCATCCTTGAACCCGGTGCAACAGCCCAAAAAGCTTGGGATCGTCTCAAGGACATCTTCAACGACAATCAGAATTCCCGTGCAGTAATGTTGGAACAACAGTTTACTAATATCCATATGGATAATTACCCCAACGTCTCATCATACTGCCAAGCCCTCAAAATGACCGCTGATCAATTAGCTAATGTCGGAGCCCCCGTCTCCGAGACTCGCCTTGTTCTCCAACTCGTCACACATCTGTCTGATGGTTACGATGTAACACCCCAAAATTTACAACTGAAAAATTTCGTTTACAGAGTTAAGTGCGGAAGCTAAAACAATAAAAACAAGGGGTGTTACCGCCACACTTGGTACAAGTCTGGTTCCCTCTACCATTCTCGTACCCAGTGCTGAGGCTAAAATCATTAATCCGCTTAAATTAATATCATGATTACAGAAATTGGGATAGAGAGAATGTTAGATAAATACTACTAATTGAAAACGACATTAGCAGTTTACGAAACTCGAGAGAGAAATTACAGTAGGACACAAGGGTCCAAATACAACCGGAATAAGACGACAAAAGAAACACCGGATAGTCCTACGCTCCCAAATCCGAACTATTAGCATTTGACTGAGCTCAGAGGCTAACCTGCAAAGTCCACTGCCCATTGAATAGGCAGGGGCCCACGAAAATGAACCCTTCAGTACTACGGTACTGAGCAACCCTTTATACCAAACTAATACGATAAATCAGCATGGAACACATGCAAGGCATACATTTAACATAGTATAAGATATATACATATAAATACGACGAATGAGATACAGTAATCACTCAGATGATCAATTTCTATCAAGGTCACGTACTACTCATTTTTATTTATCTGAAACAGCCAAACTAATTATTAAACCTCCCAGAAATACTCTCTGAGTAATAATTAAAACCCAACTTCAGCATAATTCACGTCTCAGCATAAATTCCCAAACAATCACGTACATCGCAGGTATAATTTACTAAGATTCATATCATCCCAGACATACTTACAGGTACAGCATAATAAATATGTAACGTCACAGGTAAACTTACAGACACAGCATAATAAGATCCATAATATCACGGGTATGCTCACAGACATAAAATCAACACAGGTAGGCACAAAGACCGCTACCAAAACCTCAGGTAGGCATGAAGGCTGCTACCGAAACCTCAGGTAGGCACAAAGGCTACTACCGAAAACACAGAAAACCTCAGGTAGGCACGAAGGCTACCGAAACCTCAGGTAGGCACGAAGGCTACTACTGAACCACAGGTAGGCACGAAGGCTGCTACCGAAACCTCAGGTAGGCACGAAGGCTGCTACCGAACAATCCAAAAATCATTAATTCCATTTTTATTTATTTTCTCGAGGGGAGATCAATCAACCTGAAGACACAAAGGTACTCCAGTCATACCGGCGCAACAAGGCGACACAGTATCCTACCGACTATCAACCCAAGGACGCAAAGGTACCCTGGTCGCACTGGTACACGAAGGTAACACAGTACCCTACCGACAAGGACACCTAATCCATAAGTATGCATACCCCCTATTAGTCCGCAGAACAGAATAGAGTAAGATGTAGGGCCTGACTGAGGCACTAAGGCACACCAGCAAAAATCCATATCAACCGTGGGCTAAACCACGTCCTTAGGGTAGCGATCCCTAGGAGCCACCATTCCCGATCTCGAGGTCTTTCACTTTAAATATTAGTATTTTATTAATGTGACCACGAAATCGCATAGAATACAGATAAATTAAATTCTCAGACTTAACCGCTCTTACTTATTTCCAATCATTCGAGACAAGAATAATCCATGTCAATTTTGAAGCCAACATTTAAAATATACTAAGGCCATCCTAGGCTCAATTATTCACATCCGGATACTTTAGGTCAAAAAGATAAAAATACCCCTCAGACTAAAAATTCCCAGATTATTATCTATTTAAAAACTAATTCTATTTTAATTTATTCACTTACCATGAAAAGGCTAAAACGCCATAAATAAATTATTAATTACACACTTTTAAATTATCAGATATGTCAAATGACTATTTTGCCCTTATACGTAATTTTACACATAAAATCATTTTCCACACCTTTAATCCATCCAAAATACATAATCACGTACTCAACAACAAATAATACATATTAGATATGATTTTCAAGATAAACATCATAATACATAAAAATGACTAAATTGCCCCTACGGCACACATCCATAATTAATTATTCCATAATTATTTCTAAGCATGCTCAAGCTATTATTCTATACATAATTATCATACAAATTATTTTTCCATCAATAGAATCATTTTAAAACATACTTTCATACCCGGCATAATTTATATCATATAACATGCTCGTTTTATCTGTTTTCATAATAACGATAATTAACACATAATTATATCAAGTAAATCATGCTTAACATATTTCATCAACCAAAAACCCTAATGTGCTATCACGCAATATTTATAATTTTAGTAAGATATAACGGTTACCTGAATTCCAGCAAAAACGCAAAAATAGCGGTATCCTACTAAATTTATCGGATCCCGCTAATCAACTTTTCGTACCTAAAAATAATACCAAAATTATTAAATTAATATCTATCAAGGAAAATAATAATTATAATATAAAAATATATATTTTTTGAAAAATACTAAAATACCCTTACACTTAAAATGGGTATCAATAATATATATATATATACCTTCTTTTTCTTTTTCTTTTTTTTTTTATATATACACACAACTCACGCTGCATGCAGCGTGGGTCATGCGGCGAAGGAACAAGGAAGGGGGGTTAGGCTTGGGGCTGGCTGCGGGCGGTGGTTCAATGGTAGCTGGCTGCTGGAGATTGGTGGCTGGGCTGGAAATATTGCCGGGGCTGCTGGATGCGAAGGTGACGGGCTGCGACGGGCGAGAGGGTGGCTGGGTTGGGGGTGCTGCACTGGACGAGAGGGTGGTGCAGGGTGGCGGCTGGGTTGGCTGCGGTGAGGGAGGAGTGGCTCGCTGGCGGTTGACTGCTGCGGCCTGGGTTCTGCGATGGGTTGCGCTGGTGGTGTGCTGCGGGCTGGTGTTCAGGGGCTGCATGCGATGGATTATAGTGCAGAGGCTGCGGGATGGGTGATGGTGGATGGTTGCTGTGCGGTGAGGGAGCTGGGAGTAGGGGCTGTCGAGGGTGGCTGGGCTGCGTGGCTGTTGGTGCTGCTCGGGAGAGAAACAGGGGCTTCGATGGGCTGCTGGATGCACGGAGCAGGGGGCGTATGTGTGTTATGTGCAGGGCAAAACCAACGAAATAGGGAGAGGGATGTGCGACGGGGAGACAGGAAGAAAAGGAAGAAAGAGAGAAGGTGCAGAGAGGGGTTGTTTGGGGTGAAGTATTCGAACAAAAATAAAGGGAAGGAGGGGTGCTGTTGGTGATCGATGGTGATCGAAAATGGAGGGGAGCAGAGAGAGAGCTGCGATGGGGTGCTGTGCGTGTGTGTCTGAAATGAAAGGGGGGGGGGCTGTTTGGGTTGGTCGGTGATGGTTCCGTGTGCGTGTGTACATGTCTATAAATTATCGACGGAACGGAGAGTTGGGTGGAGTGTATATGTGTGTATAAAATGTACGGACGGGACAAGAAAATCTTTCCGAGAAATATTCGGATAAGTCAGAGGGTAGAGTAGAGTTTATTTATTTAATTTTAAATTTAATTTAGATAGATTAAAATATCAGATAAAAATAGTTCGAAAAAAATTATTAGAATTTGGGTAAATTTAAAAATAGTCGGAAAGAGTAAAATAATCGAGAATAATTTTTAAGAAATTATTTTCGGTTACGGATCAAAATATTATTAATAAAATAATTTAAAATAGGATTTATGGGTAAAAATTAGGATTAATTTAAATAGCCTAATCTCCATCAAAATTTTAAACTAATTAAATTTATAATTAAACCGTTGAAATAATACGAAAAAATAATAACACTTTTAAGATTAAGCCCTCTAAAATAATAATTATAAATAATTATACGATTATAAATTTATAACTACGGTTTTGAAAAACGGGGTATTACATTACTACCCCCTTAAAAACAGACTTCGTCCCCGAAGTCTACGCCTAACTACTCGAAAATGCGCTAGGATACGCGAGGTACCCGGGGGAGCAACTACCCCCTTAAAAACAAAACCTATTTATGAGAGAGCGGCACGAAAACACGCAAAGCACGAAACCAACATCTCGAATCAATCGAGGAAAAGACGGCAGCATACCGGAAGGAAAAACACCGGGATCGAGCACCTGTTGATTTGCTTCTTTTGGATTGGCCGATCGAGTAGCTCTAAACTTCGGGTCCTGCTGAACTCTGTCGTGGGGTGCGCTGTAGCACTCAAAGCTCCTATGTCCGAGCTGACCACAGTCGTGACACTGAATCAACTTTCCCACACAATCCTTGCTTGGATGATCTCGTCTGCAACGGTGACAATGGTAGTGTCGGGTTGGTCTCTGACTAGCTCTGTTACGGAAACCATTTTGACCCTTTTGGCATCGACTAGAAGTCTGATGCTGAATGCTGGAAACTCTGGCACTATGGTGCTGACTCTTTTCTCTGGAATCCTGCACATCAGGTTTCCTCTTACCCAAAATCGAAGTCTGCTCCTGAACCAAGGTAGCGGCGACACACGCCCGCTCATACAATGTAGCCAAGTCATGGAAGGCAACTGCACCCATCATCTTCCTAATGCTGAAATGGAGTCCTTGCTCGAACTGGAAGACAACAGTAGCCTCACTAGCGGCTATGCCTGGAGCAAACATCAACAACTCTGTAAACCGTGCGTGGTACTCTCGAACTGTCAGACTTCCCTGAGTCAACTGCATAAACTCCTTGAGCTTGCCCCTTTTGAGACTCTCGGTGTAGAAATGCGAACGAAGTGCTGTCTTAAAGTTTTCCCAAGATAATGGCGGTCCTCCTTGAACACGAAAACCTACCCACCAAGCGTCTGCGGGTCCTCGAAGAAAATACGCAGCTATGCTAGCCTTTCGCGCTTCTAGACAATCGACTGCCTCAAACGTCCTATCAAAATCCCGAATCCATCCTTCTAGGATAACAGGGTCTTCTTCTCCGGCGTATGTCGGTGGATGATGATTCGAAACTCTCTGAAGCCAATCCTCTCCGATACCCTCCTGTGGGTGATACGGAGGTGGTGGAGGCTGAGGCTGAGGCTGAGACGGACGCTGAACGAACTCCATAAAAGCCTCGAATGCTCTTTCCAAATGGCCAATACGTTCACTTAAGGTCATGCTGAACTAGCTATAAAACAGAAAACATGTTAAGAAAGATCCTATCTTACTAGCACATAACATATAAGCACAATTCAAATACCACTTAGTCTACCCACACTCGAATACTCACAAGACTAATTCGGGTTTAAAATCACTGAAAGATGATAAAAACATTTTCCGGTTAAAACATTTAGGATCGTGAGAACCGAATCTCTAACCGAAACCCGATTCTCAACAACCAAAAGCTCTGATACCATTTGTAACACCCCAAAATTTACAACTGAAAAATTTCGTTTACAGAGTTAAGTGCGGAAGCTAAAACAATAAAAACAAGGGGTGTTACCGCCACACTTGGTACAAGTCTGGTTCCCTCTACCATTCTCGTACCCAGTGCTGAGGCTAAAATCATTAATCCGCTTAAATTAATATCATGATTACAGAAATTGGGATAGAGAGAATGTTAGATAAATACTACTAATTGAAAACGACATTAGCAGTTTACGAAACTCGAGAGAGAAATTACAGTAGGACACAAGGGTCCAAATACAACCGGAATAAGACGACAAAAGAAACACCGGATAGTCCTACGCTCCCAAATCCGAACTATTAGCATTTGACTGAGCTCAGAGGCTAACCTGCAAAGTCCACTGCCCATTGAATAGGCAGGGGCCCACGAAAATGAACCCTTCAGTACTACGGTACTGAGCAACCCTTTATACCAAACTAATACGATAAATCAGCATGGAACACATGCAAGGCATACATTTAACATAGTATAAGATATATACATATAAATACGACGAATGAGATACAGTAATCACTCAGATGATCAATTTCTATCAAGGTCACGTACTACTCATTTTTATTTATCTGAAACAGCCAAACTAATTATTAAACCTCCCAGAAATACTCTCTGAGTAATAATTAAAACCCAACTTCAGCATAATTCACGTCTCAGCATAAATTCCCAAACAATCACGTACATCGCAGGTATAATTTACTAAGATTCATATCATCCCAGACATACTTACAGGTACAGCATAATAAATATGTAACGTCACAGGTAAACTTACAGACACAGCATAATAAGATCCATAATATCACGGGTATGCTCACAGACATAAAATCAACACAGGTAGGCACAAAGACCGCTACCAAAACCTCAGGTAGGCATGAAGGCTGCTACCGAAACCTCAGGTAGGCACAAAGGCTACTACCGAAAACACAGAAAACCTCAGGTAGGCACGAAGGCTACCGAAACCTCAGGTAGGCACGAAGGCTACTACTGAACCACAGGTAGGCACGAAGGCTGCTACCGAAACCTCAGGTAGGCACGAAGGCTGCTACCGAACAATCCAAAAATCATTAATTCCATTTTTATTTATTTTCTCGAGGGGAGATCAATCAACCTGAAGACACAAAGGTACTCCAGTCATACCGGCGCAACAAGGCGACACAGTATCCTACCGACTATCAACCCAAGGACGCAAAGGTACCCTGGTCGCACTGGTACACGAAGGTAACACAGTACCCTACCGACAAGGACACCTAATCCATAAGTATGCATACCCCCTATTAGTCCGCAGAACAGAATAGAGTAAGATGTAGGGCCTGACTGAGGCACTAAGGCACACCAGCAAAAATCCATATCAACCGTGGGCTAAACCACGTCCTTAGGGTAGCGATCCCTAGGAGCCACCATTCCCGATCTCGAGGTCTTTCACTTTAAATATTAGTATTTTATTAATGTGACCACGAAATCGCATAGAATACAGATAAATTAAATTCTCAGACTTAACCGCTCTTACTTATTTCCAATCATTCGAGACAAGAATAATCCATGTCAATTTTGAAGCCAACATTTAAAATATACTAAGGCCATCCTAGGCTCAATTATTCACATCCGGATACTTTAGGTCAAAAAGATAAAAATACCCCTCAGACTAAAAATTCCCAGATTATTATCTATTTAAAAACTAATTCTATTTTAATTTATTCACTTACCATGAAAAGGCTAAAACGCCATAAATAAATTATTAATTACACACTTTTAAATTATCAGATATGTCAAATGACTATTTTGCCCTTATACGTAATTTTACACATAAAATCATTTTCCACACCTTTAATCCATCCAAAATACATAATCACGTACTCAACAACAAATAATACATATTAGATATGATTTTCAAGATAAACATCATAATACATAAAAATGACTAAATTGCCCCTACGGCACACATCCATAATTAATTATTCCATAATTATTTCTAAGCATGCTCAAGCTATTATTCTATACATAATTATCATACAAATTATTTTTCCATCAATAGAATCATTTTAAAACATACTTTCATACCCGGCATAATTTATATCATATAACATGCTCGTTTTATCTGTTTTCATAATAACGATAATTAACACATAATTATATCAAGTAAATCATGCTTAACATATTTCATCAACCAAAAACCCTAATGTGCTATCACGCAATATTTATAATTTTAGTAAGATATAACGGTTACCTGAATTCCAGCAAAAACGCAAAAATAGCGGTATCCTACTAAATTTATCGGATCCCGCTAATCAACTTTTCGTACCTAAAAATAATACCAAAATTATTAAATTAATATCTATCAAGGAAAATAATAATTATAATATAAAAATATATATTTTTTGAAAAATACTAAAATACCCTTACACTTAAAATGGGTATCAATAATATATATATATATACCTTCTTTTTCTTTTTCTTTTTTTTTTTATATATACACACAACTCACGCTGCATGCAGCGTGGGTCATGCGGCGAAGGAACAAGGAAGGGGGGTTAGGCTTGGGGCTGGCTGCGGGCGGTGGTTCAATGGTAGCTGGCTGCTGGAGATTGGTGGCTGGGCTGGAAATATTGCCGGGGCTGCTGGATGCGAAGGTGACGGGCTGCGACGGGCGAGAGGGTGGCTGGGTTGGGGGTGCTGCACTGGACGAGAGGGTGGTGCAGGGTGGCGGCTGGGTTGGCTGCGGTGAGGGAGGAGTGGCTCGCTGGCGGTTGACTGCTGCGGCCTGGGTTCTGCGATGGGTTGCGCTGGTGGTGTGCTGCGGGCTGGTGTTCAGGGGCTGCATGCGATGGATTATAGTGCAGAGGCTGCGGGATGGGTGATGGTGGATGGTTGCTGTGCGGTGAGGGAGCTGGGAGTAGGGGCTGTCGAGGGTGGCTGGGCTGCGTGGCTGTTGGTGCTGCTCGGGAGAGAAACAGGGGCTTCGATGGGCTGCTGGATGCACGGAGCAGGGGGCGTATGTGTGTTATGTGCAGGGCAAAACCAACGAAATAGGGAGAGGGATGTGCGACGGGGAGACAGGAAGAAAAGGAAGAAAGAGAGAAGGTGCAGAGAGGGGTTGTTTGGGGTGAAGTATTCGAACAAAAATAAAGGGAAGGAGGGGTGCTGTTGGTGATCGATGGTGATCGAAAATGGAGGGGAGCAGAGAGAGAGCTGCGATGGGGTGCTGTGCGTGTGTGTCTGAAATGAAAGGGGGGGGGGCTGTTTGGGTTGGTCGGTGATGGTTCCGTGTGCGTGTGTACATGTCTATAAATTATCGACGGAACGGAGAGTTGGGTGGAGTGTATATGTGTGTATAAAATGTACGGACGGGACAAGAAAATCTTTCCGAGAAATATTCGGATAAGTCAGAGGGTAGAGTAGAGTTTATTTATTTAATTTTAAATTTAATTTAGATAGATTAAAATATCAGATAAAAATAGTTCGAAAAAAATTATTAGAATTTGGGTAAATTTAAAAATAGTCGGAAAGAGTAAAATAATCGAGAATAATTTTTAAGAAATTATTTTCGGTTACGGATCAAAATATTATTAATAAAATAATTTGAAATAGGATTTATGGGTAAAAATTAGGATTAATTTAAATAGCCTAATCTCCATCAAAATTTTAAACTAATTAAATTTATAATTAAACCGTTGAAATAATACGAAAAAATAATAACACTTTTAAGATTAAGCCCTCTAAAATAATAATTATAAATAATTATACGATTATAAATTTATAACTACGGTTTTGAAAAACGGGGTATTACATACGATGGGGTGGCAACCATCATTCAACAGAGTGACCCCCTCCCGCCATTCTACAAAGCCCGCTCCATGCTCACCCTGGAAGAAACCCGACGCGCCAAAACCACTGTTGCCTCCTATGATTCAGCCCTCGTCGCTTCTCAGTCCTCCTCAACCTCCAATGACTCGAAACAGCAACGCTCCTCGTCCCACAACAACGGCAACTCCTCCAACTCCAGCAACTACAAAGGCAAGGGTCATCGCAACAATCGCAACAACTATAGAGGTAAAAACCTCGGAGGGAATGGCTCGAATAAACAGAATGGTCGACACCAACAAGGCTCCTCCATTCCCTCCACCTGGACTTGGGTTCCTTATACTCAATGGCCTTTGCAACCGCAGCAAGGGTGGCCGGCGCCACCCTGTCCGTACCCTACAAGTGCCTGGACTCCTCCCTCCACCAATCGCTCCCCTGGCATACTCGGGCCGCGCCCTCAACAGGCTTTTCTTGCGCAGCCCAATGATGTCGGGACGCCTCAAGGTGCTTTTGTCCCCACCGATATCGCTACCGCGATTCAGACTCTCAACCTTCAACAGCCCGACGACAACTATTATATGGATACTGGAGCGTCGTCACACATGACCTCACACAATGGTAATCTCGTTTCTTATTCTCTTTTGCGTGGTAATCGTTATATTGTAGTCGGTAATGGCACTACGATTCCTATTCGTGGCATTGGTAACACTTCCCTCCCTTCCTTCCACAAAAATTTATCCTTGAAAAATGTTTTACACGTCCCTCACCTCATTAAAAATTTAGTATCGGTTCGCAAATTTACAGTTGATAATTGTGTATCCGTTGAATTTGACCCGTTTGGTTTTTCCGTAAAGGATCTCAAGACGGGGATGCCGATTATGCGAAGTAATAGCACGGGGGACCTCTACCCTCTCCTACCAACCATACCTGCCACCACTGCATACCCTCAAGCTCTCACTGCCATTTCTTCCGATATTTGGCACGGACGCTTAGGTCATCCGGGCTCTAGCATTTTTAATTCCTTCTGTCAAAATAACGACATTTCATGTCGACCTCGTAGGTCCTTGTCGCTCTGTCACTCGTGCCAATTGGGCAAACATGTTAAACTTCCATTTCATGAGTCTATCTCTCATACTTTGAGTCCCTTTGATATTTTGCATACTGATTTGTGGTGTTCACCTGTCGTAAGCTCAAATAATCACCGCTATTACATTCTTTTTCTTGATGACTTTACCAATTTTTTATGGACATTTCCTCTCATTCAAAAATACCAAGTTTACGACATACTTACTAACTTCCACCATATGATCAAGACTCAATTTAATTATCAAATAAAAACATTACAGTGTGACAATGGTCGCGAATTCGACAATTCCCCCCTACACAAATTTTTTGCTGCACAAGGCATGCTATTCCGCTTTTCTTGCCCGCACACTTCCCCTCAAAATGGTAAGGCCGAGCGAAAAATTCGAACCATCAACAACATAGTCCGAACCCTCCTTCTACATGCCCACATGCCGCCCTCTATGTGGCCTCACGCCCTCGCCATGGCCACTTACCTACATAATATTCTCCCTAGCAAGGCAAACAACCTCAAATCCCCCACATCGAGCCTCTATCACCGCACTCCCTCTTATAGCCACCTACGCACTTTTGGGTGTTTATGTTACCCGCATACTCCACCTTCCACCATACACAAACTTGCCCCTCGAGCGACCCCGTGCGTCTTCTTAGGCTACCCGTCTTCTCATCGCGGATACAAGTGTCTCAATCTTGTCACTAAGGCAATTATTATAGCTCGTCACGTGACTTTTGACGAGTCGGTTTTCCCTTTGCTGGCCCTCAACCCACGGCCCCTTCTACCTATGACTTTCTTACCCAAGACCCATCTCCCTATATGACCCATCACATACAAAACTCCCAACCCGTGCCCGCCCAAGACGTTCCTCAACCCGAGACCTCTCCTGCCCATAATGCCGAGGCCTCCTCTGCCCATCATACCGAGGCCTCTCCTGCCTCCTCCCCAACCCGTGACTCACCTCCTACTCCTCCAATACCTACCATAACCTCGCCCCAAATGGCCACCCGAGCCCACCATGGGATATTCAAACCCAAGCCCATATTCGACCTATGCACAACAACCCTCTCCCAGGTCCCCAAGTGTCCCAAAACTGCCCTCCAAGACCCGAATTGGAATCGCGCCATGAAAGACGAATTCGATGCCCTCATTAAGAATGAGACATGGGTCCTTGTTCCTCGACCTCCGGATGTCAATATAACTCGTTGTCTTTGGTTGTTTAAGCATAAGTTTAAGGCTAATGGTGATTTGGAGCGATACAAAGCTCGTCTTGTGGTTAATGGCAGATCCCAACAGGTTGGTGTTGATTGTGATGAAACCTTTAGCCCGGTGGTCAAACCCGCTACTATTCGCACCGTTCTCAGCCTTGCCGTGTCAAAGAAATGGCCCATTCACCAGCTCGATGTGAAAAATGCATTCCTTCATGGCCATCTTGCCGAGACCGTGTATATGCACCAACCACCCGGATTTCGAGACCGCTCTCGTCCCGACCATGTATGCCTTCTGAAAAAATCCTTATATGGTCTCAAACAAGCACCGCGGGCCTGGTATCAACGATTTGCTAATTATGTCTCTACCATAGGGTTCACCCACAGCAAATCCGATACTTCCCTCTTCATATACTGTGACGGTGACAAGGTTGCTTATCTCCTCTTATATGTTGATGATATCATTCTTACTACATCAACGGACTCTCTACGGGTACATATAATGTCTCTTCTCCGTTCCGAGTTTGCCATGACGGATTTGGGTCCCCTCAATTTCTTCCTCGGCATCGCTGCAGTTCGCCACTCACACGGTTTGTTCTTGCATCAGACGAAATTTGCACAGGAGATAATTGCTCGGGCGAACATGTCTTCTTGTAAACCCGCCCAAACTCCAGTTGACACTAAGTCTAAACTTAGTGCCACTGGCGGCAAACCCGTCTCTGAACCGGCTTTATATCGCAGTCTTGCGGGGGCATTGCAATATTTAACATTTACCCGTCCCGACATCTCTTACGCGGTTCAACAAATCTGCCTTTTTATGCACGACCCGCGTGATGAACATCTCGGTGCTCTCAAGCGAATCATTCGCTATCTCCAAGGTACGTCCCATTATGGCCTGCATCTAACCACGTCGACCACCAGCTCCCTCACGGCCTACACTGACGCCGACTGGGGAGGGTGCCCCGACACGCGTCGATCCACTTCCGGGTATTGTGTCTACCTTGGTGATAATTTACTTTCATGGTCATCGAAAAGACAAGCCACTGTATCCCGGTCCAGTGCGGAGGCCGAATACCGTGGCGTTGCCAATGTCGTAGCCGAGTCATGTTGGCTTCGAAACTTATTACTCGAGCTACAGTGTCCGATTAACCGTGCTACTATTGTTTACTGTGATAATGTGTCCGCAATCTACCTCTCGGGCAACCCTGTCAATCACCAACGCACTAAACACATCGAGCTTGATATCCATTTTGTCCGTGAAAAAGTCGCGCTTAATCAAATTCAAGTCCGTCATGTCCCTTCCCGTTACCAGTTCGCTGATCTTTTCACGAAGGGCCTACCCAAAATTTTATTTGACGACTTTCGATCCAGCCTCAACGTTCGACCACCTCCCGCTTCGTCTGCGGGGGTGTATTAGAATATATTAATATTCTGTATTAATTATTCATATCTTGATGTAAAATTGGTTAGCTAATATTATGGGATCATATCCCCTAATTTAGGTTTGTTATTTGTATCCCTATAATCTCGAGTTACCTTAGCTGACTTAGGTAATTATGTATATATATATTGTACGTTCTATTAAGAAGGGAACGGAGGAGGAGAACATTCTTCAAACCTCTCTCTTTCTGATACAAAATTTATTAGATAAGGTATACATGCAGGTGTATTCAAACATAAAATATCTGATATAGCGGGGCCGAACCTCTTTAATTAATCTCCCCAGCCACTTAAAATAAAATTCATATAATGAAATATATATATATATATATGGGGTGGTGAGTGGTCAGGTCAGTCACATACCTTCAAACACAAAGCCTATTTTTGATGAATCTGAATAGTGAGGAATCGCAAAGCCACGAGGTTGCAGAACAAGCCTACCACCACTAACATTAGCCTCGCTGAGCATAGGAAGCGATGTGCCGCTCCAGCTGTCGTACGAACCTTCTCCTCCCTCAAATAACTTCTCATGCTGCTTCGTTGCTAGTAACATCTTTTCCATGGTAGCCACCCAAAACTTGCCGGTGAATAAGATCCTGACTAATGCAGATAGGAACCTCATATATCGGCCGAGTGTTCCACGGAAACGAAGACAAAAACGGAGATATAGAAATAAAAAAGGAAGGAAAATACGAAAATATTATTTCTTAAAACTTTAAAACACTACCACAGAATGAAATACTAAAAAAGAAATTATATATATACACATACATTATATATATTTTAAAAAATTAGATTAAATTTACTAAAATTAAAAGAATCTTTTTTAAACTACTATCTATATTAGTTGATATAAATTATTAATAATTTTTCATAAAAAAATTTAATCAGATAATTTCAATATTAATTTTGATATTAAAAATTTTAAATTAAAAAAAAAAACATTTTCAGAATGTTTCTATGCTTCACTGAATCTAGCCACTCTCATGCATGCTCTCTCTCTTAAGGAAATTACCAAGTGGACGCCTGCACCGGTGGACCAGTTGATATGTTGAGTCTTAATTGGGTCATGTATGTGATTCAAATAATTTTTGATATTATTTATGACGGCACGTTTAAATTGAAACCATTTTATATATTTAAACTATTTTTGAAATTTGTAATGAAATTTATATAGATTTTGACGGCCCTACAATATTTTAATCGTAACTTTTTGTTTTATCTAAATTTAAATTTTTAAGTAAAGGTAAATTTGACAGCTAAACTTTTTGTTTTTATTTGTATAGCGTTACTCTAAAACTTATCCTTATAAACAGGACCGAAAGGTACCGTTGAATTGAGTCGGCTACTTGATTGTTTTTTCCCTCTGTATCGTAGAGATACACGCAGGTCAGCAACACTTTACACGCGGTCGGCGGCTCCATCGTTGAAAAAAAAAAAAAACAGACGAAGGAAATGAAAAGGCTACACGTGAAGAAGTAGAAGGAAAGTTTTTCGTTTTTGTCACTTCTTTCGGCTCAACTCTAAAAGGAGAACAGGCTACAAACATTTTTCTCTGGTTCCATAGTTATTCCGGTAGTATATTCTTTTTTTTTTTATGAGATTTTGAATTATAATTACACTATTTTCCGTACATATTTTAGATGTAAGAGATTTTATGGATCTCTTCGGATAAAATATTTATACTAATTCGAACAATCATAATATAAAAGTTTGATTTCTATCCATAGCTAAAATAATTGATTGTGAGTCTATTCTTCATGGCCACTTACGATGATATTTTCTGTACTTTTAAGATACATACTACTATTTATCTTTGTCGTGTTGGTATACGATAGGATAAATAACAACATCTAAAATAAACATAGTATCTTTTGAAGGGGGGGGGGGAGATAAAATTTTGTGCACCGTAGGTAGAGAAAAAAATATATGCTTAAGGCTAAGGCATGTTCTTCTTCGTTTATTTTTACATATCTTATACGATCCAAACTCATTCAGTCTGCATTACTTTTTTTAATGATTTATTATTATCATTGTTATTATCATTAATTTAATATTAACACAAGGGACCTAAGGATTAGAGATAGAGTTGTCGAAAGTTGGTCTAATTCGTCCGACCTAACCTAATAAAGCTTAAAAGTTCATCAATCCAATCCGATATCAATTTAACTCGATAAAACTAAAGTCAATATTAACCTATTATGATAGTATTAAAAAAATATACATATTTTATTATTAATTGAAAGCTTTTAAAAATATATTATTTTTATAAGTTCTACTTATTTTTCATACTTTTATTATGGATATCTTTATTCATCCACGATAGTCTAATTAGTAGTAATAATTACCATCATTATTTTCTTTGCAATAATGTGTATTTTTAATATTCTATTTTATAGAGGAAAAATCTCAAAAATAAAAATTATTATAATTAAAAAGGTAAAATATTAGGAAGTAATAAAGTAAAATATATATAATAATTTACTAGAAAAATGGCAAATATAAATTTGATGATTTTATTAGCGTAGAATAACATATATTATTTAATTACAAAGGTGAAGTATTTTATGCTAATACATTCATAATTTACTATATTATATATTACTAGCTTATAATCTCATGTTACTATATTATACATTACAAGTTTATGAGCCCATATAATGCATAAACCTATAACACATGAATATTTATATAAATATATAGTTAATATTAAGTAAAAAAAAGTATGTATAATTGTAATGTTAATAAATGAATATATATAATATTTGTGAATATATATATATAATGATTATTTTATTAGAAAGGTGATAAATACAAAAATAATAATTTTATTAACTAAAAAATTATGAGAATTTAGATATATAAATCTAAGTATGGAATACATCTAGTATTCATGAATATATATATATATATAGTGATTAACTGTAAAAATTTAGACACATATTTATAACAGAGAGCAAATATTCACAAAATTCTATTTTTATTTGTTATTATATAGTTTAGATTTTAGGAGGAACATTCACGAATAACTTTAAAATATACTAAACCTTTTAATATGGTTTTCTTTTTAACGTGATGTTTTACCATAGTTTTAGGATCTAAATTTTCTGATCATACCTAATCATACATGATCTCATTATAATATTGATCTTCTCTAAATTAAAATCTAACGGGTTATTATTATTAATACCATTATTAGTATAAAAATTATTATTACTTCTTATTGATAATGATATTATCTAATCTGAATATAAGATAAGGAAAATAGGGTATAGTTGTTGTAGGTATATTAAGCATATCATAAAATTTATTGGTATTACTTATTAAAATAGAGTTTAAATATTTAATTCAAAGCTACAATAGGATCCCAATTGTTAATGGACCCATTACTATTATACCAATAGTATAAGAGTTTGATAATTGTGATGTATGATCACTATAGGTTAATTATATATGTATAATTTTTTTCTCAAACCATAAAGCATATAGCTATTGCTTACTTGTATAGAATATTTGAAGACATACTTATTTACATTTGTCCTAATTACATGAATTTTTATAAAAACAAATGGTTCAATTTTAGTCACAAATTTTCAATTTATTATTATCAACAATAAAATGTAAAAAATATTGATTCTCTTATAAATTATAATTATATACATAATTAAAATTAAATTATGTCAATGTATACTTGTTATCCGGGCACCACAGGAAGTAAGAGCTTAAGAAACCAACTTTTTTGGTTGTTAATAACAAAATTTTAGTTGCTCGGCCAAAGATAAAAGTCATCACAGTTTGTCGCTACTAGTCCCTCACTAAAAGCTTCTGCAATAGACTTTTTTCTTTGGTCATTAATACACCGGCAATAACATATAATATTAGCCCCTAGCAAAAATAGCAAAATTATAAAATAATAATTGCTAAAAGTAAGAGCGAAAACATATATGTTGGTCAATAAAAGTAAATAACAATGATGTATAATACGGGTGACTACAGCTAATGGCGGCGACATAAAATAATGGTCAATTAAAGTAATAGTAATAGTATAAAATAAAGGTCGTCAATAATAAGAGCAAATAAAATATGTTGGTTCGTAAAAGTAAGTATAATATTGGTCGCTAAAGACAATGACGACAAAAAAGCTGCATCGTTATAATTGACATTAACAATCAATTTATCTTATCATAATTAGATAAATACAAAATTATCATATACATCAATTACAATCACATATTTTATCGTCATTAAGCACCACATAATCCGTAACTATCATCTATGAAATTTTTTGTTGGTAATGTCATTTGTGATAAAATTTATATACCTGTTTTATTCATCCATATCGGAAATCACTAATGCCACAACTATATATATATATATAGTTATAGTGAATATAGCCACAAGTTAAACCTCCGGAAACCATTTATCGATATGCATATGCAGGCATTTTCCAATATCAATACATTTCTTGAATCCCTTGTACACAAATATTAACAAAAATCTACACAAATAATTTATATATAGTATAAAAAATAATTCATGTCATAAATGCTTCGAAAATAAAAATAATATCAACTATATACATACTGTGAACTTGGATGGTGATTGAATTCTAAAGGGTAGTTTGGGGAAGAGTTTGAACTTTCTGTCTGATTGCTGTTCTTATAATATAGCTTATTTTTGCTGTATAAATTTTTAGGTTGCTGGGATCCTATCTAGCTTTTTTGTTTGGTTGAACTACCTATTTGTGGTATGCTTCTAGCTGGATCAATTTAATAGTTTGGCTATCTCAACGAAGAAAAGGAGTCACTCACTACCCGAAGGAATCCCCACGACAATGCTGATATGAAACATAAATGGATGCGACCGCCAGATAAAACAAAAGTGGGTTCAAAAAGCTAGTAACAACATTGCTGTGAAATTTTAGGCTTATTAGAAACAAAGCTAGACATGTGTGTGTTGGAGGATAAAGCTACCTAGCCCCTATGAACCTCGAGTTTAGATTTGTTTGTTACGATTCTTTCCTTAAGATCATTTATTGTTGTTGTTGTTGTGGTACGACGTTACCCTATGTAATCTTTTTCTAAGGGTACTCTTATTTCCACGTGTATATAGCCCAAATATGCCCAGGGTACCTGTAAATATCCTTCATAAATATATATATATATATGATAAAAAATAAAAATTAGGCATGAAAAGTTACACTCAAGTTATAGAGTATATCATTGTTTCTCAACGTAAAATAAAACCAACTTTGTAACTAAGTGAACAACATTAAAGACGAGGACCATAAAAAATATGTGACAAAAACCTGACTCAACTATCCATCCTTATCCAAACAACTCCTCTAGTATAAACATATCAAACTGATCAAGCAAAACCGAAAAAACAAAATCACTGGAAAGAGAAGAAGCATCTCCACTTTTCCATGAACATTTGATTAACTTCTCACAATTATCAACATTTAAAAAAATATTTCCGGTTGCAAAGCCTTCACACGAATTCACCATCAGATACAACAATAGTGAGGAAGGCGTACAAATGATATAACAAAGCAAAGTTTGCACGAAATTAATCATAATTTCTCTTGTACTACCACGAGTTCCTAACAAGTAGAGAAATGTGTAAGACCACCTCAAAAAACCTATATCCACTATCTACACCATTTTAGCAATGTTGCAACTATTTTCTAAATCCTAAATTGTACAATCCCTGCTAATCAAAACATTAGGAGATTTCTTCTACTATGGCTAACAGTTTTTCGAACTTCTATGGGCAGTCTCTTTGGGTCTTATATTTAAATAGAAGAGTAACCTATCTATTCTATTTTGTCAAAATGGTATTTTATATATTTAAGCACATTGGAGATTACACCAAAAATTTAGCCTATGCTAGTGTATTTAATGTTCACAAGGTCCTAGCCCACGTTACTTCAACGAAAAAATATAATATTCTCGGGAGAGGATAAGGGATTTTTATCACCAATAGGACAATCTTGCTTAGCATTATTGGAGTCGTGCAACTTTGGAGGATTAAATATCACTTATCATGAATGACTTACATCTCTTCAACCCTCCAACAACTTCAACATTTAAGTGAAGTACAATTCTCCAAACAAACTACTCATTAAAGAAGGATAAGGAAGCATTAATTAGGAAGCTAGGATAAATAAAAAAAAGAAACGTATGTATTTAATCTCATCCAAAAGAAAATAAAAGAGGACATCGAAACCCTATCTCCAAGAGCTTTTCATGAAGAGATATTTACCATACTATTTTCATAGAGGGACACTGCTAAAATCAAACCATATTAGTTTTCTTCATAATCTTATCTATTGATGTTGATCCCTTTCTTTCTAGTTCCATCTTCAACGCACAAGTTTGGTTAGCAAGAGAGAGGACTAAGGGAGATAAACTCAAAGTTTGTAAATAGCATCCCTTGTGCTTCATATGGACTCAATTTTTTTTTACATATAGTAGGACACGTATATTGCAATCACAAAAGGGTTGCCAAAGCAAGTGCCTATGAGCTTTGTACTTAAAAAACTTGGTTTCCTTCATCATCTCAATCTACAGAGCAAAGACAACTCAAGCTATTACAAACAAGTAATTCAGAAATCTAATGGAGCAATGTCGTTGCCAACCCACAAAAGTTAAAATAATGATATAGTAACATAAAATGCATTATCAAAACTATCGAAATAAAAATTATGTATTATCATTTATATATTTTTTTTTATGTTGAGTTATATCCCCATTTCTCTCATTTTCATCTTCTATAATTTTAACTTTATATATATATCGGTTTATGCAATGTCTAAGTTCTATGTAATAGAAATAATATTTCTTTTTATATTGGAATAATAAATATAGTTATTTTTATTGAACTAAGTAGTGACCTTTTAATTATAATTTGAGCTTTATGATAATTTATAGTTTTTTAATCTATTTTATTGGTAGATTTAATCATGCCTTTTGAAAATTGTTAAAGTCTTAAAATATCTTTATTATTTACCCATGAAAATAAAGTGATATAATATTCTTATTTTATTTAATTGTAATAGAAATCTCATAATTGTCTTTAATATTCGTGATGTGATAAATGATAACTATACGTTGTATCATTATTTTATGATCACCCTTATTTCATCCAATTATTTTTAAGTAATCAAATATTTGAACTATTATACTTGTATATATATAAAAAAATACCCATCTATCATATCCTACATTAGGTGTGTATTTAAAAGAAGTATTTGATCAATAAATTAAAAAAAATGAGATAACATAATTATTATATACTTATATTAATACATTACTGTGGATAAACAGGATATCTCATTTTTAACATATCAAAATACAAAAAATGAAAAGTGAAATTAGATAGATAAAGATGGGTTTGAAGTTAGAATTGTTTTGAATTCAATTTGACTAGAAAATTTGAATTAATATGATTCAGATAAACCAATCACTAGTTTATTACCTTGTAATTTAAAATACTCCAAACTAACATAATTATATTCAAGCCAACCTAGGAACCAATCAATTCTAAACTAGAAGTAAAATTGATTTAAACTCAACTAGAGTTGATAAGTTAACCAAAGACAAAATAATTTGAAAATGACTAAACCAAACTCGAGTGGTTAACCAAAAAAAAAAACTTGAACTCAAATTAAGTCAAGTGAACCAATTTGACTTGATAAATTGATTCAAACTCAAAATTACCCTAGCTTGAAGCTATAAATCATCTGAAGTAAGTCCAACCTAATTGAAAAAGTGATCCAATACTAAAATAAGTAATGACTTAACCTAAACTTGAATAAAGTTATTAAATTGACTCAAGCCCAAAATAACCCTATTATAAGTAATTAAATTAACCCAATTTAACCGAAATATGAAATTATCTCCTTCTAGATAAGCTCGGCCCAAATCTTCTAAAATTTAAAATGACCTAACTTGCCAAGTTAACCTAAAATGATCTGAGCACAAACCATTAAATTACCCAAACCAAAAATCACTCAAACTTGAGTTGCATTTGCCTAAATATGACCTGAGTCATAAGTTAATTCAAAATGTTCCAAACCCAAAATGACTTGACCCAATTGGAACTACAATTGACCCACAAATGAAAACAACATGAACCAAGTTTGAGATGACCCTTTACAACCCAATCTAATTAATGCCTCTATCTAGAGAGTGTTAGAGTGAGAACATAAATAGAGGAAAAGGTAAAAGAAATTATACCAGGTGATTCATAACATGTCATGCATTACTAATGAGGCCTTACATTTATAGAGGTTGAATACAAGGGAGGGGTAAAGGGAATGGGAGTATTCTAGGCAAGCCGCCCTTGATAAGGGGGGTTGATGTCACACATGGGATTATGAGCCAATCCAAGTGTAACATCCCAATTTTTTAACCCTAAACACCTTACATGATTTTGCTTGTACAAAATTTCTAAAATTATTTTTATTGAATTATATTTATTTCGTATTAAATTTGAGCCTTTCATAGGTCATTTTACTCATCTGTAAAAAGTTGCATTTTTTGAAATTCTTTTGAATTAGTCATTTTTGCTTACTTTCAACTTGTCAAAACTTGTAACTTGTTATTAAAATATTTCTAAGCTTTTCCAATCATTTATTCTATTTTAATTCATCTGTACTTTCCAAATTGGTAAATTGTGGAAACTTCTATTTACACAATTTGACCATTTTAGCCATTTTTATCTATTTAAATATTTTTGAACTCCAAATTAGTTATGAAATCAAATATGTTTATGTATTTGATTTTATAAAATATTTCCAAATCACCTTGTATCAATTTGAACATATGTTATTTATTTTGCTCATTTTGAGAGAGAAAAAACATGTTTATGCAAATTTTCCATTTTGTCATTCTACCTCATTTTTGTTCATTCAAGCTTCAAACATTTTTTTTTCAAATATTTTTATATATTTGGATTTTTAAAATTATTACATATTTTCCCATGAATTTCCACATTTTCAAGGTTTATTTGATATTTTTTCAATAAATCCCTATTTAACCCCTTTTCTTCAAAAGTTATTTCCCTTCTCATTGACTCACCTGAGCCTTCCCTAACAGTAAAACTGGATTCTTGTTTTATTTGGGTCCATTTGGCTACATCCTTTATAACTCTCTCTTTTTATGCATAACCCCCCAAAGCATCTTACATAATCAATCACTTTTTCATTCAAGTAATTAGCAAGTTGAGCTTGTCCCTTATCCTAATGACTCTCGCATCAATTTTGGGAAAAAATTCAAGGCATCATATGTACCTCATAACCCAAACACAGGCCCCTTTCATTTACTTTCACATTCACCAAAAACAAATACCCAAGTATTGTGCCTTGCTTTGTTGCTTCCTCTGTGCTAAACTACTGTAGCTTTATGTGCCCCTATACCGCAACATTTTCTTTGGTTTTTCGCTTGAAATTTAATCTCCCCACAGCATTATTCGTTTTTTTTAGCGTTGGATAGTTTGATGTTTTTTTGGGTGGTCTTTTGTTGATGATTGATACATTTTTGTGCTCCAAATTTGGTGAATAGTTGGTGCTCTTGAGCCCAGGTTTGTGCCACCTTCCTACACTCTTCCCTTGGTTTTTATTTGGATTTAAAACTTGCAAAAAAATCCCTCCTTTATTCCCTCTATACTCAACATACAAGATCCTTCAAACTCCTTCATAGAATCTTTGCCTTTTCCCTCAAGTAGATTTGTTTGTATTCCTTCTCTTCTTAGTTTTTTGGGTTTGATTACTTACAGTGTATATGTGTAAGTGTAACACCCCAAAATTTACTACTTAAAATTTTTTATTTTTAGAGGAAGCATGATACCAAAATAAATAAGCATTACCACCATAATTGACATAAGTCTAGCAATGGAATTTTTAGAAGTTAAGGTGGTTGTCTTTGATATGAATGGGAATAAGGCTCCAAGACCAAATGGTTACAATTTTTTTTCAAGATGTTGGCACATTATAGGACACAAGGTGATTTTTGTTGTTCATAACTTCTTTATCACATATGATATACCTTAAGGTTTAAATTTTGATAGCCTTAATCTCATTCTTAAGATACCTAATGCCTTTAATGCAAGTAATTTTCATCCAATTGTCTGTTGCAATACCTTGTATAAGATCATTGCAAAAATTCTTTCTCTAAGAGTCTAACCAATTTTCCTGATATCACTAATGTAAGTCAAGTTTCCTTTATTAAAAGAATCAACATTAGTGATACTATCCACCTTGCAACTGAGTTGATTAAATGTTATGGTTAGAAACACTTGAGTCCCAAATGTACGATTAAGCTTGACATGAGGAAAGCTTATGATACAGTTAGATGTTATTTCCTCCAAAAAGTTCTTTGTGCTCTCCACTCCCCCTCAACTTGGTTTATATCATCTGCCAATGTGTATCAACTATGAGTTATTTAATTATGTTAAATGGGGTGTTGCATCCTCCCTTCCATGCTCAAAGAGGCTTAAGATAAGGGGATCGCCTCTATCCCACCCTTTTTGTTATAGTGATGGAATGCCTTAATTGAATGCTAATCGGTGTTTGGTCAAATCTTCACTTTTATCCCCGTCCTAGATGTAAGAAGATATAAATGGTAAACTTAATGTCTGCATATGACCTTTTATTTTTTTGTAAAGGTAATCGGGATTCCATTTCAATCCTCTTCCAAGAATTTAACACATTATCAGAATTATTAGGACTTTGCCTTAACATTTTAAAAAGTGTCATTTATTATTAAGGGTTAATAAATTAAAATATTTTTTTTATCAAGTTCATTCTCTGTTGCATATCAATGTAGGATCCTCACCTATTACCTATCTAAGGTTTCCTCTCGATGGTAAACACATAACTCTTTCTCATTAAAGAACTTTGATTGAAAAGTACACCTCCAAGATTAGAAGGTGGCAAGCATCTTTCCTCGGTTGTGTTGGTTGAATGCAACTAATTAAATCTATTCTTCTCATATTACAAACTTATAGGTGTCTCATTTTCCCTCTTATATAACATGTCATTAATGAGATCAATTCCCTCTGTAGAAGCTTTCTTTGGTTAGGCTCTCCTGTAAAAACAATGAAGGCTCCAGTTTCATAGGATAAGATTTTCCACCCTAAAAAAGAAGGAGAGTTAGGCTTCATAAACATTTTTTGGTGGAGCATTACTGCTATTGAAAGTTTATTATGGTTCCTAGCTTAGAAGAAGGTTTTTTTGTGGGTGATATGGGTGCATAATTACTATCTTAAGTAAGATAACATATGGGAGGTAGGAACAAGGCAATCTACTTCCTAGATCTAGAAGAAAGTCCTCAATTGTAACCAGACAATGTTTACCTTGATTTAAAGGAGAACTCGCATTTGTAAAAATGGTGAGTTTGTCATTTCTAAAGGCTATGATACAATCAGACCTAAAGGGGAAAAGGGTGAATTGAGCTAAAATAATTTGGAACCCTCTTACTCTCCCTTGACATCAGTTCATCCTATCGTTAATAATACAAAACATGATTCAAATAAAGGACAAGATTATGAGCTATAGACTCCTTAAAGAAAATATGTGTTTTTTTTTTCACACAACATGAAGAAATCATCCCTCTCACCTATTTTTCTCTTGTGAATACTCAATAAAGGTATAGAAACCTATGCTAAAAAAATGGGTTTTCATCAAGTAATGACAAGTTGGACTGATATACTTAGAGTGCAAATGGAGGACAATGCCCTAAAGTGAGAAAACAATTGATCAAGGAATTGCTTGCAACTATTGTGTAACATATTTGGATGAAAAAAAAAACTATAGAATGTTTTCCAAGCATCTTCATTGTATAAGAAGACGGACTTTGGCAAGAAGATCTATGGTTAAATTACATTGTAGGTTTTATGAGAGACGCATGTCTTGTATATATCTCTTAGGAAACAAGGGCTAATCCTTGTCAAGCCCAGCTAATTGTGTACATTTTGCTCTGAATTGATGGAATGAATATACTCTATTAATTACCAAAAAAATTGATAGACATATCTCATTAACGCCTTAAATAATAATAGTTTTTGATAACTTATCTAATTTACAAGAATATGATATATATTAACAATGTGAGACATTATTTATTTAATTAATAGTGATAAGTGGGTATAATTATTAAGGGTAAAAGGAAAATAGCATAGAATAGTTTAAATTTTATATTAAAAAATAATAGACTACTTATGAAGTAATAATATGAAAGATAATATAGATAATTAAATACTAAAAATAATATATAAAACAAACGACCTATAATATATCTAAAACAATAATATAGATCATAAAATCTCTCTTAAGTATTGAAATCCCTAGTTGATAGCCACCTGTCGGACTTTGGGAAAATAGCAAAGGATTCTCATATTTTAATTAATTCTTTTCGTTCCTTTTCGGTCATTGTCGTGGTTTCAACCTGAACAACAATTAAATTGGTTTTTGATTGACTAAAATATAAAAAATTATAACATCCAAAATTATGTTGGAATTACTGGTTTTATCTAGTAATTCATCAATGACGAGCTACCACAACTGCACCTTTCAATGCAACAAAAAGAATTATCGATTCCAATTTGTTGACTATAACATATTAAATGTCAATTTGATTTTGAAGACCAATGGTGCCGCACTGACATTAACACGGGCGGGTAGGAACGTTGCAGATGAAGAGATATGGTTAGAGGAGTGTTCGCTTATCATATCAGATATTGTAATGATGGAAGCAACCTGAATAAACAAAGGCTATGAACTTTTATTATTATTATTATTATATACAAACACACACATTGAGATAAAGTCGCAAGACAATGTTCATCAAAATCAGTCGTCCAGGTCCAGGAACAGCTTACGCTTTTCGGGAGGAAAAAGAAAAGGGACACGTATTGCCTCCTCTGCGTAATCTCCTCTTCAATCTGTGACAAATCCAATTACCATACCAACACAGCTCCAGGAAATTCCAAGAACCAACTTTCTTGTCATCCATTAATCACAGGAGAAAATAAGTAGAGGTCAGGTGAGATCAGAATTGGTTGGTCTACATCAGAAGAAACTAAAAAACATTTTCTTGTTTGGTGCCGGGAAGTCCTCGGAATCATTCCTACAGTTCAGAGTTCAGACTCCCTCCAGCATATTCCTGTGTGACTAATCAGCTGCCACATTCAAGTAGACGGGAGTGATAATAATAAGAATAATAATAATGAAAAGAAATGTAATGGCCACAAACAAGCCCGCGTGAGTTCAAAACATGAAGTCAAACGAGCAGTGACCCGAGTGTGAGTGAACACAAAAGAGGGGGGAGGACCAGATGGACTAGATAGCATGCTAAAAGATTTTTAAAATAAATAATTATTTTAGATATCTACTTTTAATAAATAGCTCCAAATAAGCCATAAATAAAATACAGAAACAGCACACGAGAGCCGGGAGCAAAATGTGCAGGAGGGATATGACCTGCTGGATTTGAAACACTGATCAAGAATTTAATTGAGTGCCATAAACCAAGCGCTCGAGCAACTGAGCTGAGGTCTTTCACTTGTCATGACAACTGCAAATTACTCGAACCAACAGTTCAAGGATAAAAGAAGAATGGTACAAAAAGATGTCCTTCCGACCTAAAGATTTATCTGAGGGCCATTAACTACAGCCCGCCGCTTTACCAACTGAGATAAGGTCGGGACATGTCATAAATAGCTAATAGCTGCACATAAACATTTCCGTATTCAACTGATACAGCATAACAACATAACAATATCGCACAGTTTAGTCATCCATGACTAATAAACAGGGGGGTAAAAAACTAACCAGAAAGTGATTATGTTTCTGTGGAACCAACTACACAGTCAAAACTCACAACAGCCAAAAAAGTAAATATATTTATGAAGCTGAAACCACCATCGAAAAATTATAGCACTTTGCTAAGGTTAATAGGTGGATCTGTTCGGTAACTTATCGTAGATACCCTAACACATGCGTCTAATTTAATATCACATAAGATGAGACATAAAGCTCAGGCCGATCAGGAAGAAAACCATAGTTCACTCAGAAGAAAAGGCTAAACTATGATTGATGTGATCTGTACTGATTTGCAAGGTCAAAAGCATCCATAAACAAAAATTCAAATACATAAGAATAAACATCTACTATCGTCACTTACGTGAGAACAGATCAGGCAAGTGTTTACATCAGGACTCATAATAAAATATTTTTCCTAGACTGGGGCCTCTGCAATTTCAGCCTCCCTCCACATTCTATGAGACTAAACTGTACTCAGCTAAGGCCTCCAAGTTTGCCATGTTGGAGTGGAACTCTGTAAAATTTGGTTTACAAAAGGTACCACAAAACTTAAAGCTTCAAATAAGATGATCACTATTGGTCAGGAAGCAAAACATAATCAAACACAGCATAAACGAAGGAGAAAAGAAATAAAAGGGCTGGCAGGTCTTAAAATATATATCAGCTTTCCAGTCTCATTTGTTACGAGCCAAGAAACTAATGAATCTACAACTAGAGATAGAAAATATGAATATCACCCAGGACACACCAGAATTCATGGATATCTATCAAGAGAAAATTAAATATGCTTCCTTCATGAAAAAATAGAAATATGTGGGCCAACTTTTCCTAAAGCTTAGTCGCTTTCCAATTAATTTATTTCCTAGGGGGAGTAGCTGGCTAGTAAGCAGCTAAGTGATGTATGGGAATGTCACCTGATGTGTAAAAGGAGCACCGTAGTTAATGTTTCACAAGGAAGAAAAATGGAAGGTCGGAAGGGCCTTGAAACAAAGCAGCATCACGATGATAGTGAAGGAACATATTGATAAAAATAATCCAACCTGCCAAATTCAAACCAGCAACCTAAGGATTTATCAGTGGGTAAATCACCAACTACAATCCTCCACTCTACCACCTGAGCTAAGGTCGGATCATGCCACCAAAAGCTCACAGCTGCACACAAAGTCAACAACCCATAGGAAAAGAAATTAGAAGAAAAGAAGATGAAAAAGAATCCGACCCGCCAGATTCGAACCAGCAACCTAAGGATTTATCTGTGGGTCAATCATCAACTACAGTCCTCTGCCACACCAACTGAGCTAAGGTTGGACTATGTCACAAATAGCTCACAGCTTCCTACAAGTAAGCAGTTCAAGAGATGAGAAAATAAAATGAAAAAGATTCTGACCAGCCAGGTTCGAACCAGCAACCTAATGATTCGTCTGTGGGTCATCTGCCAACTACAGTGCTCCACTTTACCAACTGCATTAAGGTTGGATCATGAGTCATGACATAAAAAGCTCATAGCAACAGCAAAACCAGCAGTACAAGAGATGAGAAAATAGTTCATAGCTACATAAAAGAAAATGAAAAAGAATCCGACCTGCCGGATTTGAACTAGCAACCTAACCCTAAGGATTTATCTGTGGGTCAATCACCAACTACAGTCCTCCGCTCTACCAACTGAGCTAAGGTTGGATCATGGCACAAAAAGCTCACAGCTGCACAGAAAGTCAACAGCCCATAGAGAAAGGGATACTAGAAGAAATGAAAATGAAAATGAATCCACCTGCAAAATTTGAACCAGCAACCTAAGGATGTATCCGTGGGTCAGTCATCAACCACAGTCCTCTGCCAGACCAACTGAGCTAAGGTTGGACAATGTCACAGATACCTCATAGCTGCATCCAAGTCAGCAGTTCAAGAGATGAGGAAATAAAATAAAAGAAAAAGAATCCGGCCTGCCAGATTCGAATTAGCGACCTAAAGATTTATCTGTGGGTCATTCACCAACTACAGTCCTCCGCTTTACCAACTGAGCTAAGGTCGAATCATGTCACAAATGGTTCATAGCTACATAGAAGTCAGCAGTACAAGAGATGAGAAAATAGTTCATAGCTACATACAAGAAAATGCAAAAGAATCCGACCTGCCGGATTTAAACCAGCAACCTAAGGATTTATCTGTGGGTCGATCACCATTTACAGTCCTCCGCCCTACCAAATGAGCTAAGGCCAGATCATGATACAGAAAGCTCACAGATGTACACAAAGTCAACAGCCCATAGGAAGGGAGACTAGAAGAAAAGAAGATGAAAAAGAATCCTCCGCCATACCAATTGACCTAAGGTTGGAACATGTCACAAAAAGCTCATAGCTGCATGCAAGTCAGCAGTTCAAGAGATGAAAAAGTAAAATATAAGAAATGAAAAGGAATCCGAACTGTCGGATTTGAACCAGTGATCTAAGGATTTATCTGTGGGTCATTCACCAACTACAGTCTTCCGCTCTACCAATTGAACTAAAGGTCGGATCATTTCACAAACAGTTAATAGCCACATAGAAGAAAATTAAAACGAATCCGACCTGCCGGATTCAAACCAGCGACCTAAGGATTTATCTGTGGCTCAATCACCAACTACAGTCCTCCGCTCTACCAACTGAGCTACGGTCGGATCATGTCACAAATAGTTCATAGCTACATAGAAGTCAGCAGTACTAGAGATGAGAAAATAGTGTTCATAGCTACATAAAAGAAAATGAAAAAGAATCCGACCTGCCCAATTCGAACCAGCAACCTAAGGATTTCTCCGTAGGTCAATCACCAACTACAGTCCTCCACTCTACCAACTGAGCTTAGGTCGGATCATGTCAGAGGTGCTGTAAATGAACCACTAAATCCGAATGAGACCACATATAACATAACATGTCAAAAGAAAATCGGGAAAAAAGTTCAGTATTATGAAAGAACTATATATAAGCATACATATTGGAACACAAATAACAAAAATGAACACATATGTGCTGCTCTGAAATGAAAAATAGACAGTCAAAGCAGAAAACTTAAACATTTTTATTATTATAGACTGATAAGCATTTAGTATCCAAGTAAATTATGTGAACTTCATCATTATGTGACATAAACTATCATTTAACAAGTGGAAAAACTACGAGGAGTTAAAATAGAATGTACAGAAAATAATTCTGAAAGCCACAAGATTGTAATGTGAAATTGTTACTGAAGGAATAGTCCACATGGCTTCAGCACCAACTATTCTCCTCCGGCTACTAACTGAGCTGTGGTCGTCACATGAGACTGAAATTGGTCAAAACTAGAAGCTCCTAATGTTTTTGAAACCAGACCATGGATTAGACAAGAAGGCAGGATGAATGAAAGTTTAAGAGACCATGTCTTCACCCTACAGTCTTAATGCAGTACTCTAGTATTGGCTATAAGAAAGTTTAAGCTTTTCCTAAAGCTTGGTCGCTTCCCAATTAATGTATCTCCTAGGAGAGTAGCTGACTAGTAAGCAGCTGGGTGATGTATGGGAATGTCACATGATGTGAAGGTAATGTTTCATAAGGAAGAAAAGGGAAAGACCGGAAGGGCCTTGAAACAATGTTGATTACGGTGATAGTGAGGGAAAATACTGCTAAACAGAATCCAGCCCGCAGGATTCAAACCAGCGAACCAAGGATTTATTTGTGAGTCAATGACCAACTACAATCCTCCAATATACCAACTGAGCTAAGGTCGGATCATGTGTGTAAGCTGCCAATAACTATGAGATTTATCAAAATGACCAGTTCACTGGAAAAAGAAAAATGGTTAGATTATGCCAGTATATACCTGTTGGAAGCTATAACAGTAAATTCTTAGAGAACTAGAGAGAAAGGAGGTCAATGGCCAATGAGTTTCAGTATAGCCTGAAGGCTTTGCACATCCAGATACATACCAGCAGTGGGAACAACAGGTGTTCATGAAAACCAATAATTCACGCCCTCTCTCTATTAACTAATCCATGATTTGCATGTCCTTTGGAACAAGAAAAGGAAGTGAGACACTGAGAAAAAGAAACCACCCAACCTGATTCTAATCAGCAATGGCAGGATGATCTTTGCGCAAGAACGAACTACATCCCTGTGAGAAGGCCAGGTTACGTCATCCACAAGATTATAATGATGGTGTTGAGATAAGTCTCAAACACAGGGGACCTAATTGGACAGAATAAGTCTCGAGAATTTGAAGAATAGCTACACGCAGAGAAAGAGATTTAGACAGAGAAGCTGGATTTCATTTCTTACCCCATCAATATGCGTACAAGGCATATATCAGATGCTAACCAATAACCAACCAAGGAGTTAGTTAGGAGAGACGAAATCAGCTACACACTAGGACATACGAAACAAGAAAATAAGCTACGCTCAGGCTTACCACATCATTAAACATATCAACGACAAATGTTTAAAACAAGTATCTATCAATACTTCCCCGTGAAAGAAGGCCCTTGACTTCAAGGGTCAAAATGTGGAAATTTAGCCCTCAAGTCTTCGTAAAATTCCCAAGTTGCATCTTCTGAAGTTCCATTCGACCATTGGACCAAAACTTGTGTGGCAGCCGCATTTCCTCTTTTGACAAACCTCCTATCCAAAACAGTCACAGAAGCATATATCAGTTCTGACGAAGTGTGGTATGAAGGTATGGTGGAATGGATTGGACTTCTCCCCTATTTCTTCTTCAAGAGTGACACATGAAAGACAGGATGAACCACTGCTTGAGGTGGCAGAGAGAGTTTGTAAGCCACAACACCAATCTTCTCCACAATTTGATAAGGGTCGTAGTATCTAAGTGAAAGCTTATGTACCATTCGATTAGCCAAGGAATGTTGGCGGTATAGCAGTATCACTAAAGTTTGACATAAACTCAATCACCAATCACAAACTCTTTTATCAACCCTACGTTTATTGGCCTGTTGTCGCATTCGGTCTTAAGCCTTAGGCAAGTGGTGCTTGAGGAGTTGGAGAGCAGTCTCCCTAGCAGTAAGAGACCGATCTATTGTTGCTACCATCAAATCTCTAGGGAAGTAGGGAAGATGAATTGGGGGTAGTAGGCCATACAAGATCTCATAAGGAGTAGCATTGACCACCGAATGGCAGGTCGAGTTATACCAAAACTCGGCCTTGGGTAGCCATATACACCACTCCCCAGGGCAATCCCCCGTCATACAGCGAAGATATCCCTCAAGGCACCAATTCAGCACCTGTGATTGGCCATCGGGCTAAGGGTGATATAAAGATGAGAGTTGCAGTTGAACTCCTTATTGTTTGAAGAGTTCTTGCCAAAATTTGCTTACAAACACTGGATCTCTATCGCTTGTGATGTTTTGAGGTAACCCATGGAGGCGGTAAATAGTGTTCAAGAAGAGCTCTGCTACTAATGAAGTTGCGTAAGGGTGACTCAAAGCAATGAACTGGGCATACTTGCTTAATCTATCAATGACTACCATGATGACATCTTTGCCATACAATTTGGGCAACCATTCAATGAAGTCCATGTTTATGTCTGCCCACACGATCGATGGAATGGGCAATGGTTGGATGAGTCCCGATGGGGTTTGAGTATCATACTTATTTCTCTGACAAATATCATAGATTCAGATGTATTTCCTGAACTCATTCATGCCTTTTCAGTATAACAAAGATGCAAGCTGCTTATAGGTGGCTTGGACTCCAAAGAGTCCGCTCCCAGGAGTATCATAATATAGGGAATTGAGCTTCTGTTGCAGCCCCCTTTCATAACCCACCATAAATTTTCCTTTTCTTTTTAGCAACCCTTGAGAATAACAGTATTTTGGAAAACTCTGTGGGTCTTGCTTAAGTGCCTCAATGACCACCTTGAGATGGTTATCATCTGCCCAGATATTCTTTACGTCCTCCAACAGTCCACTGTGAATCAAAGAAAGGGTCATTACAAAAATCTGTGATCCATGCACCCTAGATAGTACATCAGCCATTGTGTTTTTCCTTCCCTATTTGTACACTATTTCATAATCAAATGGCATTAATTTGGCCAGCCACATTTGATGGAAAGATGTGATTTTCTAGGTTAATAAGTATTTCAAGGGTTGATGGTCAATTCTGATAATGAAGTGTCTTCCCCTTAAGAAATGAGCCCATGTTTCGATAGCAAATAGAATTGCCACATCTCCTTTGCATATACTTAGGGTTGTAAATGAGTCAAGTCAAGCCAAGTCGAACCGAATATCCCTAGGCTCAAGCTCTGCTCGTGACCGAGCTCACAGGCCAAAGCCATAAAATGAACCAAGCCTCACTTTTTGGAGTTCAGGCTAGACTCGTTTAATAAACAAGCCCAAAAGTGAGGTTCACGCTCGACTCCTTTAACTAAACAAACAAGTCGAACCGAGCTATTAACAAGCCGAACCACATATCGAACTGGCTCGGTTCATTTACAACTCTACATATAGTGAGAGGCCCTTATACTTTGGGAAGAAAGCCTTACTAATATAAGCTAGAGGATGGCCTTCCTGTATGAGCACTACCCCCATGCCCCTTGATGAAGCATCAGTTTCAATAATAAATTCTTTAGTAAAGTTAGGGAGTCCCAAAATTGGGGTGGTGGTTAAGGCCTTCTTCAAATGTTCAAAGGCATCCCTTGCATCTTCAAACAAGACAAAGTTATTTTTCCTAAGCATGTATGTTAAAGGCTCGCTTATTATTCCATACCCATACACAAACCTTCTATAATGCCTTGCCAAACCAAGGAACCCTCTCAATTATGTTATGTTCGTGGGGAAGGGCCATGTCCGGATAGCTTCAATCTCTTTGGGGTTAGTGGATATTCTCCTGACACTACGTGTCCCAAATATTCCAAAATCTTTGTGCCAAACGTACATTTGCCCTCATTAGTATACAACCCATGCCGGAGCAGTAGCTATAAGGTGAGCTCAAGGTGCCTCAAATGATCTGGCCAAGTCTTACTGTATACCAAGATATCATCGAAGAAAACTAAGATAAATCGGCGCAAGTAAGGTCTACAAACCTAGTTCATTAGGGCTTGAAACTCCAACGGGGCATTAGTCAAGCCAAAGGGCATGACTAAGTAATCAATAATGTCCTTCATGGGTCTTGAAGGCTGTCTTTTGGACATCGGAGAGATGCATTTTTAGCTAATGGTAACCTAACATGAGGTATGGCTTGGAAAAATATCAAGCCCCGTGTAATTCTTCTAATAACTCCTCAATGATCGAAATGAGAAATTTATCCTTTATGGTGTTTTTATTCAGTTCTCAATAATCGACATATCTTCCTCACCAAGATAATGGGAGTGGAGTAAGGGCCAGGTGTCACCGTCCGTAACTTGCACCAAACATCTTGCGAATGAGTAATGTGAGTATGGATGCTCCCTTATTGCATAATGGTCGCTAATGTCGATATTATGTCGCAGTTATGACTCGGTATCCCTTCTATACATCTTTATGTTCTATTATTTTAGGATGTTGCGTATAATAGGCATGGTGTTCAACGGGATTGTGTATTGGATGCTGGCCTCACTAGGGGCGTTAGAGCCGAAACCTCTAAGCACGTGACAAAGTGATATCAGAACATTAGTAAAAGGGAAACTTTGGTTATAACGGATCGCAGCCATAACAAATGACGAGTTGGCAAAGAACCCAAGTGAGATGATGGTTTCTATGGAGTCCCGTGGAAGGGAACATGAAAAGAAGAATAAGATTGTTGTCAAAGATAAGTCTATGTTTAAGGACCGATTCTCTTTACTTGAATAAAGGGTTATGTGGGTGGAGAGAAGGATGGATGAGTCAATGGAGAGACATGATGTGTTGAATAAATATCTTGGTAAAGATATTCGTCGGGAATTTATTTGTGGCATCAATAGCTTGTTTAAGGAATTCTGAAGAGATATTGGCACCCTAAGGGAGGAGTTTGGCACCTTTAGGGCAGGGTATGTTGCATTGAGATGAGATGTCAACCAAGGAAGGAATGTCGGTCACGCTGGAGGATCAAGATTCAAGGGTCCAAGGCCCCAAACCACCCAAGTATAGAAGTAAGCATGATGCTAAAGAATTTGATAACTTTATTTGGATGGTAGAAAGGTATATGCGTCATACAGGTAAAGCAGGCAAAAGTTGACCCGACCCGACCCGACCGAAACACAACCCGATAAGACCCAAAAAATTTAACAACCCGCCCGACCCAAACCTAACCCTACATTGACCCGGTCCGGCACTAACCCGATAAAAATAAACCCGACCCGAACCCGATCCAACCCAATCCCAACCCACGACCCGTCATTGACCCGACCCGACCCGTCATTAACCCGACCCAGTATTAACCTGACCGGCTTCGACCCGACCCAACATTGACCAGACCCAACAATCACCTGATCTGACCCAACATTAACCCGATCAGACATCAAAATATATTATAATAATAATAAATTACACATATTTTATTATTTATTTAAAGCTTTTAAAAATATAGTATTTTATAAATTGTACTTATTTTTTATAATTTTACCCTAGACATTCTTATTTATTATTGATATCCTAATAAGATATATTATTAATAAATAAATAACCAAAATAAAAAAGATAAACATCCAATTGTAAGCTTGTAAAATAATTTTTAAAAAGTGTTCCATTCATATAATTAAATAGCGGTCTCGCTATAGCGTAGCTGCCGCTATTTGGCGGTTTTTGGGTAAGCTGCAACGCAAAATTACCAATACGCTACGGCTTTAAAATTTCACATTTATCAGCCAATAAATCGCCAGTAAATCAGCCAATAAATCGATATCACCGATAAATCTCAATAAATCGGAAAATATCACCGATAAATCGGAATAAATCGCCGATAAGTCGGCGATTTATTGAGAATTCTTAAATCTACTGAAAAAAGCATGCATGATAATTTTTATTTATTTATTTACTATATATATCTTAGATCAAGTTACTGTTGAATTAAAATAAAGTATTACTATTTATTATCTTCACATTTACTATTAAATAACATGTCTTTTTTCATTCTAAGGTAAATTTAGGGTTATTAGAAAAATGTAGCATATAATGACTCACTCTAATACTTCTTATATGATATAAAATACTAGTTTATTGAATATTTATATTCAAATGATCAATAAATGATAATTAGTGTATATGGTGCCAAAAAAAAAAGATTCACGTCGCGACAACCGCGACACATAATTTATCATTCGCGATACTCCGATACCGTGACACCGTGACCGCGACTGCAAACGCAACCGCGATTTAATTGCCTGCTTCCATTACATCCACTAATCCACCTATTTGAAGAAACTCTTAATAGAAGAGCATAATAGTGTCCTTTATCAGTTATCACCTACAAAATCCAACAAATAATAACTATACCTCATATCAAGAGTATTTCACGTTACAACCCTAAATTTAAAGTTTTAGTTATATTTTTTCTATTAATATTATTAATTTACTTTAAATATAATTTAGTATTCTGCGTTCATCAATTTTAAATTTACAATATCCAATTATTTTTATTAATTATTTATATTTTACATTATTTAATTTTTAATTTATATCAATTTATATATAATAATTTATGAAAATATATAAAATTATTATTTAATTTAAATTATGTTTAAAATAACTTATTATAGTTTTTTTTTACTATAATAATAATAATTAATAAAAATATTACAATAAATATGAAAAAAAAAGATAGAATAAATGATATAAAAATTATTGGATAAAAAAAGAATACTTTTGTAGGTAAATTTTTTTACTGTTAATATTAACCGTGTGATATATATATATATATTGAGCTAAAAATATATTAGAAAGTATCAAAAATCAGCTTTAATGATCTGTACGACAACATGCACTCGTTAGTTACGTGTAGCACTTGTGGTCCATGTACCGCACGTATGGATTGAGAACTTGAAATTTTTGAAGCACACAGAATTTGTGGGTAAAATTTTTTTCCCATAACCACAATTCTAAATTTAAAGTCCCTAAATTTGAAATTAGAATATATTTTTTTACACCAGATGCTCTAAATAAATATTAAACTGGTCAAACTATTTTTGTTAGTTTTTTTTTAATTAAAGTATTGGTATAGTTTATATTTGTGTAAGTTAATACTATATTTTGATCTCTTGAGGCTTTAAAAATAAAATTTAGTTTATTCATAACTAAAAAATGCTTTGAAGATTGCTAATATGTATGAAGGATATGGATAGAAACAAAAGTACAGAAATAAATTAGAAATCCAAAAAGGATTACAAGAAGGGCGAAAACTAGCCAGAGTGTATTTATATATTAGGTATAGCTTATACCTGATCGAGAACCAGAAAATCTAAATGGACCTGTTATAAATAATTCGAGTGTAGCTCGAAACTCATTGCCATTTGGATGAAGTATATGAAACATGATCTGTTTTAGGAACAATAGCTATAGCCGGTGAAATCGTATTATGCCGGCTGAAAGAGTAGGAGCAATTAAGTACGGCTTCTTTACCAACTTTCCACATAAATCTAGTTCTGGAAAATGAGTCCAACTTTTGATCAAGAGACTCATCAACCCAACAATAACTTAACAAAATTAAAATATCCAAAATAAGAACATCAATATCAGAATATGTCACTTATAAGTTTTAACACAACACCTATAACAGCAATAAAAGAATACCAATAGATAGTAGTTGGCCAAAAACATAAAAATTATCCAAGTATGGTAAATCTACAACATATGGAACAAATAACATGATTGAATAAAAATTAAATTCCTTGCCTACAAAAGATAATAATTACCCATATTTACAAGCAAAAGCGTCTAAAACTTTAACCGCTATTTTTTAAGCTCCTTAATCCATTTCATTATTGTTACTCGTTAACTTTGATGGCTCCACAAAAGTTCCTTCTTCTTCTTCTTCTATTTCTGTAAATACAAAAAAAATTACATTATTATCTTCAAAATTCATTGATAAAAAAATTATCAAATAAAAAAATACAAAATCATAACTAATATTATTACCATCATATCCGTATAACCAATTACGAGTAGTTACCAAAGCATCAACATTTTTCGACAACAACGAACTCCTCCACTTATTTAAAATTCTACCACCCATGCTAAAGGTTGACTCGGATGCAATGGTAGTAATAGGAATGGCAAGGATATCTTTAGTCATAGAAGAAATAATTGGAGAAGTCTTAGAATTATTTTTCCAAAATTGGAGCACATCAAGTGAAATTTTACGATCCAACCGCTGACTTTCGATATACATCTCAAATTCACTTTTACAGCTTTTACCTCTACTTCCAACAGAAGTAAAAGCATCAAAATCCTAAATTTCAAACAAAGGAAAAAACAATAATTAGACTTGATGTAAACAGAAATTAGTAATAAAAAAATAAACATGTAATAATGATAAAAAAAAATATTTAGTGAGATATAGCTCGATTTACCTCCATTTCATCAGTTCCTCTGTTCACTTCTCTATTAACAGGTGTCCCTTCATCAAATTAATTTGGAGCATTAGGACAATGATATTCATAGTGTTTGTATAGCTCGGCAAATTCGACATATATATCATTAGCGAACTTTGTACCCTTCTCATTACCATATAGTTTGACTAAGGCAAACTTCACAAAGTCAAACTTATAACGTGGATCCAAAATTACAGCAAAAGCAAGAATCGTACTATAGTGCGACCAATACTTTTCAAATTTTTGCATCATTTGTAGTCCCATTCTGCTGATATCATTATCATCACACCCCATTGCCTTCTCCAATCTCAGTTGAATCCTCCAAACATTAAGAAAATACAAGTTCGCAGTAGGATATTCAGATCCAGAAAATAAGCAGGCAATTTCATAGAAAGGTTCCAACAACTCACAAATCTTTTCCACTTTACTCCACTCATTCGGCAAAATTTTAAACTTGTAACTAGCTTCAAAAGTACCAAAGAAATCCAAAACACGGCAATAATCTAATGCTCTACGAAGCATAAAATATGTAGAATTCCATCTTGTAGCAACATCTAGCCACAACTTCCCAGAAATTGATATATTAAATTTTGCAGCACATTCATAAAACCGGATCATCCTTCCTTCTGAAGCATCTATATATTTCACATTCTCTCTAATTTTGAGCACACATCCTTCAATATTTTTCAACCCTTCACTGACTATCAAATTAAGGATATGAGCCGAATATCTGATGTGGAAGTATTTCCCATCACATACCAAATTTTGAAGCAAAGTGGGTTTCAAGTGACCAATCATGTTGTCCATATTAGATGCATTATCCACTGTCATAGTGAACACCTTCTTCTCAATACTCCACTCTTTAAGTAATAAATACAACAAGTTGTAGATTTCAAGACCGGTGTGGGGAGGAGGACAATGGCAAAAACTCAACACTTTACAATTTAACTTCCAATCATCGTCCACATAATGAGCTGTGAGAGTTAGATACCCACGAGATGTGCAAGCTGTCCATATATCACAAGTCAAACATACCTTACTAGAAATAGCCCCAATAGTGTGTTTGAGTTTAATTTTTAAATCAGCATGCTTTTCTAGGCAAACTTTCTTAATAGTGTTTCCAGACACAGGTTTGACTTGGTGATTAAGATATTGATGAAGTTTCCTAACTCCCAAATGTTCAACATACGAAAATGAATACCCATGCCTTAAAATTACCTCAGCCAACATCTCACGATAAACTTTTGGATCAAATGAAATCTCACTAGATTTAGATGTGAAGGTATCTGGTGGAGTCATTTTTTTGCATGCTTCACATACTTGTAGGTGTCTTAAGGCATTAGAAGTATCATATCTAGCTTCACTCCTATACTTTTCCTTTTTACAATACTTACATAGAGCTTGTTGTCTTCCTTCTTCATCTTTAAATAGATCAAAGTTGTCCCAAACCTTAGAATATCTCTTCCGTTTGCCAAGAACTTTTGCAACCGGTAATTCAGCATCATCATGTATGTTTATTGGAGCTTCATTTATAGCTAGATTTGAAGTTGTAGCTGGAACTTGATTATCTGATTCATATTCTTCCTCTTCAAGATCAACGGCTATAATTTTAAAACATAAAAAGAATTTATGTCAATTTATAATTTTCAATAATGTGTAAACCAATAAGCAATAACTATAAACACATTATTAAAATTAAATATGTTTATTGTCAATCCACAAGCACTGATAATTACTAATATCATATAAAAAAAATACCTTTGGTAGATGTGAAATCATAGGTATATATTTCCTCTTCTTGAGGTGTCCTAATTTGTCTGTCCTCCATATCCTTTTAACCTTGCATAGCTGTACCTGTATACATAAATAAATTATTGTCTGGTATTAAATAATTATATACAATTTGTAACACCCCCAAAATTCACTCCTGAAAAAAAAATTGAAAGAATTAAAGAATAAAGCGGAAGCTAAAATAGAATTTGGGGAATGTTACCGCCACATCTAACACAAGATAAATGTCCACCATCTATCTCATGCTAAATGCAAGGCTAAAACCTGTCAAACAAAATTTCAAGCATCTATGATTTAAGATTTAAGATTAAATATAAATCAAATTGGATTAACACATATATCACTTGGGACATTTCAAATCAATTTGGAAAGCCCGAGAGAAAGAATAATCGATTATAAGTTAATTTATCGAAAATGACTTATTCATTAAGTTTTACAACTAAATAGGTAAACCAACCATTTGCATAGAACCAAATCCAAACCGATTAGATTAAAACATAATTCAAATGATTTAAAACCCAAAGACAAAAATCGATTAGCTAAAAGACACATAGCAAAATCAATTTTATTAAACCATATCTAGCAAATTAGGGTTTTTAATGCTCGAGCTAGGAACCGACTAATTAACTTTTATTATCTCAAAGTGATAGCTTAATAGTATGATTAAACAAATTTTAAATAAATCTATATAATCAATTTTAACAAAATAATCTTCTGATTAGCCAATTCACGACAATCCATTTTCAAAAATTAGGGTTTTAAAGCCCACGACACAAACTCAGGTAATTCAAATCAATTAATTCCAATTGAAAGCATTAGAATGCAGTTTGGATCATTTCAACTATTTCTATAAATTCAATTTTAGCAAAACAATTATACAAATGATTAATTTCATAATTTTACTTGAAATCTAGGGTATTAGGCCCGAAAATACAATTTGGTTGAATTCTATTAATTTATTTAAATTGAATGTTTAAAAATGCAATTAGACATATTTTATAACATATTATAAAATAAATTGCTCAAAACCGATAAAAGAAATACCCAATTTAGCACAATTAGGGTTTTTGAGCCGTGAATACAAATCCGATCAATTCTTGCTAAAATATATAAATTGACGGTTCAGAAATGTAATTAAATGTATTCTAATGTAAATTATATAGTCAATTAAATAAAACAACCCAATTTCGACCCGCAAGGGTTTTGACCTAAAAATTCAATTCCGATTAATTACGCACAATTTTCCCAAATAAACACTTCCGATATGAAATTAAATACATTTCAAACGATATTATAAAATCAATTGAGCAAAACGACTCAATTACACAACCCAATTTTATTACACATGAAATATGACCTAGGAATCAAATTCCGATTAATTCCGCATAAATTTCTCAAATTGACGGTTCCGACATGAAATTAGATACATTTTAAAATGTATTGTATAATTAATTTATCCAAAATCGTCAAATCGAGCGAATCGAAAAATTCGGGCATAGCCTGGCCAAATATCCAATTTTTCAGAATTCCAACATAAACCATACAATTGACCTATCCAAATCAATCTTACAACACATATATACACAACCAAAAAATCAATTTATCTTTTCATAAGCTAATTCATACTCAATTAATCAAATCAAATGTTAGGATTTTCAGAAATTTATACCAAACGAAAATCAACAAATCGGAACAAGGGAAGGCCGGAGAAGCTTCGCCGAAGGTCGGGGATAGATTTCCGGCAGCCAGTGAGGTTCGCCGTGGCCGGACGGCGGCGGTGCTGTGCGCGGCTTCTGCTGCTGGTTTCTTCGGCTGTTGTGGGTGGCTGCTGTGCGCGGCTGCTGCTGCTGCTTTTGGCGTCAACAGTGGTGGCGGTCAGTCGTGGCTGGCGGCGGCTGGAGGAGCTGGGAGAAGGAGGGAGGATGGTGCTGCGGATTGGGCTCGGGTGCAGAGAGCAGGGGAGTCGGGAAAGAGAAGAGAAAAGAAGAGAAGGGTGAAAAGAGAGTAAAGGAAAATAACCGAGGGGTCGGGCACCGGTTGGCGTTGGCCCTTTTTTTTTTTTCTTTTTAAAAATATAAGTATAAAATAAAATATTAAATATTTAAAACTATTACCGGAAGATTTTATCTAAAATTTATTCAATAAAAATCATTTTGAAAAAATACGAAGACATAAAATTGAAAAAAGAGTTATATAAGGAATTTCGAAAATATTTTTGGAAGAATTTAAATATTTAAAATATAATATATGATAAACATCTAATATTTTTACTTGTAAAATTTATAAATATTTAAAGCAATCAAATATAATACTTTTAAATTAAAACTTTTAAATATCTTTATTATTTACATTTGTAAAAATAAAACACATATAATTTTCTTTTTTCATTTATCTTTACTAGTAGTCTTATGATTGTATCTAATATATGCAATGTAATAAATGATAATTATACATTGTATAGTATTATTATACTCACCTTTATTTTACAAATTATTTACCTTTCTATAAATAAAATACATATAATATTCTTATTTTATTTATCTTTACTAGTAATCTTATGATTGTTTCTAATATATACAATGTAGTAAATGATTAATATTCAATTCTATGATCCTTATGTGAATTCTAATAATATTTGCATTTTTACTCTTCCTATTATATTATTATTCTGTAACTTGGGCATGCGTGAGAAGGTTTCATTATGTATTTGTATAAATATTAACTATCATAGTATTATAACAGTTTGTTTTAGCTATTATATTGGTTGCAATTTTATTAGGATGCACAATAGATTCTTGTTTATGTTACTTTGCTCATCTATTATAGTTATACTTTTATTTGCATTTGAGAAAATTGTATCCCACGCTTTTATTTATTGATGTGGCTCTTCAGTAATTCTTTGTACACTAAATTTATGATATACTATTATTTAATGTATTATTGTTAGGTGTTGATTAATATATGAAGCTATAAACTAATGATATATTGTTCACTCATGGTTGATTAATTCATTTTTGTGATGTTTCATATTAGCAATTAAAATTATTATAATGAGGATTATAATAAATAAAAAGGTGATAAATTGGCAACCTTGTTGCCTATCATTGTATACATATGTCAATCATCATAAGTTGATGGATGATTATATAAAGTGACTGTTAAATAAAACATATAAAGTTAGAGTGATGGATCAGCGGTCTCCTCACTCATCACCGTATATAAACTTTTATTGCTGAAAGGTAATGAAGATCCATATATAGTGCATGTAAATGAAAATATTCTAAGATGGTTCGGGGTTACATCGCCTGTCAAAATTTGCAAACTTCCATAACATCTAGTTGATGAAAGGTCACTTAAAGAGGCTAAATATTTTTCATGTACCTATAGTATGAAGAGTATTTGCAAAATTGAGGCGTAAATTTGATGCTCCACTTAATGATTTAAAGCGTCAATATATAGAATTTGATCCAGCAACTCAAATAATTAGAAGTTGTGAAAACGTAGTCATGGTGATGAACATCTAATATATGTTTTGACTGAGAATATCAAATAATTATAAGTCTTGTAAGACTTGAGAAAATTTGATTAATGGGATCAAAAAATTTAAGGGTATTTAATACTTCAAGTGTAATTTTAATCTCATAAGAAGTAGCAATGGCCCTTGAGTGGAAGTTCAAGTTATACCAAAACTTAGCCATAGGTAGCCATATACTCCACTCCCTAGGGCAGCCCCCAGTCATGTAGCAAATATATCCCTCAAGGCACCAATTCAGCACCTATGATTGGCCATCGGGTTGAGGGTAATATGAGGATAAGAGTTGCAGTTGAACTCCTTGTTGTTTGAAGAGTTCTTGCTAGAATTTGCTTACAAACACTGGATCTCTATCACTTTTGATGTTCTGAGGTAACCCGTGGAGGCAGTAAATAGTGTTCAAGAAGAGCTCTGCTATTGATGAAGCTGTGTAAGAGTGACTCATAGCAATGAACTGGACATACTTGCTTAATCTGTTAATGACTACCATGATGACATCTTTGCTATAAAATTTACTATTATATTTTTTGTGCAAAAATATAAAATATTAGATATTATGTCACATCTAACATAGAAGAAATACTCCTTATACCCTACCTATGTTGGGTACAAGGTTAAAAAGACCTAGATATCAAGTGTAGGAAGTACTTGATCCAGCGATAATACGAGATTACAAAACAAAGAGTGAACAAATATAATAGAAAAGAGATGGCTAAAAGAAGAGAGAGAGAGAGAGGGGTTCGGATAACCATACACTCATAAATAATCACATCAAAGGCATTAATCAACACTTACATGTAAAATAAAGTAATATCTCTTCACGGGAATAAACAACCTCTATGAAACTAATATTCAATACTTGTGTATCGAGTAAGTTTACAAAGCATATCAAAAGAAAATGACATGCATATAACATAAGGTATAAGAAGACACACACTACACATACATTATACTCATGATACGAGATGACATAAGGATGCAACCATGTTAAATTTCATACTTACATAATCATACATTTTCAACTACTCAGTCATTTGAGTTCAAGGACCCCACTATTCCATAATCGGTGCATTAGTAAGATAAACACGACAAATCCTCCAAGGTAGAATGCACCTAAAAAAATCACAAATCTATACTCCTAATATTTAAGTATACATACCCCTTATAAGCTAATGGAACAAACAATATAAAGCATATCAGGTCACTCTAATTATTACAACAAATAGGAAAAGTGTCAGATAAAATACATTGGTCCTGACTCACGTAATCTTCTATTTTGGTTATTAATGTCTAATTAATTCTATATCTAATACTTGGACACAACAATGAATCATTAGGGTTTCTTTCTACAATCCATCATTTATTATAACCGTCTTAACACAAGGACAAATACTTATTACTTATTACGTGCAATAGTGTTTACTTATGAATTTATTATAGCAATTGTTTTAGATTAATACTTATCATTATGACACAGTCTATTAATTCCACATGTTATAGCTAATAGACATCATGATAATTCATATAGAAAAATAATATGCATGCTAAGAAATATAACTAAGGTAAAAAGATCATAATGCCCCACAAAACCCTAATTCACTAATGGGTTATAACTTCTCCCTCACGTCTTACCAATTTACCGACTTTACTACAACTAACTACAATAACATTGAGATCAATATATCCAAAAATTAAGGCTAAAATCCCAAGTTTCTTAGATACAAAACCGATGCAACCTCTTATAATGCCTAATGAAACCTTAATTCACCACATAGCCTATAACTTCACCATCATGTCCCACTAATTTACCAAGAAAAACTTTACAAAATAACATTAAGATCAACATATCTAAAAATCAAGGTTAAACTCCCACATTCTATACATACAATACTGATACGACTTCTTAGTTACTATCTAAAAAAAAAGCCATTTCTCTTACTATTATACTCAGGTTACCCATAATTAACCCAAACCATTCATAAATCATAGTTATAATATTTATAACTTAAAAACTGTAATACCCCAAAAATCCTAATTTAGAAATTATAGCAAAATAATGATTTATTAGGAAAAATTAAGAAAATAAATTACTTTATTAAATAAGAGGAAATTAATTGAGAAAAATAAAGATAAAGTAATAGATAAATTATTTAGAAAATTTTGGACATTTTACTAATTAAAATGAAAGTAGAGGAAAATTACCCAAAATAGCCAAAATTAGCCTAAAAAGGAGGTTTAATATTTTTTTCTCATTTAAATATTAAAATATTCTTACTTTAGGTGCTCAAGAAAAATACCTTAATTATTTATATAAAATAAAAATAATTAAAATCTTATTTTCCTCTTTTCCTTTCTTTTCCTTTTTCTTCTTCTCCTTTCCTTTCCTCCTTATTTTCGCTGGTTGGGCCAGCCCGCGGTCCAACTCACTCCTTCCTTCTCCTTTCTCCCCCGTGGCCCAATGTTGTTCAACGCTCCTTTCCTTTCCTTTTTTTTCTCTTTCTTTTCTTCTTTTCTTCTTTTTTTCTTTTCCTAAGTTTCCCCTTCTTCTCGCCGGTTGGGCATGCCCGCGGCCCAACTCCCTTCCCTCCTTCCATCTCCTTCCCCGCAGCCCAGTGCCATTCGGCCCCCCATTTCATAAGCGCAACACATCATTTTGTCCCTCGATTTGCTGAGATGCTACGTCACATTAAATGACAAAATAGCCGTTGCCAAACGGGCAACGCGACGCAGCGCTTTGTCCCGCTACCTGCTGAAATGTCGTGTTTCGTTTTAAAACCTTATAACCGTTGCCAAACCGGCTGGCCCTCCCTCTTTTCCTTTTTCCCCTGGACCACTGGTCCACCACACCCTGTCGTCTTCCTCCTTGCGCCAAGCTTGCAACTTGCAGCCTGCGCGCCGACAACCACCTGTCGTCCGATCATCCTCCCCTACCATTTCTGTCCCTTTCTTTCCCATTTTGACCCAACATGCCCGTCCTACCCCTCACGCCTACTACCCCCTTTCCTTTTTCCCGCACCAAGCCAAACACACCCTGCAAACTTGCAAGGCATGCGCCGGTTGCCACCACTGGACAACGACCTACCGCACCTGCCCCGCGTGCCCTCTCCCTCCTTCATCGTTTTCCCCCTCTAAATTGCCTACAAATACCCCCATTAGCAGCCATAGCCAACCTCTTTTTTTTCAAAATTGCCCTGAAACTCTGCCTTGCCGCCGCCGCCGGTGATCGCCGCGACAACCGCCGCCCAACGGAACCTTCCCTGTACTTCCCTCTAAAAAACCAAGCCACTGCCACCCCTTACCTCGCCCTACACGTGCCGCCCTAGCCGTGCGAAGTTACCACCCTGAGCAACCATCTCCAGCCTTCGCCTCCCCTCACGCAGACTTCTGCCGCCACCCTCGCCGCAACCAACACTTTTACCACCCTCCAAAACGCCCAGCAGACCTCCCTCTACCTTCCCATACCTTCACCTTCCCATGTCTCCCTCTCCTTATACCTTCCCATACCTTCACCTTCCCCTATCTCCCTTTCCTTCTACCTCCCCCATTTTCCACCACTCTCCACCACCTTCGGTCGCCGCGCCAACCACCGCGTGCCGCCACTCCTAGCCACACCACCACCCTCATTCCATCCCTCTCTATCTGCTACATCCTACTCCACCTCAAACACTCCTCCATTCCCTCGCCTCTAGCCCACACCTTGATCTTTCCACCTCCCTTCCTCCTTCATCACCGCCGCTGCCGCCGCCAATCCACTACTGACCTTAGATGGTTTTCCCAACTCCCCCACTGAAATACCCCAAAGTTTTCTAATTTTAAAGATTATATTTAAATAAGGTTTTATTTGAAAATTTAAATTAGTAAATTATTTTTACTAAACTAAAAGGAAATTTAGTAGGGAAAATTAATAAGAGATTTTATAAATATGTTAAGTAAAGGAAATTTTGGTATAATATCTAATTAAGGATTTTAATTTGGGAAAGTATTTAAATAAATTATTTTATTCAAATTAAGAAATAGAAAATAGTTTCAAATTAATTTTATTTTATAAATAATTAAATTAAATAAAATTTGAGGGATTTATTAATTTAAAATGGAAATTTTGAGAAATCCTTTAAAAATACTATTTAGCCTAAAAAGGGATTTAAAAATTATTTTATTTAAATATTATTATTTTTAAATATCCTAAATATTCAAACTTATTTAATTTGACCCAACCTAATTAATTCTCTTTTCCCTTTTCCCTTTTTCCTTTTTCTTTCTTCCTTTTTCTTTCCTTTTCTTTCTTTTACTTCTTCTTTTCTTTTTCTTTTTCTTCCCTGAATTGGGCCTGTTGCGCCAACCCAATCCCTTTTTCTTTCCTTTTCTCTTGGTGTGACCCAGCCCGCGTGTCACCACCACCCCCCTTACCTCTCTGCACTGCGTTTTACTCCTTATTTCTCCCAAACACGGCGTTCCACTCAGGCCTTTTTACACCAAAACACGTCGTTTCATTTAAGGGGTTTACCTCATCACCGAACTGCCCGGTGTCCCTCCCTTTTTCTTTCTTTTCTCCCCCGCGAACCGGCCAGCCAACCCCCATCTTCTTCTCCTTCCTCCGCCCGGCGCCATAGCCACCCACCTTCCTTCTCTCCCCTGAAAATGGCGCTGCCAGCCACACGTGGCGTGACCGGCTCTTCTCCCGCTCATTTCCTTCCTCTCGATCTGCACGTTCAGTTGAAACCATCAACTGCCCCTCTCTCCCGCTCGTTTGTGCACGGTTGCCTCGCGAAGGTCGACAAAAATTCAATTTTTCCCGCCCGACCTTCGGCTTGAATTAAACCATTTCCCCCCCCAATTTAAACACTTATTAACCTCCCTAATTCAAATATAATCTCTCCAACTATAAAACCCCCCTCATTTGCACAATTTTGGGATTTTATTTTCCTCGAAACCCTAAGTTATGCCTGTGCGCCACTGCCCCATCAGACGCCATTTTCTCCTCCTCCGACCAACTTCAACACCTCCTCTTGCTACAAATATCTTCCCTGCAATACTATCTAATTAAATAAACTAACCTCATCCCTCAATTCATTGTGTGCAAGTTTCTATAATCATCTAAAGTTGGCTAGTTCATTCGACAAGAATCTTGACCCCGAGACAGTGAACCACCGTCCACCACCACATCTGCCACTCCTAACACCTATTAAACCAACTATTAACTTCTACTAATTATCCTCTACAGCCCCACATAATTATTTTAATTTTCTTCCTCTCCATCACCTATTTTCATAATTTTTAATCCCCTTAGACCCATTTTTCGGCCACCTCCAGGAACAACCGCTGGTGCCACCTACATCCTCCAACTCAAGGTGATGCCATAGACATTCTAAATACTTAGTTTCAAATTATTTATAATTATTCTAATTTTAGCCAAAATTTTAGTATTATTTCAACTTTAATTATTATTATTATAATAATTATTATTAGTAATATTGACTGTATTCTAATTTCTAAATTTTGTTTACAGGTTTGGGAGTATTATTGAGTAAGATATAATAATTATCTCGGCCTTTACCTATTTACTTAGACTTTTACATAATTGATGTTATTATTATTAATAATAATATTATTAGTATAATTATTTGGTTGATACTGTGATTGTTACTGGAAGAACAGAGGCCTTAAATTTTAATTAGGCCTCACCTTTATTAATTTTATTAACATTATTAACATTTTTCAATATTATTTTAATTATATTATCATTATTACCTTTATTAAAATATAATATAAGTATATATACATTATTAATTTTATTATCACAATTCTAAATAGTATTATGTTTATCATTGTGGGATGGTTAGAAATCCAACTTTTAATTTTAAGAATTTTGATATTATTAATATCTAATATTCTATTTATAAAAGTATCATTAATATTATTATACTTTATTTATGTTACTAATTATTTTTATTACTATTATTCTTATTATTGTTATTATTATCATCATCATAGTTATGATATTATTAAATCTATTTTAGGAGAAGGGTAGGAACCCTTAGTGTAACACCCCCAAAATTCACTACTAAAATATTTCGTTTAATTAAAAGTAAATTAGCAGAAGCAAGTTAATAAATCGTGAACTTTGGGAGTATTACCGCCACACTTAGTACTAGACCGGTTCACTCATACCGTTCCAGTACCAAGTGCTAAGGCTAAAGGAGTGAAATCAAATTTTTCGAGAACTTAAGCATAAAATAATCAGAGTAGCACGGTAAATAACTTATCAGAGTAAAATCCACCATTGGTGGTTACAAAACATCAATATATTGAATGTATAAATTTTAAAGAGGCAAATTAAAAGCTTAACAAGTCCGGATAGTTCCTTACGCTCATTTCCGAGGCCCACTTAAAAACATCAAACAAGACCTGCAAGGGGCACTGCCTATTGCATAGGCAGGGCCCCCACAAGGGGAACCCTTCAGTACAACGGTACTGAGTAAAGCTATAAAAATGCGCTTAAAGACAGGTACGCAATGTCACACATGATATACTAGGATAACCGTACATAACGACATATGTAAATATAACAATGAGATCCATACATTCACATATTTAACAGGTCAATCAAATATTAATGGTGTATACATGACATCCATCTTTGTCCATTCGCATACTTAACAAGTTAACCGAATAATAATAGGCCATAATGAATAATCGATACTTTAAGCCTTAAGGCCATTAATCCATCATTAATCAATCATCTCAAATTTTAAATGTCCATGTGAGTGTGGGAACCCCACTATTATAGCCGGTGGACCGTAAATATATACAGGGCAAAACGCTCCTGGCCACTATTATTTGTCGGTGGTTCGGTCTCTAGGGCAGAACGCTCTTGGCCACTATTATTCGCCGGTGGACCGGTCTGGCCCCGACTCACAAGGTCTTCCACTATAAGTGATTAGTATTTTTCCCATATCTTATAGATTTTACATTTTGGTTTCCTAAGCACGGTAACCCCCACTATTATAGCCGGAGGACCGAAAATATACAGGGAAAAACGCTCCCAACCACTATTGTTCGCCTGTGGCACGGTCTCCAAGGCACCCCGGCTCCTGGCCACTATTATTCGCCGATGGACCGGTCTGGGCCTCGGCTCAGCATCTTCCTCTTTAAGTGATTAGTGTCTTAAACGTATCTTATTCAGAAGTGTTCCACCCTTGACATGCGTGGCTAACTATATCCACACTTATCCTCCCAGGAGGGCCCGTCCCATATCTTGAGACCTCTGCACCTCCTAATTCGGTTTTCTCCAAAAACCCTAACTCGGGCCTAAGTGGCCCATCATTCTCCGTTGTACACATCCCGACTAACTCCACACCCCACACGTCACGACCCTTAGATCCAATCCTCGCTTTCTACCCCACTCATTCTCTTTTACTTATATTATTTTCTTTTTCTTTTTCTACCTTCTCACATTAGGGTTCCTTCCTAAACCCTAGTTGGGTCTCCTACGCACCCTTATACCGTCCCACTTACTATTTTTCGCCCGAGGCTCCCAGACACCCAAATGTTACTTCTGTTACCTTCCTCACATCCCGAGGTAACTTTCCATACGTAAAGTATGTCCCCATGCGGACTCTAACCAACCCATGCAAACCCTAGCTTCTCCCGTACCTACATTAGCCAACTTACTTCCCTTTGGTCATCTTTCTCTCTCATTACTTTTTTCCATGCCTCCATACCCGACTACCACATTAATTATCCTAACATGCATGTCCCTAAGGGCCACATCACATCACATCACATCATAACACATAGCATATCCATATTAGCACATACAAAAAGGGCACATGAACACACCTTAGTTCCAAGCCATACTACATGGGAGACAATTAAAATAGCAACATATAGATCTCGATATAAAAATTATACAAGGCATGTAGGACATATAGCACACATTCGACTTTAGCTACACCCCTACTTGGTTTAGGTTACCGAGCTATCTTTCACATAAATTAGGCCTTTAGACGCCCTTTATAATCGTTATACTTAAATATACTTCTCGTTTAGTTTGTTAGATTATCAATTTACCCGTTTTCTTTATTATAATTAACAAATCACCCATTAGTTGGCCAAATTACCAAATTACCCCCGTTCATTATCCTAATTACCAAATTGCCCCTCACATTTATCATATTTACGATTTTACCCTTCTCCATTATTAAATTTATCGATTTACTCCTTTCCAATTTCCACTTTTACCCCCTTTGATTTACAAGTTACCATTTTACCCTACTTAACTTCCAAAATTACCATATCGCCCTTTTACGTATAAAATTTCCATTGATCCTTAATTATGAAATTACTATCTTACATCTTTTAATTCTCAAATTACCATTCTGCCCGTTATCACAAAATAACTATTTTACCCTCTTATTATAAAATTATAATTTTACCCTTTTATTACAAAATTACCAAATTATCCTTTTTACTACAATTTACCAAATTACCCTTTCATTACAACTTTACCAAATTGCCCTTTTATGATAAAATTTCCATTTTCCCATTTACTACAAAATTACAACTTTAACCTTTTATATAAAATTATCATTTTGCCCTCTTCTTACGAAATTACCATTTTACCATTTAATCACAATTACTATTTTATCCTTTATTCATAAAATTACTATTTTGCCCCTTTAATTACAAAATTATCAAATTACCCTTTAGTTTCCAAGTTTCCCAAATTGCCATTTTAATTCAAAATTTCCAATTTATCCCTTCACTTATAAATTTACCATCTTACCCCTTATCACTCCACTTATACTAAATTATTATTACTACATAAAATATTAACTTTAATCTCTCATCTTCAAATATTATAATTAATGTAGCATTATTAACACCCATATATATTCTAGGCCATAATCGTGTACAAGATACATTAATAAATTTCACCAAGGCACAAAAAATACTAATCATGCAATAAATATCATAATACCATAATAAAACATGGATAATACTTAATATTTTCATTAATAACCAACTTCTACCTTAAACAATTTCTCCAAACATGGCACATGATCTATAATACTTCCTTTTCATCAACCAATTCAAGAAAACATATATAATATACTAGATAACATATATTAAACATAATACACATTAAAAATGCCTAATGTGCTAACATACATTAATCCATATATTTAAGCGGAATTTAATGGTTACCTCGATTCTACGAAAAAAAAACCATACCGGTATCCCGGTTTAAGGTACAAGATTTGATTTATCAAAACCAATACATAAAGTAATTCAAAACTTATTATGTTAGAAAAGATAAAACCAAATCATAAGGCTTATAACACTTAATTACTCAAATAATTAAACTAAAATATTTTTATACCTCAAAACTATTAATTAAGCAAGCCAAAGAGGGCAGAATCTCATACTGCCCATGCAGCATGAGCTGCACACAGAGAAAAATAAAAAGGAGGGGCTCAAAGGTGGTGGAAGAAGGGAAAATGGGTAATTTCAGGTTGGTAGTTTGGGGCTAGGAAAGGAGGAGTTTCGGGAAGGATTTAGGGCAAGCTAATGGTGCAGAAGTGGAGAGGGGGTGTAGGTGGTGGTCGGGGAAGGGTTGATGGTGGCTAATGGTGGCGGAGGCGGCGGCAGCAAGGCTGCGAAGGTGGCGGCCGAAGTGGGTGTCGAGGTGAAAAGTTGGCGAGGAAGGAAAATGGGGAGGGAAAAAGAAGGCATTCAGGTTACGGTTTTGACCAAAGGAGGATTAGGGGTGGTAGAGGAGGTTGCAGAGATTATTACGGTGTCTTAAGTGGTGGAGAAGGCGGCGGAACGGTGATGAATCGAGGCAGCACAGGGTGCTTGCCGAGAAGGGGTGAAAGGGGAGAGAAAAAGAAGGGAGGAGGAAGAATGGGCTGAGGGGTGGATCAACGGGGATTGTGGTAGTTCGAGGGTGAGGCATAAGGTGGCAGGACGTGGTGAAGGTGATGGTTGAGGCGGCGGAAGCGGCGGAGCGGGGTGGCGAAACAAAAACAGGGGGAGATGAGGGAGGAGAAGAAAGGGAGAAAGGAGAGGCTCAGGAGCATGGGGGAGGCTTGAAAAAATGCAGAAAGGGCAGGGAAGGGGGATTAAATAGAAGAGGTAGAGAAGGGGAGTGGTAGGGCTGCTCGAGGGGTGTCGGCAGTGTGGTAGAGGAATGGGGGTTGCAGGGAGAGGGAGAAACAAAAAGGGGCAGCAGGGAGAGGGAGAAGAGAGGGATGGTGGGACCGGTATGGCCAGAAAACGACGAGAAGGAGAGGGAGGGAGACATGCGAGTCAACGGAGGAGAGGGAGGTGCAGATCCAGCGGCAAAAATCTCACCGGTGATGAGGGAGGAAGAAGACGAAGGAAGGAGGAGGAAGAAATGGTTGGACTGGGCATGCAAGGGTGGACTGGCTGAAGAAAGAAAGAAACAGACCGGCCCAGTCGGGAGAGAAAGAAGAGAAGGGAGGAGGGCGGCTGGCTCGCACGGGAGAAGAAGGAAAAAAAAAGAACTGGGCCAGCCCAGTCGCGCAGGAGGGAAAGAGGAGGGCAGGCTGGTTGGCCGGCGGCCCAAGGAAGGAAAAAAAGAAAAAGAAAGAAAAAGGAGAAGAGGGAAAAAAGGAAAAAGGGAAAGGAAAATTATTTTAATTAAAATAATTAAATTTATAAATAGTAAGGTAAAATATTTGTGGGTAATAAATTTATTCAACAATTTAATTAAAATTCAAGGATTTAAAAGGGATAATTTTTGTAAAATAATAATTTGGAAAAATTATTTAAATAATAAGAGTATGATAAAATAACAAAATATTTATTTTAATTTATTAAAATATTTATACCAACTTTCAGACACTCAAAAATCCATAAAAAAATTAAATTAAAAATATTTGAGTGCTAATTTATCCAAAATAAAATTTATTTATTAAAATATAGGGTTTTAAAAATCCGGGGGATTACACTTAGTTTATCACCTTTTCAAAAGAAAATAAGTGAATTAATTATATTAGTTTCTATAGTTAATTATTGAATAGTAAAATGTCATCCTAAAACCAAACCTCGAAATAATTAAGAATTATATAAGAGGGTATAATCATAGTATGTTTTGATATAATAGGCGAACCAAATTAAATTACCCAAGTGGAATAGGAGCGTGCACCAAGACCGGTGACTTTTTAGGTAAGGGTCTACTAAGGCCATTTATGGGTTTGCATGCACTACGTGTTTGATATGCCATGTATTTTATGTTCGTTATTATTAATTATTGCGCATGTGGCATGATTGTGGAATGGAAGTATGTTGTTGTGAATACACTGTGGCATGAGAATTATGCATATGTTTATGTCATTAATGTATGATATGACTTGAGACATGTGTTAGGGCTTTGCATAAAATGGCATGGTGCTAGGGTTTGCATGGAATGATAGGGAGTTAGGGTTTTCATGGGATGGCAAGGAGTTGGGGTTTGCATGAAATGATATGATGTTAGGGTTTGCATAAAATGGCATGATGTTAGGGTTGCATGAAATGACATGATGTTGGGTTGCATAAATTGGTATGATGTTAGGGTTTGCATAAGTTAACCTAAGGTTGGGACCTTCATGGAAGCATGTCTAAGTGGAGTTAGGGTTTGCATATGAATTGGGACTGCATGAGGGTATGGTACATGGAGTTTGGGTTTGTATGTGGATTAGGGTTGTATGGAAGTATGTTTTACGTGGTGTTGGGGTTTTGCCAAGGTGATATGAACTAGGGTTTTCATATGAATGAGGGTTTGCATGCAGGGACGAAGCCAGACTATAAAATTCATGGGGTCCCAATAAATAATAAATATATATATCTAAATATAAAATAATAAATAATAATATATTTAATATTATCCATAATCATACATAGATAGTCATTTACAATTGTACTCGTCGATGTTTCATATTTTAAAAGAAAACTATAGTAATCTCATTACTAATAGTATCGGATATATCTTTTCCTATATATTATATCAAATAATTATATACCCATAATTATATACCCATTCATCATACATATTTTGTAGGCTGTTTTTTTATAAAACTCACTGATGAGAAAGCTCTTTCAACGGTTGCGCTTGTTACCAACAAAATTAAAACTAGCTTCACAAGCATATAAACCATACGATTTTAAACTAATACTCAACTAATTCAAAATTACACAATAATAAACTAATTCATATAGCCAACCTAATTCATGTACCCGCATGCTATTAAAGATGTAAACTGTATTAAAAATAATGAACTAATTCATATAGCCAAAATTCTACAATAATTCATACCATACTAATTCGACTTTAATATAACCTAATACAGAAATATACAATAATCAATTAATTTATGTAATTATAATTCAAGATTTTTTTACAACTGGCTTGAAAATATTAAGAAATTTACAATATCACAAATTCACAACAAAATTAAAAATAGAAATACAAACTAATTCAATTAATAAAAATTAAGTTAGATTTAAATTAAATAAAACACAAGCATTCTTTACTTATCTTTCTCCGGCTATAACCTGTAAAGTTGTAAATGTTATTCCGGTAATTGGGTGGTGGCGGCTGTGGCTGGGGTACAACGCAGGGCATCAATAGATGTTAGTAGACAGTGGCAATGGTGTGGGGTAATGCAGAGACGGCAGAATAAGCTAATGGTGTGGTGTGGGAGTGGGAGGAAATTGAGGGAAAAAAAATGTTCCAACGGGGTCAGAGGGTCTTGAACTCATGACCCGTGTCTTTGATTAAAGTTTGTAATCCAACCAATGCTCCAGACATGGTTTTTGATACTTTATCTTCTATATATAATAAATATTTTAAAAAATTCCATGGGGTCAAGCGACCCCATGGGCTCTGAATTGGCTCCGTCCATGTTTGCATGGGAGTGTTGTACACATTGAGTTAGGGTTTGGGTACGAATTAGGGTTTGCATGGAGTTACGATTTACGAGGAGATAGGGCTTACATGGATTTAGGGTTTGTATGGGAACTAGGGTATGCATGGGAAGATGGACTATGTAGGGTTTGGGTTTCAGGGTAATTAGGGTTATTGTAATATTGGTATATGTTACTGGATTTTCCCGTCTTCAAATGAATATTCTGAATAAGATACATAAATTATTAAACACGTAAAGTGGAAGATGTTGAGACGGGTCCAGACCGATCCACCAGCATAATAGTGGCTAGGTACTACGGTAGCCTGGAGACCTATCCACCAGCTTAATAGTGGTAGGGTATTTTACCCTAGTGACCGATCCACCGGCTATAATAGTGGGGGATCCCGAGCTCAACAAATCAATCATAAAAGTTGATAAGATATGGGAAGATATTAATTACTTACAGTGGAACACTGTACGAGAAGGGGCCAGACCGATCCACCGGCATATAATAGTGGTAGGGCATGTGCCCTAGTGTGACCGATCCACCGACTATAATAGTGGCCAGGAGCCGGAGTGCCCTGGAGACCGATCCACCAGCGAGAATAGTAGGGTTCCCGTACTCGTATAGACCTGATAAAGAACATGTGTGTATCTACTTTTGGATAAATGAAAGATTAAGTAAGTAATTGATCTCTTGGGCCTTATGTATGGATTCATTGATTTCAAATGATTTACTTCATGTTCCTATGTATTGTATGTATGGATTGTGATAAGCATGTAGAATGTTATCTTACATTGATTGATGTGTTATGTGTCGGCCTTAGTATTCGGTTACCTTACATAGTACGAAGCTACTGACCACCCATTTCATGGGTGCTGCTCATTCCCACGAGTAGGGGGGCCACCTAATTTATTACAGGTAGGAGATACCTACTGTGATGCTATTGATATCTATGGGACATCAGGGGAAATGAGTGATGACTAAACAAACCGGGTCGAGAGAAGGACGTGGCTGTCTTTCCTTTTTAATATCTTAAATTGTGTCATTTTAAATTATTGTATCGTTGAAACAATTTATTTATGTTGTTTGTTATTACCTAGAAAGACATTATTTAGTACTTTGAATTTATATAATTATGCGTACTCTAATTTTAATTATTACTAATTCAGTATATGAACGTGTTATGAAAATTGCTTTCTTAGCCTTAGCACTTGGTATCGGAACAGTTGTGATAAACTGGTCTGATATTAAGTGTGGCGGTAACATCCCCAGAATTTATAGTTTATTGATAAGTATTATTATTTTTTTATAAAAAAAAATTGTGTAAATTTTGGGGTGTTACACCCACTCCCTAAAACTATTTTCTATAAGTGTCAGTAATTTTATATAATATTAATGATATTATCCTTAATATTGATATGTATCATCCTTATTTTCCTAACCTAATTTCAGAAATAGTTAACAAGGGTATATTATTAAAAAGGAAACAACTTTAACATTAAGATGGTTATCTTTATTATTATTATTATCATCATCATCATCATCATCATCATCATCATCATCATCATCATCATCATCATCATCATCATCACTATTATTAGTTTTATTATTATTATTATTATTATTATTATTATTCCTATTATTATTATTACTCTTATTACTATCTCTATCACTACTACTAATACTAGATGGGGCATATTATCGTTATCCTACTACTATATGTGATAGACATTGAAAGCTTACATTATTATTATCATTATTATTATTATTACTATTAACATTATTATTTCTATTATTAATGACACTATTACCACTACTATTACTTAAACCAAAGGTATTTTAGTAATATTGTTATTATTACTATTAGTACTACCTTTATCATTACCCTTATTTTCTTTACTAATACTGTTAATAGTGACCTTGCCATCATTACTTTCATTAATATAAACTTTTAAACCCTTAAGTTATTATTATCCAAAATATGACCTTTCTCATTCTTAACCTTGGGAATAATAGTACTTTGATAATATTGCAACTATTATATTGTTATTCGAATCCTAGCACCATAGAGAGATGTTAAGGTTCTAGCACTATAAACATTAGCATTACTATTATTAGTTTTACTATTATTAGTTTTATTATTATTATTATTATTATTATTATTATTATTATTATTATTATTATTATTATTATCACTATTTTACTATGGTTATCATGAACACTATCATTATTATAAGAATAGGGCTAACGGGTCTAATGATATAAGTGTAACAATAAATATTAAAAATAAACATATTTTGATTATTAATATTTAGTATACTAATTTTGAGGTAAAAACCCTTGTTTTCATATAATACTCTCTTTAATAATAATAATTTTAATCTTAAACTAGAATAAGGGATGATGGTACTTTTGAGGGAAACTAATACTTAGCATTTTCTCCTTTTATAGGTGATCCTAATCAAAACCCTAAGGAGTTATAGGAGCGTGCTCTAAGCCCGGCGTCGCTTTAGGTAAGGACGAAGCTATGGCCCTTGTGTGATGTGTGACCTGTATGTTTTGAATGTTGTATATGCCATGCTATGTCGTATATTATATGATGGTGGATAACTTATCTTATGTGTAGCATAGCTTGGAGATTGGAGTATGTTTGTATGTGTTTCCTATGACATGAGCATGGCGTGTATATGTATGATGTTATGATGTGATATGATATGGCCCTCTAGGACATGCATATTTGGATAACTAATAATATGAATTAGGAATATAAGGATGACAAGGAAGAAATGGGAAGTGAGTTCACTAAGGGGGATATGGGGTTGACCTAAGTACCTCATGATCCATGAGAGAAAATGTAGAGGAAGGAATGACCAAAATAAATGAGAGATGGGAACCATGCATGGGAGTCTAAAAATTTACATGGTGATTTGGGTGTTTGCATGGGATGGCTAAATCTTTCATGGGGGTGAATCTTACATGAGAAAAGTTAATTTAGGGTGTAAATAAGAGAATGGGAGAGTTGTGGAGTGATTGGAGACTTGGGATGAAAAATAGTACGTAGGTTGGTGCAAGGGTATAAGGGACCCGATTAGGGTTTTTGGCGAGAAAGTGGAAATTTGGAAAGTACAAAAGTAAGAATGATTAAGGAAGGGTGGAGTATGGGTTGAAAGTGAGAATTCATTCATATAAAAGATGAGTATGGGTTTCCGTGTCAAAGAAGAGACTTTGGGATCAATAGAGAGAGGTTGCTTGTGGAAGAAGTAAGCTACTAGGGTTTGATGTGGCCAACTAGGGTTTTGTCGGTCACATGCGAGGTCGAAGAGTAAAGTGATACGCCTTGGGGTTTGATCTTATAAGGGTGAGATGTGGAGTGAGGAACAAGTATGGTAAGGTAAGTGAGAAGAAGTTGGGCCACATAGGTCCAACTAGGATTTCCAAGGAGAAAACCCTAGAGGTTGAGAATAGGCGAGGTCAATGTCATAGGGTGTTGGGCTTACCTTACACTCTCAGGAGTTGGTCTTTCATTAGATGTGAGCATAAGGGGGCAAGGATGTCGGAGTGTGATAAGGGGTGCAGGAGTCTCAAAATGGGCCCTCTTGAGAGAAAAGCAATATAACATCGATAACATGCATGTCAAGGGTGGAATGTTATCTAATATGACACGGATAAAACACTAATCATGTAAAGTAAAAGATTGTTGAGCTGAGCCCAGACCGGTCCACCGGCAAATAATAGTGGTCAGGAGCTGGGGTGCCTTGGAGACCGGTCCACCGGCAAATAATAGTGGTCAGGATTGTTCTGCCCTGAGTGTACATGTAACACCCCCAAAATTCACTACTAAAAAATTTCGTTAATTAAAAAGGAAGTTAGTGGAAGCAGATAAATAAAACGTGAACTTTGGGAGTATTACCGCCACACTTAGTACCAGACTAGTTCACTCATACCGTTCTAGTACCAAGTGCTAAGGCTAAGAAAAAAATAAATAAAATTGAAAGAAGTTCAACGTACATAAATCAGAGTAGCGCATCAAATCATTTACAAGAATAAAATCAACTAATGGTGGTTACAGTAACACATAACATTAAAACTAGGAATTTAAAGAGAAAGAGAAAACCCTAATGATACCGGATAACTCCTTACTCTCTTTCCCGTAGCCCACTTGAGCAGCACCTGAAAATACCTACAAGGGCACTGCCCATTAAATAGGCAGGGGACCCATAAAGGGAATCCCTTCAGTACTACGGTACTGAGTAACCCTTTAATACCACACTTAAATACAGGGCCGCATACGGCATATAATGCAAGCTACACACACAAATAATGAGAGGTGCACACATAACAATAACATGCATAATAATTCATAAATCATGATCGATACTTTGGGCCTTAAGTCATGTCATAGTGTAAGATCAATACATTCGGGCCTTAAGCCATTATTCCGTCATCATTCCATCAATCTCATATTTTATATCCATGTGAGTATGAGAACCCCACTATTATAGCCGGTGGACCGGAAGTAAACACATAGGGCAGAATGCCTCTGACCACTATTATTGCCGGTGGACCGGTCTAGCCCCGACTCACATGGTGGTCCACTATAAGTGATTAGTATTTTTCCATAATCTTATTCACATACATAACCGATTTTATTGAGCTCGGGACCCCCACTATTATTAGCAGTGGACCGGAATACATATAAACTCATCATCCAGGGCACAATGCTTCTGGCCACTATTATAACCGGTGGACCGGGATATATAAAGAATCATCATCCAAGGCACAACGCTTCTGGCCACTATTATAACCAGTGGACCGGGATATATAGAGAATCATCACTCAAGGCACAACACTCCTGGCCACTATTATAACCGGTGGACCGGTACTCAATATCATAATCATCTGGGCCCAGCTCATTTATATTCCACTTTTAATAATATTATCTTTCATTTCTTTAATCAGCACATCGATCATATTTATTTGCCTCGAACAGGAGATCAATAACCCGGGACACAAAGGAACACCGGTCATACCGGTGCATATAAATTACTCAGTACCCTTCAACCACGAACCCAAGGACGCAAAGGTACAATGGTCGTACTTGTGCATAAAGCTAACTCGCTACCCTACCGACAAGGACACCTAATCCATAAGTATGCATACCCCCTAACTAGGTCCGTAGAGCTAGAAAGAGTAAGATATAGGGCCTAGCTGAGGCACAAAGGCACACCAGCAAATACTAGAATAATCGTGGACTAAACCACGTCCTTAGGGTAGCGACCCCTAAGGAGTCACTATTCCCGATCTAGAGGTCTTTCACTTTAAGTAATAGTGTCTTAATTAAGGTGATCACGAAAAAGTACGATAATCCGATACTTATTCACTTTCAATCATTTTGATATCATTAATCGTTTATTATTCAGATGATTATTCAAGATATCATAGAGAAATTATTGAGGCCAGACTAATTATCAAATACTCATACTTGGCTAATCAGCATTATTTGAATCATATTATAACGTTCCACAATCTCAAAGGCATGTTAGGTACAAACTACTCATTTTCCCTTTACCTATACAATTATTAAGTATCCATTCCTTCCTCGCCAAATTACCATATTACCCTTTGGGTTACATAATTACCAAATTACCCCTTATACGGTTTAGGTTATCAAATTATCTCCTACACTTTTTAAATCACCATTCACCCCTCATAATTGCTACACTTATCTTATTTCCCATTTGGTTGGTTAGATTACCAAATCGCTCTTCTCCTTTATCATAATTACCATTTAACCCTCTCAATTATTTTAATTGCCATTTACCCTTTTTAATTATTATAAATCCCAAATTACCCTTCTTCATAATTACAAATATTAATTTACCCTTCTTCACAATCATAATTATTAACTTACCCTTCTCCATATTTATAATTACTATATTACCCTCTCCATTATTAAAATTACCATGATGCCCTTTAATTGGTTAATTTACCAAATTACCCTTCTATAGTATCATACTTATCCAATTGCCCTTCTACAATCATAATTTAATTACTAAAGTATCTTTCATCGTCATCATAATTACCAAGTTACCCCTTATTCCCAAGTTTACCATAATATCCTTTTATTTACAAAATTACCATTTTAACCCTTACATCCAATTTTACCATATTCCCCTTTTGCTTGTAAATTACCATAATACTCCTTTTACTTTACCAATTACTATTTTACCCTTTTACATTCAAATTACCATTTTTATCTTTCCTTACAAAGTTACCATTTTGCCCTTCTTTTCCCAAATTACCATATTACCCCTTTACTCCCAAATTTACCATAATACCCCTTATAAAATTATCATTTCGCCATTCACTTGTAAAATTACCATATTGCCATTTATTTATAAAATTACTATTTTACCCCTCTACCTACAAAATTACCATATTGCCTCTTTTACTTGAAAAATTACCATAATGCCCTCCTTCATCCAAAATTACTATTTTACCCCTACTTCAAAAATTACCATTCTTACCACTTACTTATAAAATTACTATATTACGCCCTAGACTCCAAAATTACCGCTTTACCCCTTTTTACTTTTCAAATTACCATATTGTCCTTTTCCTTCAAAATTACCCTAATACCCTTCTTTCTCACAACTACAAATTTTTATCCTTTTACTTATAAATTATCATTCCACCCCTTTCTTTTGAAATTACCAAAATACCCTTTTTGCTTACAAAATTTCCAAAATACTCTTTTCACTTATAAAATTTCCACTCAATCCCTTTATTCACCATTTTTATGAATTTACAAACACTATATAGAATAATGATATTAGTACCTCATTCTTATCATCTAAGTCCACCAACATGTCATTACTCAACATAATACCCATTAGTAACTACATACATTAGGTCACATACTTCATAAGCAAAATTACTAAAATACTCTTAGAAATTTATATCATTCATGTATAATACATCATAAACAAGCATTTAACATTTCCATCCATAATCAACTTCCTTCCTACACATGGCACAAAAGCTATCATGCACTTCCCTTTTTCTTTCAATCAATGTAAACAACCATTTATATATCATGCTTGGCTCACATACATAAAATCATACCAAAATCCCTAATGTGCTAGCATGAGTTTTTCCATGTTTTTAAGGGAGGATTAACAGTTACCTTAATCCCACAAAATATCAAATTTTACCAAGCATAGTAAGCAACTCAACACCTAAAAAATAATATCCATCATATTTATGTTAGAAATAAGAATCCAAGCATAAAACATTATAAATTTTAATTAAATCATAAAATACCATTATACCTTAAAAATTAGCCAAATAATTTTCAAAATAAAGGGGAGCTCACGCTGCATGAGCAGCGCGAGTTTCATGCAGAAATGAGAGGGGAAAGGCTCGAAGAGGGGAGAGGTGGTTCGATTTAGGGACTTTAGGCTACAAAGTAAGGTAGTTAGGGGAGGCTCTAAGGCATGGGAATGGTGCAGGAGTGAAGAGGGGGTGTAGGTGGAGGCTAAGGGTGGTTTAATGGCAGCATAGGGCGGCGGAGACGGCGGCGGCAAGGCGGCGAAGTTGGCTGACGAGAAGGGTCGAGGTGGAGGGGTTGTGAAGGAAGGAAAAGGAGAGGGAAAAATGGAGGGGTTCAAGGGATTTTTTCGGCCAACTAAGGCATGGCGGTGGTAGAGGGGGTTGTAGGGTGTCGAACTATGGGTTGGGTGGTAGCATAGATAGCCGGACGGCGATGGAAGTGGTGGTTGCAGGTGGCTCAGCGGTAAGGGGAAAATGGGGAGAAAAAAGAAAAGGGGTGGAGGATGGAGGAATTGTAGGGCTCGAGGGGCAGCGTGGTGGTGCAGGGTGGTAGTAGGTGGTGGCAGAAGGTAGCACAGGGGTTGGGCTTGGTGGTTTGAGCAGCGACGGGTGGCGGTGATAAAAAAACTAGGGAAGAAAATGGGGAAGGAGGAAGGAGAGAGGAGGGAGCTTGGAAAGGGGATGATGGTTCGAAATAATGGGGAAACGAAGGGCTGGGGGGATGAAGAAAAAGAAGAGGGAGAAGAGAGGGGGCAAGGCTGGCCGGCGATCAGTGTTGCAGGTTGTAGGGTTGGTCGGGTGGCAAGGGAAAGAGGGGGAAGAAGAAGGAAAGGGAGAGGGTCACGTGGGGTGTGGTCCAAGAGCCGGTTTGGCTCGAAAAAGGAAAGAATGTGGCGGGGGAAGAGAGAGAGGGAGAGGGAGCAGGTGGTGGAAGCTGCAGACGCCCGGACACCAAACAATGGCAGAATTGGTGTTGGTCAGGTGTGGGAGAAGAAGAGAGGAGAAGAAGGTTGGTGGGCGGTTGGACCAGCGCAAGAAAGGAGAGAGCCGGTCGGTCTAAGAAAAAAAAAAGAAGGAGGTCGGATTGGGTGTGCTGGGCGGCGCGCGAGGGAGAGAGGGGAGGAAGAAGGCTGAAGGCCTAATGCGCAGGGGAGGGTTGGCCTGGCCGGGCAACCTAAGCCAGGAAGAAGGAAAAAAAGAAGAGAAATAAGGGAAAGGAGAAAGAAAAGAAAAGGTAGGAAAAAGGAAAGTGGGAAAAATTGAAAATAATTAAGTTTATAAAATAATAGGATGTAATATTTTTGATAATAAATTTATTTAATAATTTAACTTAATATAATTAAATATATGGCTTAAAAAGGATAATTATAGTAAAACACTAATTTGGAAATTTATTTAAGTAAAATAATATGATAAATAGCAAAATATTTACTTTTAACTTATTAAATACTTTTATCCAAATTTACATACTCTAAAATTCATAAAATAATTAAAATAAATAATTTTAAAAGAAAATATTATTTTAAATAAAAGTTATTTATTAAAATATAGGTTTTCAAAATTTTTGGGGTATTACAGTATATTTTCCGATCCACCGGCTATAATAGTGGGGTTCCCGCACTCACATGGACTATTAAAGAATATGTGTGGAATGGACATATTATTAATGAGAATAAAGAATAAGTAACCAGGCCTTATCATGTGTGTTATCATATGTTGCCTATGTGCTTATCCTTGTATCATGTGTTCTATGTGTTGGTCTTAGCTCGTTAGTTACTTTACTCAGTACGTAGCGTACTGATCACCCGTTTCATGGGTGCTACTCATTCCCACGAGTAGAAGACCCCTCTAATCTTTTGCAAGTAGGAGACCATGTCTTCGATGCCTACAATACCTACGAGGCATCGGGTGAGGCAAAGTGTTGAGCCTAACCTGACCTGGGGACCGAGAGCGAGTCGGCCGGACTCTTTTGCTATCATTGGATTTCGTATTTCCTTATTTAGCTGTATTTTGTACTACGCTTCATGTTTTGAAAATCATACTCTTAAGTTGTAATCCTAAACTATATTCTAATTATTGTCTGACTTGTGTTTTGTTAATGATTTATGTTAAATGTCGACCCATGTTTTAATGTTTCGCTCTTAATGTTTGGATTTAGCCTTAGCACTTAGTACTGGAACGGTAGAAGTGTACCGGTCTGGTACTAAGTGTGGCGGTAACGCCCCCGAGTTTACGGTTTTATCTTTCGCTTCTGCTAAACCTTTTTGATTTAAACGAAATTTTTTAGTAATAAATTTGGGGGTGTACAGGTAGAATGTAATAATACCATATAAAATAACCTTAGTCATGATTTCTAGGAATAAAAATATGCAAACATGGATTATAATAAATTAACATATAGTAATAAAGAGCCCAAGTTTAATGAAATGCATCCTTATAAAAATGCCATACGATCTTAAACATTCAAAACTCATAGTCTTCTCTTTATACCAATTTATCGCCTAAAATAATAATAGCACAAAATAGATTAACTTGAAAATACAATTATAGAATAGAAAGAAACGAAGTGAAATAGAATAATTATTCTTAGATATGGAGGCTCGAAAATCACCACAAAAACCACCAAGGAATGAGAGGTCAAGGTATTGGAAGATTAAAGGGAATGAAAAGAAAAAAAAGAAAAAATCCATGAAAAAGCTTATACAACACACACAACACTAACAACAACAACAAAAAAATAAAGTTGGTTGGTAAGGCATCAAAGAAGGGAAAAATAAGATGGAAGGGGTGCAATTTGTCAAACAAAAAGGGTGCCTTGATAGAGTATGACATGTATGGAACAAAAAAAAAACACAAGAAAGGGAAGATGAACACTCTATATCCAAATGGTGGGAGAGGCAAATTTTGGAAAAAAATTAGCTTGGTCGTTACTAGCAACAATGGTTGGGAAACAAAAGTTGGGGAGTATTTGAGGGGTACAAAGCCATGAAATAGGAGGAAAAAGAGTTGCTAATTTTATTATGCAATGAAGTCCTAAAAAAAGAGGTAGAGGATAACAAGAGAGATGATGGGGTATGCAAAGTAGAAAAGAAATCAACTCGAGAAGGGGGAGAAAAGTGGCAAAAATATGTGTTTTAGGTGTGAAAATGAAACATGAAAGTTTGAGCTAGTTTTGGTAGGCCACACATCTCCTCCTTTTCCCAGATCTAACTTGAATTAGATGGGGTGTCTTTCTTGTAAACTCACAAAAATACAAAAAGAGGAGAGAAAAATTATAAGAGAGTTGGTGAATTTTGGTGAGATTGGATTATATATCAAGGTTTTTGGTTGATTTCTAGCATCAAAATTTTGAAATTTTATTACCCAAAATGTGAGAGAATTGGTATTTCACAATTTTTTGGATAATTGCATAGGTATAAAGGTTAGAAAATAGGGATTTATTTAGAAAAATAGCAAATGAATCCCAAATATCATAAAAAATTTATTGAAATGTGTAAAAAAAATTATGAACCCATACATATATTGGATATTAGAGTTGGTTTGAATTTATAAGAAATGAAAACAAGAAAAAGTGGTAAAATTGATTAATAAACATAAATGCATATGCCCACAAAAGGGTGAAACATATAATGAAGGGCCCAAGGGGTACAAATAGATGAGGATTATTTTTATAAATTAAAATATGTATAATTATTTGACTTAAAATTTTAGGGCCTAAACAAATTAAAATAGAAAAAAATCAATGAAAATCATCCATCATAGGAAATAGAAATTTCTACCACTACACAATTCGGAAGGAATAGACAAACTTAAAAAAATTTAGGACTCTCATCTAAGATTAGAATATTTTTAGAAATGATAATTAAAATACCCCAAAATTCTAATTATGGAAATTATTTCCAAATAAGTATTTATTAGGAAAATTGATTAAATAAATTATTTTATGAAAATTAAGAGAGTTAATTAAGGTAAATCAAGAGGAAAATAATAAAGAATTTTATTAGGAAAAAATTATGGTATTTTACTAATTAACATGGAAGTTAAGGAAATTTATCCAAAAATGCCAAATTAATCTAAAAAGGAATTAATTATTATGTTATAAATATTATTATTTTAAAATAACCCAAAAATACCAAAATACCCAACCCACCTATTTTTTTCCCTTTCCTTTTTCTCTCTCTTTTTCCATTTTTCTTTTCTTCCTCTCCTTTCATTTTTCCTTTTTTCCTTCTTTCCCCCCGACTTGGGACAGCCCACCTGCACGACCCAGCTCCCTTCCCTCCTTGCGCGACTAGCCCCCCTCACCTGTCACCCAAACCACCGGCCGAGCCATCCTTTTCCTTTCCTTTTCTTCCCATTGGACCGTTCAGTCCACCCCATCCCTCTTCTTCTTCTTCCCACGCCACTTGCACCCGACCCTGCAACCCTACACCTGCCAGCAGCCACCTAGATCATCCAATCGCCATATCCTCCCTCCCCCGTCTCTTTCTTTCACAAATTTTGCCCCAATTGACCATTTTCCCCTCTCCCGAGCACCCTGCCCCTTTCCATTTCCCTCTTCCCTCAACCTTGCCGCCCCTGCCATGGCAGTGCCGCCTCGACTGCCACCACCGGTGGCATGCCTGGCACCTGCCCCTTCTTTTCTTCTTCTTCCCCTTGTCATTGCCCACCCCATTTAGCCTATAAATACCCCAATAGGCAGCCACAAACAAGCCTTTGTTTTCGTAGCCCAAAGATCCCTATTGTGCACCACCGCCCAAATAGCCCCATAATTTGCCACCGTCGACGATTTCCGCCGACCAAAACACCCCCAGAACTAATCCTTGCACCACCCTCTACCTAACTAGACCTTCCTCGCCCCTCAATTTTCTTTACACGGGCCACCCTGGCCATGCAAAACCGCCAACCCAATCAACCCACTTTGAACCCTCGCCGCCCCTCGCACTGTCGCCCGCCACCAATTCCACCACAATCAACGCCACCCCTACCCTCCAAAACAACCACGGGAGCCTCCTCTACCTCCCCATGCCCCCATCTTTCCCTGCCTCCCTCTCCTTCTTCTTTCTCTACCTTCCACCACCATTCGGCCACCGCTCCGGCCGCCGTGCACCACCACCTCCATTCCACCCTCTCTACCTGATACACCTTCCACCACCTCAAACACCCCCTCATTCCCTCTCCTTTAGCCTATACATCCATCTTTCCACCTCTCTTCCTCCTCCACCCCCGCCACCATTTGTACTAGTAATATTACTATTACTATTATTATTATTATTATCATCATCATCATCATTATTATCTTTATTTTCTTGCTAGTATTGTTAATACTAACTTTATATATTATCACCTTTTATTATTAATATAAATATTTGGACCCTTATATTATTATTATTATTATCATTTTGGTTACTATATTATTGTTATTGTTATTGTTATTATTATTATGCTTAACATTATTATTATCATCATTATTATTTTTATTATTGCTACTACTATTGTTGTTGTTGTTGTTACTACTTTTATTTTTATTACTATTAATGTTATTGAAAATGAAATTGGCATGTTACCATTTTATTACTATAGAAGAAGAATACCCAACCTTAGTATTATTATTATTCAAACATTGCTAATATTATTCCTAATGCCTTTGTTACTAACATTATTACTATGGTATCATTATTAGTTATTACTATTATTATTGTTCTTATTTTGTTAATATTATTGTAATAAAAATATTCAAACCCTTATATTATTATTATTCCAAATATAACTATTATAATTATTATCTTTAGTAATATTAGTACTTTGTTAGTATTACTAATATTATATTATTATTTTATCCCTAAAGCTATTATTAGCCTTGGCCTTAAAAATAATAGGACTTCTATTTATAGTATTACTATTACTACTACTACGACTACTACTACTACTACTACTACTATTTTATTATAACAAGTATTATTGCTATTATTAGAAGAAATAAAGCTATTAGATTTAATAATATAAATATAGTTATGAATAGTAGCATAAGTATATTTTGACTAGTAATACTAATATCTAGTAGGCTAACTTGATGGTAAAAACCCTAGTTTTCACTTATAAAGCTCCCTTTAATAATAGCAACCCTAATCTTGGACTAAAATAAGAAATAATAGTATTTTTGGTAGGAGGAAAACTAATCCTTACTCCTCCCTCTTATAGGTGAATCAAGCCAAAACCCTAAGGAGGCGTAGGAGCATGCTCTAAGCTGCATCATTTTAGGTAAGGATGTAGCTAAGGCCCTTGTGTGTTGTGTGACTTGTATGCCTTGGATGCTATATATATCATGCTATGTCGTGTATCGTATGATTGTCATTAACTTGTCTTATGTGTAGCGTAGCTTGGAGTTGAGGTATGTTTATGTGTTCCTTGTGGCATGAGTATGATATATATATATATAGTGAATATGATGTGATATGATCCTCTAGGACATGCATGTGAGGATGATTATTAATATGACATGGGGACTAATGGGGATATATATGAGGTTGACCAAAATACCTCATGATCCATGAGAGGATAATAAAGAGAAAGAGATGACCAAAATGAAAAATAGATGGGAACCATGCATGGGAATTCTAGGGTTTGTATGGGGACTTCAAGAGTTTGCATGGGGTGTATGCAACTTGCATGGGGATGATCTTTACGTGAGAAAAGTTGTTTTAGGGTGTAAATAAGCTAAGGGGAGAGTTGTGCAGTGATTGGAGACTTGGGACGAAAAATAGTACGTAGGTGGGCATAAGGGTGTATAAGGAACCCGATTAGGGTTTTTTGAGGGAGCACTAATCTAGAAAGGAAAATGTGGAAGTAAAAACAAATAAGGGAGAGTGGAGTAAGTATTAAGAGTGGAGATTTATTTTATATGGGGTGAGTATGGGTTCCATGAGAGATAAGAGACTTTGGGTGAAAAAGAGAGAGGTTACTTGTGGGAGAAGAAAGGTACTAGGGTTGAAGTACCCAACTAGGGTTTTTCGGTCACGTGTGGAATCAAGGGGGTCAAGCAGTGGCGGAGCTAGAATTTTAAATCCATGGTGTCCCTACTATATTCGTTCGGTAAATAGTATACTAAAATAAATATTAAAATAAAATAATATTTTTGGGTGTTTAAATAAATTCACTTAAAATTTTCGAAAATTGGTAACACAACTTGATTAATAAAATTAGATTTGTAATAACTATTTTTAGACTGGCTTAAAAAGTATTATTGCATCCTAAATTAAGACATTAAACAATTTAATGAATTAACTAAGGAATTTATTAAAACTTAATTGATAATTTAATTTTATAACAAACTAATTAAAAAACTAACTAATAAATTAAACAATTCAATCTATAAATCTAAAAATTTGATTTCTACATTCTAATTTCTACAAACTAATTCTGATTTCTACCAAATTAATTAGGATTTCTACATTAATAAGATGAATTGGGATTTCTATAAGCTAAAAAATATAATCAATTAATAAGATAAATATAAATAAATTACTAAATGCTAATTTTACAAATTAATAACTAACAATTTAAGTATTTAACTAATAATTTAACTAACTAAAAAGTAACTAAAATCTTACCTATGGCTGGCTGTGGGTTGTGGCTGCCTCATCAGTTGTTAATTCCTGTCTTGCTGAGAAATAAGAGTAAGAATTTAAGAGCAGCAAGTAACAACCGGTAGTAGCTAGCGCCTAGAAGGTAGCACTGTATAGATTTTAATGAAATCTATAAATCTTACCCAGAGGCCGCAGCATCATAGCAGCCATCCAAGTCCAGCCAAGCTCCAACACGACAAGTCGGCAACACTCAGGTCTCAGACTCTCAGCTGGTAGCAACCGAGCAGTGGGCAGGGTCGGCGCAATGAAGGCGGGGTGGGACAGGGCGGCGAATGGAAGAGCTGAAGAGTGAAGAAGTAAAGATAAAATGGCAGACAGGCAGCAAAGAACACAAGGGCCATGGTGGACTGGAGGTGGTCGCCGGCAGCAGTGGCGAGCTCCAGTCCGCCTACTGTTGTGCTGTGGTCTCCCGTCTCTACGTGCAAATCGCAGGGTCGACTAGGAGGCTGGGTAAATGAAAATGGAGGAAGGTAAGGAGAGCAGCCGCCAGCCAGGCGATGGGTAAGGGTTTAGGAAAAAAAAAAGAATCAAAATGACGTCGTTTTGATTCTATAAATGAGTAACAAAAATGGCCGTCCGCGGGATTTGATCCCGACTCATTTCATTTGAAATACAGGGACCTAACCGCTCATCCATCCCAATTTTTTAGTATGGTGTCCCATACATATAATATGTATTTATTATCTAAAAACTAAACATAATTTATGTCTTAACGCCAGGGCTCCGTGGTGTCCCGGGACACCATGCGGAAGCCCTGGCTCCGCCGCAGGGTAAAGTGATGTGATTTGGGATTGAATCTAAATGAGATAAGGTGTAGGGCATAAATGAAGTAATGGTAGTGTAAGTGAGAGTAAGTTGGGCCACATAGGTCCAATTAGGGGTTTTAAGGGAAAACCCTAAAGGGTAATAGTAGGTGGAATTGATGTTGTGAGGTGTTGAGCTTTAACCCACACCCTTAGGAGTTGGTTTTCTGTATGTGTAAGTGTAAGGGGGAATGGTTGTCGGGGCGTGAGAAGGGTCACAGGAGTCTCAAGATATGGGACAGGCCTCCCTTAAAAGGATAGAAGTAGAAAGTTGGTAACATGCATGTCAAGGGTAAAATACTTATCGATTAAGATATGAATAAGATACTATCCATTTAAAGAGAAAGATTGTTAAGCTGGAACCAAACCAATCCACCGGCGAATAATAGTGGCTAGGAGCCTGGGTGCCCTGCATGACCGGTCCACCAGCGAATAATAGTGGCCAGTCGCATTTTGCCCTACATGACCGTTCCACCGGCTATAATAGTGGGGGTCTTTGTACTCAACAAACCAAACATAATGATGATAAGACATGGGAAATATACAAAGTAATTACAATGAAACACCATGTGAGTCAGGGCTAAATTGGTCCACCGGTGAATAATAGTGGTCAGGAGCATTTTGCCTTGCATGACTAGTCCACCAGCTATAATGGTAGGGTTCCCGCACTCACATGGATTGATTAAAACTATGATGTGAATCGACTATATTTACTAGAGACCTAAAGAATAAGTCTACCCAGACCATAACCGGCCTTCATCACCTATATTACTACATACTGCTTATGTGATTATGCCCCGTATGCTATGTTGTATGATTTGTATGTTTAGCCTTAGCACATATGTTACCTTACTCAGTACGTAGTGTACTGATCACCCGTTTTATGGGTGCTGCTCATTCCCACGAGTAGAAGACCCTTATGAGTTTGTTCAGGTAGGGGATAAATACATAACCTGTACTCCTACAATCTAGATGTAAAAACTAAGAAAGATACACTTCTTGGTGGATCAAATTTACCATTATTCACATAATCATAAGTAGTACAACAAATACATGTAAATTAGAGTAATCAAGTAGCTTACCAGATCACAAATCCTTGGGTGTATTAAACTCAATGGACTAGGTAGGTGACCGATTCATCGGTTACACTGCCATATAACCTGCCTCAGCCTAAAAATCTCTGACTAGCCCTCCCTATGATAACATACAATGAGCCCTCTCCAATAAGGTCATGCTCATTTGCTTATCAACCTCATTCTATTGTGATCTCCCAACAAAAGTGGGGTGTCTTGTTATCCCATGTTCTTGGCATAAATCTATGACACTCTAATCAATAAACTCATGACCATTTTTTGTCCTAATACTCTTAACTTGCTTTGAAGTCCGCTTCTCTAGCAAGTCCTTCAAACATTTGAAAACACTAAACACATCATTCTTATGTTTTAAAAAATGCATCCATTATCTTTTTAGAAAAGTTATTAATAAATGTGAGTAAGTACCATGGACCTCCTTTGGATATCACTCTCATCGAATCCCACAAATCTAAATGGATATACTTAAGATGTGCTCTTATACTATACTTAAATATCCAAAAACTAACTTGCTTCTACATATGCTATGTCCATCCAAGAACTCCCTCTTAGAGAGATTAGTCAATCCCCTAATAGTCATGTACCCCAACCTCATGTGTCAAAGTATTGTAATATCCGAGTCTATCAACCTTGACTATGTCATAGTATATGTCTCCACAACAATGGAATCCACCAACTCATTCAATGTCCTGATCCATTTCCCCTTCATCATCACTAGATCTCCTTTTGTAAATATCAAGGTATCATCCTTAATAACACACACTATTATCTATTACAATCTACAATCTAATAATCCCAATGAGATAAAATTCTTGGTCATCTCAAGGACATGCTTCACATTAGATAGAGTATAGACCACAATCATGCATCCCCACATTCTTTGTCCCAATCCCAATAACTTTTCAAGTAGCATTGTTGCCCATCAAGACAACTCCACTTTGAGTCGCCTCAAACATCTGAAACCAAATCTAGTTGGGACATATATGGTAAGAACAACTATAATTTAAGATCCATCAATTACTAATCTTGGTCTATGTATCAATGGCCATCAATAAATCTCTATCACTGTCATCCTGGGCAATAACAACATCATCATTTGTATCAAATAATTCACCAGAATTAGCACTGGACTTTTTATAGTCGCTAGATCCTCATTTATGATTCCTCCTCCTACTACAAATCTCTAACTATGTGAGTACCTAAAAGTACCACTATAATTCAATTGGATATCAATCAAATCCCATTGTAGTAGGATGGATTTCACATCTTAAATTACTAACTCTTCCTTTCCATAAAAAATAGTCTCACGAAAATGCTGAAAGCCAGTAGGAAAAACACAAAAGCATAATGGTCAAATCTTCACCATCAAAATTGACTTATATGTTATGTAAATCCATCAAAATAGAATCAAACTGATCCAAATAAACTTTTAAAGATTGACCATCACCTAATTTTAGGTCATGAAGCTGGCTCTTCAATATTAACTGATTCGCTATTGAATTTGTTATATACAATGACTCAAACTTCAACCACAAGGCAGCAGTCGTTGATTCCTTTATCACTTCTAGTAATACCTTGTTGGATAAACATAATTGTATGATATAGAGGGTCTTCATATGTACCTCTCAAATCTCTCATCTATCTTTGGTTCTGGCTTATTTGAATGATGGCATAAAGCTTTCTCCAACTTCATCTCATTCAGTGTTACCTGCATCTTTAATTTCCACAATCTAAAATTAACAAATCAATTTAAATTCTCAACGTCTAATCTTGTACCTATCCTAAACACCATATCTCTTCAAAAACCACAACTTTGATACCAAATTATTAAAGAATATTATGAATGAAAGGAAATGAACAAACATTGGAATTAATAATATAATTGAACAATAGATAATTCATTTGCAAGATATAACAATTAGGAAAATAGAGATATTTATTAATGCACTTATGCAATTAAAAGATGACTTAATGAATCAATTACACAAATCTATAATTCTCTAATACAGAGAAAACACAATGGAGAAGAAGAAGATTGGTTTGCACAACTTTACGGCTATAGCTTTACCATATCTCTTTTATATCAAACAAAACCCTACGGGGAAAAACAACTTGTTTCATAAATTCTTTATAAAACACGGTCCATATTCATACACATAGAAACCTTGTTCTAGTTTCTTTACTCTAAGCATTTGCCTAAAATTCCACCCAAAAAATTATGTAAATAAACATAGTCTGTATTAGTAAATAAGGGACCCTAGTGATTATCACATAATACGCATATCAAGTAAAACACTTCTCCAAAAACTACACGAACCAGAACTATGTTATGTCATGCATCAAATGCCAGTCAAGGCTCACATGTCATATGTGTTAAGTAACAGTGTTCAATGGGTTGGGTTAACTTGATTTATAGTAGGTTTATAACTTATATGGATTGAGTGAGTTTGTATCTTATACAAGTTAGAATGAGATGGTGGGTAAACAAATTAAGGCAGTTTAGTGTATTAACTTATAAGCAAGGTCATTATAATCCAAATTCTATCTAGAAATGAAATGGTTCATCAAAATTGAATTGTAAGGTCATAAGATCCTATGTATATCACAAGAATATGACTCTGGTGTATTTGTATGCTATAACATCCCTTATTTAAAGTTAAATAATACTAAACTGGTCATTCTTAAGCTATTTTGATCACTAATTAAGTTGTAGAAATTAAAAAATTAATGCATATTATTAAATTATATGCACAGGGAAAAAGTTGGTATATAGTCTATGTACAAAAAAAAACTAAAAACACCACAAATGATAATAAAATTTATAATTATGAACTAAATAGGAATTAATAAACAAATAACAACATAAAATATAATATATTTGCTTTATGATACATATAGAGTTTAAACTCTTTGATTTTTTTTCCTTTCAACAATAAGCTTTATCGTCATAATAATATCTTTATCATGCTTCCTTCACATGGCTAGTGTTCAATATATTACACACAAAAAATAAAAAATAAAATAGGGGCCAAGGTTTAGAGTTAGGAAGATATATTTTGGGAATAAGAGAAAATAAAATAGATTTTGATCCATGTAGATAAAAATATATAGTTACTATATAGAATCATAAGCTTATTTCTATATAGGTTTGTAAGATTCCAATTATCCTACAAAGAATCATAAGATTCTACCATGATTTTACTAGAATTAGATTATACCCAGGATTGAGGATTATCCAGTGACTTGTGGATTATAAAATTATAATATCCAGATTGAGAGCTTAACAATTATGCTTATAAGGTGTCATGGGTTGCTAGAGGTTGGTATTTATCATCTATTATATGGTACTACAACCATCCACTATGTCCTAATTGTGCTCATATGGCCTTGCTCAACTAGTCTTAGTCTAACCTAGGATGCCCCAAACTATCTCGCCCTAGCCCAGCCATCATTATCTTTCCAAACAGTGATTTATCCTTAAGATATATTGTTTTCATTTGTTCATTCAGCTAATCTAGTCTCATCTCAACATATATTGACTTATCTTAGTCTTTTTCATTTTGGCTTGAGACCAACCATCTAGGCCAACATGAGTTATCTTGACCTAGTATGTTATAATCTATAACAACATATTATGGTACATCCTAATTAGTCTTGATTAATATTGGCTTGACCTACCCTATCCTAGATCGTCTAACCTATTTTGATCACCTATCCAATCTTATCCTTTCTTAGACTTTATTAGCTTATTTAGACTTAGCGTAGCCTATCTCGGTCCATTCTTTCTTAGAGTAGGCTAATACTTGTGGGGTCTACCTAAACTAACTTATCTCAATTTTAAAAATCCTACCCCACCCGACCCATCTTATCTCGACCTACCTCATCTTGTCTTGTCCCGACCAATCTTGAAGTACTTAATGTTATTTTGACTAGTCCACTGTCTGTCCCTTTCTGGCTTGGTTTAGTTGATATTGTTTTGGCCTAATCCATTCTAATCTAACTTGTTTAACTACTCTTGATAAATTCTAAATTCTCTTGATCTAATCCTATTAGGCTAGGTCATAGTGATGGTTTAAGGTAACTAATTGAAATGGTAGTGGGTTGGTGGTTATGTGTATATCATTTGATGATAGCTAATATTGCCTTTGTTGTGTATATAATATGGTAAATAATATTTCTTTTGTTTCTTTATGGAGTCAATAAAAACTTATTCATTCTTTCCTCTATTTTTCTGAGATAATTTGATCAACTGGAATCATAGCCCTTCATTGGCTTGAAGAAAAATGTTAAATTCACGTAACGATATGTTAGGTAAAGAATTTTCACGTGAGTATACAACCACCGTGGGGGGGGGGAATGATTTTTATTCCACCATACCATTGGTGAATTCTTTAACAAGTATTACTACTTATTAGTTTATGATCCCATATAGAATTTGATATAAAAATAAATAAATGTTATGTTCGAAAAATAAAGTAAGTACTAGTTGTTATTGTGATGTTGATGCATTTATATATTTTTAAAATTTAGAGCAATAATTAATAATGAAAAATAATATGAGAAATGAATTGAACATTTATAAAATATTAACTGATAATATATATAGTAAAGCATGAACAATAACATTTTATAAATTTCAACAAATGTGATTATGAAATAAAGTAACAAAATGAAATAACTTATATGTTGTGCATACATATATGTAACACCCCAAAATTCACTATATATACTTTTTTTTTAAAAAAATGGAAGTAATTAAATTAAAAATCTGTGAATTCTGGGGATGTTACTGCCACACTTAGTACTAGACCGGTTCACTCCGACTGTTCTAGTACCAAATGTCATGGCTAAAAGGAATATAACAATCAATTATAAATCAAAACAATATAGACTTCAAATAAGTGTTAAACGATTGTAAAACAAAAATCAGAGTACACATAAAAAATCATAATTTATATCCAAAATAGAAATAAGTTTACAACCGATAAAAGGTTCGTCTAAATTACTCAATACAAAGTAATAAATAATAAAAGGGTAAATCCGATATAAAATAAATAACAGAAGGAAATAAAATCACATGAAAAGTGAATCCGGCCATGCCACTCTCTAACTTTGAGCCAGACACAAGCTCAACACTTAGGTTCGCCTGATGCCTTGCCCACCTACACAAAGTCAGAAGGGTCTTCTGCTCATGGGAATGAGTAGCACCTAAAAAAGGAGTGATAAATACGCTACGTACTAATTAAGATAACCGTACGCTAAGGCCAACACATATAAGCACATAATTCAAACTGGATAATAATAAAAACAACATACAATCACTTTGAAAAAATAATAATCAAAGGCCATTTATAGTATGGATTAATTGCTTAATTAATCTCTTATGGATACTCATTCCACACCATGCTCTTTATCAAGTCCATGCGAGTACCAAAGCCCCCACTATTATAGCCAGTGGAGCGAAGATGAACAGGGCACAGTGCACCTGCCCACTATTATTATCCGGTGGATCAGTCACTTATAAGGTGCGATGCCCTAACCACTATTTATTACCGGTGGATTAGTTGGCCCCAGCTTGCATGGTGTTCCACTATAAGTACTTAATGTCTTTTATGTATCTTAGCAAACTTTAGGGTTTGATTTATTGAACTCAGAATCGCCACTATTATAGCCAGTGGATCAGATACGCATATGGTAACATACCCTAACCACCATTGTAGTTGGTGGATCGAACACGCATAGGACGAAGCGTCCTAACCACTATTTCTAACCGATGGATCGATTGAACCCAAATCAATAATCTTCCACTTTATATGATTAATGTCTTAAGTGTTTTATTCAGAAATTTCACCCTAGACATGCATGACTAACTTCCTCTATGCTTATCCTCTAAAGGCCCCGTCCCACATCATGAGACTCAAACACCTCCTAACTCGACCCTACGCCATTTCCTCATTACCTTTACTCACACTAGAACCCATTTCCACGTGTGTGGGTTAAGGCCCACTACTTTTTCATCTCCTACCCACTCACTTCCTCCCTTTAGGGTTTTTACCCAGAAACCCAAGTTTTGACCTAAATAGTCCATCCTACTCCACCTTACACAATTCAAATTATTTTAACACACCTCTCATCACAACTCATAGATTCCACCTTCAACATTTCACCTTCCTCACCAAGTACACGTATGACCACAAAAACCCTAGGTATCCACACCAACCCTAACCAACCACACAAAACCCTAGATTGGTCTCCTATGTACCCTTATACTGTCCTACGTACTATTTTTTATTCAAAACATTCAAACACCCAAACAACAATTCCACCACCTTCCTCACACCTCAAATCAACTTTTCATACGTAAAATTCACCCCTATGCAGACTTTACACGCCCCATGCAACCTTTTGAAATTTTCATGCAAAACCCTAAAACTCCCACATGAAACCCTAGATTAAACCATGCAAAACCCTAGATTCCTCCATGCAAAACCCAAGATTCATTTACACCAAATTCTACATTCAATCCATACAAAACCCTAGATTCGATTCCCCCATACAAAACCATAGATTAGATTCTCTCATGCAACACCATATATTAGATTCTCCCATATAAAACCCTAGATTCTCTCATGTAAAGCCATAGACTCTCTTGTGCACAACCATGGATTCTCCCACTATTTTATTTTATTTAAAGTCCCCATTTTATTCATCCACTCATGGATCATTAAAATATTTAGGTCAACTCACATGCCTTGGTCAACTTATTCCCCTTGGTCAGCCTCTTTCCCTTTTGGTCAACTTACTCCCCTTGGTCAACTTTTTTCCCAATTCTCCTTTTTCATCCTTTCCTCCACACAATACCACATTAACATCCTCACATGTATGTCTTAAAGGGTCACAACACATCACATCACATTCCACAACATTTCACCACATATACACATTAACATATAAAATAAGAAGGCACATAAGCATACCTTAATTCCAAGTTGCTCCATACATAAAATAGTCAACTAATAGCACATGATACACAACACGAGATTATACAAGGCATCAAAGACATGTAATACACATAACACACATAAGGCCTTAGCTACACCTTTACCTAAAACGACATTGGTCTAGGAGCATGCTCCTATGCCTCCTTAGAGCTCTGATTGGTCTCACCTATATGAGGAAAAAACTAAAGATTAGATTCCCTCCTATTAAAATACTATAATTTACTACTTTATTCTAAGAATAGGTTTTTGATAAAATAATAACATATTAATAATGATGACATTAACTAATTACTAATTTTGCTAAAGATATAAGAAATAATAGAAATATCAAAAAAGTTAATAATATAAGGTTCGAAGACTTTACCCTAATAATAATAATAGTGATACTAGAATTAATAATGATGATGATGATGATGATGATGATGATGATGATGATGATGATGATGATGATGATGATGATGATGATGATGATGATGATGATGATAATAATAATAATAATAATAATAATAATAATAATAATAATAATAATAATAATAATAATAATAATAATAATAATAATATGATTCGAAATAAATGGTGGGATAAGGGCTTTGACCCTTCACCAAAATAATACTAATAATAATATTAGTAAAATTAATAATAAAAATAGTAATAATAATAGTAATTACGAAGTATTAGTAGTAGTAGTAGTAATTATAGCATAAACCGAGAGTAAGGTAAAGAGGGTTTCAACCCTGCTTTAAAAATAATAATAATAATAATAATAATAATAATAATAATAATAATAATAATAATAATAATAATAATAACACATAATAATAATAATATTCGAAATAAAAATAGAATAGGGCTTCGACCCTCAATATAAATAATAATAATAATAATATCATTAGTAATAATACTACTGCTAATAATAATAGTAGTAGTAGTAATAATAATAATAATATATTTGAAATAATTTAAATAAATTTAAATAAAATAAGTAAGGCTTGTAAAAATAGTGAAAAAGGGTTGAGAGGGTTTAGGGTTCCACCTTAGGTTGGTGGTGATAGGCGGCACCGGCTATGGTACATGGCAGTGGCCAAAAAAGAGATGAAAAGTGGAAAAGTTGAGGGCTGGGAAAAAGAGAGGGAGGATGAGGGTGGAAGTAGGGGTGTTTGTGAATACCTAGAAGGAGAGGAATAGAATGAAGGTGGTAGTGCAACCAATGGTGGCGGTGCGCGGTAGCGATAGTGGTGGCCAAAGGTGGAAGAAGAAGAGAAAAAGAGGAGGAGAGGGAGTAAAGGGGAAAAAGAGTTAGAGGAGGTAGAGGAGGGTTTGGAGGCATTTTTGGGAGGTATAGTGGGCAATAGTATTGCACCGAGACGGGGATGGGAATGGGGAAATGGGGACGGAACGAAACCTGGAAACACCATTTCTTAAAAATTTAGGAAATGGGGGCGGCAGGAAACGTTAACATATATATATATATATATATATATCATTTTTTAAAATATATTAAATTTACTAAAATTAAAAGAGAAAAATAAAAAATTTCTAAAACTATTACTTATATTAGTTAATTTTAATTATTGATAATTATTTTTAATAAAAATATTAATTAAATAATTTCAATAAAAAATTTTACCCTAAAACAGACGAAAACGTTTCAGGGACGAGGGACGGCACCTAACTGCCATCCCCGTGCATTAGTGAGGGGTAGTGGTAGTGGTGGAAGTGGTGGTAGATGGTGGTGAGAAGGGTGACAGGGGCTGAGAAGTGGTTGATTGAGAAGGAAAATTTTCACAATTGGGGTGACTCGTGTACGGAAAATCAAGGGATATGGGTGGTTTAGTTAGTTAGAAGGCGGTGTAGGGAGTACTCGGGTGGGCAGATTGGGCGGCGGCGTTGGCCAACAGTAGCAGCAATGGCATCTAAAGTGGTGGCAGTACACAAGGGGGTTTTCTAGGTAAGAAATCAAAAGCTCGATATAGGGCTGAGTATGGGGGTATTTATAGAGTTTAAATGAAAGGGTAATATCTTTAGGTCGGTGAAGGAATAGGGCATGCAGGATTAGGGTCACCGGTGGCAACGGTTGGCCGGTGGAATATCAAAAACGTGGCGGGGAGTTGCCTAGGAAAAGGAGGAACTGCTCGAGAAGAGAGGGAAGTGGGTTGAGTGAATAAGTTGACGAATCAACGGGGAAAAGAGAGGAAAAACGGCCGGTCAAATAGCTATATAGGCAGTGAAATTTTCGGTCATTTAGGGAAGGATTTATAGGTCAATGGAGGGAAGGGAGGAAGGAAAAAGAAGAAAGAAGGGCGGCGTGCATGGACCAATGGTCCAAGAAAGAAAAGAATAAAAAGAAAAGAAGAAGGATCGACTGGCTTATAGGGGTAAAAATAAAATGAAACGCTGTGTACCAACCTTGGGCCTCACCAGAGGAAGAAAAAGAGAAGAGAAGCTTAGGCCGCTAGATAGGCCCAGTTCGCGGGTAAGGAGGAAGAAAAAAGAAAAGAACAAGAAAGAAAAAAGGAAGAAAAGAAAAGAAGGAAAGAAAAGGAAAAAGGAAAAAAAATATGAGGGTTGGGTTTGTTAAATTAATTTAGATATTTGGAATATTTAAAAATAATAATATTTAAATAAAATAATATTTAATTTTCTTTTTAAGCTAATTTAGGGTTTTTGAAAGGTTTTTCATAAATTTCATTTTTATTAGCAAATCACTCTAATTTTCTCCAATGAAATTATTTATAACATTCCTATTAATTTGGAACTATTTATTCCCTCCTATTTAAATAAAATAATTTATTTAATTAATTTCTAAAATAAAATCCTTAATTAGCTAAAATACCCAAATTTTTTCTAATTAAAATATTTATTAATTTTTTCTTCTTGATTTTCCCTAATTAATTCCCTTTTATTTTAATAAAAATAACTTATTTAATTAATTTTACTAATAAATCCTTATTTAACTATAATTCTCAAAATTAGGATTTTTGAGGCATTTCAATATCCATAAAAACACAATTTGAGTGTTGTACCAACATTACCTCACCGTCCAACATAAGAAACCAAAATTTTATGTTTGCAACGCTTAAGTTTCTTCTATGGCTAGTTGGATGTGTAATAATTATCAACTTATTCACTCCCCTACTTATTCCCTTACCTTTTTATGCTCGAACAAACTCCTCTCCGTTTCTTTTGTGCTCAACTAAACCATAATAACCCTCATTGAAGCTCCCCTCCTCCCTTTGCTAAAAATATCAAAGTGATTCCTTTGTCCTCTTTCTTCTTCTTTATTATCTATGTTTTTTATATTATTTTAATCTTTAAACACATTTTACTAAATTATTTTCTTTGATTCTTGATAGGTGAGCAAGAATATGAGGTGTAGAGTATCATAGTGGATTAATATTCATTACACAAAGATTTGGCTATAGGAAAATCTAGCAAGACCCTTTCAAATCAAGGTTAATGTATTATGTGTTGTGTGTTTTGGTTGTTTTTAAACATTTATCTATGAAGTGATTAATGTTTAAGGACATGCTTAAGTTTTTGGAAGCTTAGAGTTGACCTTAGAATCATGATATGTGTCGGTTGCTTTGTATGAGAAATTACGAATATAAGTATAACATCATTAGTTTATGAAGTGGTTGTCTCATTTATATTTTTATGGACCATATATGCTATGATTAAGTTTTAGAGAATATCACATGTTATGGATATATTTGGATTAAGTTTGGAAACATTTAATGTTTGAAGTTATTTTTCCTTATAGAACTAGTTGACTAGTTTAAGGTAAAACCATGCCATTGGTTTACCAGTCAAATAATTTTAAACCACTATTTAACTGATTAATTGGAATTCTAAATGTTTAGTCTTGATCTATACCAGTTAACTAGTCATGCTTATGACAAGTCAACTAGTTTCCCCATACTAGTCAATTGATTAGCTTTTTTTTTATCTTAATATAGTTCCTAGACTATTCCATTGGTTTGTGGCAATAGACGACTAGTTTTTTTGATACTTTTGGAGACATTTTTGAGGGTAAACCATTAGGGTTTACTTCTTGTTTGGCCTTGACCTTCTTGAATAATAGTTAAAATGGAAACGATTAGTTTAAGTGTAGATGCATGACATGAATTAAAAGTGTCAGGCTTGAATAAGATATGCATGGTTTAAGTTGAAGATAGTGGAATTATGTACCAACTTTCCTAATGGATCAGTTCATGGTTTTTGTCTATAATTATTTGAGTTGTGATGGCTATCTATATTAGGTCAGTTGGAGGTTTTAGTACACTATAATTTTATTTGCATCAACTATCTATATTAGATCATCTAGTGGTTTAGTCCACCATTATTTGATCTATGTTAAATATCTATATTGAGCTAATTGGTGGTAAACAATCCACCTTTATTTGAACTACTTTAACTATCTATATTATGTTAGCCAGTGGTATAAATTCTCCCTATGTTAATTATGTGAGTTGTACTAATTATCTATATTGGACTGGGTAGTGGTACCTAATTCACTTATTGATTATGAATTAGTATGGTTATGATATCTATTATGAGTTAGGTTAAATGGATTATTTTGTTAAGATTGTTGTGAGTAATCTATGATAGCATGATTAAGAGAATTACATGTTTTACCACTTTAACTACCATGCCTTATGTATTACAGGATGCCTTTATAGGACATGCCTTGTTTACTAGGTATATCGACATACTAATACTGCACTTGTAGATGACTTATCATAGATACTTGAAGATAATGATGTTGATCTGTATGTTAGCATGCCTGAACAGGAGTGATATTATATGGGTTGAGACATATAGTAGAAGCTACATAGTAGTGCCTTGGAGATCTTTTGTGATCCAAATATTTTGGACTCTTATGCCCCGTTTCCTTTTATTATAATTTTGAGAGTTGATCTCCACAACAATTCTTATTATATTATGTTTCTTCCACTATTGTATCAATTTCATATATGATATGTGAACTATTTCAGCTCACGTTTAGCATAAGAATGATATGGAAACCGATCTTGTGTAGAGTATGATAGCAACCCTCATATATATATTACTTTTTAAAGTTCTATAGTTTAAAAAAAATTGCTAAAAAATTTGTGGTGTTATAGGATTTGTATCCCATAATTGCTTATTGAGTACTTCAAGGATCATGTGAGGTTGAAGCATGTGAAAGATCTAGTTGGTAAGTTCATCAAGAATGATGCTAACCCTAATGGGGCTTCTCATGGGGTGGAATTAGATCTCAACGAACTTCTTCATCCTAAGTTTTATCTTGGATTAAGGCTCTTTAACATAGAATATGAGGGAATACAATCCAATTTTTTATTACATTACATTTGGTCATTCTATCAATCCACGTCCCTCAAATTTGGATGTTATTATACGGTTGAAAATGGATAAGGAGGAGTCATAACTCACACCAACAATTTATATTTAAGCAACTATCAATGGTGATGTGGTGGATCCAACTACTGAGGATGATAGTGCAATACCCTACATTTTTTAAATTCAATTTTTTTAAACTTAATGATTTTATTAAAGTAATTTGATGAAAACGTGTAATTATTTTATTTTTGATTTATTTTATACCATTATAGATGATTTTGAATTCACATTAGAAGTTAGTTAATCATTGTCTTTTGCATATTATTTAAGATAAATTCAGTCACGATCATAATTTTTATTATATTCATATAATTTTAATTTAAAAATATAAATTTTCATTCTACCACGTATTTAAATTTTTAATATTTTAAATTTATTTTTGATTAAAAATTCATCGTGTGATTACAACTTTATTTCAGATTTATACTTCTTTAATAAAATAAATTGTTTAAATTCTCAAATATCCTTTAGAGTAGTAAACTCATTTTAATGAATTTTATTCATAACAACTATTTCCTTCATTGAATTCATTTATTTTTATGAGAACGATTATATTTTTTCAAAATTATAGATTTAAGATTTATGTAACCTATTTATGACCTTCTTAATGAAATTTTTTTTTTCATTTTGGTTTACAAAAGATATTTTTTTGAAAATCATTTAAATTAATTATAATTTTGTAGATATTGATTTAATTTTTTTCAGATAGATTTAAATATTTTTTGAGGTTGTATAAGGTATTTTCATAAATAAAACAAATTTTCTTTCTCATTAGTATTTTCTTACAAAAGATTTTTCAAACTCTTTTAAATTGCTTTTATATTGATTTTATATCTTTAGATCTTAACAAAATGATCTCTGTTAACTGAGTGTCATATTAAATCATCCATTACATATTTTAAATATTTAGTATCCTCTTATGTGTATATGTATTAATAATCATTAAAAAAAATCCCCCTCTCCCTTTTTCTTTCTTCTACTCTGTCCTCATTCGTTCTCTTCTCTCACACCAGACCCTTTCCCTTCTTTCTTCTCCCTACCCTTCTACCTTTGCTACCATACCCATCTCCATACTCCTTTCTTTTCTCTTTATCTCCAACTACCACCATTAGAGCACCAGATCGCTTGACCAATGCATGGATGAGTAGCGTAACAATGAGCCATTATGAGAAGGGGAGCTTTGGTTAAACCCTCCTCCAATGCCCCTTGCTTTTTCCACCAACAAAGCATAATGCCAAATCCACTGCCACACCACATCACCCCATATCCCCTCAATATGACAAAAATGATTAACACGGATAATTATTTGTTGATATTATATTATATGAAAAATCTATTTTCAGCTAAAAAAATGGAAGGAAATATGTAATATCAATGATAACTATCATCAATACACACACACACACACACACACACACACACAAGATCATATCATTGGTAAATAGGAATATATTTGGTCAAAATACTTTAGAGAGAATACTATCACCAAGGGATGATGAATGAAAATGAATAGCTTAATACCGATGATCTAGGTCTTAATGTCGATGATATATCGTTGATAATAAGTGATAGTATGTTTTAGAGCATGGTTGAAACACTGTCGTCTACATTATTTCCCTTAAATATTGATGAATTGGATCTTCGATATTAATATCATGTTATATAACACTTGTGAACCCTAGCTCATATTTGTTTTACTTCTTCTTTGACTTTTGTATTCTCTCTCTTTTATTGCCAAGTATTTCCACCATTTTTTCATCTTCTCTTTTAACTTTCTCCTCAATTATTTCTCCCTTCCACCCTTTTAGAGTTTTTTTTAATATAATTTGTATTTATTATATGTTTTTGGGATAATATTATCTAATTAATTTATAGGTGAAACCATAAGTTCCCTGAGCACCACCATTATGCCATTGTTTTAGCAACACTATACTATTGTTCGAGCACCACTATTGTTGCCACCATCCGAGCACCACTTGCATTATTAATTTGGTATAATTATTATGTATTTGTTTGATATATGTTAATTATCGTGTGTTATTTAAATTAAAACAATTAGAATTAGATTATTATAGTTAGGTTTTGTATAATTGCTTAATTAGATTATTTTAATTTTATTTTGTATACTTGGGATATTAGATTATTATAGAAAGGTTTTATAACTTATAGTTAGGTTATGTGAATAATTAGATTATTGTATGTAGTTGTTATTACACATTTTAGATTAGAATAAATATTAGCAGGTTAGGCTATACTAGATATTTTAGTTAATTTTATTATTAATATATATATATATATATATATATATATGCGGTAACTTAATATGTGATGCATAAGATAAATAAATAATTGCTTTAAACTAATAAGGAACAATTGTGGAGGGGGGATTCCATCATACCAAACCAAAAATAAAGAAGGGAGGATGAGAAGGTATTTGATGTACAAGTAATAATTGAGATAAAATACTCACATTCATAACATTAGGTGATAACACTCAAGATAAAGAGTGTTAGATTTTTTAGGTGTAAGAAAAAAAATCCTTCACTTGAGTTTTAAATGTAGAGAAGAGTATAAACTCTCTATTTTTTGTGCAAAGTGGAAGACAATATGATTCAATAACGAACTAACACATATATGGGGGTGTGTTAGGTTCCTTTAAGTTACAAAATGACCTTACTATCCTTTATATCCATCTGGGTTACTTCCCCTAACACTTAGTTACATTATGATTTAACTAGATAATTATAATTAAAATCACCCCCTAACTAGGCCTAGCTATTTTTGAACACAACATAACAAAACAACATATGCTCCCATGCCTGAATCAGCTGTCCATGGGGGTTTACAACGTTATTTCCTCCATTTACTATGGGGAGCAGTGTATGGGTGGTCTGAACTTGGGGTCCCAAAGGAGATGGTCACCGTGGGCAGATATTGTAAAGTTAGGAAGAGCTGACCCCACCTTGAAGGAGGGGCTGTTGGTTGTTGTAGGAGATGGGAAAGAGATTAGTTTCTGGCATGATGACTGGACCGGATCGGGAGACTTGAAGAGTATCTTTCCAAGACTCTTCTCGGTGTCAAGCCAACAAGGGGAGAGGATTGCTAGCATGGGGAGATGGGATGGATCGAAGTGGATTTGGAGGTTATGGTGGAGGCGGGGTCTCTTTGATTGGGAGATAGAGCAGGTCGAGAGTTTGAAGGGCTTAATTAATCAAGTTCCCCTATCCAGAGATAAAGATGATGCAGTCAGATGGGCCTTTGAAGATAGCGGGATGTTCTCAGTCAAGTCGTTCTGCCAGAGGACATATCGAAAGGAGGACGAAGACAGTCATCGGGAGTCGAATCTTAGTTTGATCTGGAGTGGCCTAGCACCCCCAAGGGTTGAGCTTATCTCCTGGTTCGTAGTACAGAGACGGCTTAACACAAGAGACAGATTGGCTAGACTTAGTATTGTGGGTCCAGGCGAAACAGGGTGCCCATTTTGCAAGGATGTGGAGGAATCGGTGAATCATGTGTTCCTCCATTGTAACGTGGTTGGGAGGATTTGGTATGAGATTAGCGACTGGTTAGGGTTTTCTTGGGTGCAGTCTGGGACGATGGAGGAACACGTTTCTGCTTGGCTTGGCGTGTATAGAACTGGGTTACACGGAGTTCTCTGGCGTACAGCTTTTTTCGCGATCATTGGAGCTATTTGGGAGTTCAGGAACAAAGTGGTGTTCGAGGATATTCAGGTGTGTAATAGATGGCTGATTTCGCTCATTAAGGTGAGAATTGGGTCCTGGTTTAAGGCGAACAGAAAGGAGTTTCCCTATAGGATTCAGGAAGTGGTCTATAATGTTGATGCGCTTCTATAATATTATATGGACCTTTTGGCGCTGGTCGCTTTTTAATTATCAAAAAAAAATAAGACAACTAAATAAACTTTAAGAGACAACTAGCTAAAATTAGAAAAAGTGAACAAACTAAAAGTGGTTATCAACTCTTATTATCTAATTGGTACTCTAAGCCTTCTAATTACCCATGGATAATGACTTGAAAATGCTGCCAACTTCTTCTAATCATGCTGATTTGCTGCTCATTTTATGGCCCAAGGATGCAAGTAGTTGTTTATGTTTATGGATTGGTCCTCGACAAAAATGCTGGTTGGTTCTTGAATTGGTTCCTCGGCTGTTGCTTAATAATGAATCATGTTGGGCTGACCTAAGCCATGAGAAAGGTGGTGAGTTTGGTTAGCTCATTCATGGCTTACACGTCTTGAATCCTTAGCTAATTATCTTATTTTGATTTAGGATTGTTTTGACACTTTCTTACTTAGAGAAATTAATTAGCAAGCGTGCATCACTTGTGGGAATGCTCCTGCATCAGTAATCTTTTAAGGTAGCATATTGGTAGCCATTAAATTTAGTGATATGCAATTTTTATTTTTTTGGCGAGTTTGTTAGATTTTAATTAATATTTATTAGATTATGTGTTTAATTTATATCTTAGTATATAAGCATGTTAGATTATGCAATTAGTATTTTAATTAATAAGGCAAATGATATAAATATATAATGTTGATTCATGATGTATGGAAAAGTAAATACTAAAAAATAAGAATCAAAATTTAAGATAAGAGTTGAATCTTTATAAAAGTTTATTTTTATTTTTTATTTTATAAGAATAAAAATTAATGGTGCCGATACAAATCCTTCCTTGGTCTAGTGAGAAGGGCTTCATCTCTTTTTCATGAGGTATCGAGTTCGAATATCACCGCCCCTAGCACATATTGTAACATCTCCATTTTTTGCTATAAAAAAATTCTGTTTGAAAATATTAGGGAAGCGGAAATACAAAACCAACTTATGAAAAATGGGGTGATACTGCTGTATCTAACATAAGATGGATGCCTCACTTCCTACCTTACAGTAGGTACAACACTAAGTATCCAACTAAGCAAAACACAAGGACAACTAGAGTGCACATGATAAGCAAAATCCTTATTTAAAACCTAGGGCTACATAGGCCCAAATCTGTACAATGTACATACAAGGAAGATGAATTTGGTTAACTAAAGCAAATTAAAATTATCAAAAGTATACCATGGTCACTGAAGGACCATGAGAAATTCTCCAGAAAACCAATACTCAAGAACCCAAGATTCTAAGAGGATGAAGGACCACTCAATGATTGTTTGCAGGAATAACTGCAACTAACCTCCTACTTGTGGGATTGAGTAGGGGATTGCAAAAAAAAAATCCCCATAAGTATGCATACATATTAAGTAAACCAATCTACCATCATCATATAATTCATGGTGCATGCAAGATCCATAGAACATACTCGTGGCACAACTTATTGAGATGTTCATGTGACTTTCCTATCATGTCTTTTACGTTCAATTACATGGTTCATACAAGATACGAGTGAATCCTATAAAATATGCATAGTTATAGTCATATCAACACAAAAAGGTATGTTCCCTTTTAACATGCATACCATAGACTCATGGATCATGAAATAATTAGATTATTCATTTAAAAAAAGATAGAGTATAGTTAGCATGATGATGAGGAAGCAGGAATTCATGTACAACATCTAACCATGGATGAATCATCAACATAATAATAATAAGGAATGTGACAATTCATGGATCATTCCATACTGTAGGAATATACCATAATAGGCATCTCAAAGGGCATATGATTAGCATCAAATATCAAGTAGATGAGCACAAAGCAAACCACTTATTCATAGCTTAAACAAGGTGTAAGCTCTCAAGTATTCATAACGCAAAGCGGATACCATATTAAGTAACCATAATCATGTAACCGGACCTGATCAATTACTTCCTCTTTAAACCTCATTTCGGTTAACATCTTACTTTAGGTAAAATGAAGTTTCTTTGCCAAACCTTATGCATTAAGTGAGTTTATACTTAATTTACCCCAAGTTCTTGAGCAAGGTGGGATTATTCCCCATAGTCTCTCAATACCATGGAAGCCATCTAAATAGTGGACATAAAGTTTTGGATCATGCCAAGGAAACAAAAAAGACATAATTCGGGCCTCCTGCTAAATTAACAACGGATCGAAATCCTAGCTTATGCCGAGGAAACCAAATGGACATAATTCCATATTCCTATCCATCTTATGGTGACCAGACCTTTTAGTATTGATACCCCCTAATACATAATTAATGTATAGAGTAGAAAAGGAACCATGATCAACAAGGATCCTAGGATCAACTAGGATCCTAGCCAAAGGCAAAAAGTGTCCGAAGGCAGACTAACTTCAGGTAGCTAATCGATGGTCGAATAATCAAGACCATTTACAGTTCTCATTACACTTTAAATGATTAGTGTATTATTATTTTGGGAAATTCATTTCACATAAAGGACTACAACAATATCATAACAAGCATACGAGCCTTTTTCATTCAACACATACATATAGGATTCTCATATCAACCCGTGTTCCCATTTAGGGTCTCTTCAAGAGATCATTCCATTACACCATCTATTATGCCAAAGATAAAAAATCCTCAAATAATAAATAATAATCATAGTGATCCAAGAAAACCATCGAATTTTCCATCTATTCTCTTATCCACCAGTTAACTTTAGCTTATGCGAAGGTTAAGGTCAAAGTTCATTATTCAACCATAAACTTGCCTATTTATTTAAGGATGTTCCAAATCAATTTCCTAATGCCAAAATTATAGGTCCAATTATAGTCCAATTATAGCCTACATCTATTTATTTATTTATTTCATTATCCTAGTGAAAACTTCTAATTGTAGGTAAGGTTAACTCAAGCCATCCTATATGATTGTATTATTTTATTTTATTTTTGCCAAGCCATTTCACCTACATATATCTCATTTTATGACCATGGTATAATTCACCAGACATCTATAATAATTTTAATCCAATACTACCCTAAGGAGATCCCATTTTTATCCATTTTATCATTTATTCATATTAGGTGCACAAATAAGGCTAAAGGCTACACTTAGGCCAAGCATTGAATGATTTATTTTTATCGCATTTATTATTTTAACTTCATTAACCTAATTTTTTGGTGCTTAGTCTCTTAATATCTTCATCAACCTTTAACCACAACTTAAATTCTTAGTCAAACCCTTAAATGGTTTTTATTTCCTTTCTTCCACATCAACCCTCACACCTTACCTCTCTTACATGACCTCTCCTTGACCCAAACTAATTTTTGTTTTGTTTTTAGTTCAATTACCTATAACTAAATTCACTCCCAATCTTATCCAAAACCCCACTCCCTCCTAACTATGTGTAATATCCTATTTTCCATAAACCCTAATTTAGAACCTAATTTCAACTTACTGTGTTATGTGATTCTTATTATATAAATAATATGTGGATATTATGTATTTAATGTTTTTATTATGTGATTTTGGTTTGTGATAGAAGAAGGATGAGTTTAACTAGGTTAAAATAGAATATTAGTGTTTTTGGTGCCAAGCTATCAACTAGAGCCTACGGGTTAACCAATCAGGTGTCAAGGTAAATCTGGTTGCACCAAGGGGTCAGGAAAAATGGCCAATGATCAATTGAGGCTTGTTTGGGCATTGAGTTGTATGATTTTTACTTGTGTTTTTGTATTGTTTTGATTTTGTAGGCCCTTCCTTTCATCATTGTTGACCTTCTACTGAATTCCCTTAGCCTTGGATCATATATTTACTTATTCTTATTTTTGCCTTTGTCCAGTATCTTAGCCATAATTACTTCACCTTACTTATCACCTACTCTATTAAATTATGCACTTACACTAAACCGCTTCATTCAAGTGTGAATGGAGTAAACTTGATTAGCTCTTCCCTCTCATCCTAGATGAAGTTTGAAACCCCCTTATGCCCCATTTGTGCCCTCATTTTTTTTATTATTTATTTTTTCTCCAAAAATTGGTATTTAGTTCTCTCTCATTTCTCCTATTTTTATTTGAATTTTTCCTAATTGTTGAAGAACACTTCCTTTATTCTCATAGTTGGAAAACAAAAATCCCATTCCTCTCGTTTCTTTATTTTTTCTTGTTAGTTTTTCTTTTTTTTTTTGATCCCTTATCTAGCATTATTATATTTTTTCTTAAATAAGTATTATATTTGGGAGAGATTAAAGAGAGTTTCTCACCTCCTTTTGTCTTATTGTGCACCACCCCTTTTGCTTGGGTATAACTCTTTTCCCTTTTGGTTTTTAGTTACTATTGTTGTTTTATCCTTATTTTGTTATGATAGATTCTAATAACTTTGCTGGGTTTTTGTATTTTTAAGGAGAATGAGGTATATTTAGAAACTAGGGCATGTAGTGCTCTTTTTTCCTTTTTTTTCTTCTTGAAATTAGGTAACCAATATACTCCTGCTAAATATGTAAAAATCATGTGATGGTATGTTTAGGATTTTTATGATATGCTTAAGTGAAATTTGTACCTCCTTGCAATTCCATGAAAGTATGCACGCACATGGTCTTGTCATCATTTTTCTCTATGTATATGAATTTGTTTAAGAGCATGGTTAATTTCTAGTATGCATGATAGAATACTAGAATAGGGTTGGTAGTGGTAAAATATTTATGCATGTGTTGTAGGGGTGGCTCAACCAAGGGCCATTTTGGCCTAGCTAATACCTCATTTGTTATTTTTAAGTTTACCATTGATTCATCATATGCTTTACTTAAGGTTTGGTATATTTATTTATTTATTTATTTATGCTAAGATTTGAACACATTTAGGTAAAGTTATAAATGATTAATGTTTTGCATACTCTGTGGGTATTTTTTCTTTTAATTTGAATATTTTCTTTTCCAACATATATTCCTAGTATGTGTTGTATTATGTTGATTATGAAAATATGTAAAATATGGTATGTTACATATACACGATTAGGGTTTTATGTGCTAACTAGGCTTAAGTATACTTTATCGGAAACTGGCAATTTTTCTAATTTTAAATTTTTTCAAAATTATTAATTTATTCTTAAGTATTTATTTTACTTTTATTTATCTATGCCATAAACTTTATTTAAATTTAATAACATATGATATTAAAGTAAGACTGTAATGAGTAAATCAACTATAAGGGAATTTTGGTATTTTATGACCTAATGTGCTTAAAAGTGAATACTTATACTAAGATGACCATAGTGGATTCTTAGATTGACCTTAGTATTAAATTTGATTTTTTTCCTTTGACTGCTAACCCTAGGCTTTACTTGAATAATTAAAAATAAAGAAAAAATTGTTGATTATGGAATTGGAAATAAAAGAAAAATAATTACTTATGGAATTATATGTTTTGTACATTATGTGATAATTTATGATCACCTTATTAAGATATTAATATCTAAAGTAAAACACCTTGAGATTGAGAATGATGATTCTTTAGAGGTAAATATCCAAAAGGCATGGTTTAACCCACAATTTAGTTTGGATTTTTATTGGTGTGTTTTAGTGTCCAATCCAGGCCTTATATCTTACTTTAATGATCTCTTTGAACTTCTTATAGGGTATGCACAACTATGGATTAGGTTTTCTTGTTGGTAGGGTATTGTGATTCCTTGTGTGCCAGTGCAACTACGGTGCCTTAGTGTTTTAAGGTTCACAGTCGATAGGATATTATGTTGCATTTATGTGTCGCTATGATTGGAGTACCTTAGTGCCTTTGGGTTAATATTATTTCCATATTGAGTAAATAAAATGGAATAATTTCTTTTAGTTATAGAATTGAAATGGATTGTTGTCATTGGTAGTTGTCTTGGTGCCTTACCTATGTTTGGTAGTTGCCTTTGTACCATACTTGTAAAGTTTTATAATTTTTTGGTTTGGTAGTTTCCTTTGTGCACTACTTGGGTTGGTATATTGGTTTGGTAGTTGCATCCATACACTACTTGGTTTGATAGTTGCCTCCGAGCATAATTTAGATTTGGTATATTGGTTGGTAATTATATTATTGCTTCCTTCTTATATTTATGAGTGGTATAGAGCTGGTTATTGCAAAACGGGATTAAATTATAATTTGGTGTTCTCCCTCTTCGTGGAACACCCTTGATATATTTGAATTAATGCAACAATCATATTGTGGTTAATTTTGATATCATGAGTGTGTGTGGTCTATGGTACAATATGAATTATGGTATGAAAATGGTATATACTATTTGATGAGTTATGCCATGATTTCTCTTATGAAACTTTCTATGTGCTTCATGTAACATTTGCATGATTAGTGTTGCATATTGGTTTATTTAGTATCATTGTATTGATGAATTCTATTTTATGGTCCTTACGTATTGAATAGCTAGATTTAACCTTATAGATTTTTGTTGGTGGTTGTAGTAAGTTGGGTTGGGTCCAAAAGTTTAATAGTGTTACTCTCTTTAGGACATCAGTTGTTGTAAACTTGACTAAATGTATTTAAAGTTTCTCTTCTGCCTTTTTGTTTGGCTGCTGGACCTAGGCTGCCATTGATCTTCAAGGCTTCAAGCACTCTCACCGGATGGTACTGTCTCATCATTTAAATGGACAACCAACTTGGGCAGCCAAAACATATAAACCACCAAGCCACCCACAAACAGTTCAAGCTGAACAAAGCCCACAACTATCGCAAGCCTGCAGGAAGGGGTAAGTTGAATTTGTTCAGATTATAAAAATACAAGTCTGTTTCATATAATAATAATAAAATAAAAAAACATGTTCGCAGCCCCATTTTTTGAATTCCCATTCGTCATTCTTTCCAGGGCTTCAAGAAACATTTTGCCGACAGTCCACCTACAAGCAGAGGTAATGTCACATACGTGTTGACCTATACAAAGTTTCAAACCTTGTCAAAGACGACATTCCGAACCGTAGCTTCAACCAAAAGGTCAATAAACGTAACAAGCCAGACATATAGTCCGCAAATACCAATGTTTCCTGCGTTTTCACGAACACTGCGATGCCGTAGAATCAGCGTTCTTTGGCTCTCTGACATTACCAACTCAGCTTTTAACCTACAAATGCATCTGATAATCCTATAAAAAAAAATGAAGGAATCAGCAGTCATTTGGCTTAACAAACAATGGATACGAAGCACCCATTGATGTATGGATTACCATTGGTGATAAAAGACGGCACGCTCAAACTGCAGCAGGAAAAATACGGTCAGATAAATCAGCCAGCAGAAGCATTATGGACCACAGAATTCCCTGTTCACACAGTAAAATTGGTGCATATCTGGGATGTTTTTCCCGCACAAACAAAATTTAGCCGTCACGCATGTTGTTGTCCCGAGTGCAATATCAGAAGCTACGTTGTTCAGATAAATGTTAGCTGAGTTTCCCTTAGGCAGGGAGAAAAAAAGATACGAAGTTTCACAAGAAATTAATACTACAATAAAACCGATGGATGCCCACGCATTAACAGATGCATAGTATGCATTGATATTGAGATGTAGCCACATTTATTCGTTCAGTTCCATTAATGATCACTCTGATTCAAATGTGATTTCCAAATGGAAGTCCCATTAATTAATACTACTTGTAGTTTTAAGTTATCATAATCGACACAAAAAGTAAAACTGCACTTCATTATACGGTCACGAGAACACCTCCTACCTCATCATAAGTCTTGAAGCAGAACCTTGTTCAGATATTCTAGCATACTTCACACCCAAATAGAAAGTCATAAAATACCAAACAAATGATTACATCACGTCTTTTCACTCTCCTTATCCTCAACAAAAGAAAAAGAGTGAGAACAAAAAGGCACTCGACTAAAAGAAAACAACAAGGTTTCATGTTTTACATCCATCCAGCTTTCAAGATCAGTATGCATTACTTAAGTAAAATCGTGATTAGAAGCTGGCAGAATATGAAATATATTATACAGAGAAGCTCAGAAGAGAATTTCCACCCAAGATGATGAATTCCAAATTTGCTCCTTCCTCCTGCACAGAGAGATAAAAGTTTGAAAAGACAGAAATATGAAATCTTCGTAATGAAGTGTGAAGATGTTGAATAAAACGGCTGCACTAATTTTTTAACAAAAAGAAGCAATTTTGGAAGACAATTGAGCAAAAAAAAAAATCAGGGAAGAAAAAGCTGCAAGGTTTTATCTCAGGGATCAATGTAACACAACAGTTCTACGCTCCACTGAGCAAAAGGTTGGTTCATGTAACAACAGCTGCTACACGCAACTCAACCTCACCAATGGGATGAGAGAAAAGTTGAAAAGGATCCTTCCTACCGGAGTCGAACCAGAGACCTAAAAATCTTTGTCTGAGCCGGTCACCAAGAGTCTGCCGCTCAACCAACTGAGCTAAGGTCGGGTTATGTCACACATAGCTCATAACTGCACATAAGCCAGCAGCTCAAGGAATGGGAAAATAGAACAAGAGGATGAAAAAGAATCTGACCAGCCAGATTCCAACAAATGACCTAAGGATTTATCTGTGGGTCAATCATCAACCGCCGTCCTCTGCTCTACCAGCTGGACTAAGGTCGGATAATGTCACAAATAGTTCATAGCTGCACAAAAGCCACCAGTTCAAGAAATGGGAAAATAGAAGAAAGTAAGATGAAAATCAATCCAACCTGCCGGATTCGAACCAGCGACCTAAGGATCTATGTGTGGGTCAATCACCAACTACAGTCCTCTGCTCTGCCAACTGAGCTAAGGTTGGATCTTGTCACAAAATCCAGCTCAAAAAATGGGGAAATAGAAGAAAAGAAGATGAAAAAGAATCCAGCCAGCTGGATTCAAATCGGCAACCTAAGGATTTATCTGTGGATCAATCACCAACTACAGTCCTCCACTCTACCAACTGAGCTAAGGTCAGATCATGTTGCAAACAACTTATAGCAGCACAAAAGCCAGCAGTTCAAGAAAGGGGAAAATAGAAGAAAAGAAGATGAAAAAGAATCCGAACTGCTGAATTCAAACCAGCGACCTAAGGAATTAACTATGGGTCAATCACCGTCCACAGTCCACGCTACCAACTGAACTAAGGTCAGATAATGCCACAAAAAGCTTACAGCTGCACACAAGGTCAACAGCCCATAGGAAGGGAATCTAGAAGAAAAGATGATGAAAAAGAATCCGACCTGCCGGATTCGAACCATCACCCTAAGAATTTATCTGTGGGTTAATTACCAACTACAGTCCTCCGCTCTGCCAACTTAGCTAAGGCGGATCATGTCATACATAGCTCATAGCTGCATAAAAGCCAGCAGTTCAAGAAACAGGAAAATAGAAGAAAGGAAGATTAAAAAGAATCCAAACTGCCGGATTCGAACCAGAGACCTAAGGATTTATCTGTGGGCCAATCATCAACTTCAGTCTCCGCTCTGCCAATTGAGTTAAGGTTGGATCATGGCACACATAGCTCATAGCTGCACAAAAGCCAGCAGTACAAGAAACGGGAATATAGAAAAAAGGAAGATGGAAAAGAATCCAACCCGCCAAATTCAAACCAGTGACCTAAGGATTTATTCATGGGTCAATCACCAACTACAGCCCTCCGCTCTACCATCTGAGCTAAGGTCGGATCATGTCACAAATAGCTCACAGCTGCACAACATCCAGCAGTTCGAGAAATGGAAAAATAGAAGGAAGATGAAAAAGAATCTGACCTGCCAGATTCAAACCAGAGACCTAAAGATATATTTGTGGGTCAATCACCAACTACAGTCCTCTGCTCTGCCAACTGAGCTAAGGTTGGATCATGTAACAAATAGCTCATTGCAGCACAAAATCCAGCAGTAAAAGAAATGGGAAAATAGAAGAAAGGAAGATGAAAAAGAATCCAACCTGCCGGATTCGAACCAGCAACCTAAGGATTTGATAGAGGTGAGTCTTGCCCAGGTAACCCAATTGAGAGAATAGGCTTCCAGAGAATAGTAGCCCGATATGAGATCAAGTTTAGAGAAGTACCGAGCCCCTTGCAGCTCCTCTAGCAACTCCTCAAGAACCGGAAATGGGAATTTGTCTTTGATAGTAAGTTTGTTTAGCTCTCTATAATCTACATAGAGCGTCCAACTATTGTCTTTCTTCTTAAATAAGAAAATAGGGTCAGAGTATGGGCTTGAACTAGGCTTGATTATGCCAGCTTGCAAAATTTCTTATCCTAATCTCTCAATCACATCCTTCTGGATGGAAGAGTACATGTAGGGCCTGAGATCGATGGGCGCCTTGATTTAAAGGAATGTGATGATCGTGAGGGAGGGAGGCCTGTAGATACAGTGAACACTTTAGAAAATTTATCTACCATGATTTGTAGGTCTGGGTGTTAATTTAGGGATGTGCGTCCAGGGGGCAAGGTCAAGGCAGTAAGTTGATCTGCCCTTTGTTTGTCCACCCTTAGGGAGCATAGTTGGATCTCTGCCTTTTCTGTGCTATCGTCAATTGCCTTGTTCACTCTCTTACCCTTTAGCAATCGTTTCTTACCATGGTGGGATCCTCTTAAAACAATCATCCTTCTCTACACTGTAAATTCCATGCACAACTGCTAGAAGTCCAATGTAATAGGACCCATGGTTGACAACCATTGCACTCCCAACACCATCTCGCACCCCCCTAAGGGAAGGATCATCACGTCTCCCTTAAATTCATGGTAAGATAACTTCCATCTCAAATCCTTATTGAGAGGTGATATGGATCTTGCTTCCATCCGCCACTACAATAGGAAAAGGTTGGGTAGGGGTCATGGGGCATCCTAGCTGCTTAGCCATTTGTAGATCAAGGAAAGTGTGGGTGGATTGACTGTTGATAAGCACGCTCAATGCCTTTTTCTTGATCTGCCCTGTCACCCTCATAGTGTGATATGTGGAAACCTTGCTCAAGGCATGCACCAAAATGTGTAGGGTGTCCTCAGAGGATTGGTTCATTTCTGCCTCATTCACGTCCTCCATGTCATCGGCTACCTCACCTTCCATCATATCCATGAAGAATATCTGGCTCTTGGAACATCTATGCCCTAGTTAGAATTTCTCTATGCACCAATAGCATTCATTTCAAGCACAATTGGCATCCATTTCCTTATAGGATATAGCTCAGAAGTTTCATCCTAGTGGAACCCTGATGTTCTATCCCGAGTAAGGAACAAGTTTAGGTGTATAGCTAGTTGTTTTGTGATCACCCTTTGGGTTGGGTAGTATAGGAATTAGGAGGTTTAGCTATGGGTCAAGTGTCTTTAATTTGGTTCTGAAAGGCAGCTTACTGCAACATAGCCAGATTGCAAGCATCCTTCAAGGTTAAAATTATCATTTGGCTTAACTCTAAACCGGTTTATCTGTTGGGTAATTGATTTATCCTTTGGATAATATCTGTTAACGGGTAAATGGACTATTCATCGGGTAATAGTCATACAATGAAATATCGGTACCGCCATTGCATATCGGCCGCAATTTTACAGTTTTTGGGTCAACCGCTACACGAAATTCCGAAAATGCGGCCGTTTCAGAAAATCACAGATTTATCGCCATAATATCGGCGAAATTTTGGATATCGGCCAATATTTTACCGATATTGGCCGATATTTACCGATATTAGCCAATACTTACCGATATTTGTTGTGTAAAAGAATTAAAAAATCACGCCGCGACAACCACAACATATAAAATATCATTCCGACATCCCGATACCGCGACACCGCTACTGCAATCGTGACTATAACTGTGATTTTATTGTATGGTAACAAGCTAACAAATTTCCAACGGATACGGATATGGATGTGTAATTGGATACTTGTTCAGGTACAGGTACGAATTCGGATACGGGTATGGACGTAGCCACCTGAAACCGCCCAATTTACATCTCTATCGGATCAGGATTAGGCCAAGCAAGCTCGTATTCGGCTTATTTCATGTTCGATTTATTTTGACGGATCAGGTTTGGATTAACTTGACGAATCAGAACTTTTTAAATTTTGATGGGTCTGGTTGGGTTCGCGCCATGCTAAACCTGAATTGAATCACTTTAGATTTGGGCCAAATCGGACATTAACTGCCAAAATTAATCTAAATCATTAACCTCGTAAGCACATACTAAATTTAACTTCATGTAAGCATGTGATTAATAATGTATTATTAATTGTTATTTGTTTATTATTATGGCTTTATAATGTTGTGTTTTACACAAATAATCGGTAAAATTAGAATATCATTGGTGATTAAGTAAGTTTACAATGAAAGTAAGAAAAATAAATAAAATTTAAATAATAATAATTTATTTTTAAAAGCTTTAAATAAATAATAAGACATGTATATTTTTTTTTTATTATTATCATAACTGATTAATATCAAATTTAGTTTTGTCAAGTTGGGTTGATAGTGGGTTGGGTTAGTGGTAGGTCGGGTTGATGTCGGGCTATGGGTTGGAGTTAGGTTGGATTGATGAATTTAGCGGGTTGTGTTGGGTCGGGTTTTGTACGGGTCAGACGAGTTAAGTCAACTTTTGCCAGCTCTAGTCATTCGCCAACTACAGTCCTCCACTCACACAATTGTGCTTAGGTTAGATCATGTCACAAATAGTTCATAGCTATATAAATCAGCAATTCAAGCGATGAGAAAAATTAAATAAAAGAAAATGAAAAAAGAATCCGACCTGCTGGATTCAAACCAGAGACCTAAGGATTTATCTGTGGTTCATGCACCAACTACAGTCCTCCGCTCTACCAACTGAGCTAAGGTTGGACCATGTCACAAAAAACTCACAGCTGCACACAAAAGTCAACAGCCCATAGCATGGGAAAATAGAAGAAAGAAAGATGGAAAAGAATCTGACCTGCCAGATTTGAATTAGCAACCTAAGGGTGGGTCGATCATCAACTACAGTCTTCTGCTATACAAACTGAGCTAATAAGATTGGATCATGTCACAAATAGCTCATAGCTGCATTCAACTCAGCAGTTAAAGGGATGAGAAAATAAAATAAAAAAGAATCCGACCTGCCGGATTTGAACCAGCGACCTAAGGATTTATCTGTGGGTCATTTGCCAACTACAGTCCTCCGCTCTACCAACTGAGCTAAGGTCGGATCATGTCACAAATAGTTCATAGGCTCATAGCTCCATACAAGTCAGCAGTTCAAGAGATGAGAAAATAAAATAAAAGAAAACGAAAAAGAATCCGACCTGCCGGATTCGAACCAGCGACCTAAGGATTTATCTGTGGGTCATTCACCAACTACAGTCCTCCGCTCTACCAACTGAGCTAAGGTCGGATCATGTCAGAGGAGCTGTACATGATCCACTAACTCCGAATGAGACCACAAATAACATAACATATCATAAGCAAATCCTGAAAAAAATTCATTATCATGAAAGAGCTGTATATAAATATATGTATTGGAACATAAATAACATAAAGGAACACATATGTGCTGTTCTGAAATGAAGCAACAGGTAGCAAAAGCAGAAAAAGCATTTTTATTATTAGAAAATAATAAGCATTTCAGAATGTAAGATAGAATCCATGTAAATTATGTGAACTTCATCATTGTGTGACACCAAATAACATATAACAAGTGGGAAAACTACGACGAGTTAAAATGGAATGTACAGAGAAGATGATTCTGAAAACCACAAGCTTTTAATGTTTTTGAGAACTGATCAGGTGGATGTGAAATTGTAATCGAAGGGATAGTCCACAAGGCTTCAACATGAACTATTTATCAGTGTGGGATTTTTGTTTGTATCTAACAATTCTCCCCCATAACAAAGTAACACACAGCCTCCCCTCACCAGGAAGACAATACTCCATTGAGTCAACTACTCATCTTCACTACATTGATGGACAAGCCTTACGTGAAGCACCAAAGTATTACCTTACCTCAAAATCTCCTTCCTCTATCTAGGTCAACTCGGTCTTTCCATTAGAGTATTAAACAACTTCCATTGGAGATTCCGATGATACCCACCTAGGTTACAAACCAAGCTTTGGCACCATTTGTTAGGAATAAAAACCTGGCCTAGACCACATTCAATAAGGAAGAACCCAAGACCATATTCATATATAAGATCAAGAGAAGTTCCACCCTAAAACCAACCAATTGTTAATAGGAGTAACCCACTAGATTTATATATCGTGGGATTTTTGTTCGCAACCAACAAATCAGACTCTTAATAGTTGTCGGTCAAAAAGTGGAAAGGAACACTCGATTGCAAAAATCAAATGCTGTAAACAAGCAAGGATCAATTCAATTTCTTTAAACGAATTCGGAAACTTTTAGCAATATTATTCTACATCACTCCCGGTTGAGGTGAATTTTGGTCTTCAGAGATGTAGCCTTTGGGATAACAGAACTCATCATCCAGTACTAGCACAGAGACTATGCCACGTTAATCAAATCAGAATACAAAAGCTGACTTTCAAAGAACAAAGAATAGCAACTAAAATAAGCATGCTGCTCAATGCTGACACTGTAGCTAGTCATAAATACACACACAAAAGAAGGAAAAAAAAAATGAAATTAAAAGGTTGGATCAGACATTGATCCCAAAGAAAACGAAAACATGGTGCGCACGACCTCACGACTATCGCAACGAATTTTCACCAAAATATTCGGAATCCTAATATTAAATCAAGCATGCAGCAGCTCTATCAGAATAACAAATTCCGAAATTCGTCGCTTTCTCATTCCCAGTATCTGTATTTACAGAAAGCTAATTAGGGAACCCTAAATCTGGTAATAAGTTAGACTTCTATCTCGTGACAAAAAATGAAAAGTTCAACTTACCTTGGATGAGGGCGTGGATGGTCAGAAAAAAAAAATCCAGCTGCAAATTTTGCTTCGCCAAGCCGTGATGAACCTTACAGTGTTTGGAAGTAGGAGTCAGAAGTGGCCGGAGGTGCTGGCCAGTGGCCACCGCTATATGAGGTAGCGACTTGGATAGTTTTCACCTTGTTACCAAAAAGGCGATACCCTCGCCGGCCTCTGCCAGCCGGCCCGACAGCACAGAAGGAGGTAAATTACGGTAACTAAGTAGTTTTGAGATCCCTCGATTATTAATGGTGCCCACAAAGAGCCACCTCCACATTTTGAGTCTTCGAGCGGTCAAAACATACTAAACTTCAAAAATTCGGGTTAATTTCTTCTGGGCCTAATTTTTCTCTAATTTTGAGTATTCAAGAATTCTTTCAAATAACATTTTAGTTTTTCTCGTAAGTTTTATATCAATTTAACTCTCTAATACATTTTTTTTTCAGATAAGATTATTTGAGTATGACATGTACATAAAAAGACCATATATTTATGCAATTATTCATTAATATCTATTATGACATGTACGGATATGATGCAATTAGAAGATTTATATCTTATACTATTAACTAAATAACTCTTATAACAATTCATATTGTTTTTTTTTAATACTGAATTTGATTAGCTAGGTCATAGAAGAAAAAACCTATATTTTTATAGAGAATATCAATATCATCATAGAAATAGATATCAAAATTGATTCTAAAATCTCTTTTGTCATTGAATATATAATATAATAATCATAATTAAAATAAAATATAACCTCACAAGCTTAATATCTTTGACAAGCTACATTAATAATGGTTACAAATTGTGCATGTTAAAAACTTCTTTTTTAATACTAATCTTGATTAGTCAGGTCATAGAGTAAAAGGAAAAAAAGATAGATATTTATAGAGTAAATCATTATCATTATAGAAATAAATATTAAATTTGATTCTTAAATCTCTCTAGTCATTAAATATATAATATGGTTATTATAACTAACATAAAATGTAACTTCACATATAACGCTCCATTTCTTTCAACTTTAAAATTTTGTTTTGAACGTACAATGCTTAATCGAAAATATAGAACAAGGAATGTTAATGTCACATGTATCATGAGTAGATGTGTGCACATTCACTTAACCCATCATAAATGCAAGGTAGGGTATGAAGCAATAACAAAAGAGAAATAGCATTGTATAGCTAAAACTCTTTACATACAAAATCATGACCTAACAATACAAACTAAACCAAACCGTCTAAAACTAAACTAAGAAAATTCAACTTAGAACTAAAATACTAGAAATCCTACTCTCTTATTCTAACTCAAGCTCTAAAAATACAACCACTAAAAAATAATCTGTTAAGTACAAAAGTAATAAGTAAACACACCTAACCCTAAAAAAATAGCATATTATCCAAAACACACAAAAGTGTAAAATCATGCATAATTAACAATTCAAATGCAATAACATCAAGTCATGTATAAGCCCAAGAAAATACATGTACCAACATGCAATATCAACAATCATCTCAATATATAAAGGTAGTGCACATAATGCTTCCTACCAAATAATAACACACAATGGTAGTACACATAATGTCTCTAACCAGAACACTAACACATATTCCAAAGTAAATCCAACATGCTTTTAAAGCAGACTATCTGAAGAAACCATACAACCACCTAGTCATATGTATATCAGATAAGAGATAAAATCAAATCATTTGTACGAATAACCGAATTCAAAATGTATTTTATTTTACCATTTCCTTTTTGATCTATTTTTGAATGGTGTAATCTTCACAAAATTTCAAACCTTTTTATTGGGTAAATCTAACAAGTTCACCATAAGTGAAATTAGATTAAGTGATTATTTGTTTTCCTATGGTTTCACTTATCTTATTGTAAGCCCCCCAAGGATTTGATAATTATGCCAATAACTTTTCCTTTCAAATGTGTTGGTTGGAATCCTCACGGAGTTTAACTCTGATGAGAAATACATGTTTGTACCATTGAAAATCACCGATTTATGTGAATTATCAAGTTAGAAAGGAGTTCAACATTTGTACCTTCTAGGCAGAAAGGATCTCCTATGAAATGTAAAGCTATGAATAGGATAAGAGTAGGTATAACATTAGAAATGAGATTGTTATTTCCATTTAAGTAAGTTTTTCATCTTCACTTGTTTTAATAGGTTGGAGGATTATTTTACATTGTTAGGAGGTTAGGTAATAGCCTCACTAACCTTTTAGTTGGTCAGAAAATTTCAAATTGAACAATTTGGCATTGGCTTTGTCTTTAATCTCGATTTGTGTTTTCTAAGCATCAACTGCCATAGTTATCTACTATAGAATACTAAGAACTTTATAGTATGTTAACCCATTTATAGTCTAATCATATATAGAGGTAGCATCAAAATTTAATATGAGGAATAGATTTAACCATAGATAGATTAGAGCTAGGAGTAACTTGTAGGGGTTGGACAGGGACACTGGTATGTTTCCTATATAACTTATTTATAGAAGGATTATATTCTTATAATTATTCTAATTCTTCACTAATATCCATGTCATTAACTAAAGTATTTATTTTAAGATTTGAAATAGAAGTAGTAGTGGGAGTACTAGGGACTTGATTTTGATTTCCTGTAGGAATGTAATTGCTAGTACCTTCTACCTTGTTGGCACTTTCAAGTCCAACGAGTCGATCATAGATAACTTCCATGAAATCTAGTTTATTTTCTCATTTAACTTTAATGCTAGAAGGATGCATCAATAAGATTTAAAGGTTGAATTATGGAGTTTAGATTTATCATGGTTATTTTTAGTACTAGTAGTAGGTTATTTTTGCATGAAATTATCAATCCTATTGAGTTGTTAACCAATAGTGCTAAGGTGGGTATTGGAAAAATAATTTTAGAGGACAATCTTTCTTATATCTTTATCGTTATAGTAACTAGATTTCTTTAAATGTAGACCTTCAATAGTTTCTTCTTCAAGAGTAGTGTAAGTACCATAAGACGGGGTTGATTATCTTTTTACCATGTTAAAGGAAAAATGTTTATTGGAAGTAATCTAATTACTATATCCTATAAATAGGTAACTAACATAAGTTACTAGAGACAAAATATTAGCTTCAAATTTAATTTTACAGATTAAATATATTTCTTTTTTTTTTGAAAACTTTTAATCATTAGTTAAATCATAGATGTGAAGAACAACTTATAAAAACAATATTAGTACATGTACTATATTTTTTTATTAATATACTATGAGTTAAACTATATTTTCTTACATCTTAGGAGAGTAAAATTGTATGAAATACAGCTTATACATATGATAAAAACTAAGGAATGATATCTTAGGAAAATAATATTACACGAAGAACCTCTTACTCAAGATGTTTATATCAGGAATATAAAAAAATTATGAAATTTTAAATTATTATATGAACCAAAATATTTTATAAACCCATCTAATATTTTATGAAAATAATATTTTATAATATATAACAAATATGGGGTCTTACACACTCAAAATCCTAATCTGCCTCTTCCAAACCTCGAGAAAATATCCTAAGAAATCATAACATAACATCATTAGGATTAAAAAATATAATTAAGGAATGTTAAGGAAATGGAAGGGTACAAGAATGGAGGGTTAAACTGAGGTAAATTACTAGCACAAACAAGGGAGGAGGAGCGGTAAGGTGTGTCTAGCCAAGGTATGGTAACAACGATGGGGATGTAGCAGTGATGGAGGTTGAGTGTAACACCCCCAAATTTACTACTGAAAAATTTTGTTTAAATCAAAAGGTTTAGCAGAAGTGAAAGATAAAACCATAAACTCGGGGGCACTATCGCCACACCTAGTACCAGATCGGTTCACTCCTACCGTTCTAGTACTAAGTGCTAAGGCTAAATAAAAGTAACACTAAACATGAATCATGAATAAAACATAAGTCAAATAGAAACCAGAGTGCGACTTAGGGATTACAATCCAAAGAGTACGTTTTCAAAACATAAGCATAGTACAAAACACAATTAAAATACGATAATGTAAAGTCCAATGAAAGAAACAGGTCCGGCCGAGTCGCTCTCAATCCTCAGGTCCAGTTTAGGCACAACGCTCACCCCACCCGATGCCTCGTAGGTATCGTAGGCATCGAAGACATCATCCCCTACCTGCACAAGCTCAAACAGGTCTTTTGCTCGTGGGAATGAGCAACACCCATGAAACGGGTGATCAGTACGCTACGTACTGAGTAGGGTAATAGATGCGCTAAGGCCAAACATACAAACATACAACATAGCACACATGACATGTTCACATAAGCTGCATGTAGTAATCTAGATAATGAAGGTTGGCTATGGTCTAATTGGACTTAATTCCTCATAAATCTTTGTTAAATGTAGTCATTTCACACCATAATCTTTGTTAATCCATGCGAGTATGGGAGCCCCACTATTATAGTCGGTGGATCAGTCACTTAAAGGGCAGAACGCACCTAACCACTATTATATGCCGGTGGATCGGTCTCCAGGGCAGAACGCTCCTGGCCACTATTATTCCGGTGGATCGATCTGGCCCCAACTCTCATGGTGTTTCACTGTAAGTATATAGTAGCTTTCCCATGATTCATTTACAACATAATGTTTAGTTTGTTGAGCTCGGGATCCCCCACTATTATAGCCGGTGGATCAGTCACTTATAAGGTAGAACGCACCTAACCACTATTATATGCCGATGGATCGGTCTCCAAGGCACCCCGACACCTGGCCACTATTATGCCGGTGGATCGGTCTAGGCCTGGCTCAACAGTCTTGCTCATTAAGTAATTAGTATCTTATTCGTGTCTTATTAGATAAAGCTTTCCACCCTTGATATGAATATCAACTACCCTATACATCTATCCTCACCAAGGGGCATGTCCTATATCTTGAGACTTCTACACCCCTTATCACACCCCCGACATCCATTCCCTTTATACTTACCTTTAAATGAAAGAGTCAGCCCCTACGGGTGTGGGTTAGGCCCAACACCTTATGACATCAACTCCAACTCCTATCACCCCCTAGGGTTTTCCCTTAAAAACCCTAATTGGGCCGATGTGGCCCAACCTTCTCTCACTTACACTATCTTTACTTCATTCATCGCCCCACATCTTATCTCAGTTAGATCCAATCCCAAAACATATCACTTTACCTCTCGATTCCGCACGTGACCATGAAAAGTCCTAGTACCTTTCTTCTCCCACAAGTAACCTCTCTATTTCTCACCCAACATTCCTTCTCACCCATGGCACCCATACTCACCCCTCACATAGTAAATCACCCTTCTTAACCCATACTCCACTCTCCCTTAATCATTTTTACTTCCATAATTTCCAGATTATTACTTCCTCCCAAAACCCTAATCGGGTCTCTTACACATCCCTACACCGACCTATGTACTATTTTTCCTCACAAGTCTCTCATCACTCCACAACTCTCCCCTTAGCTTATTTACACCCTAAACCAACTTTTCACACGTAAAGATCTTCCCCATGCAAGATTTTATCCACTCCATGAAAACTCTCAAGTCCCCATGCAAACCTTAGAACTCCCATGCATGGTTCTCATCTCTCGTTCATTTTGGTCAACCTCATATTCCCCTTAGCATCTCACTTCCCATTTGTTTATTTTTGTCCTTTCATTTCCCATAACATGATATCATTTACCCTAATATGCATGTCTTAGAGGGCCATAACATATCGCACCACAATCATCAAATATTCATGTCATATTCATATCATAAGAACACATACAAAACATACCTCACTCCAAGCTGCGCTACACATAAGATAAGTTAAGGAAAATCATACGATATATAATATAGCATGAAATATAAAGCATCCAAGGCATACAAGTCACATAACACACAAGGGCCTTAGCTACATCCTTACCTAAAGCGACGCCGGGCTTGGAGCGCACTCCTATAACTCCTTAGGATTTTGGTTAGGATCGCCTATAAAAGGGAAAATAATAAGTATTAGTTTCCCTCAAAAGTACCATCATACCTTATTCTAGTTTAAGATTAGGATTATTATTATTAAAGAGAGTATTATACGAAAACTAAGGTTTTTATCTTAAAATTAGTCTACTAAATATTACTAGTCAAAATATGTTTATTTTTAATATTTATTGTTATACTTATACTATTAGACCCGTTAGCTCTATTCTTATAATAATAGTGTTCATGCTAACCATAGTAAAATAGTGATAATAATAATAATAATAATAATAATAATAATAATAATAATAATAATAATAATAAAACTACTAATAGTAACGCTAATGTTTATAGTGCTAGAACCTTAACATCTCTCTTCCCCTTTTTTTTAAACGCTAAGGTCAACTATAGTGTTAGGATTCGAATAACAATATAATAGTTGTAATATTATCAAAGTACTATTATTCCTAGGGATAATAACGGTAAAAGTCATATTTTGGATAATAATAACTTAAGGGTTTAAAAGTTTATATTAATAAAAGTAACGATGGGCAAGGTCACCATTAAAAATTTTAGTAAAGAAAATAAGGATAATGATAAAGGTAGTACTAATAGTGATAATAACAATATTACTAAAATACCTTTGATTTAAGTAATAGTAGTAGTAATAGTGTCATTAATAATAGAAATAATAATGTTAATAGTAATAATAATAATAATGATAATAGTAATGTAAGATTTCAAATGTCTATCATATATAGTAGTAAGATAATGATAATAAGCCACATCTAGTATTAGTAGTAGTGATAGAGATAGTAATAAGAGTAATAACAACAACAACAACAACAACAACAACAACAACAACAACAACAACAACAACAACAATAATAATAATAATAATAATAATAATAATACTAATACTAATACTAATACTAATAATAATAATAATAATAATAATAATAATAATAATAATAATAATAATAATAATAATAATAAGGATAACCATCTTAATGTTAAAGTTGTTTCCTTTTTAATAATATACCCTAGTTAACTATCTCTGGATTTATGTTAGGAAAATAAGGATGATACACAGTTATCTTAAGAGTGTAATAATAATAATAATGATGATGATAATAGTAATAATAGTAATAATAATAATATTATTAAGGATAATATCATTAATATTAAATAAAATTACTAACACTTATAGAAAATAGTTTTAGGGGTTGGGGGAAATTGGAAAACCACCTAAGGTCAGTGGTGGACCGGCGGCGGCAGCGATGGAGGAGGAAGGGAGGTGGAAAGATCAAGGTGTGGGCTAGAGGAGAGGCAATAGAGGAGTGTTTGAGGTGGAGGAGGATGCATCAGATGGAGAGGGATGGAATGAGGGTGGTGGTGTGGTTGGGAGTGGCGTCGCGCGGTGGTTACCGTGATGGCCGAAGGTGGTGGAGAGTGGTGGAAAATGGGGGAGGTAGAAGGAGAGGGAGACAGGGGAAGGTGAAGGTATGGGAAGGTAGAGGGAGGTCCGCTGGGCATTTTGGAGGGTGGTGGAAGCGTTGGTGGCGGCAGAAGGCGGCGCGAGGGGCGGCGAAGGCTAAAGATGGCTGCTCAGGGTGGTGACTTCGCACGACTAGGGTGGCACGTGCAGGGCGAGACAAGGGGTGGTGGTGGTTTGGTTTTGTAGAGGGAAGTGCGGGGGAGGTTCCGGTGGGTGGCGATCACCGACGGCGGCGGAAAGCTCAACTTTTTGGGCGGTGGCGAGGCAGAGTTTCAGGGTTATTTCGAAAAAAAAGAGACTGGCTATGGCTGCTAATGGGGGTATTTATAGGCAATTTAGAGGGGGGAAATGATGAAGGAGGGAGAGGGCATGCGGGGCAGGTGTGGCAGGTCGACGTCCGGTGGTGGCAGCCAGCGCATGCCCTGTAAATTTGTAGGGTGTGTTTGGCTCGGTGTGGGAAAAAGGAAAGGGGGCAATACGCGTGAGGGGCAGGACGGGCAGGTTGGGTCAAAATGGGAAAGAAAGGGATGGAAATGGTAGGAGAGGATGACCAGATGGTAGGTGGCTATCGGCGGTGTAGGCTGTGAGTTGCAGACCTGGCACGAGGAGGAAGACGACAAGGCGCGGTGGACCGGGCAGTCCAGGGGAAAAAGGAAAGGAGGGAGATCCAGCTGGTTTGGCAACGGTTATATGGTTCTTAAACAAAACACTGCGTTTCAGCAGGTAGAGGGACAAAGCACTGCATCGCGTTGCTGGGTTGGCAATGGCTATTTTGTCACTTAATGCGACGCGACGTCTCAGTGAATCGAGGGATGAAACATTGCGTCGTGCTTATGCGATGGGGGCCGAACGACACTAGGCCACGGGGAAGGAGAAGGAAGGAGGGGAGGAAATTGGGTCGCGGGCAGGCCCAACCCAGCAAGAAGAAAAAGAAAGAAAAGAAGAAAAGAAGGAAGAAAAGGGGAAAATGGAAAAAGAAAAAAAAAGAAATTGGAATAATTTAATTGATAAAATAATAAAATAGAATAATATTTGGGTAATAAATTGATTTAGTAATTTAATTTAGGATAATTAAAATATAAGGGTTAAAAGGATAATTTTAGTGAAATAATGATTTGGAAAATTATTTTGATAAGAAGGGTATGATAAATAAAAAAATTTACTTTTAATTTATTAAATATTTATACCAATTTCATACACTCAAAAAGCCATAGAATAATTAAAAAAAATCTAATTCATGCAACATAAAATTTATTTATTAAATATAGGGTTTTAAAAATTTGGAGAATTACATTGAGACTAGGAGGGTGGTTGCAGTCGAAGCTATTAAAAAGGGAGGTGTGAATGCGGTGAATGTGGATGAAACAATGGAAAGAAAAAGGAAGGAAGGTGAATGCAAGTGAAGCTTCCAAAGAGGAGGTGTGGGTTGCGGTTGAAGTTGCTGAAGATGAAGAGGGGTGCACCAACTGTTGGTGTCGTAACCAAGGAAGAAAAGAAAGGGGAGGTTGTGGGGTGTTTGGCTAAGGATGGAGAGGTGCACCAGCTGTTTTAGCCGGATGGTTGGGGTGATGTTCGGTAATAATGGCCAAAGGAGAGGGTAGGAAACGGTGAGGTTGGTTGACAGTGGTGGGGTAGAAATGGCAAAAGTTGCTAGTGGTGGTGTTCGTGTATCGGTTGAGCTCGTAGGTGGTGGGTTTTTAGGGTCATTTTTACGATGATAAGGAGGATGGGACGAAGGGAAAAGGTTGTACTATTTATATAGAAAACAAAAGGGAGAGATAAGAGGCAATTGGGCCATTTATTTTTGGACATATATATATACATGCACTCATGAAAGGAATAGAGAGGAGGTAGTGTGATTGGCCAAAAATTCAACCCTAGACCCTTAAGCTAAGGAGGGAAGGGGGCAGAGGGTAGGCCTGACATGGAATATTTGTGCACGCAAGGGGAAGGGAAGAGAATCAGTTGGGGGAAAATATAAAGGGAGAAAGAAGAAAAAGGGAAATGAGAAAAGGGAAATGGTGTGGGTTTAGATTTAGGTTTAGGTTAGAAAAGATATCAATACCCAAAATAAAAATTAGAGTTATGCTATAATTTAGGATTAGGGAGTTAGGGTAAGATAGAAAAATAAATTTTCTAAGGTTAGAATTAGGTTACAATATTAATTACTCAGGATTAAGGTTGGTTAAAATTTGGGGTATTACAATATTTGTATAAAATATCATTTTTGGTATTGTTATATGGATAATGTCATTATAGTATTGTTGTTGTATGGCATGTTGTGTTGTATGATGAAAAGTGAGAAAAATGTGACAACATGTGATTATGTACATTGTTGGTTAAGTCTAGTTTTGCAAGTCAAAAAGGTTGGCATGAATTGTTATCTTAATGCTGATATGATGTTTGATTTTTATTAGCATTTTAGGAATGTGTATTAAATTTGGGGGTTATATGAGTTTTAAGGGAAAGGTTATGCCAAATTGGCAAACTTAGGATTTTGTAGGGATTTATGAATAATAACTGCAGAGGTAGACTTTTATTGCATGTTTAAAACATTAGTATTAGACCTTGATTTTTCAAATATAATGTTAATCATAATATTTTAGTTATGTGTACTAAATTTGATTGTTAAATGAGTATTATGGGAGCGGTTATACTTACCTTGTGCAAATAGTTTCTTTTTTTGTTTAAGTAAAAATATGGCAGTTATCCTTGTGAATGTCCTAATCTTCATGTGGATGTATTTTACGTATTTTGAATAATTATTTTAAGTTGGATTATGTGTCTTGCATGTCTACATGTTTGTTTTCATGATGGTCTCGAGAAAAACAACAATAGATAGACACTAATCACTTAAAGTAAAGAATTACGTGAGTGTAACACCCCAAAATTCACTAATTTTTTTTCTTAAAGCATAAGCAATTAAAATAAAATCATTTAAAACCGGTGAATTCTGGGAATGTTACCGCCACACTTAGTACTAAACCGATTCTCTCCGATTGTTTCAGTACCAAGTGCTAAGGCTAAAGAAAGGAATAACAATCAATTATACATCAAGACAAACTAAAGCAATAAACGGTTGTAACACAAAATCAGAGTACGCGTAAAGAAATATAATCATTTCTAAAAGAGAATTAAACTTACAACAGATAAAAAGTTCATTAAAATATTCAATCGAGTAATAAATCAGAAAATGGTAAATACTATACCAAAGAAATAACAAAAGGAATGAAATCGCGTAAAGAATGAATACAGCCACAACACTCTCAAAACTTCGAGCCAAACCTGCTCAACACTCAGCCCCAACTGATATCTCGCCCACCTACACAAATTCAGAAGGGCATACTACTCGTGGGAATGAGCAGCACCCATGAAAAGGGTGATCAGTACGCTATGTACTGAGTAAGGTAACCGAGCACTAAGGCTAACACCCAAGCACATAATCCATGCAGAATAATAACAGGGCAATCCAACATAACAACATAAAGGTATATGAACAATTTAGGTAAAAGTACAAAGGCTCAATCATAGTCCAGATTAATTATTTAATTAATTTCTTATCATAATCCGATTCACACCATGCCTTTTATCAAACCCATGTAATCATAGGAACACCCCACTATTTTAGCCGGTGGGTCGGTCACTTGCGGGACAAGGTCCACACCACTATTATTTGCCGGTGGACTGGTCACTTGCGGGACAACGTCCGCACCACTATTATTTGCCGGTAGACCGGACTGGTTCCTGCTCACATGGGGTTCCACTGTAAGTAGTTAATATCTTTTAAGTATCTTTAACAAACTCGGGTTCATTTTTATTGAGCTCGAGTCCCCCACTATTATTTGCCGGTGGACCGGACACTTGTAGGACAAAGTCCACACCACTATTATTTGCCAGTGGACCGGTCTCACATAGGGTAATAACCCTAACCACTATTCCTAACCGGTGGATCGGTTGGACCCGGCTCAATAATCTTTCGCTTTAAGTGATTAATATCTTAAATATTTTATTCAAAGATTTCACCCTAGACATGCATAAGTCATCACACATCACAAATCATAAAATTATACCATCATAATTACACTTCCATGCACCCTAACTCCACGTAAAACATAATTCCATGACAACCTGTAATTCTCATGCAAAACCCTACCTCCACATAATCACACTCCCATGCACCCTAACTCCACGTAAAACATATTTCCATGACAACCCATAATTCTCATGCAAAACCCTAGTCATCATGCAACTCCACGCAAACACCCTCACCCCATACAACTTCATACAGAAACCCTAACACCATGCAATTATGTATAAACCCTAATACCATGAAATTATATAGAAACCCTAAAACCATGCAATTATGCAGAAACCCTAACACCATGCAGTTACTCCCCATCATGATTTTAAAACCCCTTTCATGCATGTCTTGGGCCACGCCACATCGTACTAACAACATATTTATACACATCATTCTCATGCCACAATCATTTAATGAAACACGCCTCAACTTCCTTACATGCTGCATTTATAACAATTACATAATAATTACATAAAATACATGACATATCATATCACAAGGCATGCATGGCGTATAATACATATAAGCACACAAAAGGCCTTAGCACCCCTTACCTAAAATGTCACCGGTCTTGGAGCAAGTTCCTATACCACTTGAGGGCTTTGGTTGGGCTCACCTACTAGGGAAAAATACTAGGATTAGGTTTTCTCTTAAGAGTGCCATTATTTCTAACTTATCACAAGACCTTATTTTCAATTAAAAATTATTATATTAAAATTAATAATATGATTCAAAACAAAAAGGTGATATAAGGGTTTCTACCCTTCATCAAAATAATATTAGTACAGATAATAATAATAATAATAATTCTAACAACAACTAATTATTAAAATAGAGATAATATCAAGAATAATAATAATAATAATAATAATAATAATAATAATAATAATAATAATAATAATACAATAATGCATAAGCTTTAAAATTTAAAGTAGGGTTTCGAATCTACCCCTAATTAATAAAATACCATTCAATAATATTAATAACATATATTATTTATAATAATATTAAAATAATAAGGATAATAAAAATGAGAAAAATAATAAAACATACACTAATTCAAATCATACCCCAAATTCAAAACTAATTATCTTATTCCTGCTCTCTATATTTGTAAGGAAAATTTAGCCTTAATATTTCATCTAATAATAGTAATATTGATAATAATAATCAAAATAAAATAAAGAAATACTTGATTAACCATGAATTAATTTGAATAAAACAAAACAAAGGTAAATAATTATAAAGGAAGTCTAAGGAGGTCTAGGGTTTCACCTTGAGTCGTCAGAAGAGGCGGCACCGGCGGTGGTGCACGGCGGTGGCCGGAAAATGGGTCTAAGAGGGCAAAAGATGAAGAAACAAATAGAAGAAGCAGGGGAGAAATTAAAATAAGGTTATGGTTTGATGGATAAGGATTATAGGGAGTTTTTGAGCGGTTCAGAGGGCAGTAGAAGTGGCGGAAACGGCGGAGGACGGCGGCTTAAGGGTTTCGGAGTGAAAATTCTGGTGAGACGAGCAGCAAACTTGGCACGGCTATGGAGGCCCGTGCAAGAAGAATAGAAGGTTTAAATTGGTTTAGTTAACTAGAGGGAGTTGCAGGGAAGAATTTGGGACATGGCGGTGGCGTTGAGGTTGGCTAACGGCAGTGGAATACGTATCTGAAGTTGCGGTGGCTGGCAACTCGGGCTTAGGGTCTCGAGGAAGAAGAAGCTCTAAAAACTCCTATAACAAGGCTATTTATAGATGTTGGAATGGATAATGAGGAGCTGGAGGTTGACATGGAAGTGTTAAATGCAAGAATTTGGGTGGCCGGTGGCAGTAATGGCTCGACTTCCGTTTTGGGATGGTTCGAATTTCGCACACCGGTAGAGACAAAACGGGCGAGATTTAACATCCAATAATTATGCCAATTTACTCCTGGAGTTAAGAGGAAGGCAATGCGACAAGAAACGTCCGGTACTATTCATTGTAACCGAAGATGCCATTGACGGGGTCAAAAGTGCAGATGCGTCGACGGAGGAGGAAGGAGGAAGAAGGAGGGGAGGTGGACCGGTCGGTCGGGGAAGAAAAGAAAAAGGGGAAACCGGGCGGTTCGGGCGCGGGCGGTAGGCATTTAAATAAAACGCTGCGTCCCAAGTAAAAGAGTGACGGAACGCCGCGCAGAGAGGGGCGGAAGTAGAGTAAGGAAATGCTTAAATGAAACGACGCGCTTTTGGCGTAACACGGAACGAAACGCAGCGTCGAGGGTGGAGGCAGGACGACGTCGCGGGTTGGGCCGTGCCGAAGAAGAAGAAGAAAAGAAAAGGGGAAACTGGGCCGTGGCCGGCCCAGTTGACGAAAAGAAGAGGAAAAAGAAAAAGAAGAAAAAGAAAGAAAAAGGAAAGGAAAAAGGAAGAAAGAAAAAGAAAAAAGGAAAAAAAGGAGAAAAATTTATATTAGGGCTAATTAAATTAACCTAAATATTTATAATATTTAAAAATAATAATATTTAAATAAAATAATATTTAAATCCTTTTTAGGTTAAATTAGTATTTTTGAAAAGTTTTTCATAATTTCCATTTTAATTAGCAAAACACCCTAATTTTCTTCCATTAATTTATTTATAAAATTAAAATTAATTTAAACCTATTTTCTCCTCATTATTTTAAATAAAATAATTTATTTAGTTAATTTCTAGAATAAAATCCTTAATTAGCTAAAATATCCAATTTCTCTCTTAATAAAAATACTTATAAATTTATTCTTAATTTACCCTAATTAATCTCCTTTTATTTTAAATAAAATAATATACTCAAGTAAATTTTATAATAAAACCTCATTTAAATATAATATTTAAGATTAGAAATTTTCGGGGCATTTCAGCGAGTTAAAACTAAGGTGTTGTGTCAGTTCCACTAAACAATAATAGTGGATCAAGAGAGTTTTGCTTTGAGAGGTACTTCAAACCGTTCTATCGATTTAAAAATAGTAGTCAAAAGTGTGTTGCCCTAGTAGACATGGTGTTCACGCTATTGGACAATAATAGTGACTCATGAGCATTCTGCCCTAAGAGGTGCCTCAATTTGTTCCATTGGATTAAGAATAGTGGAGTCCCTGAACTCAATGTAAATAAGAATATGGATTATGATTATACTTAATAATAGATTGTGATTATACCTAATAATGGAATTCTGATTCATTTCTTATCTCACATCATATTATATTAATCTTTATGCATGTCTATTATTCTATGACCTTATGTATTATGTGTAATATTGTTGCAACTGTATGGTTACCTTACTTAGTATGTAACATATTAACCATCTTTTTCACGAGTGATGTTCATTCATACGAGCAGATGCCACCTGTTTTTACAGGTGATTGTTGATTACTACTTTCAATGTGTATACCTTTAGTGAGTGCTAAATCGAATTGGTATAGGGCATGATTAGCTGAATATTTCTATCTCTCTATAGACTTTTACTCCTTTATTTTCACTAAATGTTCATTTCTCTATATTATGTATCATGTATTGTAGTGGAATCAAGTGTTTTCCATACTTAATTTCTAGGTACAAGGTTACTTACCTTGCACCCAACATAGACTAGGTATAGAAAGTGTCAATTCTATATTAGTTGCAACATAGCATCCCTGTGCTTTATGTTTTGGCTTTTGAAATTAAATCTTTAAAATAAAATTTTAGGGCATTACATTTGTAGTTTTTTTTGGATATGTGCTTTTCTAAATATTTATTAGAAAGAAGATGAATAGTCTCAAAAGGTTTGGAAAGTTGAATGTCATTTTTCTTTGGTTTTGATGATGAAAATGGTGTGAAAGGGATTGAATGATGATTTGTAGATCTGATGGTAGAAACTTGAGGATTTTTTCAAAATATCAATAGTTTTTTCATGATCTTCTATTATTAATTCTTTAGGTTTTATTACTTTCTTTGAATCTATGGAGGCATTAGTACTAGAGTTGGTGGAAGTGAATCTATTAAAAATACTTTAAATTTTTGTAAAATTATATTAGATTTGGTCTAGATCTACCTACAATCCACTGGAAACCAACATGATTTGGTGCCTTTTCATTTAAGGACTTAACGTCCAAACACTTTGGTGGCAAGGACCACTTAGCATATCTAGTATGAATTATCACAATTTGACAAATATGGTAAAATCAACTTAATAGACCTCACTCTTCCTCTTAGCTTTGATACCATTATATCCATAGGGTGTTGATACCTCCATATATATAAATATCTCCTACAGCCATTGAAAAGTTAGAGCCGACCTAGAAATGAAGGCTCTAAGTCTTAGGTAGAATTGGGTCATGTTTAAGCGGATTGTGAAACTCGATTGGTTGGTTTAATTTTAGCCGTGACAAATAACACGAGCACTTCAGTAAACTGACATCAGATCATATCTCAACCAAGATATTTGTAGATATATTTTATAAGAAAAATTTGTGAATCGATGGATTTAATCCAACAACTACCAATTCATGCCTAGATTTTCATCATCGTTGGCAATAACTTTAGAAATTTTCAACACTAAGAAAAATGATCGGTAGTTTATATTTTGTCACCGATGAAGTAATATTTTAGTGTGGTTGAGGCTTGCATCTTTATTGTACTCGATTTTGGGTGAAAATTTATGAGGTTACTGGTAACATTTTGTTGTTGATTATTATAAAAGGACTCGTTGTTTAGTGGCCTATAGATCAACCTTTAGATGTGTTTGCGGTAGCTCTATTTTATGGTTTCAAACTCATCTCTTTAGATGTTGCAATTGTTGTCTAATTGTATTATTTTGGATTGATGATTAGCATTCAGTTAGCATTTGAATACTGTACTTTGTATCTCAAATTTCTTAAAGTAAAAGTTTTCTAACTACACCAAAGTATCCTATGATTGTTTTACTTTCGCATTGGAAATGTTTTTACATATAAATAGTATATTATTGATTTCTTATTATTTTAATTTTACGATCGGTATTGTTGACCCATTCTTCTTTTGTCCCATTATTAAGGCTCGTACCTTATTACTAACTTTTCTAAGTTTGAATATTCTCTCTAATACACATCTATATTCAGATTTATACAGGGACTAGCTAGTAAATTTCATATAAAAAAAAGAGTAGTTCGTATTTTGCCAAATTTTAAAAAGTTATTCACTATCAATTTTTTATTTTATTTGTTGTATCTAGCTAAATCAAACGGCTTCATGCAATGCAAATGAAGCTCGTGCGTAATCAAACTTCGTGCGCTCCTGACGAAGTTCCTCCGTACACTGTCTGCTCAAAACGGAGAAACGGATTACAAAGTCAAGCATCAAACTTGAATGTCGAGAACAATGCCGGAAAACAGACAACAAGAGTACTACACAGTTATGACCAACGAATAAACGAAGATGATAGCGATACCACTCGACCAGACAGCATGGGTAATAAGTAGTAGTAAGTTGTGGGTAATTGATTTATTGAAGGGTAGACATCATACTAATTCATAGACTGCTAGGAAGCAACTATGGGGGACTAATTATTGAGGTCGTTTTCATCTTTGAAATGAAAAGTTCTTGGAAATCTGGATCAACGTTGAGCGAAGCTTGTAGAACCTCAGGAGAGAGAACATTCCATACTGAATCTTTGCCAACCAAATGAACTACGTCCGTCCTGAAAGAGCAGTTTAAACACAACTAATTAGTGGTGTTGTAAAATATATTAGCTTTGTTTGGTAAATTAATATATTGCATAAATGAACACATCGCCAGCTTCCAATCTCGCATCCAAGGGAAGCTTGCTAATCACATTAAGCTTCGGCACAAGGAACACATCGCCAGCTTCCAATCTCGCATCCAAGGCAAGCTTGCCATTAGCCCCCACAATCTGAACCAAACCACTCCCATTCACGACATAACTGATTTGAACTGATGAATTATTAACAGAGCAAACTGGTCCGTATGATGCGTTTGCTTCAAGCCTCAAATAACTAGCAGATAAATCAACACCGACCTCACGAAGATGATCAAGAACAGGAAACCTATCCTTTGTGAAAGTTGTCACAGATCCTCCACCTCTCGGTACAAGTACATCAGGCAATGCATTATACATGTCAAAACATAATGCCTTGGTAGCCTCATTGCATGGCTTTGACACACGTTGTCCGTCACCAAGCCTGACGATCAACGCCCCAGTTTGGCTTTTGGTGGGTTTTTCAGCATCTTTATTGGTTAAGTTGAGAGCTTGAGACAGAAGTTGGGTTTGGAAACCATGTAGAAGCCCGAGGCTTCCAGAAAGGAAATAATAAGAAATTTTACCAGGAACATGGGCATTATGAGTTTCGCCCAAGAAGATGATACTCAGTGTGGATGATGCGGTGCTGTCATTGAACCACCATGAGAGGCATCCTGCTGGGATGAATATGGCATCGCCTTTTTGTAGGTGTACTACTTCCTCTTGTGAGGTGTTGGGATATACAATTCCTGCTACCCCTCTATTGCCTGAATATTATTGAAGCGGAAACAATTATTCAATATTCTCCATGTCCCAATATTTCTTTAGTACTTAGTTCTTTCCAAGATTCCCGAACTATAACTAATACGTAAGTACTTTAAATAAATCGAGTGCAGTGAATTTCTTAAACTAATAAAGTACATGAATATCCGCAGTAGAGAATCCCTTGAAGGCAGCAAAATCAGTAGTGCTGCTCTTTTCGAAAGTGTTGGCAATGATGAGAAGGTGTTGTTCTGGGGTGACGTACGGATCGGGGAGACAACTTAAAAGCAAGATTTGCCATGCTGTAGATACGGGACGAGAAAAATGGAGATTGTTTTTTGAATAGGAAAAGGAGATGTATTAGGGAAAGATATTGTATATATTTTACATTTCATTGGGTATTATTGTTAATATATATATATAGTTATTAAAATTATTATTTTATAAATAAAGTCTTTTACATTTTATGTATATATTAACTTTTAAGTACAGTCCATATTAAAATTAAATATAAAGTTTGACCATAATAATTATTAAATATGTGGTTTAAATTAGTATATTAATCTAATTATCTCTTCTACTATTTTTTAATATTAGAAATAGTTGTAAGATATACATAGATATTTATGTTTATATATATGCATAGGGAGAAATAAAAATATATTAATTTGAACGTATATAAGTGTGGTTATTAAGTCAAATTTGTTATAAAGTTTTATTAACCACAAAACCATTCAAATTAAAATGTGCCTCCATTCACTTTCTAGGTTCGATGCTTCTTTTTCCTTCTTCTACTTTTCCTCTCTAATACATATTGAATATTGAGTAGAGAATCGAGATTGATTTCTCTTCTTGAAATTAAGTAAAATTCAAGAAGATTATAAAATATCCCTATTCTCAATCCAATAAAAGAAATACACACCATTAAATCAAGGATTGAGGAAATAGAATCACAAAATTATATTCCACTAATTAAAAATTATACTTTTGGTGTAATTGATTATGTAAATGGCTATACGTTCGTCTCTAACAATCCTTAAGAAGCATTATATAGTTAAATTTTACATATTGAATGCTAGTATTATGCATTAGGATTTTACGCATTTAGCATTAGATTATGCATAAATTATATATATTAAATATTGGTTATAATCCATGCCATTAAATTTTATATAGCAGTTATCATTTGAATTAACAAGGTAGAATATTTTACATTTAATTTAGTCTTATCGTTTGAATTAGGAAGGCAAAATATTTTATATTTAATTTGATCTCATCCTTTTACCTATATATTTATAGACATACATACACACACACATGTACCAATTACTAAAAGAAGTTGATTCTTCCAAAATTATTCATGATTCGACTATCTAACCAAACATAAAATAAAAAAGGGAGTGTGTGAGTGTGTATAAGTGTGCTTGTGAGTGTATGCATAAGTGTGTGTGTGTGTGTGTGTAATTGAGTGAGTAAGTGAGAGAGAGATTGCAGGGCTGAAGATGGCGAAAAGAAAAAAGATGATTTCGGTGGCTAATCTAACCTTTTCATAATACATGAGCAGTATAAATTTTATAAGTTGTAGCAACTCATTTGAATGTGGCGTGGGTATGTTTAAGGAGAACACTACCCGACCTTGTGATAATAATGGTCGGGTAGGATTGACAACTTAACTGAATAAGGTTGATCAATAATGCTTTCCTAAATTAAACGATTGACAATCGGCACAACTCATTTCCTTACTAAATAAGGGTAAGGATTCTATGAATTAACTTCTAGATTCAAACACCTCTAGACACATAAAAAAAAGATAGGAATTTATTAATTTATTAATGATTGTCAAAAGGGTAGCATCATGTTTAGTGATGCTACTAGATGGAACTGAAATTGTTACAACTCAACTAGAATATTGCACTATTAGATGAGGACTAGTACTTAATTATATTTTATTTATTCCAAAACCTACTTGAAATCTAATTTTAGTTGCTCTATTAATTGATGAGAAGAATTATTTAGTCACTTTCACTAATAAACTATGTGTGATACATGATCATACTTCAAGGATGATGATTGGGGTAGGTGATCAATAAGATGGAGTATGCGTTATTTGCAATGACTTTCAATCAGGTAAGCAAATTCTTAAGTATCGAGTCTTATGACTTATGTCATAGTTGGATGGTCCATTCTTCTAATAAGATAGTCATTATGCTACCTATGGTTAGTCATAATGATATTAAAAGTGCTAATAACAAACGTTATTATATTTTTCTTAGAGCTAAGCATACAAGAGGTATTTTTGTTCCAAATGATAATAAAGCCATTGCACTCTTTGCTTTGATCTATTGTGTTGTCAATGCCCCTTATCATGTTCCTTCATCTTATGGGTATTTATTTTTTAACTATTGGTGATGATTATAGTAGGGTAGTATTGATTTATTTTATGGATACTAAAACTAAATTTGTAGATTTCAACAAATGTTTTTATGTTATGGTAATGACATAATTTAATAAGAAGGTGAAATATGTTTATAGCGATAATGGAACCAAATTTTATAACTTGAAAAATTATTTTTTTGATCATGGAATTTATTTCAAATAGACACACTTCAAATGAAATGGGAAGAAAGAATGTAAGCATAGACATATATTTAATGTTTCTAGAGCATTGCATTTTCAAGCTAGTCTTCCCATAACATTTTAAAGTGAATATGTTTTTGCTCCAGTGTACCTTATTAATTATACCTTGACTACTATACATGGGGGAAAGATACATTATGAAATTTTGTTTGAAGAATCTCCTAGGTTTGGTAATATACATACCTTTAGGTGTTTATGTTATGCACATAATATGCCTTGTGATAAGGACAAATTTGAGTCAAGAAGTAGATGGTGTATTTTTTGGGATATTGGTTTAGGAAAATAGGGTTGGAAATGATATGACTTGGAGAAAGAAGAGTAATTTATTTTATATTGATATCATATGCAAGGATGTGAATGATGCATATAGGATACCATGTACTTCCTCTTATGATATTAGCATATGAAGGAGTATTGATGGAGCTATTAACTACATAGAGGTTTCAAGAGGTGATAGATCTTGTGAAAATGATATGGCTCAAAGGGTTGTGTAAGGAGTATAGATATAAGAAAATAAGGAGCAAACAAATTGTAGTATAGGGAAGATAAATGTTGAACTAGAGGAGAAACTAGGTCGTGGAGTATAGGTGTAAAAAATGAGATGCATGCAAACCTTTGTGAGTGGCTCATAGTTTTCAAACAAGAAGAGCAATTAGGTCATGGATATAGGGAAAAATGGATGCCCGAACAATTAAAAGGTTGTATACGCCATATTACACATTACTCTAACTCCTCTTTTATATCATTTGCACCATAAAAATCCTTAATTAATCCATATCTCATAGTTAATTATGTAACTTGTGATGGTTTTTATCCAAACCACAAACACTTCTTATCTAATGCCCCATCCTAAATATCTTTCTAAATATCTTAAGTTATGTGTTTATTATATATAAAATTCTTTGGTTTAGTGATAATTGGATATGGCACAAAAATGGGGTTCCTTGAGGAAATATTCTATTAGTTAACTAGTTTATTGGTTCATACCAAGACCTTCATTTTCAGCTTAGAGTAACCAATCAATTGGTATTGACAAACCAATTAATTGGTTTATTTAGAAATTTGATACAGGCTTGTGTTTTTTGTTTATTCGTGAATCTCTTTCTTGTCAAACCTTTTTATCATTATATTTTAATGCTAATGACCATGTTTATAGGCTATTAAACTAATTTCCTCAAACAATTTGGATTATAATTTATTTAAATGATCAAATCTCACCTAAAAGATACTCCAATAATCTTTTTCACTTTTATCCTTTTCTCCCTCTCACTTGCAAGCTAAGGCTGATGGAGATCTTATTCCCTTTGATTTTCCTTGATCTCCTCTCCTTAGGAGGTTATTGTGATAGATTCCATTCATTAGCCATTACATATACCATCTATTCTTCTCCTTCCACTCAACTATTTTGACCCAAACTTCCATTTATTTCCATCCTTGCAATTTCAACCATATAGGGCTTTATAGGGGCTCTGATTATCAATTATTGTTGCTCTCAAATCCTTATTCTCTCTTTCTCTCATTTATTTAATTTTACTTTTGAATTTCATGAAGTGTGAAGCTATTTATTTCCCTTCATTTCTCTTATCTTACCAAGCTCCACCACTACTATTCCCTTTCATTTTTTAGATTTTCTTCTACCTTTCTTCCACTCTCATAATCCCTTTTCTACCCTACTCTTACTTTCCTTAAGCAAGAATAAGTTAGATTTATAAGAAGATTGAGTTCTTGGGTGAATGCACTACTCTTGGCAATCTTAGCTTTTGAAGGAGGTTGAGATTGTTTTAGCTAATTATTCCCTCTAGTTTACATCTTAATTGTGTTATTGAGCATGATTGATAGTAGTAATACATGCTATAAGTGTTTGAAATAAATTAGAATTCATTTCGATTGGTTTGCATGAGTTTAATTGTTTTACCCATGTAAATTGGTCAACAAGTTGTGGGAAAAATAGTTAACGTGTTTTGGCTAACTAGTTAATTGGTTAAGCTGGTGTTGTTTTTGCTTTTAACTTATATAGGCTAGTTGGTTAAGTGATAAATAGATAAAGTAGTCCTACCAGTCAACTGATTTTCCTAAACTGGTTTATTAATTTGTGATTTATTTCATTTGCTTTCAACTTATGCCTATTAATTGCTTATAGGATAAATCATTCAACTACTTTTCCTAAACTAATGAACTAGTTGTGTATTTAATTTCCTTTTCTTTTTGTATATATTATTAAACCAATCAACTAATTTTTGGAACCAACCAACTGGTCCTTTGGAACACTTTGGTGTATTTTTGGATTGTTGACCTAGAGCTTTGACTTATGTTTTAAATTTAATAGTAGATAATTATTCATTATTCTGGCCTTGAATAATTGAACCAAAGAAAGGATGAATTTAAATGAGTTTGATCGTTGGTTAGATGTGTTAAGTGTTATCACTCTAAACACTAAATTGGTTAATAAGAGTTTATCCAAGCTACTTTACTCCAACTCTCAAATTAGCTAGTTGGTCAGGAGTAGTTGTTACATTTTACCTTTAGGTGGTATCTCTCCGATTCTTCTATATTTATTATATTTTAGAGGATATCAATACTTAGGGGTTAACTCACCTAAACTACAAAAGAATAAATATTTAATAGTGCCTAATAGATAAAAGTTATTGAAAAACTAATGTTAAAAGTATGTAAATTTAAGAGTGCGTTCCCAAAAAAAAAAGTTTTGATAATGGATGTAAAAAGAAACCATTATTAATAACCCACAATTTTATAATGATTCTTATAAAAAATATTATCATAAACCTTTCATGATGGTTAAAAAAATTATCATTAAAAGCACATTAAAGATTACGTGGTGCTACAACAAGGGACATTGTTGCTCTATTGTGTGCTAAGTCGGGCATATTTGTATGAATTTTCCTTACCCTAAATTTCAGGTGATTAGTCTTCTATTCCATTCCTTCAACCTCAAACTTTATTTGAACACCTTACCTATTAATCTTAAACCCTCATTTTTACCTTTGTACCCTTCAAACTCTAAATTTCAAATTAGCTAATTAGCAATTAACCAAGCTTTACCTTCGATTGATTGTTCAAAAATACTCTAAACCCTATTATCCATGGCATCGGTGAGTTGATTACCAGCCTCTTTTGATCAATTAGAGCAAATCAATTTTCACCATTCTTAATTTTTTGAACTCAGATCAATTCTTATGCTAATTACTTTTATATATATGGGTTCCTAGATTAATTCCACACATTCACCTAATTCTTTATGATTTTTGGAAATTATTTGATTATTTTCCCCATTTTTAGGTACTTATTGGACGTTATACCTTAGCTAAACTATTTTTGATCCTTTTTAAATTTTTTGAGATGGTTGACTTAAAAAATCTAATAATTTTACATTCTATTATTAGATCCCATATTTTGCATGCTCATTCAACCAAAAATCTAGCCATAATCACCTTTCACCAACTCTCTTACACTCTCTAACATATATCAATTACTTCCATCATACCTATTATTTGAAAACAACCCCCGTATGAATTCTCTCCCTCTCTACTACCCATTTTTGATAGTAATAAAGGCATATGCCCCCTTTTCTAGTCATTTTACACACTTCACAAAATTCTTAACTTCTACTTTGATTTCTCCTCTCTTCTAACTTGTTCTTCTTATTTTGGGGTTGCATTGTTCTTAGCTGCTTCCCTCATTAATGAGCCCCTCCATTTTCTTTACCCTTCATTCTTTCACTTATTACTTCTCAAATCTAAATTTTTAACTCTTTGGTGCTTGTTTTAAGCAAAAGATAGTTATGTTTATAGATTAGTGAATATTTCTCAAGCTTGTTAACAACTCTATTTTCAAAATCTAGAGGGTTTATTATCCTCCCTTTAATTTTTCTCTTCTATTCTCAACCTTGCCATATATATATATATTTTTTATCTAATTCTTATATTTTTATCTTAGGGAAGGATGTATTAAGAATAAATTTTACTTAGAGATGTGTATAGCCTTTTATTAGGATACATGTCTCTAGTTGAGGGATAAATTGTTGCTATGTGTTAATTTTAGATATTTTTAGGTTAGCATATTTTGTGATAGAGATCATACTTAGATTTTAATTTTATTCTTTTTTCACATATTTAATGGTAAATCCATGATTTTCATGATTTTTGTGAAAGGTTTATGTGATACCTTACTAGGCTTTACCATTAAATCTCAAGTATGTTGGTGTACTATGTTATTCTAATAAGTCTATGGATGAGCATATATAAGTGTGCTTAAATATTATAAATGGTGTGGCATGTTGAGTTGGAATATTTAAGGGGTTTAGTTATTGTGGTAGCCTTAGCTTTATGGCCTTTGAGATTTTGTGGATTGTTTAACTTATAGCTAATTACATTTTTAGGTTTCTATTAATGTAAGGGTAGTTGTGTGCAATGTTGATGAATTTTATGGGTTATACGTGACTCTTAGCCTTATGGGTAAATTTGGTCAATTTGTGATTTTGGGGGGAATGAGTAAGGCATTGTATTCTTGGGGATCTTTATATTAAATTTTATATATAATATATTAGGATTTGGATGAGCATAGCCTAAGTTATGAAAATAATATATATTACATTTATTGTTGTTCGACACAGTGGTTATTTTGTAGATCTAGGAGAATACTGTTCTTCTACATGTGGTAAAAACCTTTATTTTAGATTTAGGAAAAAACTATTTTTCTAGATTTAAAAAAAAGGAGAAAAGATAAGCATACCTAGTTTCATTCTTATTAGGTGTAGGTTTTGTGTCAATTTAAATTTGAGCTTTAAAAAGAAGAAGAAAATGTTCTAGAGAGACTGTAGGGGCCTACATGGTGGTATATATCTAGAGAGATGATGTGTGTGTGTGCGTGCATGCTTGAGCACACAAATTACCAAAGAAATAAGAGAAAGACAAGTTGATCCTCCAAAATTTCTTGAAGATGTTTGAGCATGACAATATTTACTTACTATATTATGGCTAGATGAAGGAGGACGTGACGACAATGTTATATCGACAGTAACTAATTATGATAAGATATATATATATATCGTATTACTTATTTAAGCTTTTAAAAATATATTATTTTAAGTTTTACTTATTTTTTTCTTTTACCGTGAAAATACTTATTCACTAACAATATTATAATTTTACTAAAAAAATTACATAAAAATAAAATATTAAAAAGTTATAATAATAAACAAATAACAATTAATAATAATATGCTTGCATGGATTTAAACTTAATACTTATTTATGAGGTTAATGAATTGGATTAATTTTTTGTGGTCAATGTCTGATTTGACCTAAATTCAAAGTGATATGATTTGTTATTAGCTCAGTTTAAACCCAACCTAATCCAATAAATTAATTCGATATAACTTGAATCTAAAAAAATCCGACCCAAAACTCAACTTAAATAATAAAATGATGTAAAATAACCTGAACTCAAAATAACCCAACTCGACCCACAATGTAAAACCTACTAACCCCATCATGATTATCACATTTACATATGAGCAAACAATTACAAACACTTGTCTTTTTTAAAAATAAATAAATAAATGTGTGGGATCGTAACTGAAATTTTAAAATCATCTCTTCCTATTTTGCAGTGATGTCCGTCAGTGTTACACAGGGGCTAGGATGAGGATGGGGAAATTAGATTAGGAAAAATTATGGAAACGTTATTTCTTAAAAATTTAGGAAATGATGATAGTAGAAAATGACAAAAAAAAATATACACACACATCATACATATATATTTTTAAATAGACCAAATCTACTAAAATCAAGAAAGATTTTTTTTTTAAATCTAAAACCACTACCTACCTTAGTTGATGTAACCCATTAATAAAAAAATTGAAAATTAAAAAAAATCAGACGCTTTCGATATTGAATTTGAAATAAAAAAAATTGGGATGAATAACCGCAAATGGACATTTTTGGAATAAAATAATATCAACTCAAATATGGAATGTAGGTAGGAATGGGATGTACAAATATGGAAGGTAGGAAGGGTGGAGAAGTTAGTAGGTGGGTGAAAGCAATGTTTCACGAGGACAGGGACGAGGATGGGGATGAGGACGGAACAAAACATGAAAATGTCATTTCTTAAAAATTTAGGAAACAAGGATGGTCGGAAACGTAAATATATATATATTTAAAATAGATTAAATTTACTAAAATTAAGAGAGAAAAATAAATTTTTTATAAAATTATTACTTATATTAATTAATTTTAATATATTTTAATAAAAAATGATTAAATAATATTTTTTAATAAAAAATTAATTAAATAATTTTCATATAAATTTTAATATTTAAAAGTTTTGACTATTGCATATGAAAGCGCTATTATCTGTACCATAGTTTAATTATATAAATATATATATATCATAATTTTTAGTTGTATATTAATAATGATAAGTATTTTATAATTATTTATAAATAGATTATAATTATATTGAATATTCATCAGTATTTTTGTTGTGTCTAAACAACAACAATAATAATAATAACAAAATTATTTATAAATATAGACTAATTATATTAAAATTTTATATAAAAAAGTTATCCATACCATCATGCTTGCTGGGTAGAAGTAGAAGCCCCTCAGAAGGATGTGTACTTCCCGATAATTCCCCTTATACAGCAGAAGAAAATAGCTATTTAATTTCTTTCAGAAAGTCCGGAATGCTATTTTCCTTATTATTCTTAATTTGGACTGTCTGGAATGAGTGAGGGAGAGGAGGGGGGAATGAGAGGATCTCTTTATCCCCTTATAGGACAGAAGAAAATAGCAGGAACACCAGGAAAGATAGCCGGCCCACAACAGAATGAAGAAAGATCAGATGGAGAAGTCCAAGTTTTGGTACGTTAAAATGGAATTACAGACACCTCGGCAATTCAAGAAGAACGAGATTAAAAGGGAAGGTAATTTTATATGCCTATTCTCATGCCCTTGTGATTTCATGGATGTTAATGAAGCTCTCTACTATGCTCCCTAACCCTGTATCCATGCATACGAAAGATTGGACCTCTCTCTTTCTGATACAAAATTTATTAGATAAAATACAATTATGTAAGGTATACATGCAGGTATATTCAAGCATAAAATATCTGATATAGCGGGGCCGAACCTTTTTAATCTCCCTAACCCCTTAAAATAAATATATATATATATAGATAGATAGATAGATATTTGGTGGTCAGGTCAGTCACATACCTTCAAACACAAAGCCCATTTTCGATGAATCTGAATAGTGAGGAATCGCAAAGCCACGAGGTTGGAGAACAAGCCTACCACCACTAACATTAGCCTCTCTGAGCATAGGAAGCGATGTGCCGCTCCAGCTGTCGTACGATCCTTCTCCTCCCTCAAATAACTTCTCATGCTGCTTCGTTGCTAGTAACATCTTTTCCATGGTAGCCACCCAAAACTTGCTGGTGAATAAGATCCTAACTAATGCAGATAGGAACCTTATATATAGGCCGAGCGTTGCACGGGGGTGGAAACATAAGAGAAATTGAGATGAAAAAAAAAATAATATTATTTTTTTTTAAATTAAAAAATAGAAAAGAAATAAAATAGTAAAAAGGGTGTGTGTGTATATATTAAAAAAATATATTAAATATATTAAAATTAAGAAAAAAATAAAAATATTTTTTTATAAAAAAATTTAATCAGATAATTTCAATATTAATTTTAATATTAAAAATTTTAAATTAAAAAAAAACATTTTCAGAATGTTTCTATGCTTCACTGAATCTAGCCACTGTCATGCATGCTCTCTCTCTTAGGCTCCGTTTGGTTTGAAGAAAATTAAGTGGAAAGGAAAATGTGGAGGAAAGAAAATTGGAGGAAAGAAAATGAAAGAAATTTATTTTCTTTCCTTTGTTTGGTTGTTGGAGAAAATTTTGTGGAAAATTGAAATCTTGGAAAATATTTTTAGTGTTTGGTATATAGAAAGAAAATTCTAAGAAAAATTAAATGTTATTATTTAAATATTATTATACATTTAATAATATTTAAATAATATTATATTGATATATAAAAAATTACATAAAATTTCTAAAAAATTTATTAAAACTCCATAAAATCAATACTTATTTAAAATTTTTTTATAGAATATTCTAAAATATTACATGAATAACTTACAATAATTTTTAAAAAAGTATGAAAAAATCCAAATCCGATAACAAAACATATATTTATATCTGTATCCATACTCAAATCTAATGCATTATTTAAATAGTAATATACATTTAATGTTATTAAAAATATTATATTGATATATAAAAAATTATGTAAATTTTCTAAAAAATTTATAAAAACTCCATAAAATCAATACTAATTCCAATTTTTAAAAATCCGTATACATATCCCGTGAATATTTTTTCCCCTCTATATCTATAATTATGTCTATTTTTTCATATCCGTTTATATATCCATCGGATAAAATCTATTGGATTTTGATTAAAACCCATCAAATTTAAAATGAAATTTATTTAATGTTAGAATTATATGGTTAGATTATTAAAATTTAATTATGTATTCACTTTTAGCCTTAGAAAATATATGTTAAATTATATAAATAAGAATAAAAATATAATTTCATATCGGATAAAACCCATTGGATTTCTAGTAAAATCCATCAAGTTTAAAATAAAATTTATTTAATGTTAGAATTAAATACTTAGATTATTAAAATTTAATTATATCCATTATCCAAACCCGATAACAAAACATATATCTATATCCGTATCCAAATTCAGTGGATATCTTTTTCTCTTTCATATCCATAATTATGTCTATTCATCCATATCCGTTTATATATCCATCGGGTAAAACATATTGAATTTCAGTTAAAACCCATCAAATTTAAAATAAAATTTATTTAATGTTACAATTATATGCTTAGATTATTAAAATTTAATTATGTCTTCACGTTTAGCCTTAGAAAATATATGTCAAATTATATAAATAAAAATAAAAATATAATTTTATATTGAATTAATGAATCCTAGTATGAATACAGATATAAAATCGAATAAAAATTTAAGAATTTATTATCCATATCCATACTGAAATCTAATAAATATTTTTTTATATTTATATTCGTATCTAACAAATAATTAAATTTAGTTATACAATAAACCCTCCACTTGCACTTAACAACAAAGCTTCTGTTATACAATATTAATTAAAGATCGACACATCAAATATGCACCTACATAGATTATAACCCACTAATTTGACCACAAAAGTGGCTGCCCCTTTTCTTTTTCCTTTTCTTTTAATTGCACATACACAAGACAGATCTCAAGGTTGCAAAAACCAACCCAAGTGGGCACCAAGTCCCTCCCGAACCCCCTACCACAAAGCCTAACCTAGCCTACCAAGGGGGTATCAGACATTTTTCAGGCTAGCACCCGAGATGATCAACACAGACAAACACTTGAAGGAGACTCCCTGATACATTAATCTTCAGAATAGTGTCTATACAGAGAAATGCCTGCCCTTACCACCGATGTTGCAGAATAACTATCAGCAGGAGGTTGTTGGATAGGAATAGGATATCCCATCAACCCTTGACGGGCCGGATCAGCTGCAGCATGCTGATTGTAAAAGATTGAAGGCAAGAGCTCGTTGTTGTTGTCCGACTGTTGATGGCTATTACAATCAGCTAAAAGCAAACCCTTCCAATCACCAGCCATCAACGGGGGTTGAAACCTACGTGTATATTAAATGAACAAACGGAACAAATTAATTGCATCCATGTATGTGTGTGTGTGTGTGTGTACAATTAGGCGTCCAATTTGTTCGATAACAATTGCACGTATATATGCATACTGGGGAAATTAGTCAACAGGGGAAAATGAAGATGAAGGAATGTTGCTGACCAGAAGCGGCTGCTGCTGCATCTGCAGGTTATTGCCTTGTTCGGGATTAGGAGCTAGGACATTGGGCTGCGCGGTCGGCGGCAGATCTAGACATTTTCGGGTCTAAGTCCAAATCGAAGAAGCTGGAGCACTTCGACGCAGTCAGAGCACGAACCATCGGAAGAAGAGAACAACGAATGTTTGCAAGTGAAATCTATTCTCAACCAATCAAATTTTTTGACTTTGTAGAGGATTCCATCGACTAGGTTAGTAGATGAAGGCCTGCTGATAAAAAGCTTCGACACAAAATTGTATGGCTGGGCGATGTGAATGTTTTGATCTGGAGGAGACATTACGTACACAGATTGAAGAGGACAGAAGCGCGGTGCCAGAAGGAGAGGGAGGAGAAGAATGGGCTCTCAGTGAGGCAACGTTGAGGAGAGGAGGAGGCAGTGTCGGGGGAGGATAAGGAAGCAATTTTCCTTGCTTCTCAGTATTTTTCCGCAGTATTTTGAGAGGAAAATTAGTTAGTACAACTTTCCTTTTAATTTTTGTTCATATTTTTTTCCTCCAAATTTTCTAGACATCCAAACATCTATAAATTATTTTCCATCCAATTTTTTTTCCTTTCCTTCAAATTTTCTTAAAACCAAACATACACTTAGGGTCTGTTTGATTCAGGGAAAACAATGAGGAAAGAAAAAAAAATTAGAAGGAAAATGGTTATTAGTTGTTTGGTTATTAGGAAAATAATGAAGAAAGAAAATACTAAAAAAAAGACGGAGGAATAATATACCTGTTAATTTTTCTCAGCTGAACCTGAGGAAAATAACAGGAAACGAAGGAAAATTGGCTCCCCGACTCGAGTCTCTCCTCCGTCCTGCTCTGCTTCATTCTCTTTCGTCGACTACCGTTGAGATAGGTGATAGGCTACTGGCCACTCTTCTGAGCTTCAGACACCGAAACATTTGGAAGTTTGCTACGAAGAGACATAGCTAATAGCTTTAGGTAGCTTAGTTTCGTTGTGGCCCCATTAACAGGTCACACAACAGCTATATTCACATTTCACACACCCCATCCACCTTCGCGAATTTTCCATCTCTTCCACAAGAAAATAAAAAATAAAGAAATAATATTGTATCAGTATTTTCTAACGCCAGATATTTTTTCCCTAATACAATTTATCGATCTCATATATAATTATTAAATATCTAGGACTATATTTTATGAGATATTTATAAATAAACTGTAGATAAATTAGTCTTTGGCTTCGTCAATTTTAATACTTTCACTGCAACATGAGTTTTGATAATACTATATGTATGCATGAGTGACGTACTCGATTCGTTGTCATCCCTAATTAATATTTTACGGAATATATAAGTATACTAGTAACGAGCTATATCTTTTTTTCTTTTTATGTTTATGTTTGTTGTAGTATATTTTAAATGGAAAGAAATATGAAATATTTTGTAATTTTTTATAACTTTTTTTAAAATTATTGTAAGTTATTCATGTAATATTTTAGAATAGTTCTATAAAAAAAATTGGAAAAAGTATTGATTTTATGGAGTCGTTATAAATTTTTTAGAAATTTTATGTAAGTTTTTATATATCAATATAATATTTTTATTTTAATTAAACATATAATAATATTTAAATAATAATATTTAACTTTTTTTTAGAATTTTCTTTCTATATACCAAACACTAAAATATTTTCCAAGAATTTAATTTTCTACAAAATTTTCTCCAACAACCAAACAAAGGAAAGAAAATTAATTTATTTTATTTTCTTTCTTTCAATTTTCTTTCCTCTATATTTTCCTTTTTACTTAATTTTCTTCAAACCAAACAGACTCTTAAGGAAATTACCAAGTGGGCGCCTGCACTGGTGGACCAATTGATACGTGGAGTCTTAATTGGGTCATGTATGTGATTCAAATAATTCGTGATATTATTTATGATGGTGCGTTTAAATTGAAATCATTTTATATATTTAAACTATTTTTGAAATTTGTAATGAAATTTATATAGATTTTGACAGCCCTACGATATTTTAATCGTAACTTTTTTTTTTTTATCTAAATTTAAACTTTTAATTAAAGGTAAATTTGACTGCTAAACTTTTTGTTTTTATTTGTGTAGCGTTACGCTAAAACTTATCCTTATAAACAGGACCGAAAGGTACTGTTGAATTGAGTCGGCTGCTTGATTGTTTTTTCCCTTTGTATCGTAGAGATACACGCAGGTCAGCAACACTTTACACGCGGTCGGCGGCACCATCATTGAAAGAAAAAAAAAATACAGACGAAGGAAATGAAAAGGCTACACGTGAAGAAGTAGAAGGAAAGTTTTTCGTTTTTGTCACTTCTTTCGGCTCAACTCTAAAAGGAGAACAGGCTACAAACATTTTTCTCTGGTTCCATCGTTATTCCGGTGGAAAGTATATTCATGAGATTTTGAGTTAGAATTACTCTATTTTCCATACATATTTTAGATGTAAAAGATTTTATGGATCTCTTCGGATAAAATAGTTATACTAATTTGAACAATAGTAATATAAAAGTTTGATTTCTATTCACAACTAAAATAATTGATTGTGAGTCTATTTTTCGTGGCCACTTACGATGATATTTTCTCTACTTTTAATATACATACTACTATTTATCTTTGTCGTGTTGGTATATGATAGGATTAATAACAATATCTAAAATAAATATAGTATCTTTTGAAGGGGGGAAAAAAGATAAAATTGTGTGCACCGTAGGTAGAGTAAAAAATATATGCTTATGGCTAAGGCATGTTCTTCTTTGTTTATTTTTACATATCTTATACGATCTAAACTCATTCGGTCTGCATTACTTTTTTTAGTGATTTATTATTATCATTGTTATTATCATTAATTTAATATTAACCCAATTAAGGGACCTAAGGATTAGAGATAGAGTTGTCGAAAGTTGGTCTAATTCGTCCGACCTAACCTAATAAAGCTTAAAAGTTCATCAATCCAATCCGATATCAATCTAACTCGATAAAACTAAATTCAATATTAACCTGTTATGATAGTATAAAAAGTATATATATTTTATTATTCATTGAAAGCTTTTAAAAATATATTATTTTTAGAGGTTTTGCTTATTTTTAATACTTTTATTATGGACATCTTTATTCATCCACGATAATCTAATTAGTAGTAATTATTATTATTATTATTATTATTATTATTTTCTTTGCAATAAAGTGTATTTTTAATATTCTATTTTATAGAGGAAAAATCTCAAAAATAAAAATATTATAATTAAAAAAGTAAAATATTAGGAAGTAATAAAGTAAAATATATATAATTTTTTATATGACTAATGTTGTATGTTGCATGAGAATTAGGGTTTGCATGGAAGTGTGGTATGTTGCATGGTATTAGGGTTGTATGGGAGTGTGGTACGTTGCATGGTATTAGGATTGTATGGGAGTGTGATGCGTTGCATGGCTGTATTAGGGTTGCATGGAAGTGTGGTACGTTGCATGGGAATTAGGGTTTACATGGAAGTGGGGTATGTTGCATGGTATTAGGGTCGTATGGGAGTGTGGTACGTTGCATCAGTGGCGGAGCTAGGGGTGTTTTATGGTGTCACAGGGCACCATGGAATTTTGGATTAATAATATTTTTCATATATAAAACAACACATAACTTTATTTGGCTTAGTGGAGGACACCATAGGTTGGAGCATTGGGATCAACGAGGTCACAGGTTCAAGGCCTTATGCTGTATGTTTCCTTTACTATCTCTTTTTAATCTTTGACCCATTATTAACATATCACACATTCAATTATCATATATCCTATTATTATTTTATTTTTATTGCATTTATTAGTAAAATTATACTTAAACATATCATTATAATATATGTTAATTGGTAAATTTAACTATTTGAAAGATTTTATGTTAGTAGCTCTTATTATTATTTGATAAATTGCTTTAGTTTTGGTTAATATATGAATACATACCTTAAACTTTTTTCTTTATAATTTTATCAAAAACAAGTTATGAAATTGTGTGATTAAATGGAAGAGTGAATGATATTTTTGTGGGTTTTTTTAATAACATAGGATTTAATATTACTAATTATAATATTATTTTATATATTTTTTTTAATATTTTAATGCTATTTAATTTTTTAATTATTAGAATTTTTTTTACAAATTAAAAAAAAGTTTTATTATTCAAGTTTAACTAAAAATAAATAAATATTAAAAAGAATCATTTTAATCATCTAAAATTAAAAAAAAATACTAAAGTAAAATAAAAATTAAAACACATAATACATAAATAAAATTATTTAAGATCCCTAATATATAAAATAGATGTAGGCTAAATATTATAGTAGTTAAATAATTTTTTTTTATCATTCTTATTATATATAGGACACCATGGAGCTAGACTCCTGGCTCCGCCACTGCGTTGCATGGTATTAGGGTTATATGGGAGTGTGATACGTTGCATGGCGGTATTAGGGTTGCATGGAGGTGTGGTACGTTGCATGGGAATTAGGGTTTGCATGGAAGTGTGGTACGTGGAACTAGGGTTTGCATGGGAGCTGGGGTTTACATTAGAACTAGGGTTTTGCATGGAGTTAGTCATGCATGTCTGGGCAAAAGTTTATAAATAAAATACTTAAGACATTAATCATTTAAAGTGGAAGATTGTTGAGCCGGGTCCAAACCAATCTACCGGTCAGAAATAGTGGTTAGGACATGATGTCCTATGTGTAACCGGTCCACTGATAATAATAGTGGTGTGGACTTTGTCTCGCAAGTGACCGGCCCACCGACAATAATAGTGGGGTGATTCGAGATCAATAAATATGAACCAAAGTTTGCCAAAATGTTTAAAAAATACTAATTACTTACAGTGGAACACCATGTGAGCAGGAACCAGACCGATCCACCGGTCAAAAATAGTGGTGTGGACTTTGTCCTACAAGTGACCGATCCACCGGCGAATAATAGTGGTGTGGACCTTGTCCTACAAGTGACCGGCCTACCGATTAAAATAGTGGGGTGTTCCTGTACTTACATAGATTTGATAAAAGGCATGGTGTGTATCGACTTCCGATAAAAGATTAATTAAACAATTAATCTGGACTTTGATAGGGTCTTTATGTATCTACCTGAATGATTGTTCGTTATTATGTTATCATGTTGGTCTTTATGTTCTTTTATTCTTATACATGGTTTATGTGATTTTATGTGTTAGCCTTGGTGCTCGGTTACCTTACTCAGTACGTAGCGTACTCATCACCCGTTTCATGGGTGTTGCTCATTCCCACGAATAGAAGACCCATCTGACTTGTTGCAGGTAGGAGATGTTTACTTTGACGTGATTGATGTCTATGGGACATCAGATGGGGCTGAGTGATGATTGGGGCAAATCGGTTTCGGAGTGGCATGGCCGGTTTTCCATTGAGATTTTATTCCCAGTTTCGTTTAATTATGTTGAACACTTCATAAACAATTTTATGATTGTAGTTATTTCTTTTCCCTGAAAAACTTCCCTTGTATTTAGAATTGAATAAAGACTTGAACGTATCTAATTTCTGTATTTATGAATTCGAACTATTATTAATATTATGAGTTTTTTTCTTAGCCTTAGCACTTAGTATTGGAACGGTAGGAGTAAATCGGTCTGGTACTAAGTGTGGTGGTAACATCCCTAGAGTTTACGATTTTAAATTATAAGTATGATTTAAACAAAATTTGTGTAAATTTGGGGGTGTTACATTCTCAAAGGATCTTGCCCTATCATTTCATTTGGGCTATTAATCTTTGAGCAAGAAGATTCTAGTCTATGACGTTCCCTATAAAAAATGAGAAACAAATAACAATAAATGCTAGTAATAATCTTAAAAGACATACAAATAATAAATTTCTAACATTGAATGTGTTTTCCTTAGTAATTTTCATATATTACAAGATCATCTATTACCATACAAATAAGGTTTTAAACTTACCCATGCGACTAAGTAACATGGACCACCTATTAATGATTGTTTCCTTAGTAGTTTTCATATATTGTATCCTTTCTCGCCCTCCTAATTGAAAGAAATTGAATGTAATGAAAACTTTGAATAAAATCATGTCTTAGATTATTGAATATAGTAATTAAACATAATATACGTAAATATATACCAAATTCAGCTCTTGGAGATCCTTCCTCTAGTGACATAGGTGAGCGGCAGTAAGGTAGTGTTCGACAAAGGATGGCCGCTCATTGCCTGCAAGCTGCAACACAAGAATAACCAAATAACAAGGGGGTCGAGACTCGAGATACAATAGCAAACTCTGATATTCGAAAGGGAATAAGGGGTGTGGGGTAGCTGTGTTAGTCGGTATTGATCGACATTCCCCCCTATTTTTTTCTTTTTTAAATATCTAAAAGAAAGCATACCAAAAATATATGTTAAATAGATTAAATTTAACCAAAAAATTTTATAAGCAGTTTTTTAAAAATAAATAAACTATTTATCCGATAAAAGATTTTATTTAAAATAAGTCAGAACACTTATTAAAATAGAAATACAATTTTAATTAAATAACCTAATTAAAATAAAATTAAATATTAAAACTCATAAATTAATATAAATATTTATAAAAATTAGGTTTTTAATAAGCGGGGTATTACACTACACGTACAGTGCCCTCGGACCCCAACTAGCCGACCGATCTGTGAGACTTCTATCCTAGGTTATTCAGAATGCAACTTAACTATAGATGGTATAGATTTGTACTAAAGTCAAATCTTCTTTCTTTCTTTTTTTGGAAAAAAAACATCCTATCTTTGGACTGGTGAGACTAACCCCACTAGAAGAGACATAATTTCTTGGTCCATTGTGAGCTTAATGAAAACTAAAGGTGGGTTTGATTTGCTTGATATACAAGTTTAAAACATAACAATAGTTGATAAGAATATTTTTCATCTCACTTAAGGCAAAAACAACCTCTGGATGAAGTATATTCATAGATAATATTTTAAAGTGACCTCAATCTGGGAAGCAATGCTTCCTAGTACAACCTCTTGGATCATGCAGAAGTTATTCATGCTTAGATAGGAACTCAAGCTTACCCTAAAATTCCTCACATTTGAGGTTTATAATATTATCACTTTGTTTCAAAAACTAAGGAGAAGAGCACCCCATGTTACTTGGTGGAAAGTTATATGGTTGAATAATGCAAGTCCTAAGCAGAAGCTACTATTGTGGATTGCTACACATGGATTCTTACCAACTAAAGACACTCTAGGTAAATAATGTTGAATTGAGGATAGTAGTTTTTATTTATGTTCAAGTAAAAAGCCATTGCATTATCTCCCCAGCCTACCTAGCCCACTTTTTCTTCTTCACCCATTTTATTTTCTTTCTTTCCTTATTCTTCTCCATTGACCAAACCCAAACACCCCCTCTCTATAATGTTTTTTGTGCTTCCAAATGCACCCTAACATGTCTTTACAAAACATGCATGCAAACTTTTCATATTAGTGTAATTCTCCAAAATTTTAGAAAACCTATAATTTAATAAATAGCTTTTATCTAAAATAAATTATCTTTTAAAATTATTTAGTTTAATTATTTTATGGATTTTTGAGTATATAAATTTGGATAGGGGTATTTAATTAATACATTAAAAATAAAAATAAATATTTTATTATTTTATCATACTCTTTTAAATAAATTTTTGAACTAATATTTTACTAAAATTATCCTTTTTAAACCAATATATTAAATTATATTAAATTAAATTATTAAATTAAATAATTTATCAAAAATATTATGTTTTATTATTTTATAAATCAAATTATTTTATTTTCCCTATTTTTACTTTTTCCTCTTCTTTCTCCATTTTCTCCATTTTCTTTTTTTCTTTCTTTTTCCTTTTTCCTCCTTCGGGCTACCAGCACCAGCCTGCTCCCTCTCCTATGCCCCTGGGTTGCTGGCCCGTTCTCCCTCTCCTATACCTGCATCGACTATCCCAACTCTCCCCTCCTTTTCTTTCTTTTCTTTTCCCTCTCCTACCTAGGCCAACCCAACTCTTTTTTTTCTCCCCCTACGCCCGGCCTGCTACACCTCCCCCTTCTTTCTTTCTTCTTCTTCCTTCAGCATCATCCACCCCGAGAACCCGACCTCTCTTCGTCGACCAGGTCTATCGCCTCGAGCACGCCAACCATTGCCCTGCTGCCACCACCTGCTACCACTATAACCCTCACTCTCTCTCTTCCCGTGTCCCTTTTTTTTTACCATTTTGGGCCAAACCAGCCATGCACTCCCCACCCGCATGGCCTCCCTTTTCCCCTTCTTTCCTTCCCTTTCCCTGTGACCCTACCACCTCCCTGCTACCCTAGACACTACCACCTGATTAGCCACCTATTGCCCTCTCCTCCCTCTTCTTTTTCTTCTCATCACTAGCCTTCCTACCCCATAATTTGTGAGCCCTTTTCCCTCCGATCTCCTTCCCTTCATTTTCTTCCCCTCCATCTTTTCCCCTCTGTTTTGCACCACCGCTTCCCTCCGCCAGTTCCACTGCCGCATAAACTCTCTACACCACTCCCTGCCACCCTCTACCCCATCCTTGCACCACCACAATACCCCCTCGAGCCCCTGCAATCCCTTCTTCCCCCTCCTCTTCTTTTTCCCTTCTTTCTCCCCCTTATCGGCAACCTCCCTGCACCTCCTCCTTCCGCCACCATCCCGCCGCCACCCGAGCTACCAAACTACTCCCAACACCTTCCTCTACCACCCCACACTTCCTTTGGCTGAAAATAACCCTTGCAACCCCTTATTTTCCCCTCCCTTTTCCTTCCTTCTTAGCCCCGTCCACTCCTGCAGCCCACCTAGCAGCCTCGTCGCCGCCACCCTTAGCCGCTAACGACCTATCCCCAACCACCACCTACACTCCCTCTTCACCCCTGCACCTTTCTCTTTCCTTAAATCCCCCTCCATCTACCCTCTTTCTTAACCTGAAAACCCTAACACGAACTTAATTCTCTCTTTTTCTCCTTATGCCATTTTTGATCCCCTACCCTATTATTTTGCATGCAGCTTATGCTGCATAATCAAGATGAGTTGCTGCATTTGTTAGCCCATTTTTGTTAAAAATTTTAAGGTATAACAATATATAAGTTAATTATTTTATTAAGTAAATTTTATAAAGTCTTATGCTTTAGTTTTTCTTATTTCTAATATAATAAATATTGATATTATTTTTAGGTATTGGTTTTACTAATCAAAGCTCGAATATTTAACCGAAATACCAGTAAGGTTCAATTTTGTGGGAATTAAGGTAACCGTTAAAGTCTACTTAAATGTATAAATAAACGTGTGTTAGCACATTAGGGTTTTTAATATGTTATTATGCTTGATATATGTTGTTTAATATAATATAATATAATATAATATAATATAATATAATATAATATATAATATATGCTTGTATTGATTAATAAAAAGGAAATTATGCTAGTTTATGTGCTGTGTGGAAATATTACTTAAGGAAAGAGTTTGTTATTAATGAAAATATTAAGTACTTATCCATATTGTATGATGTTATTGTGACCATTATGCATGAATAATATTATTATGAGCCTAGGAGCATTTTGGTAGTATGTCTTGTGCAAGAATGTGGCCTAATATCTGTAGGTGCTAATGGGTATTATATTAAATTACAATAGTTCGTGGAGTTAGATAATGAGAATAGAGCATTAATATTACTATTTCACATAGTGATGATAATTTAATAAAAATGGTTTAATAAGGGAGTAAAGTGGTAATTTTGGAAGAGAAGAGTAGAATGATAATTTTATAAGTAAAATGGAAAGATTATAATTTTGAAAGTAAAGGGGTAAAATAGTAGATTTAGTGTATGTTTGGTATTGGGGGTAATAGGGGTGGAAAAATTACCCCCATATTTTATATATCTTATATAATCTATTTAAAAATAAATATTTTTATTCTAATGAATACCCATTTTAGATTACATTAAGATCTAAAATGGGTATTTCATTAAAATATATTTATTATTATTAAATACTTAATATAAAAGATGTAAAATAGGGGAGAAAATTTTCCACCCCTATTACTCTCATACCAAACAAGCCCTTAGAAGTAAATGGTATTATGGTAATTTTATAAGTAAAAGAGTGAAGCAGTAATTTTGGAAATAAGGGGGAAAGTGGTAAATCTATAAGTAAAACTAGTCCATCGATTGGTCAGGCCAGTATACTATTCTAATACCGGTCAATAGGTTCTGACCAACCAGTCAACAAGTTTAACTAGAGACTACCTATGATTATCACTAAACAATTAGTCGATGGGTTGTACTAATGACTCAACTATTTTAAAGACTAATCGATTGGTTAAGCACCAACAAGTTGAGGGTTCAAACAGAGAGCAATCCGAAACCTCCACATACACATGAGTTGAACGTTTAGGCTAAACAGTCAACTGCGCTAGGAACTAGCCAATCAACTAAACTAATCAATTAGTTTTCTCCCACTCAGTACATTACATGAATTTAAACCATGATTAAGTCTCCAGAAAACCCATCCATACAAACATTATAACATTACAATCACAAAAAAAAGGATTACACATGCTCATATACTCATCATGTTGCATTTATAGTGAATCAACAATATTTCTCATGAAATTAGGGGGCATACAAGGATATGCCAGCATGCATGCCCTACATGGCTGGAAAGGGAAAAAGGGAAGGGGTTGGCTGGGATGAAAATGGTAATGGGGAGGGGTGCGTTGTAGGGTCATAAATGGGAGGTAGGGGATGGGGAGAAATTAAAAAGAAGAAAAGAAAGAAGGTGGGTGGGCTGTTGCGCTAGGGGAAAGAAGGGAAGGGCCTTTAGGCCAGTCGAGGGAGAAAAGAAAGGAGAGGAGGGGAGGGAGTTCCAGGCCGTTGCAACACAACTTAGATGAGGGAAAAGTAAAAAAAAAAAGAAGAAAGAAAGAAACAAGAAGAAGGAAATAAAAGGAAAAATAAAAGAAAGGAGAAAATGAAGAAAAGGAAAAGAAGAAGAAAAAGAAGAAGAGATGGTGGAATTTTTGGGAATTAATAAAATAATTAAAATTATGAATTTTGCCTATAATTTATTTTAGGTTAGTTAATTAAAATAAGTCTTCTAAATAATAAATTTTTAAATCTCATATTAATGTTATTATTAGTATGCACCTATACTTTATTTTATTTAATATTTTATTATTCTATTATTTATTCTTAGGAAAAAATTTTGGAGTATTATAAGAACATACTAATGTTTGTAGGTTGTAGATTGTCTTTTCCCTTTTCATAGAGTGAGTGGTTATTGGGTATGATTGCATAGTGCTATTTGGTTTTTTCTTGTTTCTCTATTTTGAAAGTTTTATCTCTCTAATTTTTTTCAATGCATTTTTGCTTCTTTTTTTTTTTACTCTTGTATCATCAAGTCAAGTGCTTCTTACACTTGATTTTGGTATGAGTTACTCTTAACCTTACATCCAACTTGAATTGGTTATAATGAGCACTATTTTATATTGGATGTGGCATAACACTCATGTGTCTTAGATATTTTCTTATGCAAATATTTCTAAAATAAAAATTTTTAATAGTAATTTTTTTAGGGATTTCTCCTTAAAGTTTGTTAGATTAGAGAGAAATGGAATATATCCTCTTTCAAAGGATCTAATGAAGAGAGTTTTTCTTGAATCGTCTTGGGAGATGGGGCTTTAATCTTTGAATTGAGGTAATTATGGTGGATAAATAAACAAAGCCATATGATTACTCTGTTGTACTATATTTCCATCCTTATGGTCTATAGTAGTGCTTTGACCGAAGGTTGATCTTAATCTTTTAATAAGTTTGCAGCCCTAATCTAAGGCAATCCTAGTGACACGGATTAGATGAACTCACTACTTGATACATATAAGATAGATCATATTGACTCCCTTAATGAATCTATATCCTTTGATATATATGGTGGTACTTGTGAGACACACTTGACGAGGTCACCTAGGTAAGTGTAAAATTGGATCACTTTCTATGAAAGACTAAGATTGTCTTTTAGAACACTCATGAGTGTTCAAGGTGTGTGCATGACTGTTAATATCACTTCTTTTATTATAGTAGAATACACATATTTTAAGGTAATACATGTGTTATGGAGGTAAGTTAAGAAATTTCAAGATTCATTCACTTCTTAAATACGGTTGTTGCCTCACTTCACCATGTATCATTTCAATTCTCATAATATTGATATTTAAGTGTCAAGCCTTATTTACCTATATATATATATATATATATATATATATATATATATGGTTTTTGTATCGTTTTGTCTTTGGTGGGGGATTATTGGAAATAATGATAAAAATAGTTGTTTCTTTTTCACTCAGTCCCACATCGTTATCATCGGCAGAATTTTTAGGGAAAACACAAACTCGAGACACATGAGAATTGCGTGCTTCCATATGCTTAAAGTGAGGATCTATTGGTCTTATTATTCATATTTGTTTATGTTGATGACTTAAAAATTACATTGGGATGGTGACTTGGTTTTGTGATGTATGAGACCAAAAATGAGTTTGAAAATGATTTTCTACATGTTTAATTGCTACTTTTTGGAGTCTCAATGAAACATGTGCATTTGATATGTCAATTATCTATTATCTCTTGTTGTCTGTTTCAAGGAGGAATCTTATGTTGATTGATAACTAGGACTTCTCATACTTTTTGTGGTTGTGTTTCTTGAGGGCAAGCAACAGTTCAGGCATAGGGGAATTTGATAGGTGCCTATTTTATGGAAATATTTGATGTATCTTGACCTAAATTTCTATATTTGTTATGATAATTCTACCCTTGTCCTTGAGTTTTCTTTATTGGCCTTGTTTTGTAATAAATGATGAAATCAAACGATTTAGGTAAGGAACTAACCAAAAAGAGCACCGTATGAGGAGCAAAGCTTAGAGTCAAGAGTATTTGGATACACCATTTTGAGATACCCTAAAAGAGAAATAATGTGTTAAAAAATCAAGACAGTCAATAAAGTAACAAGAAATATAAGTTCCCCATATTTATTAAATATGAGTAGTTTTTCTTGATTTTTCCTCCCATATTCTTCATTTACTCATCTCACACGCATATATTTAGGGAAAAAAATATGGGTACCCCGTATTTACTAATACAGACCAATTTTTTGCCAAAATCTTATATCTATTTAACACGACCTTATGCCTATGTATACGACAAATCTTAGGTCCATTGAAATCATATCGGTTACCACACTGACCTGACACTTGGCCTCATTCTAGATAATCACCTTTAGGCACCTACTTGAAGGAAATCTTACCACACTGCCTAAGCCTTAACCTTACTCAAGAATACAGGGCTTCTAACCCCTACGCTAACTAGTATGCTAGTAACACTAACTTGTGATAGATTTTGAGCCTGTTAGTGTTGTTGAATCGATCCAATGCTTCGAGCTCAAGACTAGTTTCTCTTAACACGGCCATCTCCAACATGATACTCATAAGCCCTGTATCCCATCATACTACAACTATGGCGAGTCACCTTATTGTCCTCATAATCCACCCCCTGATGATCTGCTCCACAGAGCTTGAAATGGTTATGCTTCTCCTCAAAATGTTCTATATGATTTCCTCCAAATTGGAGTGCTGACCCCATACTCCTACCATACCTAGGTAGCATGCTGCCTCTAGAGTAATCTTCCTAGCATTAGGATACTAGTGTCTCTCTAACTTCCTCTTACCCCCCAACTGGACACTCCTAGTCTGAATAGCCTGAGAAGCCTCTAAGGCCTGCTCGTACTTCCCAACCATGTATGGCAAGCCAAATCTAATAAACAACTCCTAGTACATGATCCCTAGGCCAATCTTGAAACAGTTGACCTACATTGCTTTGCTTGCCCCTAGCTTAAGAGCGAACAAGACCAAGTCCATGAACCTCATATAGTACTCCTCCATCAACATGCTCTCTTGCCCGAGCACCATTAACTTATCATACTTCCACATATGGAGATGAATGGAGTAGAAATTGGCTCAAAGCACCTATAAGAATAGCCCCCAAGTAGTAGGCTCTCTACCTCTATGATGGATGCTCCTCCACCATATGTCGTACATCCCCTTGGGTAATATACATCCATGTTCACCCTCTTTTCCAATGAGCACCCACAAGTTATAAGAGTATTCTCCATGTCTTTAACCCATCTCTCCATGATATTAGGTTCCTTAAATTCCCCCAATGCACTCGTAATGGCAGTTGATAGCCATTGACTCTTAAAGACTATGACTAATCTGAAGCAACTAATTTATCAAACATAAAGGCTCGCATAACAAATCAACACAAAAGTTATCTATATAACATTTCCAACCCACTCTCACACATAGAAATCTTTTGAGTTTGAAAGCACTTGAATTTTTAGTCAAATGTTCAAAGTAAATGGGAAATAGTTAAGACAATCTATGTTATCGAATCAAAATGTTTAAAATTAAAACTTTGATACTAACCTGTGGTATTGGCTAAATTTTTTTAAAAATGAAGTAGCTTTATACTCATTCAACATTCAACATATAGATCTGACATATTGAAGCAACAAATAGGCACATCAACATTCAACATATAGATCTGACATATTGAAGCAACAAATAGGCACATCAACATTCAACATACTGAATAAGATAATTTACCTCCTTAACGAGAGTAACATGCATGCAAGGCTATGACATAACATAGAAATCATGCTTACACAATATAATCAAATTTTCATGCTTTATCATGGTCATGTAATTCATCAGGATTGCATGCCATCTAATTTAGATAATTCATAACATATCATGCTTATCATCATAATATAGATCTCAAGAATAGTAAAATATAATCATTTAAGCTAGTTGTTCAACAACTTACTAGGCTCTTCTACAATCCACTTACATACTTTACCTATTAAATCCATCTTCCAATTTTACATAATCCTTTATGTTAGTTATTTATAAATCCTTATCCCTTTTGAGAAATGACCTAATTGCTACCCCATGGTCTCACATACTATGAAAGCCTATCCAAACTAGAAGACATGAAGTTAGGCTGAATCTAAGTAACAACCAATGGACATAAATTATGGCCGAAGCCAAACAACCACCAATTGACATAAAGTCCTAACCGAAGCCAAATAAACCACCTAGGTGACCATACCCTTTAGTATCGATACCCCCTAATACATCATCAATTTCTAGAGTAAGTAGAGAACCACGATCTACTAGGATCCTACTCGACGGTACCAATAAACGCTCAAAGGCGGACTAATCCCGAATAGCTAATTAAGGATCAAGAAATCTAAACTCATGTACAACTCGATCATATTTCACTTTAAGTGATTAGTGTATTATAATCTAAGATTATGTTATCACATAGGGCCCATATAACAACTAAAGCAACATATCAACACAATCATTACATCTTAACCATTATTACCCTCCAAGCCATGTGGTGGGAATTCCATTAGTTCTTAGCCAAGTTTAACCAATCCATTAAGGTAATCTATTTATGCCAAGAATTTGGATTACATCATCCATTTCTAGCATCATAGCATACATGCTCTATTTTCCCCATAAAATCCTTCCAAAAGCACATATTAAGAATATCATGAATTATGACCGTATTAATTCATCCAATGGGTTAGTTAGTTCATACCAAGATGTATATTTTCATCATTAAAGATTCATCTCATAGAATAATACCATCGATTGGTTAGACTAGTATACTCTTCTAAGATCGATCAATCGGTTCTGACCAACCAATTTGTGGGTTTAATTAGAGACCAACCATGATTATCGCTAAACAATCAGATAATGGGTTGTATTAATGACTCGATTGTTATAAATACTAATCGATTGGTTAAGTACCAACCAGATGATGGGTTCAAACAAAGAGCAACCCAAAGCCACCACATACACAAGAGTCGAAGGTTTATGCTAACTAGTCGACTATGCTAGGAACCAACCAATTAAATAAACTAGTCAATCAATTTGCTCCCATTCAGACATTACATTAATTTAAAACACGATTAAGGCTCCAAAAAATCCATCCATATAAACATTGTAACATTACCATTACAAAAAATAAAGGATTACATTTTCTAATATACTCATCATTTTGCATTTATAGAGAATCAACCATATTTCTCATGAAATCATACTTTTTCTTAGAATTCTAAAATATTTTTTCATGCGTCAATAAAATACAAAAAAATGTAATATATGTATACAAAGATCAGAAATTTAGGAACTATGCTGGTTCACATGCTCATTCATATCATATTTTAAAGGTAAGAATGACTTACTTGAAAGCTAGCAAAATCCACATCTCAAAGTGAAACAGTTAGCTGGAAGATTCTAACTTCCAAAAAGCTTAATATAAGAAGTTAAAAATCATATGCCTTCATGGAATTCTTACAAATCAAGAAATATGAATTAGCAAAAAAAACATAATTACCACCTCTAAGAGAATCCAAAAAAAGAGTTAGCTGAAAGAAAAACTCACTATTTCTTAAATCTAACTCATTCTTGCTTAAGGTTAAAATAAGAAAGAGCTAAAGGAAGGATCATAAAAAGTACATGACTTAGAGTGAATGCTCCAAGTGAAGAAGAGTGGATAACATGGGTTGAGAGAAACACTAAACATTTTGCTAGCTAAAAAAAGGAAAGGGAGAGAGAGCTGAGTATGACCTTTTATAACCAATAAATTGGTTAAGAAAGGAACGAGAGGGGTGCAAAAGATCACAACCCTAGTTTTAACATTTGAATTTGGACTGAATGGGTGAATTTATTAGGAATATCTTTGATTTTCTTCTTAGAGCTCCAAATGGTGATTTCTAGAGAATGCAAATCAAGATTTTCCAAAAATAGGTTGAACAAAAGAAATGAAATGGGCATATTAGCGTGGGAAAAAAATCCCTCAATCATGCAAAGGTGATCTAGAACAAATCATTTGTCTCAGTGTTATACAAAAGAGATAGGAAGATAAAGACAAAGGGTGAGGTCATCCTCATTTTGTATCTATCAATATTAGACCTTGAATCCATTGAGGGAAAGGAAAAGCTAGGGTAAATGCTAGAATTGGTTACAGATTACTCGAGATGTAATTTAGAGATAGATTGCCAAATTCTAAAATGTTAGAAGATTTTTTTCCAGAAAAATCAAGGCTTGAAAAGTTACTATGCTCGATAAACCAGTCGATTGGTTTGGTCAATCAGTTAATTTTTCTATAGACAAGTTGATCAGTTTTACAAACCAATTGATCACTTTCGTCTAATTAAAACACAAAATGAAGAACAAAGACCAGTCAATTGATTCATAAAATCGGTCGACTAATACTCCAAGAAAAATAGTTTACTCAAATTTCCAATTCCTTTTCAAATCAAACCCAATATATAATTTCAAATCAAGATCAAATACTATTTAAAACCCATTAAACATAGGAATTTTATACTTAATAATACTCAAATCGTGGGGTATTACAACACACCATTGATGCTGGTAAGTAACTTGTTCCCTTTCATCCATTCATTGGTTTAACAAGTCCATCGACTTGTAAAAGTTACTTTTTTTTTTCATTGTAGAGCAGAATGCTTAGAAATATTGATAATTGGTTTTCCCCTCTAACATATCCAAAGGAATAAAAAATCCCACCATTTGTCCTCCAAGTGGGATGTCTATAACTAGGGTGACCAAATTGAAGGTACATATTTCAATAATATATCACTGCCATATCTTCATCATTCATAACCATGTTCTAAAAATACTTTTACTTTGTTATGTGTTTAGGAAGTTGAAGGGATTGCAAGGCCTAGTCTTGAAAAATAAAAGAAAAAGGTAAAACTAAATAAGGTTACTAATACTTATTATACTGTCACCGACTCATGTTATAAGCATGTCCTTGAGTCCTATCTTCTCCCACTGTAAACATCTCTCATATTCGTTGGTTCCCATTATAAACATGTTTTATGTCCGTTGGTTCCATGTTATAAACATGTCCTTAAATACTGAGTTTTATGTTTTTCTCATACTGGATCATCCCTTGGCTTATATTATATGGTCACTGATTCTTCACAATTTTATTTGCCTTTTCAGAAACTCCAGTCCTAATTCATTTCAAAGGCCAATCCCAAGAAAAAGGTAATTAATTTTTGGAACCTTCCCTGAAGGAGCCCAAACTTCTTACCTTACCACATGATGAAGAGACTCCAATCTTGGCCTTAGCTAGAGAGACCATCATGCACGTAGAAGAATAGAGGAGTGATCATTTAGAAGAAAAAATGAGATCAACGATTCACACAAAAACAAAAAATATTCCTTCCCTAAAAGAAAATGCTAGCACAGGTGCCATCGACCACTTATGAATATCTTTTGAACTATAGGGTGTTAACAGCTCTGCACAAGCAGTTGCTATGATAGGAGGCCTTGATGTTGGGTTTCCCCAGTGAGAAGCTTTCCCTTTGAGAAAATTATTCTATGAGAATGGATCTAAAATCTCCATTAAAGTTGATGAAGACATTTTAACCATGATAGATGATTACTCCTTCTTCAACTACTATCCATATGACAACACTAGTCTCAAATTGATTGAGGCTATAATGTTGGGCCAAGATATAAAGATAGTTGAAGGCCTCAACATTGCAGCCCTATTGAGAGCTGAGCTAAACAAATCCTACCAAGTAAGTAATAATTTATAACCTTATACATGTAAGATAGATTTAATGTAACCACTTCAATGAGTTTTTAAAATGTCATCTACAGCAACTATTTATGTAAAAGAAGATTTTTTATTTGTTTTTTCTAAAGTGCCATCCGCTTTCGACGGATAAATCATGAATATATGAAACTTTAAGGTGACCACTCAACTCTGAAAGCTAAAAATGAATCTCTTGAGGCTAAAGCATTTGAGCTAGTAAATGAGAAGAGTACATTGAAGTCTACCTCAACTAACATAGAATTTTTGAAAAACCTAGTTGTTGGTTTAGAATATTACCTTAAAAAAGAAAAGAAATTGGTTAGGGGGGAAATAGGATTGTTGTAGGCTAATACTATCCATCTAGAAGACGACCTTTGAAAGGAAAGAATCTTGATCAACCAATTATCTTCTCAGAAGAAAAAGTGGCTCACAAATGCTTTGAAGGTTTAAATGTACACTGAAGCTAATGTATCTCTTATAGAAAAGATTAATGCCCTTGATATCAAGGTGAGCATATATGAAGCTAGATATGCAGAGATGAAAAAAGCCATGAAAGAACAATGGCCTAAGACTGAAAGACTATGTAGGAAGTTGTTGAGAAGGGGATGAAAAATAATACTAAAATAAAGCATCTTTAGGAACAATTAGTCAAATCCATGCAGATGGTTGAGTCTTCCCAAAAAGACAGAGACGAGCACATAGTTAAGACCTCTCCTCTCTCTACCTTCTGCTCTCTCCTTTCTCTTCTCAATTTCCCCCTCAGTATTTTCTAACAACCGATTACTACTTCTTTTTTTCTAAGATCCCCTTAGTTTGTAAAATAATTACAAAAGGGGCATTATAGTTTATTCCACAAAAGATTTAGGTTGCATATGTAACACATAACATCCAATGAACATATCAAATACATAACATAAAACTTTTAGGTTTCTGATTAAAAATGCCCAGGTTTATAGTACAAATGACTCAAGTTCATGACAATAAAAGTTGAGGTTCATAATATGTGAGGTTATGATCACAATGAAAAAACGCTAAAGATAACAAAATTCTAATGAACATCTCATTAAATGATTAGGCTAACACCATAAAACTCTCATGTTCATGATTAAAAGCGCACAGATTTATGACATGGGACAAATACATTTATCTCATTTTGAAAATAAAATAAACTTTCTATAAGCATCAAATGAGATTATTTTTTTCATAACATATAATTAGGTTCGCTAAAAGAAAATAAAAACATGTTTAGGTTCAACATAAAACACATTCAATTCATGATGTATGACATATAGGTTTATCTTATATAAAGATTAGGTTCATAATGTAGAATGTCAATGTTTGTAAAAAAGAAAATCATTCGATGATCATGAGTAATCATATTAGGTATTAACATATTCGTCATTATGGAACATAATATATGAGTTAAATATTCAATATGAATTATAAAGTGCTACAATGAAGCAAAACACAATGAAATACTTAGAAAAAAATTTGAACTAAAAACAAAAACATAGTGATTTTCGAAGAAATTATGTACAATCAGTCCTACAAAGTGTGTAACAAAGTTAGGTTCATTGTTTTTTTTTTTTGTAAAATGAAATTTTTATGAGTGTCATAAACCCTAATTATAAAGACTTTCATAAAACTTGATTGATTGCTTTCATTGAAATTATTATTTTTTTTTCTATATTTGCTTAATTTGATTGTTTCCATCCAAAATTTCATATGGCGGTTGTTTCCGTCAATTTTCCCTATTCAATCCCTTTGATTTGTTTTATAGGTCATGTTGGATATATATGAATTGCTTTTTAATACAGTGTGGAATCTTTTATTATCATATCAGACTGAGAGCATCTTACTGAAATAAAAATTGTGAACATTATGTTTAAAGCAATATTTAGAAAATATCAAATATATACTTATAAGCAGTTCCTACCAAAAAAAAATATTAACTAACTTTATCGCTTATAACCCACATTTAACCCTTTGTTTTGCTTTATATGCCATGTTAGTTGTATATGAATTACTTTTTAAATATATGGAGAATTTTTCATTATCATGTCAGACTAGGAATATCTTACTGAAATTAAAATTACGAACGTGATGCTTAAAGAAATACTTGAAAAATATCAAATCTCTCTCTCTCTCTCTCTCTGTGTGCGCGCGCGCGCGTGCTCGCATGTGGCTAAAAAAATGAACTTACTTTATCATTCATAACTCACGTTTAATTGTTAGCTAAAATTAAAATATTTAATATATATTTGCATATCTATATCTATATCTATATTTTATATTTAAATATAAAAGAGATTTTTTTTCCAAAAAAATATTAACTAAAATAAAATAAAGTAAAATCCAACAAATCTCAACAGATAAAAATTCATTAAAATATGTGTAATTTGATAATAAAATGTAGGGCAAAAAGGTAGACAGTTAAAGAGATGAAGAAGCAAAATATATATATATAAATATAAATGAAAATTTCCCACAAAAAGATATTAACTAAATTTCTCGTCCATAACCTATGTCTAATTTTTAGCTAAAATTAAAACAATATATATGTGGATGTTTTCACTGAAAAAACATTAACTAACTTTATGCCCATAACCCATCTTTAAATTTCAGCTAAAATTTAAAGTTATTAATTATTGCAATATTTATTTGTTACCATCAAAATTTAAAGTTATATATATATATATATATATATATATATATATATATATATATATATATATATATATGAGACATTCCTGAAGAAAAAAATATTCACTAACTTTCATGTCTAATTTTAACCTAAAATTAAAATAATTAATCTATATCTATCTATATTTATATATATGTTATATTTTTATACATAAAAGAGAAGTTATTGTCAAATAAATATTAAATTACTTTTATACCCATAACCCATATCTACTTATTAGCTAAAATTTAAAGTAGTGAATCCCTGTATATTTAAATATCATAATCCTACTAATTAATTAAATTATAAAAAAATAATCAAATCCATCTAATATCAACCCAAAAATACTCACATAACTTTCCATACTTCAAAATCAGGTTACTTTTCTTTCAAATTTAACCCCAACAAATTTAAAATCTTTAAACAAAAAGTTAAGAGAAAAAAGTTATAACCTTTTTGGAATTACTATATTCATAAAAAGTGGTTCAATTATTCATTCACAACCTTCAATCTAAAATTCAAAGTCCATAATATATACTATATAATCAAATCTTTTATAGATATATTTTTAAATGGTTAAAAAAGTTGTGGCCAAAATTTTAATAGAAAAACTATCAAAAAAGTACTTTCCTTAATTAAACGCCCATTTTCTACCCTAAATTTCAGCATTAAATTACTCATCTTTCAAATTTAACCCAAATAAATTTAAAACATTTCAAAAAAAAATTTTAAAATAAAAAAGGTTCCATTATTTCTCTAATCACCACATTGGTAATGAGAGATTAATTGCTCATCCACAACCCTTTCTATTTATTTTTTTAGTTACAATTTAAATTTGAAATTTAGAACTTATAATTTATACTATGCAATCAATTCAATCAATAAAATATTTTCAAATTGTAGCTACATTATTCTCTTTGTCATTTCCTATAGTTTCACTTTAAAATTTTATACACATAGTATTTAGGCAGCTCCAAATCTAAAAGTACCGGAAACCGTACATTATATTTCCCTCTCATGATACGTATTTCTTTTTTAATTTAATTCTAACTTTCATTTTATTTTGATAAGCTTTGATTTATTTAAATATTTAATTTGTAAAGAAACCTCTATCGCATATTTTAAATTTTTTTTATCACATGGAGGGAAAGGAAAATAAGAGTCAATTAAGTGTTTCATGAGCAAGGAAAATTAAACTAATAATAACTATATAAAAATAACATTAATTAAAGTGGTCGTTTATAAGCAAATAAATAAATGTTTTTATAATAAAGTTTTAAGTTTTTCTAATCAATTTATGATGCATAAAATGATATTAAATATTTTGTTTAAGACCAAATTAATACTCCATCTGTTTATGAAAGAAAGTTTTTTTAGTTCAAAATTATGGTTTTAAAATAAAAGTTATTTTAGAAAAGTTAATAATTATTTTTCATTTTTACCCCTACTTTTTTTCTTTTTTATTCTATACATTGATTGACATATTATTTTTTAATGAATGATATAATTACTATATAAAGGGTATATTTATTACTTTTTAAAAAAATTGATTTAAAAAAACTTCTTTTAGAAACGGAGGAAATATTAATTATGTTCTAATTTTCAAAATTAAATGAAATTTCATGGTGAGATACTAGTTTTAAATAATTTCCTTGTATAGTTTTGTATTTATGTAAATAGATGACCAGATTAATTATCTATCAACTATTGGAAGGCATTGATTTTTTCTGTTATTGTATCACTAATTTTACCATAATGCATTGAACCACGCCTTTTTCTACCATATATAAATTCTATACTTGGAGGGGGGGGGAATATCCAGAAGTAAATCCATAACATGCATGAAAAGGAATAGTTGTCAATGTCTGCTTCTCCTACCCCGACCCTGTCCCTGATGATATAGTCGTTCCATTTTGCAGCACCAACACTATCTCATCCGCTTCAGTCCTTTGCTCTTCTTCTCATCTGAGCTAACTGACTTAAGGGAGCAATGTAAATATACTAGCACTAAATTACTAAACTGTTGCACTAACTTGTCATTAGTCACTTTTTCCTAAAAATGACTCCATCAAAATTCATTACGTTTGATCATATTTAAAAATGGTGTGTGCTTGATATTCTTTTCGGCTTGGTCTTGCTGTAAGGGGCCTTCTCTTTCGGTTCCAGCAGGTGCGCTAGGTAACGGGGTGGCTGTGATGCTATTCCTTTTTTGATTTGTAGCCTCTTTGGGCTTTGTCAGTTGTTGTACCCTGTCTTGAGTTACCCCTTTGATGGTGGGGAGTGTGCTGTGTGTGTTGCCTTGCATGCATTTTCATGGATTAAAAGTTCTGAATTACCCCAAAAAAAATATATAAAAAAATATATCCACAGAATTTTCAACATGGGATGGAACAACACTAACCAACCTAGCATTAGAGAGTTTACTGTTTTAATACTGGGTAGCTCCTTCCAGGCCTTTCAGATAATTCTTCCTAGGAAATTATGATTTTAGAAATACTTGCTTGGAAGTATTAATTTTTAAGTTTGTTTAAATTCCGTATTTAATTAGTTTCTCTATGTGGAAATTTCTTACTACCTCTTTCTATCTAGAATCCCACTCGGATGTTGGCCATCAAAATCACAAAACCACCCACGCTATCCTCCTCTTTGTTTCTTCGGCTACTGTCAGCTAATTTTTCCATCACCTCCTTTTAGAAGTCCTCTTTCCACATGAAGTAACCTTCCACACCACAACAATATTACTGATAAAATATGTGTAAGAACAATCGTAAAAATACAATGGATGAATATACAAACTAAGTTACTTGTGATCTAACAAGATAATTCCCTTGGAAAAGCAAACTAGCTAGATAATAATCTAATAACAACTTCCTCCTCATCCTATCGGCATCACGACAACCAAGGAGGATTGAAGACCTTCCACGTTGTCTTACGTGTGATTTGGAAGAGTTGCCAGCAATTACAAGTTAAATTAGGACATAACACATCATTAGTCGTCAATCTAGAAACAATAGGGGTGCATTTAGTTACCGAAAATAGTTTTATGTTTTCCACCATCAATTTATTATGGAAAATATAAAAAACAATTCACCACAAAAAATTGAAAAACCTTATTCATTTGTTTATATTATAAACCTACCTTTTAATTTAAAATATATATACATATATATATGTTCATCTTCTTTTAGATTAGATGATGGTAATAATTATGTCCATATGATTGTACAAGTATAGGGTCCGAAGAGCATTGAAAGTAGCATACACCTCACCTTTGTTAATATCCATTTGACAGTATTGACCAGAGAAAATGCATATGAAATTCCTATTCTAATCCCAAAGTACACCCCCAATTGCATGTTTTCCGTTCTCACTCACTGTTGAGGCATATATATTCCACTTGAGTATTCTGAGAAGAATTAAAAATTCAATATCTGCAGCTTGAGGTTCTTACTTTCAAAATAACAGCATATTTGGCTTTCCTAGTCAACCAAATTATCACAATCAAACCTAAAGACATGATATTTCCCAAAGAAGCCTCTAAAAGATTGGTACTACCACTGCATGTACATATCATTCAGACTATGCAGCATCTACCAACTTAGACTGCAAAAACTCAACCACCGGTACCGTAAATTGCATGCATACGTGTAGTGCACTAAACAAAGAGATGGCTATGGGATTTTATATCCAGGATGCAAAAGCACAAATGGCCTCATGCTCTCTTACCATCCCAATCTTTCTCAGCTTTTCACCTGCGTTAATGCTACCTACTAGTGTTTTACCACACAAAGGCCTCCACTCTATGCGGCACTAAGCCTTTCAGTATTCTGTTGTAATCTTCATCATCCCATGTGCTAAAGTGAATCATCTTCTCGCAAAAAGACTTGGCAGTGAATTTTTAGTTAATATTGTAGCACCATATGAGCTTGTCCCTACCACCTATGCTTGAACTGCTAAAGAGGGTCGTGTGATGTACTGGTTAACCAGGTCTTCCTCCCAGCTTAAAATATCCCTGCATTCAAACCCCCAATGCCAGTTACATGTATCCCAAAACCCCATCTCTGCTACGGAAGCAATTTTTCTTTTGGCCAGCAGACATAAGCAGGGCTATATAAGTTTGAGAATATGAGGACCAAGTCAGCAATCTTCCCAAAATGACACTTATCCATTTAAAAGATTCATCCTAATCCCATTTTTTATCAACCTCTGGATGTTAGGACTCAATATTTTTCCACTAGCCTCCCTTTTCAGGGAGCTAGTAGGAATTAATGTCACATACACTGGAAGCCTTATATTTCTCTCTAATCACCTCCGGCTATAGCGCCTAATCAATGTTATAATACTTCGAGTACCATTTGAAGAGAAGGGTACAATTTTTGAAGGTTAAATCTGGATTTCCAATCCCTTCGTCTTCTTAGGAAGCTCTTTCAAGCTCCAGTTTTCTAGATACCTAATAATTCTGTGAGCTTTTGACTCGTATTTGGTGTGTAGAATAGCTTGGATTGGTGTGTGAAGTGTTTCGGAGAAATTTGAAGTAGAACTGTGAGATGTTCTAGAAATATGTGAATATTTTACATTGAAGATATTAAAAATTGGAAATGTGATAAACATAAAAAATGTAGATCTTTCTGTTAGCTTTCCAATGCATCAAGAATCAGCTCGATCAGAAGTTAGATGAAGAAGTTGTGGCTGAAATACTAAAGATTGTCAAAGCTGAAAATAAACACGGGGGGCCGTGTTTTTTATCAGGAAAATATGTTATGTTTTCCGGGAGAGGCCGAGAGATAGAAAATAAACACGGGGGTGCCGTGTTTATTAATACGGTCTATGTTTTTTGGGTTTTTCGCTCTGCCTCAGTTTTTGCTAATGACAATCTCATATAGTATAAATACCATGCGATTAGAACCCTAATTGGAGAGCGAACGCCGTCTTCTTCTCCTATTGAGTTCTATTGTAATTCCTTGATGTATTGAGTGATTTATGTGAGAAATGCTTTGATTATTTGTAATCACAATTACTTCACATCAATAAGATCATCTGTTTTCCCAATCTGTGTTCTTGAGTGTTCTTCTTTTCTCAATTCTTGCGTGTTCTAATTGATTCTAATTAGATCTTATTTTTCCGAATTGGTATCGATCCACAACAAATTCGTCCACAGATTCACCAAAGCAGCCTTCAAAAAAGTGATCATCCGTCCCAAGGACAACAAGTTCCCTCCCAAAAGATTAGTGATTTTTTTTCAATTATTTATGCAACTTAATGATTTGATTTGTTTGTTAATATTATATTCATTAATGTTTGTTATTATCTAATAAAAATCATGTTTCAGGCCGGTTATAGGACAATGGGTGTTGGAGGTTCCTGGAATCAACAATTCACACGAACTAGCAAATAGATTGATGGAGTTGCGTTCCCACATAGCTGACATATTTGGGCTTCAAACCGTGGAACTTTTGCATCCGGGTAATGGCTTATATGGTCAGCGGTACAAACTTACTTTCTCTGCCCAATATCATATGGCACGTGCAGCTAGGGAGTCGATGTTTGTTGATATTACAATAGCCTAGCGGGAAGGAGAAGACATGATCACATGTGTGCTGCGATTTCTAAGGGACAAATTCTATCTACACTAGTTCCGCGACAGAGATGGTGTATGGTACCGAATGAAAAATGGTTTAGGACTGAGTGAGGAGTTCAGGAATCTTCACTTCAAAGAAAATTACAATTCTATTCTTTCTGCAACCGGGAACCATGAAGTACAAATAATTACTTTTAGTTATGAATCATTTGTGGAAGCAATGTACCAACTGTCTAACCCAGGTAAAAAGGATAAAGCTTGTGCTTTTCAATACTTCATTATTGTTTTCAGTGAATCTTGGAGATTTCGGATTATTGGAGACCTGGTGATCCAAGGTATTCATGACCGAGATAGCGTTGGGAAATACACACTATCACCGATGATGTGCGGCATGATAAATTCTTGGAGCGCCATGTCAAAAATTGTTGTTGACCCAGAAAAGCGAGATAAAATAGTGACAATTTCTTATCTTGGCATGCTTTGGGAGTTTAATTTTTATGATGCCACACAACATTTTTCTATATTACATGCTAAATAATGATGATTAGTTGGGTGATGGACGGATCCAAGTGACTAGCTCTTGTTGCTTCTCATTTTATATTATTAGTTTGGTTTGTAACGAGTCTATATTTATATTCCATTATTTATGTAACTTTTCGGTGATCTTCTTTAAGTTTTAAATTTATTTCTCCAATTTTATTTTACACTGTTTACCTCATCTATAATTAATCATATTCATAAAGTCTTCAAGCCTAAGATGCACATCATTTACATTGGAAAATTCCATGCACGGATTGGGTACTAAAATCCCTAAATTAGCCAAAAAAAATTTATTTATTTTAAACTTGTTTGGAGATTCCTTCCTACGCCACAAGCTCTTCAGGTTATTTTAAAATCCCTGAATTGTGCATGGTTATAATATGAGGTATTTTGATTGATTGTAAAACATAAAAATTTCATAACTCTCTTATATACTTTATTTTAAGTTTCCAAAAAAAAAATGTTTTTGACTATAGTTTTTTTCCCCTCAACTAAGATATCAAGCCCTTTAATGCCGCCTCAAAAGATGAGAATTGAACCAAAAGACACTCAGACATGCTAGCCTTGGTCTCTAATCGGTTGGTGTAGCCATAGCCATAACACAATTTAAAACTTTTTGTCATCAGTTGTAGTACTGGTAAAAAGACTACCATTCTAGGTTGCGGATTGAGAGAGATAACCTAAATTTAGCTAGCACACAAATTATAAAATAAAAGACTCTATATCACACAAAAATAAATAATAAGAAAAACACCAATTATGGAGGGTTAAAATAGAAAATGATAAAAAAAAAATGAAAAAATAAATGTGGTGAATGCAAATATAACAAATGTGTTAGGAAATCAATTTCTACCACTATAATAGGTTGAGATAAAACAAATAATTCATATATCTTATATTAGTCACAAGAAAGACAATGACCAAGATACACGCCAAAAATAGATCTATGCACCTTATATTACTTCTCTAATTCAATTTAGTACGACAAAATACCAGTATTAAATTATATTAAATTCTAGTAATATAATTGCAACAAACGACTCCTATATTTAACTAGATCCAATGTATTAAGAATAAGTGGAAGGATGATAATCTAAGTTGCCAAACTAGTAACTCAAGCATGTCTAGTTGTATTTTCTACCTTTGACCTATACTTATTTACATGTTCTACTACTCCGGTTACAATCATAAAAATATTAGGTAAATTATTATCTAATCTAATTGTAATTTACACACATAAATTTAGCTTATTTATATAACCTCCTAACAAATATATAATCCTATATACTATCGGTATGAGAAAGCCATAATGATTATATGTTTCCTAGGAGGCTATAAAATTATAATCCTACAAAATCACTAGGGTTGTGTAAAAACGGATATTCATTTCTGATCAGATTTTTTTTCTTGAATATCCGATCTGATCAGATATTTGATAACCTATATCTGTATCTATATCCATTAGTAGCAGATATCTGAAAAATCAGATACGAATATCGGATATCTCTAGTACATCTGATTATCCAAAAAATATTTATTTTTCAACAATTTTTTTTATATTTTTGACCAAAAATTTGAAAATCGATTATTTAAATTTGAATATCCGATATCCAACATCCAAATATCTGATATCTAATATCCAAATATGGATATTTTAACTTGCTATAATTAAATTAAAATAAACTCTAAAAATACTAATTATGGTAGAATAGTTCAAAGTCTAAAGTCCATAAAACAAATACAACATTAATCTAAAGTCCATAAATCCATAATTAAAAGAAAAAAAATTTAACTAAATAGTTTTCCAACTAAGAAAGTCATCAATCATCATAATTTCATGTCTCCAAACTTTAAAATATATGATTCATCAATCTGTACAACAAGCGATAAGCCTAAAATATCTAAAAAAAGAAATAAGATAAAAATTAAAAAAATAAAACACATCAAATACTTTAAGAAAGTATCAATAAAATAGAATTCTATGGAGAAGAAGGAAGAAGATGGATTGAACAATTTGATGGCTAGGGCTTTATCATCTCTTTTATATCAGAAAAAACACTACAGAGAGGAACACGTGATACAAAAATAGAGAAAAAACACAGTCTGTATTTCATAAACACGCCTTCAGGTGTTTATTTCTCCACTCTTGGCCTTTTGCCCAAAACACTTCAAAAATTTCTCTTAGAAATATGAATCGTTCTTATTAGCACAATGTGCTCGTACTTCTCACATAAACCTCCAATCTACACTAAACTTCTCCAACACCTTCACCAGCCAACATAATGTTATGTTGTGTATCAAATACCCAATCAAAGCATACAATAATTCAACAACCAATTTAGTTTAACATAATCTTACTTAAAGAAATTAAATCAAATTATAAGTTAGGGTTTGGAGAAAATATACCAAATGAATTCTACAATAAAGGGAGCTTGTGAAGATTAGAGGAGAATCGTAGAAGGCGAGCAAATTTTGCTGGTGGTTGGCTGGAATCGTAGCGGTCGGATAGCGCTCCATTGTAATTGTTATGCTACTTGCTTCCATGAAGCTTCTATTATGTTGTTGCTCATTTTTGCATCGGTGCTACTTTACTGCTACTGCCATCAACAACGATGAGCTAAAGGAGTGGCGGTGTGATGGTGGTGCTATGTGTTGACAAAAGAGAAGGGGAAATGAGAATGGCAAAGGCCGGTCGAGGGTAGGGTTTGGGTTTGAATGTAGGAGAAAAAATAGAAAGGGAAAGAAAGAAAGAATAGAGAAATAAAATAAGGATGGTGTTGGATATCGACTGATCAAGTTTTTCTTTCATAAAATATCTAAATATGATAAATGGGTGATTTTATCTTAAATTCATTTAATAAAAACTATTGATAAAGATTTATGAAATAATAATTTTCTTTTAATAGAAGTTTAAATGACTAAAAATAATTTAACACATTTCCAAAAATATCCTTCATAAACCAAAATAGGTAATACAGAAGAAAATTAATTTCAAAAATAAAGTTATAAATAAGTTACAGAAATATTTTTAATTTAAAATTTTTAGAATTTTATAATGACCTTATAATAACAAATAAATTCAAAAATAAAAACATTTTCTACGGATAACAATTATAAAAATGATTCTAAATAAATTTTATAATTTAAAATTATTTATTTTCATTATTGAAATGTAACTCTAAAATAAAATCGTAATCACACGGCAAGATTAGACATAGCAAAAAAAAATGAAATATTAAAAATAAATCACATTACATAAATGAAAATATATTTTAAAGAGAAATCGAATCACTTGAATCGAATAAAATCATCATCATAAACAAATTTATCTAGAATAGTTCACAATGACAAACAATTAAATAAGTTTTTACATAAATTTGAAACTATGAATAAAACCATAAAACGAATCAAAAACTTAACAAACATCTACAATGAACATGGTTTAAATAAAATAACTTAATAAAAATAAAGTTTAAGGTTTAAAATTAAAAATCAATTTTGATATTTATAAAAATTAGGTTTTTGAGAAGCAAATTGTTATATTGATCAATAAGAGGTTCTATAAACTAAAGTGGAATAATTCTCTAGAAATCAGTGAATGATGCAAGTGGAATTGAATAGAGTGAATAGTGGTGTATAAGTAAATAAGTCATGATACTTTTTGTGAGCTTCTAATGGAAATGTAATTATAATTTATGAATTTCATTATATTCTATGTTCTTCTATGATGGCATATTTCTATTACAACAACATGATCTTTTGTTGATGGTATACTTCTACTACAATAATATATTCTTTTGTGAATTCATTCTTAATAAATAGTGTATGTTTTTCTATAGGATATGCATCAATATTGGGTCATGCTCTCCTACTATTCTCGTTAGTCTACATATGTTGTTGTTTTATTTTCCATGATCCTATATGAAAGCATGTCCTTCAAGTTTTATCAGTTATGGAAAGCATATGAATATACATGCATATTCTATAGCTATAATTTGGGTTGTTTACTCAATACTACATCATATATCTCCTAATTGGTGTAAGGCTAAAACCTGTCTACCAAATCATGAAATAGAAATTATACCAAAAATCCTTGTTGATAAAGTCAGTGGAAAAACCTACAAAATCATTGTTGATAAATTAGTGTAAAACTTGTGAGATAAACCTTGATTCCAATATCATTACCAAATAATAAAAAATATATAAATATTCATTCACAACACCAAATTGAATTTTCACAAAATAACTTAACTTTCCAAATATATTGAGATAATTCAATACATTTTTTATTCTGTAGTAGAATTATGCCATCATAAGAGAACGTAGAAGATAATGAAATTCTTGAATTATAGTTAGATTTATATTACATGCTCACACAATGTATCATGGCATATTTGCTTAAACACTGTTATTCACTCTAATTAATACTAGTTACATCATTCACTGATTTCCATATTATTATTCAACTTTAGTTCATAGAACCACTTATTAATCAATTCCACCAAAAGATATTACATCACATGTGCCAGTTCATATTATTACTCATTTCCTTATATATGATTTAATAGTTTACTTGTTTCACTTATTCCATTTATATTAATCATTCATTTCAAATTCATATTATTTATCACAACTAAAATACAATAGTATCCATATCCAAAATAAATCAGTATTCACATCTAGGGTATAGCAGATATGGATCCCACAACAACACTATGATTTTGAAGTATAATCTTGATTTTGACTCTTTTGATCCCCCTCATCCTCATTCCTTATGAGAATTTTTCTTTCCTTTCCTTTGCTTGATATTTCTATGGTCCAATCATTGAGGACAATGTCTATTCTAAGCATGGGGAGTTACCATCTTTATATATTTTTTTATTTTTTGTTCATTTTTATCATTTTAGTTTATTATGTTATATTATTTTGTCTCTTTTAAGTGCACCTTGCATTTGTTTTGTTCATTTTGAACGCGCTTTGCAAATTTTTTTAGAATGACATTATTTTATCTATATTTTACAAAAAAAAAAACAAAGGAAATGAAGGAATCAAGATTTTAGGAGATAACACCTTAGGAATAGACAATGAAAGATATCTATAATAAATAGCATTCATGTTCATATGTAGTTGGGAATAATTTTCTTCTTTTTTTTTCACAAAAATTAACATGCTTTTGGAAAAGTGAAAAATAATTTGTAATGTTTTAGTTACATCTCACTATTGAAGAACTTGAACATGAAAATTTTATAGTCATAAAAAAATTAGGCCTAATGAAAACAAAAATTGATGAGCTTTTGAGCCTTAATGATGGATATTATTTTTTATCCACTATACTTTTTATTCTTGTGGGATATTCTCTTATGGTGTGTGAAACTAGAACTTGTTATTACTCTCTTCAAGTTTGCATGAAACAGTTGCATACATTAAGATGATAGAGGCATAAATTCTCTTCTTATTAACTACTTAGCCAAATAGCCTACCTGTTATAATTTTTCCTTTGCATAACCTCATTGAGATTTAGGCCTATTTTCTTGATATTTAGCCTATAAATAGAGCTGATTATCCATACCATATCTTGTCTCTTAGTGTATAGCTAGTGGAGCACAATTTGGTAAGAAAGCTATTGATGTGGTTGAAACTCTAAGCATGAGGGTATGTTAGAGTTGTTTCATGAGTATTGACTTGTACTATTTCAAAAAAAAAGAAACAAAGAAAAAAAGCACTTGAGGTACTAATGTGGAAAGTGAGGATTAACTAACCACTAATTCCTTATGCTAGGTAGGATGGATGTTAAATGCACCTACTCGGTGAAGCATGTCTCACGTTAACTTAGAAAGAGAGAGAAATAAGAAAACAATCTAGGATTCTAGTAGCTACTAGGTAGTAAAGAGGTGATGGTTGGAAGTAGAAAATTCATCGGAGAAAAGGTGAATTTTTAGAATCATAAAGAGTTAGAATTGTGAAAGTTTTGTGCTTTGCTAATGATAAACATTACACCATAATCCTAGAATTTATTCTATATATGACCCTAACCTTGTTAGAACCAAATAAAATACCTCTTATTTTTGCATGTTAGGATTTATAAGTAGTGGCAAATGGAGAAGAATGATAAGATTATGGACGATAATTATCATCGGTAGAATTTTTTAGGGTGAATACAAACTCGAGACACATGAGAGTTGAGTGCTTCCACATTCTTTAAGTGATGGTCTATTGGCCTTATTCTTCACATTTTTTTTATATTGATGACTTAAAATTTTCATTGGGATGTTGACTTGGTTTTATGATGTATCAGAAATGAGTTTTTTGGACTCTCAACAAAACATGTACATTTGGTATGTCAATTATCTATTATCTCATGTTGTATGTTGCAAGGAGGAATTCTATGTTGATTGATAAGTGGAACTTCTTATACTTTTTGTGGTTGTGTTGCTTGAGGTCAAGCAATAGTTCAAGCACGGGGGTATGTTATAGGTGCATATTTTATGGAATTATTTGATGCATCTAGATCTAAATTTCTATATTTTTTATGATAATTTTACTCTTATCCCTGAATTTTCTTTGTTTGCCTTGTTTTGTAATAAAGGATGAAATCAAGCAATTTAGGTAAGGAATTAAGCAAAAAGAGCAAGGTATGAGGAGAAAAACTTGGATTCAATATTATTTGGATACACTAACTTGAGAGACCCTAAAACAAAAGTCATGTGTTGAAAAATCAAGACAAGGTAATAAAGTAACAAGAAATACAGGTGCCTCACATTTATGAAATATTAGTAGTATTTTTTGATTTTCCTCCCATATGCTTCATTTACTCATCTCATATGCATAGCTTTAAGTAAAAAATATAGGTGCCCCATATTTACTAATATGGACCATATTTTTACCAAAATCTTGGATCTACTTATCACAACCTCCAACCTAAATCTTAGGTCCATTGAGATCATCAGGAGAGTTTCGACTTTGTTTTCAATGTTTTCAAGCCATTAGGGCTCTTGTGTTAGATTTAATTCATCCATTAATTTGTTATTTTTTGATCTAAAGATTGATGATCATTCAGTATCTACTTTGCAGCAATCTCCTAAGGTATTTATTTCTTTATTTCATTTGTTTGTTTTACACTTTTTATTTCATTTAATGCAATTCATGGTCTTTGTTTATTTAATTCATTTTTGAGATTCTATATAGTTTAATTTAATAGTCGTTACTTCACTCATCTATTATAATTAAAACTATGATTTAAACTACAATGGACATAAAGTCTGGCTGAAGCTAAGCAATCATTAATTGACATAAAGTCCTAACTGAAACCAAATAAACTACTTAGGTGACCATACGCTTTAGTATCGATATCCATAATACAACATCAATTTCTAGAGTAGGTAGGGCACCGAGATCTACTAGGATCTTGCTCAAAACAACCAATAAACACACAAAGATAGACTAATTTTTAGTAGCTAATTAAGGATCAAGTAATCTAAACTCATGTATAACTCGATCATCAGTCATTTTCATAATTACTGTGTTATTTTCTAAGGTTATGTCATCTCATAAAGCCTATATAACAACTAAAGCAACACATCCACATAATCATTAGATCTTAACAATTGTTATCCTCCAAGCCATGTGGTGAGACTTCCCTTAGTTCTTAGCCAAGTTTAACCAATCCAATAATATAATCTATTTATGCTAAAAATTTGGATTACATCATCCATTTCTAGCATCATTACATACATTCTCCATTTTTCCCATAAAATCCTTCCAAAAGCACATATTAAGAATACCATGAATTATGACCGTATTAATCCATACAATGGGTTAGTTAGTTCATGCCAATATGTATGTTTTCATCATTAAAGATTTATCTCATAGCATACTACCATGTCTCAAAAATACTAAGGTTAAAAGTAGAGAAAACCACACTATTTAGCTAAACTAGTTGATTAGTTTAGGGTAACCAACCAATCGATTTGGCTAAGATAAACCCTAGAGTTCCTTATTAAAACTAGTCCATCAATTGGTTAGGCTAGTATACTATTCTAAGACCGGTCAATAGGTTCTGACCAACCAGTCAGCAAGTTTAACTAGAGACTACCTATGATTATCACTAAATAATTAGTCGATGGGTTGTACTAATGACTCAATTGTTTTAAAGACTAATCGATTGGTTAAGCACCAATCATTTGAGGGTTCAAATAGAGAGCAAGCCAAAACCTCAACATACACATAAGTCGAAGGTTTAGGCTAACTAGTCAACTACGCTGGGAACTAGCCAATCAACTAAACTAATCAATTAGTTTGCTCCCACTCAATACATTACATAAATTTAAACCACAATTAAGTCTCCAAAAAACCCATCCATACAAACATTGTAACATTACCATTACAAAAAAAAGGATTATACATGCTTATATACTCATCATGTTGCATTTATAGTGAATCAACAATATTTCCTATGAAATTAGGGGGCATACAGGGACATGCCATCATGCATGCCCTACATGGCTGGAAAGGAAAGAGGGAAGGGGTTGGCTGGGATGAAAATGGTAATGGGGTGGGGGTGTGTTGTAGGGTCGTAGATGGGAGGTAGGGGATGGGGAGAAATTGAAAAGGAGAAAGGGAGGGAGATAAAAGGAAAAGAAGAAAAGAAGGAGGGTGGGTGGGCTGTCGCCCGAGGGGAAAGAAGGGAAGGGCCTTTAGGCCAGTTGGGGAAGAAACGAAAGGAGAGGAGGGGAAGGACTGCAGAGCCGCTACAACACAACTAAGACACGGGAAAAGTAAAAAAAGAAGAAGGATAGAATAAGAAGGAAATAAAAGGAAAAAGAAAATAAAGGAGAAAATGAAGAAAAGAAAAAGAAGAAGAGATGGTGGGATTTTTGGCAATTAATAAAATAATTAAAATTATTCACTTTGCTTATAATTTATTTTAGGTTAGGTAATTAAAATAAGTCTTCTAAAAAATAAAATTGTAAATCTCATATTAATGTTATTATTAGTATTATTATTATTATTATTATTATTATAGTATGCACCTAAATTTTATTATTCTATTATTTATTCTTAGGAAAAAATTTTCGAGTATTATAGGAACATACTGATGTTTGTAGGTTGTTGATTGTCTTTGCCCTTTTCCTATAGTGAGAGGTTATTGGGTACGATTGCAGAGTGCTATTTGGCTTTTTCTTGTTGCTCTATTTTGAAAGTTTTATCTCTCAAATTTATTTTCAATGCATTTTTGCTTTTTTTTTTACTCTTGTATCATCAAGTCAAGTGCTTCTTACACTTGATTTTGGTATGAGTTACTCTTAATCTTACATCCAACATGAATTGGTTATAATGAATATTTTTTTTATGTTGGATGTGGCATAACACTCATGTGTTTTAGATATTTGCTTATGCAAATATTTCTAAAATGAAAAATTTTAATAGTGATTTTTTCGGGGGTTGTTATAAGTGTGATCTCCTTAGAGTTTGTTAGATTAGAGAGAAATTGAATATATCCTCTTATAAAGGATCTAATGAAGAGAGTTTTTCTTGAATCGTCCTGGGGGATGGGGCTTTAATCTTTGACTTGAGGGAATTATGGTGGATATATAAACAAAGCCATATGATTACTTTGTTGTACTATATTTCCATTCTTATGGTTTATAGTAGCGCTTTGACCGCAGGTTGATCTTAATCTTTTAATAAGTTTGTAGCCCTAATCTAAGGCAATCCTAGTGAGACAAACTTGATGAACTCACCACTTGATACATATGAGGTAGATCATATTGATTCCCTTAATGAATCTATAGCCTTTAATATATAGTGGTACTTGTGAGACACACTTGACGGGGTCACCTAGGTAAGTGTAAAATTGGATCACTTTCTATGAAACACTATGATTGTATTTTTAGAACACTCATGAGTGTTCAAGGTTTGTGTGTGACTGTTAATATCACTTCTTTTATTATAGTAGAATACACATATTTTAAGGTAATACATGTGTTATGGAGATAAGTTAAGAAAGTTTAGGATTTGTCCACTTCCTAAATACGGTTGTTGCCTCAATTCACCGTGTATCATTTCAATTCTCATAATATTGATACTTAAATGTTAAGCCTTCTTTACCTATATATTATTTTGTGTTTTTTCTATCCTTTTTCCATTGGTGGGGGATTATTGGAAATAATGATAAAAATAGTTGTTTGTTTTTCACTCAGTCCCACATCGGTGGTATAGGTAAGGTTTTTAAAGTATTTTTATATACCTTTTTTCTGGGGTATTTTGTTTTGGTTGAGGGATGAACTATACATGTATGTCTGTGTGTATATATATCACACGCCACCTGACATTTGCATCGTAGGTTTAAGGTCCAATTGTTATTTGTTGCATTTTTTCCCTAAAATATAATGAATTGATTTTTTCTTCTACTTGGCAATCTTTATTTCAAGTCATTGGCCATCTTTAAATTTTTCCAAACGTTCTACACATCATGAGTGGAGTTGAAGTTTTTTTTTCTTGGATCTTTTCTTTACAAATTTTATTTAATTAAGCTCTTATTTAGGTTTTTTAGGCAAAAAAAAACATTTATGTACTTACAATCTCAAAGCTTTCAACTCGTGATTCTTAAAATGGTTCTGGGCATTGTTCTATGATTTCAATTTCTCTCATTCTTAAGTGCACAAGAATATGAGGATTTGTTTTAGCTTTATAGGTGAGATATCATTAGGATTACACCTTGGTTTGACTAAATAATTGCTTCATGATAATGAAAATTTTGGCGACACAATAAAATTTGATTGATAAATTTTCTCCTCCCCTCTATTACAATTTCAATTGTTTTTGGTTACCAATGTATATTTTGTATTTTACTTATAATGCCAATGATAAAACAATTGATGACAGACAAGCTCTAATGAGGATAAAGTAGAAGCATATAAAAGTTACCTTACGAGTGTAATGAATAGGACCCCTGATATTATGTTTACACGAGAGAACTTCGACACAAAGGTAAGTATACTAAGGTTAGTTAAATGATACCATTACCCTTACAGGAAAGGAGGAGTCATTTTGATAATGAGGATAAATTTAAAGCTTTGATGCCAATAACAAATTAGATTAGTTTATTGCTCACTGATTGACTTATGATATTATTATCACATTATTAATCGGGGATTACTAATATATTTCTCTATTAGATAATAACAAAAAGAAGGTTATAAGTTATCCTTCAATTATATAGAATTAAAAAGGCAACTTTGTCTTTATTGTCTCATTAGATAGGATCAAATACGATATTTTTTATTCATTGTATTATAAGATAAGATTGAATAAGGAATTTTTATTTATTGCACCATTAGATATCATCAAATAGAGATACTTTTATTCATTGCCCTATTAAATTATCTATAGCAGAGTAGTTATAAAATTACCCTATCTAACTATATATTTTGTAATGTTAGAGTAATTTTTTTAGTTTACTTATTGTTATAGTCATTGTAATTTTTTTATTTTAAATTATTTATGAAAATTGGGTATTCAAAGTATTTAGGGAAAAATGTATTTTTGACATTTTAACTTTATGGATTTATGATTCATCTTAAAATATTTTTTTAATTTTCAAATATATTTTGAAATTTCATAATTGCTTATGCATTTATGTCATAATTTATATTTTTGTGCTTTTTAAATGTTATTAGAAAATTTCAAAATTGATCAAATTTGTATAAACAAATAATTTAACACGAGATCTAATTTCCGACTTTGACTCAAAGTACTCAAGACTCAGAGTCCGCACTTTAAAATTTCATAATTGCTTATGCATTTATGACTTAATTTATGTTTTTGTGTTTTTTAAATATTATTAGAAAATTTAAAAATTAATCGAATGTGTATAAAAAAAAATATTTAATTTTGAAATTTTCTACATGTTCTATGTTGAGGTGGGATGTAGACTTCATATGTTCTTTCCACATTATCCAAAAAATGCCCAACTTTTTTTCTATTAAGGCCCTTGATAGCAAGGAGTTCATGTTGACCCATTTAAATTATGTTGTGCATATCATTAGTTGGGTTTCTTTTCATGGGGACGTCATGGAGGCGATGCAAGTTTCAACCATGGTTGGGGTTGCAATTTTGGTTGTGGTCACAGAATCTTATAATCTTAGCATCATAGAGGATATTTTATATGTCGTGGTTAATCTAATTTTTTTTCAACAACCAATATCAGTTTTTCAATTTTGACTAATATCATTAACGTATTAGGATATATTGATAAAAATGGCTGATATGCACATGATTTCATTTCAAAATTGTGTATCAATAGTTCAAAAATCTAATATGTATTAGCTATAGGGCTGTTCACGGTTCAAATATCCGATATTTCGGATATTTGATTGTCGGATATTTGAAATTTCGGATATCTAAAAATGATATTTGATATTTGATTTGAAACTTCGGATATCCGGAAGATCGGATATTTGAATTTTCGGATCGGATATCATCGGATATCAAATATATCCGATATTATTCGAATACAATTTCAAATATAAAAAAAATTACCAAATGACAAATATATTTTATATTATCCGATTTGTTGAGCGAATGCTGAGCAAATATCCGACTTACTCAACAAATATCCAATGTTAAAACTAAAATAAGAAAGGAGTGGATGGAGTATATCGGTATGCAGAGTATTTTTATTTTTATAAATATCTAAAAAGGGATTATATTAAAAATATAATTTTAATTAAATTAAATTTTGCCTCAAATAATAAATAAAGTAAGTAAAAATTATACACAGACACATCTAAATTTATTTATATACAATTATATATAAAATAAAAAATTATAAAAAATATATAAATATTTTTTCTTCGGATCGGATATTATTTGTATTTGTCGGATCGGATATCTGATTTGTTTGACTTTTCGTTGACCGGATCGGATATTTGATTTGAAAAAAAAAATCGGATCGGATATTTGTTTTTTCGGATCGGATCGCTTCGGATATCGGATCGGATAAGCAGATATCGGATAACATGAACAGCCCTAATTAGCTATATGTCGGTGTATTGGCCGATGTTTTTTCCATGACTTCATACCATCACTGGCTTGTATTTCTTTCTTCTTTAATAATTCTTTTTCCCATCTTATATTAGACATGTGAAAGATCTGGTATGAGTTTTTTGGTTCCTACTTGACTTTGATCGTGGGATGATTCGCTATATATAGTTATTTATTAGAATTGCATATTAATGTTTGATGTTCTGTGGGAATTTCAGCATCAGTTTTGGGTGTCTTGAATATCTTTGATTAGTCTCCTTTGGTGGAGTTTTAGCAAGAACTTCATTCCCTAGTCCATGTCATTTCAACTATTAGACTTGCATGTCTAATAAGGCACTTTCCTGATAGCATTGTATTTCAAATATAGATGACAAGAAACTTTCAAGCAGTGACAGAAGCTCTATTGTCTGTTTCAATTTGTCTTCAAGATAGCCATAGGGGGATGCATTTCAAGGAGCTGGTGGTGCACCCCACATGGACTCCTATTCTCCTAGGGGGTGTGCATGTGGTCATCATGCCTCACACTTCCAGTCCAGGGGCATTCTATATGTTCCAGAAGTTGTTGCACCTAGCAAGAGGATAAATAGAGAGGATGATGTTGTTTGAAGATATTGTGTCCAGCTGATAAAGTGGGTAGTTTGATAAGGAAAGGTGGTTGCATGATACGGGTTATTGAAAATGAAACCGGTGCATGCATAAAGATTACTGATGCAGTTACCCTTGATTCTGATGAAAGAGTAGTGATCATATCTGCAAGAGAGGCAAGTAAGCTGATTTATCATCTATTATATGGATTGTTAAATTTCAATATTATCTGCTCACATTGTGCTACTGTATTATTTTTTAATTTCTTGAATATGAGGCTGTAAGCTTTTGTCTGGGATATACTGTAGGCTTGATGTGGTCTGTGTCCATCCATTACAACTTTTTTCTGCACTTTGTAGATTTCTCTTGAGAGCTTATGATCACTTTTAACCGCAAAACTAGAGAGGAATAGATATTCCTCGACTCTCTTCTCAAGTCTAATACCCATTTTGTTGTAAAGTAATCTTTTATTGAGCTTTGAACTGTTGATTGCATATTCACTTTCTGGCAAGTTATCTTCATGCTGAAGTGTAGCACATATATATATATATATATATATATATATATATGTATGTATGTATGTATTGCTACATTCATTGTGCCCAACAATGCAAGAAAACTTATTTTTGGCAATGCCTTTTGGCCACGACTTGAAATTTTTTTTGCAAAAACTTATTTTTTGTAACAATTCCTAACTTTCGTGGCAAAAGCAAGTTGCATAAACACAAGTATTTTTTACAAAAATTTTAATCTCGTTGCTATAAACAAATTCCTTTACTACCGCAATAATTGATCGTTGTTAAAAAAAAACTTTTGCGACAACCATGTTGTTGTGGAAAACCATATTTTACAACAAACTATAAACTCGTGACTAAAACATTCATATGACTAGAGAGTGGTTTATATATGATATTTATGATCATGAAACAATATTGTTGCTAATACAAATTTGTTACGAACGTATATTTTTGCAACAAATTTTTCTCATGGCTAAACTGTTTTATAGTTCTTTTTTTAATGCTCCTTAAACATATATTAAGCTAAAAAAGTTTTAAAAGATATATTATTATATTTTTTTTATTTCACAAAAAATATTATAAGAAATCAATATTACTTTGTGGAATAAACATAAAAGATATTACACCATAGTTTATTTCTTTAAGTTAATAAAGAAACAAATAAAATTCTTTGAAAAGATATATGAAAATTAACTCTAGTATTTAGCAACAGAGTTTTAATTGTTGTAAAAAATATTTTTACCAATTTTAATATAACTTTAGCATCAGATCTATTAAGTTGTGGCCGAAAACAGTTTCTAAAATTTTAATCTCTACTAGTTTTTGCAACGGATCAGATTAATTGTAACAAAAAAATTTAGTAAATTTTTATTTAACTTTCACCATGAATTAAATTGTTGCAAAACATTATGGGCAAAAATATTTGTATTAATTTTAATATAACTTTAAGAATATATTTTATTAATTGTGGCCTAAAAATATTCACTCATTAATATATATATATATATATATATAGCTACGAAACTGCTAATTTGTGGCTGAAAATAGTTTCACAATTTTCAATCTCTACTAACTTTCGTGACGGATCTGATTAATTTGTGGCTATAAAATAAGTCAAAACTTCATTACACTGCCCTGAAAGTGCTTAAAAACCTCTCTAAACTCATGCCACTACATTCCTCACTTAGTAATTGAATTTTCTAGTGTATTTCAAGTATAGAATAATGGTTTTAAGTGGAAAATAAATCAGTTTCAGGTTCTAAAATATAGACCCATAGATTCGCTATAAAATCAGTCCAAAATTTGATTAAATAGCCCCAAAAGTGCTTAAAAACCTCTCTAAACTGATGCCACTTGATTCCTCACTTAATAATTGAATTTCCTAGTGTATTATAGGTTTGGAATCATGGTTTTAAGAGGAAAATAAATCAATTTCATGTTCTAAAATTCAGACCTATAGAATCGTTATAAAATCCATCCAAAACTTGATTAAACCGCCCCAAAAGTGCTTAAAAACCTCTTTAAAATCATGCCACTTTATTCCTCACTTAGTAATTGAATTTTACAGTGTATTGAAGGTCTAGAATCATGGTTTTAAGAGGAAAATAAGTCAGTTTCATGTTATGAAATTCATAACTATAGAATCATTATAAAATCAGTCCAAAACTTGATTAAACAACCCTGAAAGTGCATGAAAACCTCTCTAAACTCGTGCTACTAGATTCCTCACTTAGTAATTGAATTTCCTAGTGTATTAAATGTCTAGAATCATGTTTTTAAGTGGAAAATAAATCAATTTTAGGTCTTGAAACTCAGACCTATAGTTTTGCTATAAAATTAATCTAAACTTGATTACACCGCCCCGAAAGTGCTTAAAACTCTCTCTAAACTCATGCCACTTAATTCCTCACATAGTAATTGAATTTCCTAGTGTATTTCAGGTCATGGTTTTAAGAGAAAAATAAATTAGTCTCATGCTATGAAATTCAAACCTATAGAATCGCCATAAAATCAGTCCAAAACTTGATTAAACCGCCCCAAAAGTGCTTAAAAACCTATCTAAATTGACGCCACTTGATTCCTCACTTAATAATTGAATTTCCTAGTGTACTGCAGGTCTAGAATTATGTTTTTAAGTGTAAAATGAATCAGTTTTAGGTTCTAAAACTCAGACTTATAGTTTCACTATAAAATCAGTCCAAACTTAATTACACTGCCCAAAAAGTGCTTAAAAACCTCTCTAAACTCATTCCACAAGATTCCTCACTTAGTAATTGAATTTCCTAGTGTATTGCAGGCCTAGAATCATGGTTTTAAGTGGAAAATAAATCAGTTTCAGGGTTTGAAATTCAAACCTATAGATTCACTATAAAATTCGTCTAAAACTTGATTAAACTGCCCCAAAAGTGCTTAAAAACCTATTTAAACTCAAGCCACTTTCTCCCACTTTTAATATATCAAATTCTCAATGGTACAAAAGGTATTTAAATTGTTTATAAAGGTAGAAATAATAGAGATACAGTTCTGAAATTAGGTCTAAAATGTCAGAATTAAACATGAAGAACCCCCCTCTATGGTGCATAGAAACTCATAAAAACTTAGCTAACTTAATTATTCAATTGGTGTATTGAAATTTTAGCATATTTCAAGTGTTTGAGTATGTTTTGAGTGAGCTAAATGAATGAAATTAGATCTAAAGTCAGGTGCCAGAGATATAGAATTGAAAATCAATTTTTAGCATGTAAACATCAAATTAGCTAGTTTTAACTTGTCATACTTGAATGTGCCAATGCATAATTAACTTCCCTCATTATCTAAGTCATTTATGGTCTTAAAAACATGCTGTTAACTAGGAAAATCATAATAAACTCTGATCTAGAATCAGATCAGAGAAATAACACTCATCACAAATTCATGAATCATAATCAATTCCTAGAAACACATTTCGCAACTCAGTTTGGCCTAAAAATTATTGATAAGTTTTTTTCCTGTTTCTTTATTAGGTACATATTATTTAACTTACTTTTTTATTCTTAAATTACAAAAAATAAGTCAAAAAAATAGAAAGAATAGAAAGTTAGACAAATGGTGCTAATACACCACAGGAAACTTATCTTTCCCGGAGGTGGAAAATATACTGGTAATAATATGAAATAGTTATATGTAATAGATTTATTCATCTTTATGGGAAAAAAATGACTAATTAATGTGTCTTAATAGATGAAGAAGAATGGTGATGTCAAGCCGAGAGCTTATGTGATTTGGCTTGCTGAACACACACGCATAAATGATCAAGGAGTATTAGAGTGGGTTAATGATGGACGATCAAAGAAAATTCAAGTAAATTATTCCCATATTTGGATTAGCATCTTTAAATTATTCTCCAAATTGTTTTGTGATGTTTAATTAGTTTGACAGATATTTGTCACAAAAAAAGTTGTTGTTAAATATATTAGTTTGTACAAAGAATTAATTATAATAACTAGGAATTTATAAGTATGTCAAACGTTGTAATTTGTATTGCAAGAAGACCTCCACCAGCTTGTACAGGATAAGGATAAAGAAGGATCCCCTCAAACATAGGAAGAGATGTTACTTCATGTTTTAAGCCCAAAGTTTGGATACACATGAGGCAAAGGTAGTGGGTATGGTGGCTCTATTAGATCAAGGATTTAAGAAGAAGAACAACAAAAAATCATAGAACAACAAAGTAAGATAGATGAGTAGCAAAATAAGATATCTAGTCAACAGAGTCAAATAGACGAGCTTAAAGAGAAACAAGATCAATCTATGGCTTCTTTTGAGAAGAGAATGCTAGAAATGAGTCAAATGATGGATGCCAATATGATGAGGTAAATTCTAATTTCTATACTGACCCAAGTTTGTATTTATTCTATGATATGAGCTACTTTGCATTGTGTAGTATTGTTGAGTCTTACATAGGATCAAATATTTCAAAAGATGAAGAGCTTGATGAAACTCATATGATAAAGAGAAATTCATAAGGATTCCATAGTTACTTAAGAATGTGTGAAAACATTCTTTCTTGGTAAAATGAATAAAAATGGAAAACCTGATTAACTGTATTCCATAATTTTTTATGTTCCTCGGATGATTACATGGTTAAATAAAATTGTTACGCCCTTGATCTTCTAAAATTTTCCACAATCTCTCTTTTCCCTTTGAATCTGAAATATTTGGAGGCCTAGAACAATTCTAGGAAAATGTTGAAGCAATAATGCTTGAAATGGTTAGTAGGAGAAGCTTATGGGTTTGGTAGCTCTAGAATTAAATTATTTATGGGTACACTTCCGCATAAAAAAAGCTTTAGATGCATGCAAAGGATATCATGTGTTGTAAAGTACCACAATTTATTGATGTCATGATCCTCATTTCATTAGGACACTAGAGGGTGTTTTTGGAACTTATAGGTGGTTAGATATCCATATGAGCAATTTTCCACTACACACACATATACATACATACATACATACATATATATATATATATATATATATATATATATATATATATATATATATATATATGTATGTATGTATGTATGTGTATACATACATATATACCTACGTATGTATAAACGACACATGTACTAATTTTGTTATTTTTTCAGGTCTAGAGATACACTTGACGATGATGGTGATGTTTTTCTCGGTGGTGTCGATGATCAATATTGATTTATTTGTGGATACATATTTTTTTTATTAGGTAATGTACGGGAAAGAAGATTGTGTTATTGGTTAGACGTATTTTTGAACAAAAACACTTGACAAGAGTGTTTTGACAAGAACACTTTTAATGATGGTGATATCTCGGAATTACATGGGTTTGAACAATGGTTTCTCTTTTGGACAATTGTAATGTATAATTATATAATTAATGAATTATTCATTTCATGTTGATGATCAAATGAATTTACTATTGATATTTGTATTTGATTAATATATGTATGGGGTGAGTATTTGAATAAGGTATCATGAATGTGACAGTTTATCAAGTGATAATTTATTGAGAAGTATTACAGAAATTTCTTGGAAACAAAGATGTTGTTGCCAAAACTAGCATTAGCAATAAATATTTCATTGGCAACAAAAAATTCGTTACAAAACATAGCTAATTATTGGTAACAAGGAAATTTTTGTAAAATTATTATACATTATTGGTAATAAAAATATTGTTGCAAAATAAAGAATATTTTTGGCCACAGGAAAGTTGTTGCAAAATACACTGTACATTATTGGCAATAAAATATTCATTGCAAAATATAGACTATTTTTAGCCGCAAGAAACTTATTGTAAAATATATTGTATGTTATTAGCAACAAAAAAATCATTGTAAAATATAGAATATTATTAGCAACAATAGTATCATTGCAAATAATTATCTTTTATTCGCAACAAAAAAAATCATTGAGAAATGTAATTATGCTCCATCATTGATGCTAATAATTTATGACAACAAAATCACTTTTTGCCACAAAAGTACTGTTGCCAAAGTAATTATTTTTGGCAACAGCAAAAATTTATTGCAAAAATCTTTAGTTATGCTATGACAGGCAATGGCAACTTGTCATTGCCAAAAATATACTATCATTGGCAAAGAGAAATTCCGTAGCCAAAATTAACTTTTTTTGAAGCGCAAATCAGGTGTGTAAATTGCCATGCATTGGGGAGTGTTCATTGAAAAAAAGTTGAAACCTCTTTTAAATTTTCATAACAGATAGCTTTTTTTGGGGGTATTTGAGTAAGGATGCAGTTTGGAATGGAAGTGATAGGTTGTTACATTCTTTAGATTTAACGCTATCATCAAATCCTCCATTGAATGTAGTGATCTCTTTTGAGTAATAGATTAATGCTTTCTTTTTCCTGTTTGGGTCAGCCTCATGCTCACTTTTCATTAATTTTCTAATTTTCTGAGATGGTGCAAGATTGGGAGTTCAAATGTTCTCATGCATTGGATGATGCGTTATGTGTCCATGGTAGAATTGCAAAGCTTGGATTTGAGCCAGGTGCTGCAGTTATTGCCAGAATTCTCATCCATTCCCAATAGATAAAATTTTTTAGTGGGTAAAGGAGACAAGTTCATGTGCATTTATTGCTGAAATGAGAAGCCTCACTAGTGCTAGTATTTAGGTTTTTGGCAGAAAGTAGGGTCTAAAGGGTGGGCAAAATGAAGAAGTTGTGCGAGTAAGTAATAAATTTATCGATTTGACCTATTATTCCATTCCATCCAGTTTATCATTTGATATAGAGTTGGCTTCGTTTGCTAATCCAAATTGTTCATTTATTTCAATTGATGAGATCCTACTCTTTTCACTATTTATTATAATGTTTTTTCAAACAAATAAATAAATATTGAAGTACATATCCAAAAATACCACAATATCTCTGACATATAAATCCTGTTTGGGTACCATGTGTTTTGAATGACTGCATGGAACTATGATGTTTATATTGAGTTTGTTTGTTACCTCTTGTTTCGTGCTTTTAGCAAGTTCATTGAATTGCTGAATGACATGGTTGTTCATAATATGTTTCATATCACAAATGAAACTGAAATAAATTGTACTTTTTGGTTTGGTTGGGTTTATGGTGTGTATGACTACTATATGGTGAAGTATTTACAAGAACGGTTTGGTTATGGTTTTGGGAATTAAATTACTCTTTATAAACCTATATGTACACACACACACACACTATATGAAAATTTCTTATCAAAATAATTCAAGACTGCAAGCATTTTTTTCTCCTTTACTCTAGTTTCAAGTAAACAAACTATATGAAAATTATTATTTCTAATATACTTATTCACTAATTTCTGCTTCAGGGGATTATTCAAACCCCTGATGTTCCACACTGCAATAGTCATGAGATGGGTGGGAAAGGGATAGTAGTAGTCTGTTTACTATCTCTCCCGAGCTCAAGAAGAATCCATTTTCCCTTCTTATTGTCAATTCTATTTAAGAGAGGTTCAGCATGGTTTGGGTCACACAAGTTAAGGATATCATCATCAGTGTATGCATAAGAAGGGCTTGCATTTATGTCCATGGTCTATCTTGTGTTATCAGAAATTTGATCCTCATCATGTTTGTGATCATGTGTAGGCAATATATGTTGTTCTGGCAGAGGATGTGGTTTTTTATATTGCCAAAATTTGTAGATAGGTTTCCCTGCCTCCTTGTTTGTTGTTTACTTTTGGTAATGAGCATTCATGTCATGGAAAACTCTATCACACTTAGTGTAGAACTTTAGCCTCCATTCATAGTGAACAGATTGTCTCCAAACATTCCCATTAGGAAAAGCAATTTGAACATGATCAATGAAAGGCAAGATCACATCCACTTCAATAAGTAGTCTGGGGAAAGAGAGCCTAGTTTTTGTAGCTATGACCATGTCTGCACATATAGGGACTCCAATACAGTAGCCAATCCTGCTAAGTGAGTCTGTAGACCAATGTGTAACAAGGAATCCAGGTAAGGTAATCCATAGAGGCATTTTTTTCCATTCTACATTGTCAAAACCTTCATTTGGATTCCATTTCTTGATTAGCAAAGGTCTAAAACCATAACACTAGTAGGGAATTTTTAAGATCGATTGATAGGCCAATTCATTATCAAATCTGAAAAGAAAATAGCCCTAACCATGTAGGAAAACTTGAGGAGGGCTCGAAATCTTAGTCCAGTGTTCTTTGACATAATGAACCATTTGGGGGTGAGAGAGTTGGTAACCTGCAACCATCCCGACTAATGTGAATGCCCATCTTCGTTCCTTAGTCTCAATTTCATCTTTTCGCAATTGTGCTTGTGCTTCTCCATTAACAATCATTGGGGGGAGAAAAAGAGAGATTCATAACCCCCTCTTCACGACGGTTCTTTAGTAGAACATCTTTCCCACTTTCGAATGGTTTGACTTAAGGGTGAGGCAAATTTGGTGGATTCAAATGTTCCATATTAGGAACACTAGTAATCAAGATTGGACTAGTGTTTTTGGGAACTATTTGCACAACCGGGGAATCCAGAGGTATATCGATAGTAGTATTTTTCCCCTTCGATATTAGAGGCGATGAAAAGGATGAGATTTCCTGCAATTGATCGCTCTGAATGTCACCCTCTCCTATTTTGCCTTGCGTCTTTACCATCGTTGTTTGAGTCAAGCCATTGCTTTGCCGAGTCTTCCGTCGAAGACAACCCCATCGCCAGGACAGGGAGGCGTGTTCCAGCACGTTCTCAAGCTTAAAAGTAGATTGGTTATTCTCGAGAATTGATCAAGAGGTTGATTTTATGTTAACCTTTAACAGTCCTTTAAGTACAATACTATATATACGACATGTAGGAAAAGATACTATACAAAAATATCTTCATCCACTAATATACAAAATCATCGGCTATTATACAAAAACATCTTCATACACTGATATACAAAATCATCGAGGATCTTCGTAAGCTTACGAGTAAAAGGAGCATCTTTTTTAGCTAACATATATACAAAAGCACCAAGTATCTTCATAATTTGATATACAAAAACATTGATCATATTTGTAAGCTAACAAACAAAAGTATCAACTGTCTTCATAAGGTGACTCACAAAAACGTCTTTATAAGTGCATCAAACATCATCTGCTTCATTCTCCTCTTCAATGTTATCCTTTTCATTCTTGTCATCCTCCATGTGATAATAATCGTCAACATGTTTTTTTCAAAAATATATATACAATTAACTCAATCATATTAATCTAAATTCATATCAAAAAGCTAGACAATGAGAGTTTGTACTCTTTAGGAAACCAATAATTTTTTAAAATTTTTATTGACATTAGTGATAAAAAATTAGCCAGTAAACACAAAATTTTTTATCATTAAAATGTTAATTATTTGTAGTGAATACAACATAACTCATTCACTGTAATTATTTCTACTAAAATTGGTTTTTTGTTTTCATTTTATTCACTATTTTCCATGTAACAAATTTTCAATTATAACTTCACACGAAAACTTCTTCTTATATAAAAACATAAATATTTTATCTTTTGATATAAAAAAAATGTGTGTAATTTGCATTATGAGTTTGTAATATACGAGTTACCTAAGATAAGATTTGATGTGGCAAAATAACCATCCCATGGAAAATCCTAATCATCATGGATAAATTTCAATCTTATGGCTAAAGGGGAAAAAAATTATGAAGAGAGAAATAGAGTAAATTGGATAAATAAATGGAAAAAAATAATTTAAAGCATAGGAAACTCAAAAATAATTGAGTATATACACATGCAAAGTTTTTTTTTGTTTGGGTTTTTGCATAAGATTGGTCGGGAAACTATCTTTTAGTTTTGAATTGCATAATTTATTCAATATTTAACTATTTGTAATAATTTACTAGAATTCCTCATCCAAGAAATATTTTGACAACCTATGACAAGGCATAAGCTTAGAACTTTTCAATAGGTCAGCTAAGGTAGGTTGACAAGATTAAGGACGTCGATTGGTTAAAGACATTATTCGGAGAAAGAGCGTTGACTAGACAAATAATATAGATAATAGTGTTTTAATTTTATTTTTATTTTTCTCTCTTAATTTTAGTAGATTTGGTCTATTTTTTTAAAATATATAGCACGCGCGTGTGTGTATGTGTGTAAATATTTTTATCATTTTCTTTCATACCTACTTTCTAAATTTTTTTAAAATAATGTGTTTAATTATTTTATGGATTTTTGAGTATATAAATTTGGATAGGGATATTTAATAAATTAAAAATAAAAATAAATATTTTATTATTTTATCATACTCTTTTAAATAAATTTTTGAACTAATATTTTGCTAAAATTATCCTTTTTAAACCAATATATTAAATTATATTGAATTAAATTATTAAATTAAATTATTTATCAAAAATCTTATGTTTTATTATTTTATAAATCAAATTATTTTATTTTCCCTATTTTTACTTTTTCCTCTTCTTTCTCCTTTTTCTCCTTTTTCTTCTTTCTTTCTTTTTCTCTTTTCCTCCTTCGGGCCGCCAACACCAGCCTGCTCCCTCTCCTACGCCCCTAGGCTACTGGCCTGTTCTCCCTCTCCTCTACCTGCATCGACTATCCCAGCTCTCCCCTCCTTTTCTTTCTTTTCTTTTCCCTCTCCTACCTAGGCCAGCCCAACTCCTTTTTTTTTCTCCCCCTACGTCCGGCCTGCTACACCTCCCCCCTTCTTTCTTTGTTCTTCTTCCTTCAGCATCATCCACCCCGAGAACCCGACCTCTCTTCGTCGACTAGGTCTGTCACCTCGAGCACGCCAACCATTGCCCTGCTGCCACCACCTGCTACCATTATAACCCTCACCATTTTGGGCCAAACCAGCCATGAACTCCCCACCCGCATGGCCTCCATTTCCCCTTCTTTCCTTCCCTCTCCCTGTGATCCTACCACCTCCCTGCCACCCTAGACACTACCACCTAATTAGCCACCTATTGCCCTCTCCTCCCTCTTCTTTTTCTTCTCATCACTAGCCTTCCTACCCCATAATTTGTGAGCCCTTTTCCCTCCGATCTCCTTCCCTTCATTTTCTTCCCCTCCATCTTTTCCCCTCTATTTTGCACCACCGCTTCCCTCCGCCAGTTCCACCGCCGCATAAACCCCCTACACCACTCCCTTCCACCCTCTACCCCATCCTTTCACCACCACAATACCCCCTCGAGCCCCTGCAATCCCTTCTTCCCCCTCCTCTTCTTTTTCCCTTCTTTCTCCCCTTATCGGCAACCTCCCTGCACCGCCTCCTTCCGCCACCATCCCGCCGCCACCCGAGCTACCAAACTACTCCCTACACCTTCCTATACCACCCCACACTTCCTTTAGCTGAAACTAACCCTTGCAACCCCTTATTTTCCCCTCCCTTTTCCTTCCTTCTCAGCCCCGTCCACTCCTACAGCCCACTTCGTGGCCTCGTCACCGCCACCCTTAGCCGCTAATGACCTATCCCCAACCACCACCTACACTCTCTCTTCACCCCTGCACCTTTATCTTTCCTTAAATCCCCCTCCATCTACCCTCTTTCTTAACCTAAAAACCCTAACCCGAAATTAATTCTCTCTTTTTCTCCTTATGCCATTTTTGATCCCCTACCCTATTGTTTTGCATGCAGCTCATGCAGCATAATCAAGATGAGTTTCTGCATTTGTTGGCCCATTTTTGTTAAAAAAAAATTAAGGTATAACCATATATAAGTTAATTATTTTATTAAGTAAATTTTATAAAGTCTTATGCTTTATTTTTTCTTATTTCTAATATAATAAATATTGATATTATTTTTAGGTATTGGTTTTGCTAATCAAAGCTCAAATATTTAACCAAAATACCAGTAAGGTTCAATTTTGTGGGAATTAAGGTAACCGTTAAAGTCCACTTAAACGTATAAATAAACATATGTTAGCACATTAGGGTTTTTAATATGTTATTATGCTTGATATATGTTGTTTAATATAATATAATATAATATAATATAATATAATATAATATAATATAATATAATATAATATAATATAATATAATATAATATAATATATATATATATATATATATATATATATATGTGTGTGTGTGTGTGTGTGTGTGTGTGTGTGTGTGCGCTTGTATTGATTAATAAAAAGGAAATTATGCTAGTTTATGTGTTGTGTGGAAATATTACTTAAGGAAAAAGTTTGTTATTAATGAAAATATTAAGTACTTATCCATATTGTATAATGTTATTGTGACCATTATGCATGAATAATATTATTGTGAGCCTAGGAGCATTTTGGTAGTATGTCTTGTGCAAGAATGCGGCCTGATATCTGTAGGTGCTAATGGGTATTATATTAAATTACAATATTTCGTGGAGTTAGATAATGAGAATAGAGCATTAATATTACTATTTCACATAGTGATGATAATTTAATAAAAATGGTTTAATAAGGGAGTAAAGTGGTAATTTTGGAAGAGAAGAGTAGAATGATAATTTTATAAGTAAAAGGGCAAGATTATAATTTTGAAAGTAAAGGGGTAAAATAGTATATTTAGAAGTAAATGGTATTATGGTAATTTTATAAGTAAAAGGGTGAAGCAGTAATTTTGGAAATAAGGGGGAAAGTGGTAAATCTATAAGTAAAACTAGTCCATCGATTGGTCAGGCCAGTATACTATTCTAATACCGGTCAATAGGTTCTGACCAACCAGTCAGCAAGTTTAACTAGAGACTACCTATGATTATCACTAAACAATCAGTCGATGGGTTGTACTAATGACTCAACTATTTTAAAGACTAATAAATTGGTTAAGCACCAACCAGTTGAGGGTTCAAACAGAGAGCAAGCCAAAACCTCCACATACACATGAGTTGAACGTTTAGGCTAACTAGTCAACTGCGCTAGGAACTAGCCAATCAACTAAACCAATCAATTAGTTTTCTCCCACTCAGTACATTACATGAATTTAAACCATGATTAAGTCTCCAAAAAACCCATCCATACAAACATTATAACATTACAATCACACAAAAAAAAAAGGATTACACATGCTCATATACTCATCATGTTGCATTTATAGTGAATCAACAATATTTCTCATGAAATTAGGGGGCATACAAGGACATGCCAGCATGCATACCCTACATGGTTGGAAAGGGAAAGAGGGAAGGGGTTGGTTGGGATGAAAATGGTAATGGGGAGGGGGTTCATTGTAGGGTCATAAATGGGAGGTACGGGATGGGGATAAATTAAAAAGAAGAAAAGAAAGAGGGTGGGTGGGCCATTGTGCGAGGGGAAATAAGGGAAGGGCCTTTAGGCTAGTCGAGGGAGAAAAGAAAGGAGAGGAGGGAAGGGAGTTCCAGGCCGCTGCAACACAACTTAGATGAGGGAAAAGTAAAAACAAAAAAGAAAGAAAGAAAGAAGAAGGAAATAAAAGGAAAAAGAAAAGAGAGGAGAAAATGAAGAAAAGGAAAAGAAGAAGAAAAAGAAGAAGAGATGGTGGAATTTTTGGGAATTAATAAAATAATTAAAATTATGAATTTTGCCTATAATTTATTTTAGGTTAGTTTATTAAAATAAGTCTTCTAAATAATAAATTTTTAAATCTCATATTAATGTTATTATTAGTAGTACTATTATTATAGTATGCACCTATACTTTATTTTATTTAACATTTTATTATTCTATTATTTATTCTTAGGAAAAAATTTAGGAGTATTATAGGAACATATTGATGTTTGTAGGTTGTAGATTGTCTTTTCCTTTTTCATAGAGTGAGTGGTTATTGGGTATGATTGCAAAGTGCTATTTGGTTTTTTCTTGTTTCTCTATTTTGAAAGTTTTATCTCTATAATTTCTTTTCAATGCATTTTTGCTTCTTTTCTTCTTCTTTTTTTACTCTTGTATCATCAAGTCAAGTGCTTATTACACTTGATTTTGGTATGAGTTACTCTTAACCTTACATCCAACTTGAATTGGTTATAATGAGCACTATTTTATATTGGATGTGGCATAACACTCATGTGTCTTAGATATTTGCTTATGCAAATATTTCTAAAATGAAAAATTTTAATAGTAATTTTTTTAGGGCTTTTATAAGTGTGATCTCCTTAAAGTTTGTTAGATTAGAGAGAAATGGAATATATCCTCTTACAAAGGATCTAATGAAGAGAGTTTTTCTTGAATCGTCTTGGGAGATGGGGCTTTAATCTTTGACTTGAGGGAATTATGGTGGATAAATAAACAAAGCCATATGATTAATCTGTTGTACTATATTTCCATCCTTATGGTCTGTAGTAGTGCTTTGACCACAGGTTGATCTTAATCTTTTAATAAGTTTGCAGCCCTAATCTAAGGCAATCCTAGTGAGACGGACTAGATGAACTCACTGCTTGATACATATAAGGTAGATCATATTGACGCCCTTAATGAATCTATAGCCTTTGATATATATGGTGGTACTTGTGAGACACACTTGACGAGGTCACCTAGGTAAGTGTAAAATTGGATCACTTTCTGTGAAAGACTAAGATTGTCTTTTAGAACACTCATGAGTGTTCAAGGTGTGTGCATGACTGTTAATATCACTTCTTTTATTATAGTAGAATACACATATTTTAAGGTAATACATGTGTTATGGAGGTAAGTTAAGAAAGTTCAAGATTCATTCACTTCTTAAATACGGTTGTTGCCTCACTTCACCATGTATCATTTCAATTCTCATAATATTGATATTTAAGTGTCAAGCCTTCTTTACCTATATATTTTTTTTTGTGGTTTTTGTATCGTTTTGTCATTGGTGGAGGATTATTGGAAATAATGATAAAAAATAGTTGTTTCTTTTTCACTCAGTCCCACATCGATGGTGGAGGTAAGGTTTTTAAAGTATTTTTATATACCTTCTTCTCGGGTATTTTGTTTAGGCCGAGGGATGAACTATACATGTATGTCTGTGTGTATATATATCACACGCCACCCGATGTCTAGTTAGGGTGGGGTATTTTATTGCATCATAGGTTTAAGGCCCAATTGTTATTTTTTGCATATTTGTTTCTATAAAATAGAATGAATTGATTTTTTCTTCCACTCGGTATCCTTTATTTCAAGTCTTCAGTCATATTTAAACATTTCCAGATGTTCTTCACATCATGAGTGGAGTAGAATTTTTTCTTATAGGATCTTTTCTATGCAATTTTTATTTATTTAAGCCCTTATTTAGTTTTTTTTTTGGCAAAAAAAAAACATTTATGTACTTACAATCTCAAAGCTTTCGACTCATGATTCTTAAAATGGTTCTAGGCATTGTTCTATGATTTCAATTTCTCTCATTCTTAAGTGCACAAGAATATGAGGTATTGTATTAGCTTTATAGGCAAGATAGCATTAGGATTACACATTGGTTTGACTAAATAATTGCCTCATGATAATGAATTTTTTGGCGACACAATAAAATTTTATTGATACGTTTTCTCCTCCACTCTATTACAATTTCAATTGTTTTTGGTTACCAATGTATATTTGGTAGTTTACTTACAAAATCAACGATAAAACAATTGATGACCGACAAGCTCTAATGACGATATAGTAGAAGCATATAAGAGTTGCCGTACCGGTGTAACCCTAATATTATGTTTACACGAGAGAACTTCGACACAAAGGTAAGTATATTAAGGTTAGTTAAATGATACCATTACCCTTATAGGAGAGGATAAATTTAAAGCTTTAATGCCAATAAAAAAATTAGATTTGTTTATTGCTCACCGATTGATTTATGATTTTATTATCACATTATTAATCATGGATTATTAATATATTTCTCTATAAGATAAGAACAATTAGAAGGTTATAAGTTATCCTTTAATTAGATAGAATTAAATATGCAACTTTTTCTTTATTCTCTTATTAGATAATATCAAATATGATATTTTTTATTCATTGTATTATAAGATAAGATTGAATAAGGGATTTTTATTTATTGCACCATTAGATATCATCAAATAGAGATACTTTTATTCATTTCCCTATTAAATTATCTATAACATAGTAGTTATAAAATTACCCTATCTGACTATATATTTTGTAATGTTAGAGTAATTTTGTCAGTTTACTTATTGTCATAGTCATTGTAATTTTTTTATTTTAAATTATTTAAGAAAATTGGGTATCCAAAGTATTTAGAGTAAAATGTATTTTTGACATTTTAACTTTATGGATTTATGAGTCATCTCAAAATCTTTTTATAATTTTCAAATATATTTTAAAACTTCATAATTGCTTATGCATTTATGATATAATTTATATTTTTATGCATTTTAAATATTATTAGAAAATTTAAAAATTGATCAAATTTGTATAAAAAAATAATTTAACCCGAGATCTAATTTCTGACTTTGACTCAAAGTACTCAAGACTCAGAGTCTGCACTTTAAAATTTCATAATTGCTTATGCATTTAAGACATATTTTATATTTTTATGTTTTTTAAATATTATTAGAAAATTTCAAAATTAATCAAATTTGTATAAAAAAATGATATTTTCTACATGTTCTATGCTGAGGTGGCATGTAGACTTCATATGTTCTTTCCACATTATCTGGAAAATGCCCAACTTGTTTTCTATTAAGGCCCTTGATAGCAAAGAGTTCATCTTGACCCATATAAATAATGTTGTGCATATCATTAATTAGGTTTTTTTTCATGGGGACTTCATGCAGCCGATGCAAGTTTCAAGCACAGTTGGGGTTGCAATTTTGGTTGTGGTCACATGATCTTATAATCTTAGCATCATATAGGATATTTTATATGTCATGGTTAATCTTGTTTTTTATCAACAACCAATATCAGTTGTTAAATTTTGACTAATATCATTAACGTATTAGGATATATTGTTAAAAATTGCTGATATACACATGATTTCATTTTAAAATTGTGTATCAATAGTTCAAAAATCTAATATGTATCAGCTATATGTCGGTGTATTGGCCGATGTTTTGTCCATGACTTCATCCTGTCACTAGCTTGTATTTATTTCTTCCTTAATGATTCCTTTTCCCATCTTATATTGGACATGTGAAAGATCTTGTATGAGTTTTTTTGTTCCTACTTGACTTTGATCATGGGATGATTCACTATATATAGTCATTGATTGGAATCCCTTATTAATGTTTGATGTTCCGTGGGAATTTCAGCATCATCTTTGGGTTATGTGTTATGTGTCCATGAGAGAATTGCATAGCTTAGATTTGAGCCAGGTGCTGCAGGTATTGCCAGAATTCTCATCCATTACCAAAAAATAAGGTTGTTTATTGGGTAAAGGAGGCAACATCATTGCTGAAATGAGAAGCCTCACTGGTGCTAGCGTTTGGGTTTTTGGTAGGGAGCAAGGTCTAAAGGGTGGGGAAATGAAGTTGTGCAGGTATGTAATAAATTTATCGATTTTACCTACTATCCCATTCCATCGAGTCTATCATTATATATGGAGTTGGCTCCATTTGCTAATCCAAGTTGTTCATGTATTTCAACTGATGGGTTCCTTAACTTTTCACCATTTATTATAATGTGCTTTCAAACAAATAAATAAATATTGAAGTACATAGCTAAAAATACCACAGTATCTATGACATATAAATCTTGTTTGGGTACCATGTGTTTTGAATCATTGCATGGAACTGTGATGTTTGTATTGTTTTTGTTTGCTATTTCTTGTTTCATGCTTTTAGCAAGTTCATTAATGTGCTGAATGACATGGTTGTTCATAACACGTTTCATATCACAAACGAAACTAAAATATATTATAATTTTTGGTTTGGTTTGATGTATGGTGTGTCTGACTACTGTATGGTGAAGTATTTACAATAATGGTTTGCTTATGGTTTTGGAAATTAAATAACTCTTTATAAACATATATATATATATATATATATATATATATATATATATATATAACCCATAGAACATTTTACCTTCAGGTCCAAAATTATGCTATCCTGTTTGCATTCCTATGGTCATCCTATACAAGCTCCATTTAATTATGATTAATTAAGGCAATTAACACAGCATTTATTCAGAAATATGTGCATATGACTGGATTGTATTAAGTAATATTAAAATGTGATTAGTTAATAACTTGAATAAGATCATTGACTTCATGTTTCGTAATTTGAAAGTTGTAATATATAATGCAACAGTTTTTGTATTAGTTCTTTATAGCTTCTGCCTGTAATTAAATCTAACAAGTTTCTTCAAACCAAACAGCAGTTTGTAGGATAAGAATTGCTTAAGACATCCAATACATAGTAGTTTAGGCAATGAAAAATTATTTGCAAAATAAAAAAAAATTCTATCCATATATATTGTGAATATTTTATATAATTATAGAATAACCTGATAAAACTTATTAATGAGTAAAATAGTTTGTAGAAAATTCAAATTATACAAAATTGATATTCTTTCTTATTTTTATATATAAATATTTTTTTAATTGTATGTTTAATTATAAGGGGACTAGATGACATAAATAAATATATAAATATAAACTCACTACATATGATAAATGTGCTTTTATCATTTTATTATGATATCTTGGAATGAAGTGAAGAATTGTCCGATGCATTATTAATTGATTAAACAAATTTATCTGCAAATGGAGGAAATGTTATGTTCCAAAATAATTAACAAATAACTTCAATAATATACTCCATCTTCATTAGAGTATTTCAAAATTTAAAATTATATTAACTTTCACCATTTTTTTCCAAATAATGTCGTGTGCAGTAATAATATAGTTATCGGAAACAATTTTCCTTCCTCTTATACATTTTTCCAATAATCTACCAAAATCATAACCAATGCATCACACAAAACAAGCAATACACATGCATCGTATGGGTGTGTGTATGTAGGTTTGTATGTACATGCATGTATGTGTATGTATGTATACATAGATATACATGTAGATGTATTTATATACATTGCATTCATGTGTGTGTTTGTGCATGCACGCACATACATATATAATCTGTGTATATATATAGATATATGTATATATAGATACATATCTATATATGTATAAATTAGTATCACATGTTATTTTTGAAGATAAGTAGTAATTAAAATATAGCAACCTTTGATATACCAGACCAATAACAATATGGAAAGGTGTCAATAAGTGGATGATAGATACCTTAAGTGACTTAATTAAAACAAGTTACAATGTTTCAAATTCCTCTCCTCTTGACAATTGACAGGCCACAATCAACTAAAATATCCAATATTATAAACAAAGAAGTGTCTCAAAATTTGTAAATATTTATGTATTATGTAATAGTATAGAAACACCAATTCATATTTATCATCTCATCACAAATTCACTAATATGAGAAAATATTTACCTTCAATAAGGCTATGAAAACTGAGATTTGTCATCTCATTTGATTGTAGGTCAGTATTTAGGCTACCAAAATCGAAATTTGTTTAGTCTTCAACATTAATTCTGTCATTGCTCAAGTTGGTATGCTTTATGGCATCATTTGTTGACAAAATAATTTTCAAATAACTACTTCATAACTCATTAATTTCTGAAAAGGTTGAAACTATCATTATTATTTATTGATGTTTACTATAAAGTTCTTCAAACATACAAAAAATATGAAGGTGTTTACTATACATAATTCAATATTAATTATATCTTTTACTGATTGGTGGGTTGATGCCCTAGTTTTATTTTTTGGTTAATTCTAAATTATTCCCTCCTTGAAAACGAGTTACTTTAGCTTCATATTTTGATAAGAAAAAAAAATCCACTTTAGAAAAGTGAGTATAATTTTTATATTTACCCTTACTTTTATTATTTCTAGGTGTATGAATTATACATAAACCTTCTCTCTAGTCTAAAATGAATAAAAAGTAAAGGATATATTTGGAAGATTTGACTTAATTAAATATCTTATTAGAGAAGTGTGAAAATGTCTAATGTGAATTGTTTTCACATATGAAACATTTTTTGTGTAATGATAGAGTGAAGTGAGATGCTAGTAGATTTCATGTAGTTAGTTCGATATGATTTGTTTTAGTTGAAATGAATCTATGATGGTGTGTTTGTCACAATTCCTTTTTAGTCATCATGCAGTTGTCTGTAAAATGAAAGGATTTGTGGTTATCATTAATTTAAGCGATTGAGAAATTTGTGTAATGTGGTAAGGATTGAAAATTATGTTGCATTCCCCTACCTATTACTATCCTCTTTTTCATCAAAGCATTCATGGGATTTTCGTAGAAGGGATGCCATTTTATGTTGTAGTTATGGTCATTCAAGTGATGATCAACATCACAAAATAGTCTTTGTGGGTTCAAATTTAGGGATTATGATTATGACAAATATGATTGGTTTTTATTACAGATAGTTAAGGCATGTATATTTGAGATGATTATGGGGTGAAACTCTAGATAATCTTTAAAGAAGTGTGGTGCAATATGCACTCCACTCGAGTGGATGTACCTCTTTCCTTAGGTCCATTCAGTGTAAGATTGTGTGTTAGACATCACATGGAAATAATCTTGTTTGTTGTTGTCTTTTTAGTCTTAAGCTACATTTTCCTCAGCTTATTCTCAAAGGCTATCAAATAATTCTTAATTTTGATAATAATAAAAATAATATAAAATTAATGATAATACTTATAAAAGTGACGCTAACAATAATAAAATAATAACATATTAAAATTTTTTAGATCAAATTAGATCAAAAAGAACATAGCTTTAGTTGGTAAGTGTGTAGCAACTCTTTATTTTTACTATTTAAATTTGGTAATCATCTTTATCTTTTTAATCTTATGGCTTATAAATATTCATTTATATAATTCATTTTATTTTATCTTTGCACGGTTGATTAATAAAAGTTGTGAAGCTTGTTAGACCTAAGGCCAAGGCAACCTAACTTAGTTTGGTATGAAAGCCCAAAATTAGTCTTAGTTGCCAATTTGGCATTTTCAAAATCTAATTTTTATCAAAAGAAAAAAAATGAAATATGAGATGCTATCCCTAACCATCAACAAACCCTAACCCTTTTCATTACTTTTCTTCTTCTACTTCACCCTTTTATGTTTTTATGCCTTGAGTTATTTGGGGACAAGAAGCAGTTCAAACATGGAGGAGTTGAGAAATTATTTATTTTTTATATTTTCACCTTACTTTGCCTCTATTTTATGAAATTATTTCATACAATTCATGAACTTTATGATGATCTTTGTCTCTTATTCTAATTATTGCTCTCTCGGTACTTGCATTTCAGGGACTTGCACAAAAATATACAAAACCAAGGAAGTGGAGCACAAATTTGGAGTAAGGGTTATCCATGGAAAGCACTAAAAGAAGACAAACGAATCCCATATGCATAGTAGAAGAGGAGAAAAGCTAAGGAGTTAAAAAGATGATGAAAAAAAAACACATATTTAGCTAAGGCACGGTCGTGCACGGTCCAGTGCACTGGCGTGGCACAGCCGTGCATAAAGGAAATGAATGTCAAGAACATAGAAGCTGTATTGTCTAGTTATGTAAAGAACACATCCGAGAAATAAAGTTGCATGGTCCAATGGTGCAAGACAAGCACGGTCATGCAATAGCAATTAATCCACGATTATTTGCACAATTTATACCCTTTCTTCGGTAGATTTTTTTGATGGACTAGAAGAGAGAATGCTTTAGGTTTTTCTTTTCCACCTTTTTTCTACACACCAAAACTCCATCTTTGTACCTTTGATTCCCTCTTTCTAATCTAGATTTTAGTTTTAATTTTTGTTCGCGTATGCATATTAGAGAGCGAATTCGGCATTCTTAATATACGATTCTATCTTCCACTTGTCATTTATTATGTTTAATGTTACTTATGTTACATCATTGTATTTCTTGCTATTCATTACAATCACGAGCGAGTAGATATCTTTGTTAAGATTGAAGTAAGTCCATTTTGGTTTCATTATGACAAATTAATGTGTGCTTTATATTTTTATTATTGTGGATCACAATAATAATAGTGAAGATCCAAAAATACAATAATCATTCTAGATTCATGTAGTTTCTTCATATAGGAGCTTTAAATATTGGTCAGTCTTATATTACATCTACCATTCTTTTCTTCCTCTTTTTGTTTTTTTATTTTTGTTTTACATATTTAAATGGTGCACAACTCTTTCATCTACCGATGTTAATAAGTCTTTTATTCACAATAATAATAGTGAAGATCCAAAAATACAACAATCATTCTAGATTCATATAGTTTCTTCATATAAGAGCTTTAAATATATTGGTCAGTCTTACATTACATCTACCATTCTTTTCTTCCTCTTTTTGTTTTTTTATTTTTGTTTTACATATTTAAATGGTGCACAACTCTTTCATCTACCGATGTTAATAAGTCTTTTTGATAGGGGCATCAAAATTAACAAATTAATAGATGATGTAAGTACCAATTCTTCCATTTTTAGAGATACAAAAAGTTGTTAATCAAGCACAGCCATTAGCTTTTAATATGGAGCTTCACGCGTCTCTTGATGTAGTGCATCTTCATTTAAATCGTATCTATATTTAATATTAGCTTTTAATAAAAATTACTCATGATCTTTTTTCATCGAGGTTGTACACCCATTTATATATACTTGTGGGACTAAGAAAATGAGAGCTACAATGTTTGGGCGGAAAGCAAATTATACCCGGACCTTACTTTTATATATTATAATAGATATTAGATATAATAGATATAGCCACACTGACAAGACATTTGCTTAATCAAATCCCATAAATATTGGTTGTACTAAAACGAAAACATGAACATTAACCTAGAGCCGAAGGGTTCCAAGGGCCTCTCATCTTTGGGAAAAGTGAAGTACGTGGAGTCCAACTCTCTCCATCAACAACGTAAAACACAAGATTGGGGAAATCAAATCAAAAGCTCTCACTCCTACATTGGACATAAACTTCTCCAAGACAAGAAAGGACTACCCAAATCATACCCTTACTAGCAAAAATTACAGTGTGAGGCGGAAGCTATAGCAGTTGCTTCTCTGCCTAGAGATTTGCCTAATTTAGACAGTCCATTCAGAAGATACAGTATTTAACTATGTCAACCACTTCCAAGGTTGTAAATCGGTGGCCCAGAGGAGACAAAAACCTCCCACTATTTATTATTCATTCTTCTCTGTACTGGATCTAATTGATAGTTATTTGATGTTATGCTAATCTATCCTCTTGGCATAGGAGAGTGAGCAACAAGACCTTCGTCACACACCTACCTTAAGTATCGTAACCAGTTTACTAGAAGATATTAGTCCATGAATTCATATCATTTGTCTCAAATTGACCCGCCAAGAATGCCTCAAAATGACATTGAAGATATGAGCAGAAAAATTAACTAGCATTGGATTCATTAGAACATAAACATAACATTAGCATTAAACAATTCCATTATTAAGAGATGAAAAAAAAAAAGAAAACAATTCACATTACGTTATAATTAACGAGATTTATTTGCATGTCGAACCGACCACCTTCAAATACACACTTGAACCTCATCTGGTGGTCAATAAAAATATTACGATGCCCAAAAAAAGTATCTCCATCGCTGGTCCGAATGGCAGATTCAAATACAAGTGTGAATCCAAAGGGCACAGATAATATGCGTCTCCATATAGGAATGGTGCCCAAGGGTTGCAGACGTAAGCCACCCGGATGCAACTGTTCTATATCAATGAGCACAATCTTGTAGTTATTAGTTTTTCTATTGAATTCATCCATATGTTTTTCAAACTCCAGCCAACGAACACAAAGTTGTCCATCAATGAGAATCCGATCAAGATCCTTAATTTGGTCAGATTTCGCTATGACCTTTACCTCCAATCCAACAACAAATGCACCCGAAACTACTGAGTAGTGTATCTTCAAGTAAGGAAGTTTATCAGATCCAACAATGGTTTTCTGCATTGGCTTTTCAAATCCCTCTTCTGGCACAGGACCAGCGTCCCTGTACAAGAACCCATCCTTCTCCCTAACCAACACTTTACTCTCATTTTCACTACACTTCACCCTACAACTGTGTAGCTCATGTCCCATAAGACAGACAAAGAATCCGCAAATTACATCAGCCCACAAACAACGGTACAAACCATGTAACGGAAGATTGTCACCATTAGACACAATAAGGGGAGGATTTGATGATATTTCCAGAGCTTTTTGATAATAACGATCCATATCATCAAAGAATAAATTGCCATATAGATGGTAACGCATACCGCCCATGTTTTCCCTCTCATTCCAATGAATGGATACGGAGAATACCTCTACGACTGGACAAAAATCTTCGCCATAAGGAACCCCTTCAAGCAAAATATACAAGGATCCGGCAAATAAAATTGTCATATATCAGTATTTTTATCATCAATAAAAGCAAAAGCAATAGTCTTAATAATATTAACAATAGCAATAATAACAATAGTAGCGTCTAGAACTAAATTAGATGCATGATCTCAACAATAGATTACAATTTTTAAACTATCAATAAAAATTTCCTGTCATGCTCTAGAGACGGAACAATTTTTAAACTATCAATAAAATTTCCTGTCATGTTCTTAGATACGGAGCAATATTTAAACTATCAACAAAAATAGCCATTAGAGCACAAAATTATCAATTGAAATGTTTTGAAATATTATTTCGATTAAAGTATGACGCAAATACACAATATACAATTACCTGGCCAAAGCTTAAGTTTTTCCTCAATCATTCGCACATCAGACAACAATCGATACCAAGCCGGGAACAAAATATCGTCGGAGTCAGACTCGGATAGTTCTGGATCCGAGTCAGGATCAACATATGATATCTTCTTCTGTTCACGAATCTCCATGCCACAGTAAGAATCGAAGCATGCCTGCTTTCGCTCATACCTTTCATCTAAATCCAGTTATTAAGAAGAGATTCTTGAATTATTAAACTGTTAATGGAAACAAACTAAATGCAACTCAAAAAGGTTGAGACTAACTCGTTCGATTAACGTATCGTATACGAGAGAGTTACCTTCACGATAAGAAGAGAGATTCGCTGTATCCTCCGTAAGATCGTCAGACGTCAATCCTGTCTTCTCCTCCAAAATCCCTTCCTCTTCGGTCTTTACTTGTTTCGAAACTCGTTCTGAATCATTTGGGTCTTCTATATTCCTTTTCGTATCTCGACGCAAACTATTGGAACGGACTTCATGTGCATGCAAATTTGGAATATGAACTGCTAGCGGAAGCCGAGAACTGATGGAATCATCGCAGCTTTCCGCCATCCTAATACCGTCCCAGGACCACACATAATTCTGGCGACGATCACGTTCGATTTATAGGACGACGAAACCCTAACGCGTCCGTCTTAGTATACGGGTTGCTGCTAGAAACCTGAACCGGATAATATAAATAGCAAAGTTTATCATCCACGGTTCAACCCATTTTACGATAATATAAGTATATTATTTCTAACTTAACTGCAGCTTATTTACTGTTTATATATAAAATTTTAAAATTATTCTTTTTTTTTATCACAATTTCATATAAAATTATTTTAAATTAATATTAAAATATTATCTAAAAAAATTAATATACATTACTTCATATCATATATAGATATGATATTAATTTACCAAATGGTACCATAAGCTTCTTATTTGTTTACTATCAACCTATATCTACACAACCACATAACAAAATTTTACCTACAAAAATACTATTGTATTAATTAGAAATTAATAAAATATGTTTATATTATAGTTTTAAAAAATTATATCATTTATTAAATTAATAATGTTACTAGTTTACTTCTTTTATCTAACCAATAACTTAAATTCATGACATTTATTGTTTAATAGGTTCATTAATTATAATTAAAACCTCTATAAATTTATTAAAATGTTAACAATATTAAGTTTGTTCAACTAACGTTTAAATAAAAATTTTACCAAATGGTACAATATGCTTCTTATCTATTTACTATCAACGTGTATATATATATATACCACATAACATAATTTGACCGACAGAAATTCTATTATATTAATTAATAATTAATGAAATATGTATATATTATAGTTTTAATAACCATAATATTTATTGAATTGACCATGTTATTGGTTTACTCCTTCAGTTATTTGACTAATAATTTAAACTTATGAGATTTGTAGTTTAATAGGTTCACTAATTATAAGTAAAACCTCTATAAATTTGTTTAAATGTTAACAATATTAAGTTTGTTTGACTAACTTCTCAATAAGAAATTTATTTTAAGATAAAAAAAATTCAAGTTTTGTCGGACACAAAAGTAAAGGCCTCAGAGTAGTGCTATAAATAACTTGATTAATGGTTTGTAGCTAGGGATAAATTATGGTGAATGAAGGCATTTACATCCATTCACCCCATGTGTAAACGTTTATAAACATTTCACCTAGGTTATTCGGGATTAATTATTCTCTCTAATTTATCCTGATTACCCTTATATTTATGAACCCTATTTTTAGGAGGCAACAGAGGAGAAGAAAAAAGTTTAAGTATAACTCATACCTGATCGGACCAGAATATCATTTTACTTTCCTGACGTTTATTTTATAAAAGGATATAAATGTCATTTGATTTACTTTTTTTTAACACGCATTCACCTTAATTCAAACATGATTAAAATAATATTTATCACAATTTACTAAAATTAGGTTAATATTATCCAAATAATATTTTAAAACATTCACCCAAAATCACATTAATTTCCTTAACCTACTTGAACTTTTAAAGTTAATTACATTTTAGATTCATTAGACATTTTTTTCATATTTAGGTTAGGTATATTTTCCTGTACAAATTAGTCCACTTTTTAAATTTAATTTGTATATCATATTATTTTCACTATAACTAATTTAGTTTTACCACATCATTGATCCTACTCTCACACACACAAAAAAAAGGTTAATATAATATTATAAATATGCAAATTTGCTTCAATTTTTTTTCTCATAAATTTATATTAAATTAGCTAGCTCAAAAAAATACATTTTTGATATTTTTTCATTGTAGCCTATAAGATACAATATACTATACACATCTTCTTTATGCTTGATAAAATATGCGATATAACTTATACTACACATTTGTCACATATATTATATACAATACACATAAGTTTATACTAATAAACATTTTTAATGTTCCTCAATATTTATGAATTGAATTTTCATAACAAACATATTTAATGCTATCATGCTAAACCATAACACCAAATTGAACCAATTAATCCAAATATAATTTCTATACTTAGCATCAATTTTTTATTTTATTTTAATCTTTTGAAGTTTTAACTAAGAATAATTAATTCTTAATTTTTAATTTTAACTATAAATTTGAAATAAAATTCATACTTTATAACTTTGAAAATTAAAAAATTTTATTATGCTTTTACTTTTTCATCCAAAACAATAAAATATTAATTAAATTACTAAATGCATTAAATTATAAACAAAAAATATAAGTATATATGATAAAAAAGAGTAAATATAGAATAATGTAATTGCAAAAATTAACACTCGCGGTCATAAAATAAACAATTTTTAACTTTCTATATAAACGATAAAAAAAGTGTCAATATAGAATAAAATAATATGTCATTTCTAAATTTCTACATAAACAACAAAAAATATTTATAATTGATGCACATTGTAACATCCCTATTTTTAAGACATAAAAATTTTATTTACAGAGCTCATTGTAGAAGCTAAAATAATCAAAACTCAAGGTTTTACCGCTATACTTGGAAAATGTTTAATTTCCTATACCATTCTCATACGAAGTGCTAAGACTAAAATTATTATTCTAATTAAATTAATAATATGATTATAAGAATCAGAATACAGAGAACAATAGATAAATATCGTTCTAGATAAAAGCAACATCGGTAGTTTACAAAACTCAAAGAAAGAAAGAACAAGATGACATAAGGGTCCAAATACAACTAGAATTAAGATAGCAAAAGAGATACAAGATAGTCCTATGCTCTCAAATCCAAACTTTAGGCTTCTGACTGAAATCAGAAGCTGACATGCAAATTCTACTACCCATTGAATAGACATGGGCCCACAATAATAAACCCTTCATCACTATGATGTTGAGCTACCCTTTATACCAAACTAATATAAAAATAATAATATGGAATGCATATAGGGCATACAACAAAATATGGTACAAGACATTTAAATATACATACAAGGATTGATTACAATAATAAAAATCAAATAATCAAATGTCACTAAGGCCACATATTACTCATACTCATTCATTTGGAACAAAGTGAAACTTATCAACCGAACATACCATAGATGCTCTCTGAATTATGATTAAAAAACAAACTCAACTCAATAACCATGATCATCATAATATATCTCATACTTCAATATCAACCCATAATATCCATAGCATCACATGTATGCTCACAGGCACAGTACCAACAAAATCAGTAACATCACGGGTTGGCACGAAGGTTAGTACCGAAACCACAAGTAGGTATAAAGGATACTATTGAACCACTGGTAGGCACAAAGGCTGGTACCAAACCATAGGTAGGCACAAAGGCTGCTACCGAACAACGGGTAGGCATGAAGGCTACTACCAAAGCCATAAATAGGCACGAAGGTTGCTACCAACCAGATCTAATAATCCAATAATAATCATTTCCATCCAACAATAATCATTTAAAAATCATTTCCATTATTATTTACTCTAAGGGATATCATATCAACTTGGAGACATTAAGGTACTCTGGTTATACCGGTGCACTAAGACAATACAATATCCTACCGACTATCAATCTAAGAATGTAAAAGTACCTTGGTTACACTAGTACATGAAGGTAATATAGTACCCTACCGACAATGACACCTAATATATAAGTATACATATCCTCTATCAATCTGTAGAACTTTAAGTCTTGTGTACACGTCCCTAATAGCATCTCCTAAAGCATTAGACTCAGCCCCAACTAAAATCAATGGATCTTTATTCTCTCATTAACATCAACCTCTAGATCAAAACAGACTACATCTATGTAGCGCTGTAATACTCCTCCAACATAGACATACCCTAACACAAAGCCATGAATTCATCTTACTTTGCCATACCCATGCGAGTTGGGTAGAAATGTGCCCTAAGCATCTCCACAAAAGCCTAGCTTCTCCCCTCAACTATTGACCTCTCCACCACTAATCAACATGACCCTACAAGTGAAACACTCCAACATCCACTCGCTTATCCTCTGGACAACCACTAGCCACAAAAATCTTCTTGAAATTCCTCAGCCAACATTCCAACATATCTAGGTCCTTCTAACTCTAAAAGATCGATGGGTGGTGATTATCAACTCTGCGAAGCTAGTCCTCTGGTGGTGGCATGTGAAAAGGAGATGTCAGTAGTGGCTATAGAGACTCCTCATACTAAATCTGTCGCTCTATATAAGCCTAACCGTCTCCATGAAAAGCTCAAGTCATAAGTTTGCAACCATCAAAATCCTAAAATACTAAATCGTAGTAGAAAATGTTTGACTTATAATAATGAAGTTAGTTCATATGGTGGTAGCAAATTGCACATAAGCAAAGGTGAAACCACTATGGTCACAACACAGCCAGATGATGGGTTAAGCAAATCAATTAACTATGCATGGAGATTAGTCAACTGGTTCATCAAACCAATAGATAATTCAAGCATCCAATTGATCATGGCTACCAACCCAAGCGACTGTTCACATAACCAGTAGAACGGTTATAGCAGACTAGTCAACTAGTCTATGCCAAATTATGCCCATACACACGAACCACATATAAACAAAATTCCCACCATTTTTCATATTAATCATGTCATGCTTATATGTTACAGGCCATATAAGAAGATATACTCCATATATGAAATCACATAAATCATGGTAGGGATTAATCCTCAATAAGAGCATCCCTGAATTTCACTAAATTCATGCATAATATCAAAATACTTAAACATGCTCTAAAACTTCAGAAATAAAAATACGGTGTGATGTTTGAATCCATGAACTCAATATAATGCATACACATCACAAACATACCAAGCAATCAAAACCACAACAACAACACAATACCTTATTAATATTAAGATAAGGATGATTTTCCTCTAAGAAAATCTTCTTATGTATTATTAATCATAACTTGATGGTCCCTACCAAGATCTCAACTTTCTAAGATAATTAAGAACCATAACGATTAAACCTCCTTTTCAAAACTTAATAAAATAAAATTAGAAGAAGGAGAAGAGAAATGGCATAACACAACCTTTCTCTAAAAACATATTTTCATACAAAAAACCAAGACCCTCAACCTTTCTCAAAACCTTAATCCTCCTTTACTTAAGAGAAACATGGTAGATAAGGCTAAGATTAGGAGAATTTGGAAGAGATAAGAATCGACCAAAGGATAAGAATGTAATATGCAACCTTTATTTCTCCCATCAGAGAAGAAAAAGGAGAAAAGTAAGGAATGCCCAACATTCAGAAAATTTTCATGGATAAAAAGGGAGAGAATGAGCAAGTGTAGAAGGTAAGAAGTGAGAATGGATTAGGAATGAAGTGAGAAGAAGGAGTTGTACAACATCCTTAAGGGGAAGAGAGTGAAAATGCTTACTTAGTTGAGTATGGGCAACCAAGTGTAAGATAAATGCTAGATGAGGTGAGGGGGACAAATGTAGTTTAAAGGGAACTTGGCAGAGGGTTGGTAAGTCAAGGAAGGGGTGAAAGAAGTGAAACACTCAACCATAGTTGTTAGAAAAGAGATGAAAGTGACCAAGAGAGAGAGAAGGTGAGAAACTCCATAAAAGTGCATTTGGGTGAAATTTAGCTAAATAAAATCACTAAATGATCTAAATAATGTAAAAATAATCCTAAAGCATCAAAATATGCTTATTAGTACAAATACATTCTAATTAGATGTTTTTATAAATATTGAAAAAAGAGTCAAATTAAAATTAAAAATGATCTAAAATTACTAGACAACTAGCTCATTAGTTTGGGCAAACTAGTCGACTAGTTTATTGGGTAATAAAAGTGTCAGTTTCTACTTCTTAGTTAAATCATTAAGGAAACCTGTTGATTAGTACACCTAAAATTTATATTTTTATTAGAATTTTAATCCCTTTTTAAGACCAAAAATAATTTATCTTTTATCAACATAATTTTATTCATGTTTTGAAAGATTTTTGGATGGGGTATTACAACTATATGGGTCTATATTATCCGATCATCAATTAGCTATCAGGGGTTAGTTTGCCTTCAAGGTTTTATGATATTTGGCTTCAAGAAAGATCTGAGTTGATCTTGATAACTTTCTTACTCTATATATTGATGATACACTTTAGGGTATCAATACTAAAATGAATGGTTACCTAGGTGGTTTATTTAGATTCAGACAAACCGATCAAAAACATGATCGTCATAATATATCTTATAACTCAATATCAACCCATAATATCCATAGAATCATATGTGCGTTCACTAGTACAATACCAATAAAATCTATAACATCACCGATAGGCATAAAGGCTGCTACCGAACTATAGGTAGGCATGAAGATTACTACCAAAACCATAAGTAGGTACGATGGCTACTACCAAAATCATGGGTAGGTACTAATGTTGCTATCAACCAAATCTAATAATCCAATAATAATCATTTAACAATCATTTCCATTTCTTTTGTGTTTATTACTTGAGTGGAGATCATATCAACCTGAGAGACTAAGGTACTTTAGTCATACCAGTACACTAAGGTAACACAGTATCCTACTGACTATCAATCCAAGGACACAAAGGTACCTTGGTCCCTCTAGTACATGAAGGTAACATAGTACCTTACCAATAAAGACATTTAATCTATAAGTATACATACCCTCTATCAATTCGTAGAGCAAAATAGAGTAAGATATAGGGCCTAGCAGGGGCACTAATGCACACCAGCAAAAAATCATAATCTACTACGGGCTAAACTAGGTCTTTAGGCTAGCGACCTCTAAAGAGCCACCATTATCGATCTTTTTGTCTTTCACTTTAAGTATTAGTATTTTGTTTAGATGACCACGAAATCGCATATAATGACATTAGTCTAAATTTCATATTTAAAACTTTTACTCACTTCTAATTATTCCAAGACAACCATAATTCAATATCATTACCAAATTCAGGTATAAGAATATAATAAGGCCATCCTAGAATTAATTATTCACTTTCGAGTGCATTAGGCCAAACATGACCAAAATGCCCCTAAAGTTAAAATTACCACATTAGCATCCTATTTAATTACTAAGTCCATTTTATTTATAGGTTTATCATGAAAAGGATAAAACATAATAATTAAAATAGTTTATCATGTAGAGAAATTATCAAATGAGCTTAATGACCAATTTTTCCTTATTCAGAGTTTTTTATATAAAACCCTAGCATGCGTATCTAATTGATCCAAGGTCACAAAACCTCATGCTTAGCAACATGTAACACAAATTAAGCATCTTTGTCATGGTAATGATCATAATACATATAAATTGACCAAATTGTCCCTATGTCTCACATCCATGATCCATATTCCATAAATAGATGTAAGCATACTCGTCCTATCATTTTTCACGTACATGTCACACATTATCATAAAAGATCATTTTTACCTCACTTTTGTCTCTAAATGTTATTTACATATGATAACATGCTATTTTTGTGGATTTTTAGGATATAACAAATAATTATAATTTAACAATTCATGCTTAACACATTGCAACACCAAAAACCTTAATGTGTTATAATATGAAATTTAACATGTTGTAGAGTATAATAGTTGCAATATGATAAACATACTTAACACAATTTATACATAAAAACCTTAATGTGCTATCATGAAATATCTATTATTTTAGTAAGGTATAACAGTTACCCTAATTCCTACAAAATATAAAAACAACAGTATCCTAATAAACACTATGAGATCCTATTAAAAAAAAATTCACACCTAAAAATAATACCAAATTAATATTTCAACTAATAAAATAACAATTATAATCATAAGGTATATATTTTTCAAAATTATCAAAGTACCCTTACATATATATAATACAACACACTTAAAATAACACAATTTACGTTGCATGCAACATGAGCCATGCACATGCGAAGAGGGGACGAGGAATAGGCTAGCTGGCTTGATGAGGCACGGGAGAATATATATAATACAATTTACCCTTATATATATATTTTTCAAAATTATCAAAGTACCCTTACATATATATAATACAACACACTTAAAATAACACAATTTACGTTGCATGCAACATGAGCCATGCACATGCGAAGAGGGGACGAGGAATAGGCTAGCTGGCTTGATGAGGCACGGGAGAATATGGTGGCAGTGGTGGAGTATGGCAATGGTGATGGTGTTAGAAGTGGGAGATGGTTGTAGTGGGGCGGTGCAAGGGGCACGAGTAAAAAGAAGAAGAAGGGAATGGGAGGCTTGGTGGTCAAGAGTGAGGGGTGTTGGTGAGGATTATGCCTAGCTAGAGGCTATAGGTTGGGTTGTGATCGAAGGGATGGTGCAAAAAAATGGATGATAGGGGAAGGCTAAGAGGATGAAGCTAAATGGAGCAAAAAAGGGGAGTTGGGATTTGGGTTGCGAGGGCTGGTGTCAAAAGGATGAGGGGCAAGGATGGTGGGAATATCCACTACGCAAGGTTGAGGATCGATGAAGCCTGCTGAAGGAGAAGAAGGAGGAGAAAGGAAAGGCAGGGATGGCAAGGAAGAAGAAAGTGAAGGTTGTGGCTATTGGGATGGTGAGGCGTGGTGCTATAGTGGCTGAGATTTAGGACGAAAGAAATGGAGGGAGCAACAATGGCAATAATTTTTGTTACCAAGAGGAGTAAGCTGAGGAGTTAGGGGAGGGATTTAGAAAGATTTACAGTAGGGAAGGAGAAGAAAGAAAGAAAAGAGAAAGAGAAAGTGAAAGTGAAATGCCCCAAAAATATTTATTTTAAGAAGTATAATTAAATAAGGACTTATTAAGGAATTAATTTAATTTAATTATTTTTTTGAGTAGGAAGAAGTTATTTAGGGTAAATTAAGAAGGAATTTATAAATATTTTTATAAGGGAAAATTTGGTGTTTTTCTAATTAAAAATAAATTTGGGAAGAATCTTTTAACAATCCTAAATTAACCTAAAAAGAAAATTTAATATTATTTTATTTTAAATATTTTTATTTAAATACCAAAAATATTCTAGGTAATTAAATTAATCCCAACCAACCTATTTTTTTCTTTTCCCCCTTTTCCTCTTTCTTTTCCTTTCTTCCTTTTTCTTTTCCTTTTCTTTCTTTTCTTTCTTTTTCTTTCTTTTTCTCTCCTTTCTTCTTCCAATTGGGCTAGTCTACGGCCTAATCTCTTTTTTCTTTTCCTTTTCTCTCCCACGGCTTATCCTCCCATTTCCTTTATCTTCTTCCTTTGGCAACCAAACTACTGCATTTTACTTCTTTTTTCCATAGAACGCCGCGTTCCGTTTAAAATTTTTATAACCGTTGCTGACCGGCCCTGTTCGCCCTCCTCTTTTATTTTCTTTTTTTCCCAGCCGCCTAGTTCACCTTCTTCTTCCTCCTTCCTCCTCCATCGTCAACCTGTAGCTCCGTCGCCTCTGAAAATGGTGCCGCTGGCTATGCTCGACTTGACCAGGTGTTTCTCCTATCTTTCTCTTCCCCTTGAATCACAATTCGACCTTACCGAACCCACTTTCCTTTTCTTTCATGCAAAACCCTCCTTTTCCCGCGTGAAAAATTGACCACGACTTGATTTTTTGCCGGCCAATTGATACCGCCGGCTACCCCAAACCTACCTGCATTATTTTTCTGCCGACCCTCAGAACCCGACCTTCCCTTCCAAACTCTATAAATACCCCCTGTTTGGGTGATTTCAAAACTTTTTCCCCGCAACCCTAAAAACCTACCCTGCGCACCACCGTGACTTCAGACGCTCTTTTCTCCACCGTCAACCAACTATGACGCCTGCTCTACCTTCCTAAGCCTTCCCTGCTCCACCCTCTAAATAACTAAGCCAACCATCTGCCTCAATTCTTCTTGCACAAGCCACCAAAGCCGTGCAAAGTTCCTTGCTCGACCAGCCAAAATTTTATACCGCTAACCCTTCGCACCACCATCCACCACCACATCCACTGCTATTATTGCCTTCTGCACCACCCAAAAACTACTACCAATCTTCCTCCACCTCGCTCTACCCTTCTTTTCTCCTTTCTCCTTTCTCCATCTCCTCCCCTCTCTTTCTTCGTCTCTTCATTTCGGCCGCCACCTCAACCGTCGTGTGCTGCCTCCACTTTTATGGGAGTTATCATTATAATTGAACACTATGAGAGTCGGGGCCAGACCGATCCACCAGCATAATAGTGGCCAGGAGTGTTATGCCCTAGAGATCGATCCACCGACAAAAATAGTGGTCGAAGTGTTCTACCCTATATGTTTTCGATCCACCTGCTATAATAGTGAGCTTCCCGCACTCGCATGGATTCATAAAGATTATGATATGAAATGACTATATTTACCAGAGATTTAAAGAATAAGTCTAGTTAGACCATAGCTGGCCTTCATTGTCTATATTAATGTATGCTACTAAATGATCATGTTATGTTGTATGTTTTTATATGTTTGGCCTTAGTACATGGTTACCTTACTCAGTACATAGTGTACAAATCACCCGTTTCATGGCTGCTGCTCATTCCCATGAATAAAAGACATGTCTGAGTTTGTGTAGGTAGGGGACGACGTCTTTGATGCCTACGACACCTATAAGACATCGAGTGGGGCTGAGCGTTAAGCCTAGACCTGACCTGGGGATCAAGAGCGACTCGGTCAAACTCTTTTTTTTCCTTCGATTTGACCATGTATCATTTTTATGCTAATTATGTGATATCGTACGGTATTTTATAGTTTTTTTAAAAACTCTAGTCACTTACTCTTTGGGTTGTAATTCTAAATCGCACTCTAACTTCTGTATGACAATGAGGGAGTCCTTGAAATGCCCCAAAAATTTCTAATTTTATAAATTATATTTAAATAGTATTTTATTAGAAAAATTATTTAAATAAATTATTTTTATTAAACTGAAAGGAAATTAATTAGGGCAAATCAAGAAGAAATTTATAAGTATTTTTATTAGGAAAAAATTTGGCTATTTTAGCTAATTAAGCATTTTATTTTAGAAATTAATTAATTAATTAATTAATTTAAAATAATAAGGAGAAAAAAGTTTTAAATCAATATTAATTTTATAAATAATTTAATTGGAGAAAATTAGGCTGTTTTGCTAATTAAAATGGAATTTATGAAAAACCTTTTAAAAATCCTATTTTAGCCTAAAAAGGGATTTAAATATTATTATTTTTAAATATCCCAAATAAGTTAATTAATTTAAATACCCAATCTAATTATTTTTCCTTTTTCCTTTTCCTTTTTTTTCTTTCTTCCTTTTTCTTTCTTTTTCTTTCTTCTTCTTCTTCTTCTTTTTCTTTTTCTTTTAATCCCCAAATTGGGCTTGTCGCCGCTGGCCCAAACCTTTCTTTCCTTTCCTTCGGCGCGGCCCAGCCCGCGTGACCACCCTTCCTTCCTTTTCTCCTGGTGTCGCGTTTTGTGTTTTATTATGCCTAGGCACTGAGTTTCACTCCTGCCATTTGAATGACCATGCCTAGACTGCCCGATCTCCTTCCTTTTTCTCTCTTCCCAGCCACCCGGTCCAACCCCCTTTCTTCCTCGTTTCTTCTTCTTCCCGTTCGACGCCACTAACCTACAACTCGCCGCCGCCCGCCCTGGTTTTTCGCCGGTGATCTCGCCCGATTTGACTGGCCTTCTCCCTCCTCTCTATTTCCCCTAACTCGCCGACCCTTCTCGCCCAACTAACTTCCCCTCTCCTAGTAGTTTTTTCCCTTTTTTTTCCTACGCAAACTTCCTACCGTTTTCATTTCTGCCGGCCAACCTTGCCACCAGCGACCAAAACTCTACCCATCTTACCCGTATCTGACCCACAGAACCCTAATCTCCCTTCTAAAATCTATAAATACCCCCTTACACTGCCATGTATGGAGTTTTGATTTTCTTACCCAGAATATTTCCCTTTTCGCCGCCTCCCCTTTAGATGCCTCGTTCGCCTCCTTCGACCAACTTCATTGCCCATTCTGGCCACCCGAGAACTCCTTGAATCTGTCTCTAGCTAACCAAAATATCCATATCCCTCGATTCTTCCTGCACAAGTCGCACCAACTGTGCGAACTTTCCTCCCCGATCAGCCCTTCCTTCCACCTCCGCCACCCTTTGCGCCACCTTTAGCCATCTATTCCATAGCTTCCGCCGCTCCTTTCACCTCCCAAATTATTTTGCAGATCATCCTCTGAAATACCCCAAAATCCTAAATTAGGAAAGCATGGTCGAGTAGGGAATTATTAGAAAATTAATTAAGATAAACTACTTTATTGGAAAGAAAAGGGGAATTAATTAGGATAAATCAAGAAGGAATTTATAAGTATGTAAATAGGAGGAATTGTGGTATTTTAAGTCAATTAAGGTTTTTATTTTAGAAATTTATTAAACACATTAATTTATTTAAAATGGGAAGGATAAAATAGTTTCAAATTAATATAAAATTTATAAATAATTTAATTAGATGAAATTAAAGTGTTTTGTTAATTAAAATGGAATTTAAGAAAACTTTTCCAAAAATCCCAAAATTAACCCAAAAAATAGAATTTAATTGTTATTTTGATAATTATATACCCTAAATTACCCAAATTATACTAATTAAGGCAACCACTAATTTTCCTCATTTTTCCTTTTTTCCCTTTTTCTTTTTCTCTCCCTCCTTTTTCCTTTGTCTTTCTTTCCCCTTCTCTTCCTTATGCATTCCCCGACTGGGCCGGCCTGCTAGGCCCTGCGCAGCCCAGCTCCCTTTTTCCTCCCCGCCAGCGTTGGGCCTCGCCCGGCCCAACTTCCTCCTTCCTTTCCTTCTTTTCGCCGCGGCCCAGCGAGCCCGGCCGCCCTTGGGTCAAGACGCCGCGTTTCGACTCTGAAGTCGCGAAAACGCCGCGTCGAGATAAGAAAATAAGTAACCGTTGCCAGACCAACTCAAACGCCGCGTCTTGCCCGAAGATAGATCAAAACGCCGCGTTTCATTTAAGGGAAAATAAACCGCCACGCCCGGCCGGTTTCTCCCTTCCTTTTCTTTCCCCTGGACCGCCGGTCCAGCCCGCCTTTCTTCTTCTTCTTCTTCCTCCTCGTGCCGGCGCCGATTTCCACCTGCAACACGCAAGCCTCGCCGGAGACGCAAAGCCTGCCATGGCGGCTCCAGCTCCGGTCGTTTCGCCTCCTCTCCCCGACTGGGTTCCCCTAGATGTGACCAATCCTCGCAATCTTCTCCCACACGAAAGTTCTCCTCCCTTTTTCAGGCAATTATGGCCTGAAAAATTCAGGCCTTGCGCCGGCCACCCACGCCGGAAAAAGGCTACCCTAATCCTAACCCCTAACTTCCCACTTGATTCTTGTCATTTTCCGTCCAAATTATCCTATAAATAGCCCTCCTTACTACCGTAATCGGGTTCGAAAACTGGGCACCCGATCGGAGCAAAGCCGCGCGCCGCCCCGACTTCAGACGGCCTTTGCTCCGCCGACAGCCACCCCCACTGCCTTCCATTGCCACCACGGTCCTCCCTGCACGTCCCTCTACGCAACCAACTCCCTTTGACTCCCTGCTCTGCGCCGCACGTGCCGCCCTGGCCGTGCGAAAAGCCTTCCCCAATCGACCCCCTTCCAGCCCTGCGCCACCTTCGCACCGCCGCCACCGGTTGTGCCGCCGCCCACAGCACCGCCACTACCCCCCAAAACAACCATGGGTTCTCTCTCTACCACCCTATACCTCCCATTTCTCCTGGTTTTGCCTTCCCTAGCTTCCACCTCCATTTTTCCCCCTCTCTTCCCTTCCTCCACCACCACCGCGCCGCCGCCTCTGCCGTCGCGCTGCCGCCGCCGCTGCCACCACCCCAGTCAGGTTGCCAACACCTCAACCCTAAAGCTTCAACAATAATTAAAAATAAATAAATAAAATTGATTAATGATTTAATCCTATTAACTATTATTAATAGTATTATTATGATTAATATTAACATTATCCTTATTATTACTAACCTAGTATTATCATTATCATTATTATTATTATCATTATTAGTATTATTATTATTATTATTATTATTATTTCATTAATATTATTATCATTATTATTATGATTATTATTACTATTATTATTATTATTAGTGCTATTATTATTATTAATATTATTATAAGCATTACTATCATTATTATTACTCCTATTATTCTTACCATTGTTATTATCTTACTATTAGTGTTATTATTGTTATTAATATTATTATTATCATTATTACTATTATCATCATTATTATTATTATTATTATTATTATTATTATTATTATTATTATTTCTATTACTATTATTATCATTAACTGTATAATTATTATTATCATTATTATCCTTATTATTATATCATTATTATTATTATTGTCTTTGTTATTATTTTGTTGTTATTGTATTGATTACTACTATCATTATTATCCTTAACGTCATACTTTGATATTAGTACCTTAGTATTTTGTTATGCTTAGTATTGCCACAACTATTATATTATTAGTATTATTATTGCTGTGATTATTATTATTGTTATTTTTATTATTATTTTTATTTCTATTATTGTTATTATTGTTACCATCATTATTGCTATCATCACTATTATTCTTACTATGATTAATACTTGTGTTATTATGTTTATTTTCTCACTATTATTATTATCGCTAATATTCCTGTAATGTTATTTCTAGTGCTCTTACCGTCATTCATATTATTACTACTATTATTGATTGTTAATATTAATATTATTATTTTTGGCTATTATTATTTTGTTATTATTATTATTATTATTATTGATGTTATTATTATTGTTGCTATTATTAATACTATTATTGTCGTTATTATTATTGGTACCATTATGGTCGTTACTCTTATCATTATTATTATTATTGCTATTAGTATTTTCATTACTACTACTCCTTCTGCTATTATTATTATTATTATTATTATTATTATTATTTATTATTATTATTATTATTATTATTGTTATCATTATTATTATTATTATTTGATACTGTCATTATTTTATTATATTGGTAATATTACTCGCTAACGCCATTATAATTTCGATTGTTATTAATATCATTATTATCATTATAGCCATTATTATTCTTACTATGAGTATTATTATTATAAGTGGTATCCTTATTATTGTTAGTATTCTTAGTGATTACTTTTACTAATATCGAGACCCTCACCTTGGTATTTGATTTCTAAAATCTACTTAATTAGTGATAATCCGTATAAGCTATCATAAGAGTAGTAATAACCTAATCCTTTTTAATTATAAACCCCATTTTTTTTATAGTAGCCTTGGTTTTAGGCCATGATAGGGGTAAGATAGGAATTTTGATAATTCTGGTAGAGGGAGATTAACCCTAAGTATTTCCCCTCTTATAGGTGAACCGGGTCAAACCCTAGGAGGTGTAGGAGCGTGCTCCAAGCCCGGCGCCGATTTAGGTAAGGACGTAACTAAGGCCACTTGGGTGTATTGCATATTTTACCTGTCTTGTATGCTTGTGTTGTTGTATGCTATAAATTGTATATTATCTGTGTATTGTGTAGCGCAGCATGGAACCGAGGTACGTTCTCGTGCTCTCGCCTGTGTGTATTAGTATGTTGTGGTGCAAGTATGGTGTGATGTGATGTGACATGTTGTGATGTGACCCCTACGACATGCATGCTAGGTTTTGTGAGGAAGTGTTGTGAAGTGGGAACTTGAAAAAGAAAGATAAGCGATTAAGATAACTAAAGGGAAGTACGTCGGTTAACATAGGTATGGACGATTTAAGGAACTCATAAATTGTGAGATGATGAGGGAGAGGGGAAAACAAATAAATAAAAGCAGGGGAATAAAAATAAGGTTGCATGGGGGAAACTAGGGTTTGATGGAAATGATAGAGTTGACATGGGGGGGAAATGATAGGGCTTGCATGGGGAAGTTAACGTCCGCATGGAGACGAACCTTACGTATGAAAAGATACCTTGGGATGTGAGGGAGTCAGTGGAAGGTCCATTTGGGAGTCTGGAGGCTCGAGGCGAAATATAGTACGTAGGGTCTTATAAGGCACCCGATTAGGGTTTTGGGAAGAATTAGTAATATGAAAAAGGTGAAAGGAAAATGGTTAAGGGTGAGAGAGGTGCGGGTTGAGAGTGAGGGTTTTGTTATAATGAATAACTATGGAAGTTTGAGAGAGAAGGAATATTGGGAGGATGGGAGAGGTTACCTTTGGGAAGAGAAAGGTATTAAAGTTGATGGAAAACTAGCGTTTTGGGGTCACAGGTAGAATCGATGGGTAAAGCGATGTGATTTGGGGATGGACCAGAATGAGATGAGGTGTCGAGGATAACTGAATTAACGGTAGTGAAGTAAGAGGAGGTTGGACCACATAGGTCCAGCTAGGGTTTCAAGGGAAACCCTTGAGACTAGTGACAGATGGGGTCCGATATCACGAGGTGTTGCGTGTATAGCGGGGAATTGGACATCGAGGTGCGATAAGGGGTGCACGAGTTCCAAGATATGGGACGGGCCCTCTTGGGAGGATGATTGTTAGCCATGCATGTCAAGGGTAAAACACTTTCTAATAAGATACGTTAAAATACTAATCACTTAAAGAGAAAGATGCTGAGCCGGGGCCCAGACCGGTCCACCGGCGAATAATAGTGGCCAGGAGCCGGGGTGCCCTGGAGACCGTGCCACCGGCGAACAATAGTGGTCGGGAGCATTTTGCCCTGTATGATTTCCGGTCCACCGGCTATAATAGTGGGGGTTACCGTGCTCAGCAAACCAAACATAAAATTGATAAGACATGGGAAAGATACTAAATACTTACAGTGGAACACCATGTGGGTCGGGGCCAGACCGGTCCACCGGCGAATAATAGTGGCCAGGAGCGTTTTGCCCTGGAGACCGAGCCACCGGCGAACAATAGTGGCCAGGAGTGTTCTGCCCTGTACATATCTCCGGTCCACCGGCTATAATAGTGGGGTTCCCGCATTCACGTGGATTGATAAAGATTATGTGTGAAATGGACATATTATTATTAACGAGAATAATGTATAAGTCACCAGAAAGTGCTCAGAACTTATCTTGTTGTTATTGCATGTGCCGTATATGATTGTGTATGCAGACTACGTGGCATGATTGTATGTTTGGCCCTAGCGCCTACGCCCTTACTCAGTACTGGACCCGTACTGATACTATGCTGGTTGAATGGGTCCTGTGATGATCCACCAATGGTGGGGAGCAGACCTTTGATGCAGGGTTTGGTCGGTTGCTATTGGGGTGGAAGGTTGACTTGAGTGAGTAAGTGGTCCGGATATTTACCCTTTTGGAATTTGTTTTGTTTAATCAAATTCGTCTTGGAAGTCTCAAGTTTTATACTTAAATTTTCAAAGGTTTTATCGTACTTTGTTATTCCGTGTTTAAGGAACTGTGATATATGGGTTTTTAAAATTGTATTTCGGAATGTACCTTTCTACCTTCGCACTCTGATTTTGTAGAACTCGTGTTTTATGAATGATTTGTCTCGGTTTTATTCTTTCTAGCCTTAGCACTCAGTATCGGGTCGGTAGCTATGGACCGATCTGGTACTAAGTGTGGCGGTAATGCCCCCGAGTTTACGGTTTTAATTCTCTTGCTTCCGCTAAAACTTTTGATTTAAACGAAATTTTTTAGTAGTAAATTTGGGGGTGTTACATCCTCTACCTTCCCCTGCCTTTCTTTTCCTCTTTCTCCCTCTCCTCCTCTCTCTTTCTTTTTCTTCCCCATTTGGCCGCCACCACCGCCACTGTGCACCGCCACATTTGGCTGTGCCACCACCTCCATTCTATCCCTTTCCTTCTGGGCAACTCAAAACACCCCAACTCCCACCTTAATTCTCCCTATCTTTTTCCCAGCATGCAACTTTTACCCTTTTCTTTCCTTTTTCTAGCCACCGCCTCCGCCGCCGTGCACCACCGCCGGTGTCGCCTATCCCCACCAGCCTAAGGTTGAACCCTAAATCCTCTGAACCCTTCTCCCTATTTTTATAAGCCTTAATTTAATTTATTTCATTTATTTAAATATAAATACTATTATTATTATTATTAATATTTATATTTTTAATATGAATTATTATTATTAGTATTAATGTTTTGATTATTATTTCTGTGGAGGGCTGAAGCCCTATTGTATTTTTATTTTTCGATTTTATTATTATTATTAGTGTTGTTTCTAATATTATTATTATTAATATGTGTTTATTATTATAATTATTAATTTTTATTATTACTATTTCAAATTACGATTATTATTAGTTCATTATTAGTATTACAATTACTTTACTATTAGTTTTTCTATTATTATTATTATTATTACTATTTCATTATTATTATTAAATTTTGTTATTTATTCCACTAATGCTATTATTAGTATTATTTTAATAAAGGGGCCGAAGCCTTCATTTTACTTTGTTTTTGAATAATATCCTTATTATTATTATTATTATTATTATTATTATTATTATTGTTGTTGTTGTTGTTGTTGTTGTTGTTGTTGTTGTTATTTATATTCTCATTGATATTATTTTTAGTATCTTTGCTATTATTATTTTAGTATCATTATTATTATTAGGTTACAGTCTTTAACCCTATATTATGAACTTTTATAATATTTCTATTATTTCTATATCTTTAGCAAAGTTAGAATTTTGTTAATGTTATTTTATTAGTATGTTACTATTTGGTTAAAGCCCTAAGGAGGCGTAAGAGCATGCTCCAAGACCGGTATCATTTCAGGTAAAGGTGTTACTAAGGCCTTTTGTGTGCTTATATGCATTATGTGCTTCATATGCTATGCATGATATGTTTATCATTATTAATTATTTTGTATATGGTATGACGTGGAGTTGAAGTATATTTTTGTATGGCATGTGTACTATGTGTATGTGATGATATGTGTTGTGACCCTATAAGACATGCATGAGAGGATGTTGATGTGGTTTGTGTGGGAGAAATGATGAAAAAGGAGGATGGGGAAAGAGGTTGACTAAGGGAGGTGAGTTAACCTAATTATTTTAATGATTCATGAGTGGAAGAATAAAATGGAGAATTTTAGGGTTTCGTGTGGGGGAATCTAATTTCTGATTTAATGGTTTTGCGTGGGAGAATATAATTTATGGTTTTACATGTGGGAATCTGATTTATGGTTTTGTATGGGAGAATCCAATTTATGGTGTTAAATGGGAGAATATACTTTATGGTTTTATATGGGAGAATCTAATTTATGATTTTGTGTGGGAGAGTTTAATTTATGGTTTTGTATGAGAGAATCTAATTTATGGTTTGGATGATTTTGTATGGGAGAATGTAATATATGATGTTATAAAGGACAATCTAATTTATGCTTTATACGGGAGATTCTAATTTATGATTTTATGTGGAAGAATCTAACTTAAGGTCTTGTATGGGAGAATCTAAATTGTGATTATGAAAGGGGAGAATCTAATCAATTGTATTATATGGACAAATCTTTGGGTTTTCTATGGTTTAAATCTAGGGTTTGGTATGGATAGATCTTTAGTTTTGTGTGGATTGAATTTAGGGTTTTGTATAACGGAATCATGGTTTGTATGGTAGTATTAATAGTTGCATGGTGGTATTAATGGTTGTATGGTGGTATTAGGGTTTGCGTGGTGGAGTTAGGGTTTTGCATGGGAATTAATGATTGCATGGGATGGGTAAAGTTTGCATGGGAGTGAAGTTTATGTATGAAAGGTTGATTTGGGATGTAAGGAAGGTAATGCAAGTATTATTTGGGTATTGAACTATGTTGGAAGGAAAATAGTATGTGGAGCATTATAAGGGTACGAAGGAGACCGAATTAGGGTTTGGAGTAATGAACTCTTGGCTGTTGTGATTAAATAGGGTTGGAGTGGCTAATTATGATTTGTTATGGTTAATTAAGGTTTGGAATGGCTAATTATGGTTGTTATAGTTAAATAGGGTTTGGAGTGGTTAACTATGGTTTGTTTTGGTTGGTTTGGGTTGTTGTGGCTGCTTAGAGTTTTTGGGTTATCATGTGTATTTGGTAATTAGAGTATAATTATAATTGTGGAATTTTATGATTTGTGATGTGTGAAGTGTAAAGGGAATGATTCATGCATGTCCAAGGTGAAAGCTTTTGAATAAGACACTTAAAATATTAATAACTTAAAGTAGAAGATATTGAGACGGGACCAGCCGATCCACCGATCAGGAATAGTGGTTAGGGTTTTACCCTATGTGTGACCGATCCACCGTAATAATAGTGGTTAGGGTTTTACCCTATATGTGACTGATCTACTGGTTATAATAGTGGTTAGGACATGATGTCCTATATGTGACCGGCCCACCTGGGGATCTCGATCTCAATGAAAATAAACCAAGGTTTTGCTAAGGCAAATAAAAGCCACTAATTACTTACAGTGGAACACCATGCAAGCAGAAACCGAACCGATCCACTGGTTAGGAATAGTGGTTAGGGTTTTTACCATATATGTGACCGATCTTGTAACACCCCAAAATTCACTAATTTTTTTTTTCTTAAAGCGGAAGCAATTAAAATAAAATCACTTAAAACCGGTGAATTTTGGGAATGTTACCGCCACACTTAGTACCAAACCGGTTCTCTCCGACCGTTTCAGTACCAAGTGCTAAGGCTAAAGAAAGGAATAACAATCATTTATAAATCAAGACAACCTAAAGCAATAAACGGTTGTAACACCAAAATCAGAGTACGCGTAAATAAATGTAATCCATTTCTAAAAGAGAATTAAACTCACAACTAATAAAAGGTTCATTTAAAAGACTCAATCGAGTAATAAATCATAGGCGGTAAATTCAATACACCAGAAATAACATAATCAAATAAAATTTCGTGAAGAGAAAAGAGGGCCATGAAAATCTCGAACTTGAACCAAATCACTCAGCCCCGACTGATGTTTCGCCCACCTGCACATGTTCAGAAGGGCACACTACTCGTGGGAATGAGCAGCACCCATAAAAAGGGTGATCAGTACGCTACGTACTGAGTAAGGTAATCGAGCACTAAGGCTACACATAAACTCATAAAACCATGCATAAGAATAAAAGATCATAAAGACCATCATCATATCATCATATCGACCAATCATTCAGGTACATACATAAAGGCCCAATAATAGTCCAAATTAATTATTTAATTAATCTCGTATCGGGAATCATGTCACACCATAATTTTATTCAATTCCATACGATTAAGGGAACCCCACTATTTTTGCCGGTGGATCGGTCGCGAGGGAAACATTCCCTGCCACTATTTTAGCCGGTGGATCGGTTGCGAGGGTAACATACCCTGCCACTATTATAGCCGGTGGATCGGTTGGCCCCTTCTCGTACAGTGTTCCACTTTAAATGATTAGTGTCTTCCCATATCTTTCAACACATAACGTTTTGTTTTGTTGAGCTCGGGATCCTCCACTATTATAGCCGGTGGATCGATCGCGAGGGTACATGCCCTGCCACTATTATAGCCGATGGATCGGTCGCGAGGAAAAATATTCCCTGCCACTATTATGCCGGTGGATCGGTCTGGGCCCGTCTCAACATCTTCCACTTTACGTGGTTAATGTATTAAGTATCTTATTCAAAGGCTTTCACCATGCATAAGCATGAATCATAAATCATGAATTCCACATTCATCATCATACTTTCTTCACCAATCACACACGTGCTACCACCAAACCCTAGACATGCATGTATCGCTCCCTTTACACTTATCCTCCAATTCTACTTCACATATCACTCTAGGGTTTTATCCCAAAACCCTAATTTAGGCCTTAACATCCCCTCTTACTCCACCTCACATCACCCAAATCATTTTAACACTCCACACATCACAAATCATCGATTCCATTCTCATAATCACACCTTATTCACCAAAAACACATGCTACAACAAAACCTTAAGTAGTCACATCAAACCCTAATCAACCACCACAAACCATAATTAACCACTCCAAACCTTATTTAACCGTAACAACCATACTTAGCCATTCCAAACCTTAATTAATCGTCACAATTCACAATTAGCCACTCCAAACCCTAGTTTCATCTCCTACGTACCCAGATAATGTTCCACATATTATTTTCCATCCAAAGTGTTTAACTACCCAAACAATGCTTACACTACCTTCCTTACATCCCAATTTAACTTTTCATACGTAAATTTCATACCCATGCATACATTAATATCCCCATGCAAACCTTCGAACCTTTTTCATGCAAATCCTAAAATTCCATGTGAAACCCTAATTTCAACCATGCAAACCCAAGATTTGTCCACATAATACAATTGATTAGATTCTCCCCTTTCATAACCACAATTTAGATTTCCCCATACAAAACCATAAGTTAGATTCTCCCACATAAATTCATAATTTAGAATCTCCCAAGAAACTATAAATTGGATTCCCCCAACAAATCATAAATTAAATTCCCCCAATCAAGTCATAAATTAGATCATCCCATATAATATCATAATTTATATTCTCCCAAATAACCTCATAAATTAGATTCTCCCATACAAACTATAAATTATATTCCTTTCCATAAAACCATCCATTAGATTATTCCTTATAAAAACCACAAAATTAGGTCAACTTACCTCCCTTAGTCAACTTCTTTCCCCATCTTTATTTTTCATCCTTTTTCCCCACACAACCACATCGACATTCTCACATGCATGTCTTTTACGGTCACATGCAAACACATATTATTCCATACACATAGTACACAAGTCATCTAGCAACACAAAAGCATGCTTGGACTCCATGCCATACCAAATATGTAATAATTACAATAATAACATAGGATGCATAACACATAAGGGACACAATGCATATTAGCATCCAAAAGCCTTCACACCCCTTACCTAAAACGACACCGGTCTTGGAGCACGCTCCTACGCCTCCCTAGGGCTTTGACCAAATAAACTCATACTAATAAAATAACTTTAACAAAATTCTAACTTTCATAAAAACATAAAAATAATAGAGATATATAACCCTCAATAATATAGGGTTAAAGAATTTACCCTAATAATAATAATAATACTAATATAATAATATTAAGGGTAATAAAACTAATATCCATGAGAATATAAATAATAAAAATAATAATATTAATAATAACCATAATAACATTAATAACAATACTAATGGTAAAATATTTGCATTAATAATAATAATGATAATAATAATAATAATAATAATAATAATAATAATAATAACAACAACAACATATAAGTTTTCAAATAACTAATGACTTACCATTTATTTAATATTAATAATAAAATTAATAACATGTATAATAATATTGAAATAATAAAGGTAATAATATTATTATTATTAATGGTTATAAGAACAATAGAATAATAATACTCAAATAAATAAGTGCAAAAGTTAATACAAAATTAGGGCCTAATATTTTCCAGAATAAATAATAAAATGTTAATAATAATTATTCTAATAATTATAATACTAATAATAATAAGAAGAATGATAATAATCCCATAATAATTCAATTAATAACTTAAACTTCAAAACTAACAATAAAATTATTTTATCACCAATCTCCATCCTGCAATTACAATTCAACATAAATTTTACATCAAATATTAATAAAACATATTAAAAATATAAATACGAAGAATAATATTAATGGTCTTTATATGCAATTAATTGAAATAAATTAAATCAAGGCTTATAATAAAATGGAAATTGGTTGAGAGGGTCTAGGGTTCAACCTTAAGCTGGTGGGGGTAGGCGGCACCGGCGGTGGTTCACGGCGGCGGCGGCGGCGGCGGCCGGAAAAATAGAAAAACAAAGAGAAAGATGGATGTTGGGAAAAAGATAGGGAGAATTGAGGTGGTATAAGAGGTGTTTATTGTTGCCCAGGAGGAGAGGGAGAAAATGATGGTGGTGGTGCAGCCATAGGTGGCGGCGCACGGCGGCGGAAGGCGGTTTAAGGCTTCGGGGTCAATATTCCGGCGAGAACAAGCAGCCAACTTGGCACGGCTATGGAGGCTCGTGCAAGAAGAATCGAGAGGTGAAAATGGTTTAGTTAATTAGAGTAACTTTCAGGGAAGAAAATGAAATGTTTCGGTGGCGCTGATGTTGGCTAAAGGCGGAGAAATGTGCGTCTAAAGTGTCGGTGGTGGCAGCCTTCGTTGAGGATTTTCGGGGAAGAAAATCTCCCACAACTCCTACCATGAGGCTATTTATAGATTTAAGATGGTAAAATAGGGTTTTGGGGGTTGGCAGGAAGCTAGAGGGTGCGAGAATTTGGGCAGCCGGCGGTGGAAAACGATCGGGTATCGTTTGGTATATTTCGAAATTTCGCGAGGCTGGGGAGAGGAAACGAGTGAGGGATAACGTCAAGTAATTATGAAAATTTATTTCTGGAGTTAATAGGAAGGTAAAGAGATAATAAACGGCCGGTATTATTCACCGTAGCCGGAGAAGCCATTAATGGGGTCGAAAGGTGCAGCAGCGTCGACGGAGGAGGAAGGAGGAAGAAGGAAGAAGGAAGGGAGGCGGCCGGTCGGCCGGGGAAAGAAAGAAAAGGGGAGAACCGGGCCTGTTCGCGCGCGGTCGAGGAGGCGTTAAATGAAACGACGAGCTTCAGCTAAAACGAAGTTAAAACGCGACGCGGCATGGGGCGGAAGAAGGGCGACGGGCGCGAGGGGTAACATATTAAATGGAACGACGAGTTTCGGCGACAAACGGAACAAAACGCGGCGTTGAGACGGCAGAAGAAACAGCCGCACGGGCGCGGGCTGGGCCGAAGGAAAGAAAGAAAGGTCGAGAAAGAATTGGGCCGCGGCGCCAGGCCCAATCCGGCGAAAAAAAGGAAAAGAGAAAATAGGGGTTGACATAATTAAATTAATTTGGGTATTTGGGTTATTTTCAAATAATAATATTTAAATAAAATAATATTTAAAACCCCTTTTTAGGTTAAATTAGGATTTTTGAAAGATTTTTCCATAAATTCCATTTTAATTAGCAAGACACCCTAAATTCCTCCAATTAAATTATTTATAAATTTATTATTAAATTAAAACTATTTTCTCATTCTTATTTTAAATAAAATAATTTATTTAATTAATTTCCAAAATAACATATTTAATTATCCAGAATACCAAAATTTCTCTAATAAAAATACTTACAAAATTCTTCTTAATTTTTCCTAATGAATTCCTTTTTATTTTAATAAAATTAACTTATTTAAATAATTTTTCTAATAAACTATCATTTAAATATAATTTATAAAATTAGAAATTTTTGGGGCATTTCAGATCTACCGGTTATAATAGTGGTTAGGGTTTGACCCTATTTGTGACCGATCCACCGGTAATAATAGTGGTTGGGGCATGATGCTCCATGTGTGACCGACCCGCCAGTTATAATAGTGGAGTGTTCCTGTACTCACATGGATGTGATAAAAGGCATGGTGTGAATCGAATTCTGATAAGAAATTAATTAAATGATTAATCCGGATTATAATTGGGCCTTTATGTATGTACCCGAATGATTGGTCGATATTATGATATGATGATGGTCTTTATGTTCTTTTATTATCCTGTATGATTTTATGTGCTTATGTGTTGGTCTTAGTGCTCGATTACCTTACTCAGTACGTAGCGTACTGATCACCCTTTTCATGGGTGTTGCTCATTCCCACGAGTAGTATGTCCTTCTAACTTTGTGTAGGTGGGCGAGACATCAGTTGGGGCTGTGTGTTGAGCATGTTTTGGCTCAAGTTCGAGAGTAGTATGGCCGGATCCACTCTTCTTGATATCTTATTTATTTCTATTATTTCTTCTTGTATCAGATTTACCCTGTTTGATCTTTTACCTCATATTAAATATTTGAAGGAAACCTTTTATCGATTGTAAGAATATTCCTTCTGAAGACTTTTAATTTTGCACTCTGATTTCTATTTGATTCATGATTTTTTATGCACACTTTGATTTTTATGTACGATCTTTTGAGTTCTTTTATGAACTATTGGTTTGAGTTTTATGTAAATCTTCTCTTAGCCTTAGCACTTGGTACTAAACGGTTGGAGAGAATCGGTTTGGTACTAAGTGTGGCGGTAACATCCCCAGAATTCACAGGTTTTAAGTATTTATATTTTAATTCCTTATGCTTTTAAAAAAAATTAGTGAATTTTGGGATATCACAGTCCTCTCAAGGATTCTCATTGTTTTATTAATGACTTGTGTTTGATGTTAACACTGTTTAGACTTACCACTTAGTATTGGAATGGTAGGAGTGAACCGGTATGGTACTAAGTATGGCGGTAATACCCCCAAAATTTACAATATTGTTATTTCACTTCTGTTAAAACTTTTTATTAAAATAAAATTTTTCAGTAGTAAATTTTGGGGGTGTTACAAATTATCCGGAAATTAGTGAATGATGCAAATGGAATTAAATAGAATGAATAGTGGTGTATAAGTGAATATGGCATAATAATTTTTTTGAGCATCTAATGCAAATCTAACTATAATTCATGAATTTCATTATCTTCTATGTTCTTCAATGATGGCATAATTCTATGCAACAACATGTTCTTCCATTGATGGCATAATTCTACTATAATAATATATTCTTTTATGAGTTCATGCTTAATAAAGATTGTATGTTTTTATATGGGATATGCATTCATCTTGGGTCATATTCTCCTATTATTCGTGTTAGTCTGCATATATTATTGTTTTATTTTCCATGATCTTATATGAGAGCATGTCCTTCAAGTTCTATCAGTTATGGAAAGTATACGAATCTACATGCATATGCTATTGCTATAAGTTGGTTTTTACTCCATACGCCATCATCTATCTCTTCATTTGTGTATAGATAAAACCTATCTAATAAATCCTAAAATAAAAATTAAACTAAAAATCCTTGCTGATAAAGTCAGTGAAAAAACCTATAAAATCATTGTTAATAATTTAGTGAAAAACCAATGAGATAAACCTAGATTCCAAAATCTTAACTAAATAATAAAAAATATATAAATGTTTATTTGTAACACCAAATTGACTTTTCAGCACAACAACTTAACTTTCAAAATATTTACAGATAATTAAATACGTTTTTTTATGTTGTAGTAGATTTATGCCATCATAAAAGAACATGGAAAATAATGAAATTCTTGAATAATAGTTGGATTTGCATTACATGCTCACACAATGTATCATGGCATATTCACTTAAACACCTTTACTCTCTTTAATTAATACCATTTATATCATTCATTGATTTCCATATAATTATTCCATGTTAGTTCATGGAAGCACTTGTTGACCAATTCCAATAAAAAGTATTACATCACACATGCCAATTCACATTATTACTCATTTCCTTATATATGATGTCATAGTTTACTTATTTCACTTACTCCATTTATTTTAATTATCCATTTCAAATACATAGTATTTATCACAACTAAAACATAATATTATCCATATCTAAAATATAATATTATTGGCATCCAAGGCATGGCGGCTAAGGATCCCAGAACAACACGATGATTTTAAAGTATGATCTTGATTTTAACTCTTTTGTGCCTCCCCCCCTCTCATTCCTTGTGAGCATTTTTCTTTCCATTCTTCTGCTTTATATTTCTATGGCCTAATCATTGAGAACAATGACTCTTCTAGGCATGGGGAGGTACCATCTTTATTTTGTTTATTGTTTGTTCATTTTTATCATTTTTTCTTTTACTATGTTATATTATTTTGTCTCTTTTTAAGTCATTTTTTTCTTCTTTTGTAGTGCACTTTGCAATTTTTTAAGTGAAATTCTCTTATTTATATTTTACAAAAAAAAACAAGGGAAACAAAAAATAATGAAGAAATCCAAATTTTAGGAGATAACACGTTGGGAATAGACCATGAAAGATATCTCTAATAAATATCCATCATGTTTATGGTAGTCAGGAATATTTTTTTTTTCTACAAAAAATAACATGCTTATGGAAAAGAGAAAAATGATTTGTAATTTTTTGGTTGCATCTCACTATTGAATAATTTGAGCATTAAAATTTTATAGTCATTAAAAACATTAGGCCTGATCAGAACAAAAATTGGTGAGCTTTTGAGCCTTAATGATGGATATAATTTTTTATGCAGTACACTTTTCTTTCTTGTGGGATATTCTCTTATAGTGTGTGAAACTAGAACATGTCATTATTCTCTTCAAGGTTTCATGAAAATTTTACATACATTAAGCTGATAGAGGCATACATTCTCTTCTTATTAACTACTTAGCCAAATAGCCCACCTGTTACAATTTTTTCTTTCCATAACCTCATTAAGCATTTAGGCCTATTTTCTCGATGTTCAACCTACATACAGAGCTGATTATTCGTACCATATCTTGCCTCTTAGTTTATGGCTAGTGTAGCATAATTTGGTAATAAAGCTATTGATGTGGTTAAAACTCTAAGCCTGAGGGTGTGTTATTATTGTTTCATGAGTAGTAACTTGTACTATTTCAAAAAGAAGAAGAAGAAAGAAAAAAAGACACTTGAGGTACCAATATGGAAAGGAGGTGATGGTTGGAAGTAGAAAATTCATTGGAGAAAAGGTGAAGTTTTAAAATCACAAAGAGTTTGAATTGTGAAAGTTTTGTGCTTCACTTGTGATAAACATTGCACCGCAATCCTAGAATTTATCCTACCTTCGACCCTAGCCTTTTAGAACCAAATAAAAGACCTCTTGATTTTTTCATGTTATAATTTATAAGTATTGGTGAATAGAGAAGAATGATAAGATTATGGACAATCATTATCATCGGCAGAATTTTTAGGGAAAAAACTCGAGACACATGAGAATTGAGTGCTTCCACATGCTTAAAGTGAGGATCTATTGGCCTTATTATTCATATTTTCTTATGTTGATGACTTAAAAATTACATTGGGATGGTGACTTGGTTTTGTGATGTATGAGACCAAAAATGAGTTTGAAAATGATTTTCTACATGTTTAATTGCTACTTTTTAGAGTCTCAATGAAACATGTGCTTTTGATATGTCAATTATCTATTATCTCTTGTTGTCTGTTTCAAGGAGGAATCTTATGTTGATTGATAACTAGGACTTCTCATACTTTTTGTGGTTGTGTTGCTTGAGGCAAGCAACAGTTCAAGCATAGGGGAATTTGATAGGTGTCTATGTTATGGAAATATTTGATGTATCTTGACCTAAATTTCTATATTTGTTATGATAATTCTACCCTTGTCCTTGAGTTTTCTTTATTGGCCTTGTTTTGTAATAAATGATGAAATCAAACGATTTAGGTAAGGAACTAACCAAAAAGAGCACCGTATGAGGAGCAAAGCTTAGAGTCAAGATTATTTGGATACACCATTTTGAGATACCCTAAAAGAGAAATAATGTGTTAAAAAATCAAGACAGTCAATAAAGTAACAATAAATATAAGTTCCCTATATTTATTAAATATGAGTAGTATTTCTTTATTTTTCCTCCCACATGCTTCATTTACTCATATCACACGCATATATTTAGGGGACAAATATGGGTACCCCGTATTTACTAATATAGACCATATTTTTGCCAAAATCTTATATCTATTTAACACGACCTTCTGCCTATGTATACGACAAATCTTAGGTCCATTGAGATCATATCGGTTACCACACTGACTTGACACTTGGCCTCATTCTAGATAATCACCTTTAGGCACCTACTTGAAGGAACTCTTACCACACTGCCTAAGCCTTAACCTTACTGAAAAATACAGGGCTTCTAACCCCTAAGCTAACTAGTATGCTAGTAACACTAACTTGTGATAGATTTTGAGCCTGTTAGTGTTGTTGAATCGATCCAATGCTTTGAGCTTGAGACTAGTTTCTCTTAACACGGCCATCTCCAACATGATACTCATAAGCCCTGTATCCCATCATACTACAACTATGGCAAGTCACCTTATTATCCTCATAATCCACCCCCGGATGATCTGCTCCACAGAGCTTGCAATGGTTATGCCTCTCCACAAAATCTCCTATATGATTTCCTCCAAATTGGAGTGCTGACCCCATACTCCTACCATACCTAGGTAGCATGCTGCCTCTAGAGTAATCTTCCTAGCATTAGGATACTAGTGTCTCTCTAACTTCCTCTTACCCCCCAACTGGACACTCGTAGTCTGAATAGCCTAAGAAGCCTCTAAGGCCTGCTCGTACTTCCCAACCATGTCTAGCAAGCCAAATCTAATAAAAAACTCTTGGTACCCCTAGGCCAATCTTGAAGCGATTGACCTACATCGCCTTGCTTTCCCCTACCTTAAGAGTGAACAAGACCAAGTCCATGAACCTCATATAGTACTCCTCCATCAACATGCTCTCCTGCCCGAGCACCATTAACTTATCATACTTCCTTATATGGAGATGAATGGAGTAGAACTTGGCTCAAAGAACCTATAAGAATAGCCCCCAAGTAGTAGGCTCTCTACCTCTATGATGGATGCTCCTCCACCATATGTCGTACATCCCCTTGGGTAATATACATCCATGTCGACCCTCTTTTCCAACGAGCACCCATAAGTAATAAGGGTATTCTCCATGTCTTTAACCCATCTCCCCATGATATTAGGGTCCTTAAATTCCCCCAATGCACTCGTAATGGCAGTTGATAGCCATTAACTCTTAAAGACTATGACTAATCTGAAGCAACTAATTTATTGAACATAAAGGCTTGCATAACAAATCAACACAAAAGTTATCTATATAACATTTCCAACCCACTCTCACACATAGAAATCTTTTGAGTTTGAAAGCACTTGAAGTTTTAGTCAAATGCTCAAAGTAAATGGGAAATAGTTAAGACAATCTATGGTATCAAATCAAAATGTTTAAAATTAAAACTTCAATATTAACCAGTGGTATTAGCTATTTTTTTTTAAAATGATGCAGCTTTAAAATCATTCAACATTCAACATATAGATCTGACATATTGAAGCAATAAATTGGCACACCAACATTCAACATATTGAATAAGACAATTTACCGCCTTAATGAGAGTAACATGCATGCAAGGCCATGACATAACATAGAAATCATGCTTACACAATATAATCAAATTTTCATGCTTTATCATGGTCATGTAATTCATCAGGATTGCATGCCATCTAATTTAGATAACTCATAACATATCATGCATATCATCATAATATAGATCTCAAGAATAGTAACATATAATCATTTAAGCTAGTTGTTCAACAACTCACTAGGCTCTTCTACAATCCACTTACATACTTTACCTATTAAATCCATCTTCCAATTTTACACAATCCTTTATGTTAGTTATTTATAAATCCTTATCCCTTCTGAGCAATGACCTAATTGCTACCCCATGGTCTCACATACTATGAAAGCCTATCCAAACTAGAAGACATGAAGTTAGGCTGAATCTAAGTAACAACCAATATACATAAATTATAGCCGAAGCTAAGCAAGCACCAATTGACATAAAGTCCTAACCGAAGCCAAATAAACCACCTAGGTGACCATACGCTTTAGTATCGATACCCCCTAATACATCATCAATTTCTAGAGTAGGTAGAGAACCGAGATCTACTAGGATCCTACTCGACGGTACCAATAAAATCCCAAAGGCGGACTAATCCCGAATAGCTAATTAAGGATCAAGAAATATAAACTCATGTACAACTCGATCATATTTCACTTTAAGTGATTAATGTATTATAATCTAAGATTATGTTATCAAATAGGGCCCATATAACAACTAAACCAACATATCAACATAATCATTACATCTTAACCATTATTACCCGCCAAGATATGTGGTGGGAATTCCATTAGTTCTTTGCCAAGTTTAACCAAGCCATTAAGATAATCTATTTATGCCAAGAATTTGGATTACATCATCCATTTCTAGCATCATAGCATACATGCTCTATTTTCCCCATAAAATCCTTCGAAAACCACATATTAAGAATATCATGAATTATAACTGTATTAATTCGTCCAATGGGTTAGTTAGTTCATACCAAGATGTATGTTTTCATCATTAAAGATTCATCTCATAGAATAATACCACATCTCAAACATACCAAAGTTAAAAGAAGCAAAAACGACACTATCTAGCTGAACTGGTTGAGTGGTTTAGGGTAACTAACCAATCGATTTGGCTCAACTAAATCCTAGAGTTCCTTGTTGAAACTAGTCCATCTATTGGTCAGACTAGTATACTCTTCTAAGATCGATCAATCGGTTCTGACCAACCAATTTGTGGGTTTAATTAGAGACCAACCATGATTATCGCTAAACAATTAGATAATGGGTTGTATTAATGACTCGATTGTTATAAATACTAATCGATTGGTTAAGTACCAACCAGATGATGGGTTCAAACAAAGAGCAACCCAAAGCCGCCACATACACAAGAGTCAAAGGTTTATGCTAACTAGTCGACTATGCTAGGAACCAACCAATTAAATAAACTAGTCAATCAATTTGCTCCCATTCAAACATTACATTAATTTAAAACACGATTAAGGCTCCAAAAAATCCATCCATATAAACATTGTAACATTACCATTACAAAAAATAAAGGATTACATTTGCAAATACACTCATCATTTTGCATTTATAGAGAATCAACCATATTTCTCATGAAATCATACTTTTTCTTAGAATTCTAAAATATTTTTTCATGCGTCAATAAAATACAAAAAATGTAATATATGTATACAAAGATCATAAATTTAGCAACTATGCTGGTTCACATGCTCATTCATACCATATTTTAAAGGTAAGAATGACTTACTTGAAAGCTAGCAAAATCCACATCTCAAAGTGAAACAATTAGCTGGAAGATTCTAACTTCCAAAAACCTTAATATAAGAAGTTAAAAATCATATGCCTTCATGGAATTCTTACAAATCAAGAAATATGAATTAGCAAAAAAAAAACATAATTACCACCTCTAAGAGAATCCAACAAAAAAGTTAGTTGAAAGCAAAACTCACTATTTCTTAAATCTAACTCATTCTTGCTTAAGGTTAAAATAAGAAAGGGATAAAGGAAGGATCATAAAAAGTACATGACCTAGAGTGAATGCCCCAAGTGAAGAAGAGTGGATAACATGGGTTGAAAGAAACACTAAACATTTTGGTAGCTAAGAAAAGGAAAGGGAGAGAGATGAGTACGACCTTTTATAACCAATAAATTGGTTAAGAAATGAATGAGACGGGTGCAACAGATCACAACCCTAGTTTTAGCATTTGAATTTGGACTAAATGGGCGAATTTATTAGGAATAGCTTTGATTTTCTTCCTAGAGCTCCAAATGGTGATTTCTAGAGAATGCAAATCAAGATTTTCCAAAAATAGGTTGAACAAAAGATATGAAATGGGCATATCAGCATGGGAAAAAAATCTCTCAATCATGCAAAGGTGATCTAGAACAAATCATTTATCTCAGTGTTATACAAAAGAGATAGGAAGATAAAGACAAAGGGTGAGGTCATCCTCATTTTTTATCTATCAATATTAGACCTTGAATCCATTAGGGGAAAGGAAAAGCTAGGGTAAATGCTAGAATTGGTTACAGATTACTCGACATGTAATTTAGAGATAGATTGCTAAAATCTAAAATGTTAGAAGATTTTTTTCCAGAAAAATCAAGGCTTGAAAAGTTACTATGTCGATAAACCAGTTGATTGATTTGGTCGATTAGTTAATTTTTCTATAGACAAGTTGTTCAGTTTTACAAACCAATTGATCCATTTCATCTAATTAAAACACAAAATGAAGAACAAAGACCAGTCAATTGATTCATAAAACCGGTCGACTAATACTCCAAGAAAAATAGTTTACTCAAATTTCCAATTCCTTTTCAAATCAAACCCAATATATAATTTCAAATCAAGATCAAATACTATTTAAAACTCGTTAAACACATGAATTTTATACTTAATAATAATCAAATCATGGGGTATTACAACACACCATTGATGCTGGTAAGTAACTTGTTCCCTTTCATCCATTCATTGGTTTAACAAGTCCATCGACTTGTAAAAGTTACTTCTTTTCCATTGTAGAGCAGAATGCTTAGAAACATTGATAATTGGTTTTCCCCTCTAACATATCCAAAGGAATAAAAAATTCCCACCATTTATCCTCCAAGTGGGATGTCTATAACTAGGGTGACCAAATTGAAGGTACATATTTCAATAATATATCCCTACCATATCTTCATCATTCATAACCATGTTCTAAAAATACTTTTACTTTGTTATGTGTTTAGGAAGTTGAAGGGATTGTAAGGCCCAGTCTTGAAAAATAAAAGAAAAAGGTAAAACTAAATAAGGTTATTAATACTTATTATACTGTCACCAACTCATGTTATAAGCATGTCCTTGAGTCCTATCTTCTCCCACCGTAAACATGTCTCATATTCGTTGGTTCCCATTATAAAAATGTTTTATGTCCATTGGTTCCATGTTATAAACATGTCCTTAAATACTGAGTTTTATGTTTTTCTTATAGTGGATCATCCCTTGGCTTATATTATATGGTCATTGATTCTTCACAATTTTATTTGCCTTTTCAGAGACTCCAGTCCTAATTCATTTCAAAGGCCAATCCCAAGAAAAAGGTAAGTAATTTTTGGAACCATCCCTAAAGGAACCCAAACTTCTTACCTTACCACATGATGAAGAGACTCCAATCTTGGCCTTAGCTAGAGAGACCATCATGCACGTAGAAGAATAGAGGAGTGATCATTCGGAAGAAAAAATGAGATCAACGATTCACACAAAAACAAATATATATATATATATATATATGGATATTTTCACTGAAAAAACATTAACTAACTTTATGCCCATAACCCATCTTTAAATTTCAGCTAAAATTTAAAGTTATTAATTATTGCAATATTTATTTGTTACCATCCTACTTATATATATATATATATATATATATATATGAGACATTTCTGAAGAAAAAAAATATTCACTAACTTTCATGTCTAATTTTAACCTAAAATTATAATAATTAATCTATATTTATCTATATCTATATATATATGTTATATTTTTATACATAAAAGAGAATTTCTTGTCAAATAAATATTAACTTACCTTTATACCCATAATCCATGCCTACTTATTAGCTAAAATTTAAAGTAGTGAATCCCTATAATATTTAAATATCATAATCCTACTAATTAATTAAATTATAAAAAAAATAATCAAATCCATCTAATATCAACCCACAAATACTCACATAACTTTCCATACTTCAAAATCAAGTTACTTTTCTTTCAAAGTTAACCCCAACAAATTTAAAATCTTTTAAAAAAAAGTTAAAAGAAAAAAGATATAACCTTTCTGGAATTACTATATTCATAAAAAGAGGTTCAATTATTCATTCACAACCTTCAATCTAAAATGCAAAGTCCATAATATATACTATATAATCAAATGTTTTATAGATATATTTTTAAATGGTTAAAAAAGTTATGGCCAAAAATTTAATAGAAAAAACTATCAAAAAAGTACTTTCTTTAATTAAATGCCCATTTTCTACCCTAAATTTCAGCATTAAATTACTCATCTTTCAAATTTAACCCAAATAAATTTAAAACATTTCAACTAAAAAATTTAAAATAAAAAAGGTTCCAATATTTCTCTAATCACCACATTGGTAATGCGAGATTAATTACTCATACACAACCCTTTCTATTAATTTTTTTAGTTACAATTTAAATTTGAAATTTAGAACTTATAATTTATACTATGCAATCAAGTCTATCAATCAAATCTTTTCAAATTGTAGCTACATTATTCTCTTTGTCATTTCCTATAGTTTCACTTTAAAATTTTATACACATAGTATTTAGGCCGCTCCAAATCTAAAAGTACCGAAAACCGTACATTATATTTCCCTCTCATGATACATATTTCTTTTTTAATTTAATGCTGACTTTCATTTTATTTCGATAAGCTTTGATTTATTTAAATATTTAATTTGTAAAGAAACCTCTATCGCATATTTTAAATGTTTTTTATCACATGGAGGGAAAGGAAAATAAGAGTCAATTAAGTTTTTCATGGGCAAGGAAAATCAAACTAATAATAACTATATAAAAATAACATTAATTAAAGTGGCCATTTATAAGCAAATAAATAAATTTTTTTATAATAAAGTTTTAAGTTTTTCTAATCAATTTATGATGCATAAAATGATATTAAATATTTTGTTTAAGACCAAATTAATACTCCATCCATTTATGAAAGAAAGTTTTTTTAGTTCAAAATAATTGTTTTAAAATAAAAGTTATTTTAGAAAAGTTAATAATTATTTTTCATTTTTACCCCGTACTTTTTTTCTTTTTTTATTCTATACATTGATTGACATATTATTTTTTAAAGAATGATATAATTACTATATAAAGGGTGTATTTATTACTTTTTTAAAAATTGATTTAAAAAAACTTCTTTTAGAAACGGAGGGAATATTAATTGTGATCTAATTTTCAAAATTAAATGAAATTTTATGGTGAGATACTAGTTTTAAATAATTTCCTTGTATAGTTTTGTATTTATGTAAATAGATGACCAGATTAATTTTCTATCATCTATTGGAAGGCATTGATTTTTTCTGTTACAGTATCACTGATTTTACCATAATGCATTCAACCATGCCTTTTTCTACCATATATAAATTCTATACTTGGAGGGGGGAAAATATCCATAAGTAAATCCATAACAAGCATGAAAAGGAATCGTTATAAATGTCTACTTCTCCTACCCCGACCCTGTCCCTGATGATATAGTCGTTCCATTTTGCAGCACCAACAGTATCACATTCGCTTCAGTCCTCTGCTCTTCTTCTCATTTGAGCTAACTGACTTAAGGGAGCAATGTAAGTATACTAGCACTAAATTATTGAACTGTTGCACTAACTTGTCATTAGTCACTTTTTCCTACAAATGACTCCAACAAAATTCATTATGTTTGATCATATTTAAAAATGGTGTTTGCTTGATATTCTTTTCAGCTTGGTCTTGCTGTAAGGGGCATTCTCTTTCGGTTCCAGCAGGTCCGCTAGGTAACGGGGTGGATGTGATGGTGTTCCTTTTTTGATTTGTAGCCTCTTTGGGCTTTGTTAGTCGTTGTACCCTATCTTGAGTTTCCCCCTTGATGGTGGGGAATGTGTTGTGTGCATTACCTTGCATGCATTTTCATGGATTAAAAGTTTTGAATTACCCAAAAAAAAATATATAAAAAAATACATCCACATAATTTTCAACATGGGATGGAACAACACTAACCAACCTAGCACTAGACAGTTTACTGTTTTAATACCGGCTAGCTCCTTCCAGGCCTTGCAAATAATGCTTCTTAGGAAATTATTATTTTAGAAATACTTGCTTGGAAGTATTAATTTTTAAGTTTTTTTAAATTCCGTATTTAATTAGTTGCTCTATGTGGAAATTTCTTACTACCTCTTTCTATCTAGAATCCCACCCGGATGTTGGCCATCAAAATCACAAAACCACCCACGCAGTCCTCCTCTTTGTTTCTTCGGCTACTAACAGCTAATTTTTCCATCACCTCCTTTTAGAAGTCCTCTTTCCACACGAAGTAACCTTCCACACCACATACACTGGAAGCCTTATATTTCTGTCTAATCACTTCCGACTACAACGCCTAATCAATGTTACAAGACTTCTAGTACCATTTGAACAGAAGGGTACAATTTTTGAAGGTTAAATTCTGGATTCCCGATCCCTTCATCTTCTAAGGAAGCTATTTCAAGCTCTAGTTTGCTAGACGCCTAATAATTCGTCTGTATATTCACCAAAGCAGCCTCCAAAAGAGTGATCCTCCGTCCCAAGGAAAACAAGTTCCCTCCCAAAAGATTAGTGATTTTTTTTCAATTATTTAAGCAACTTAGTGATTTGATTTGTTTGTTAATATTACAATCATTAATGTTTGTTATTATCTAATAAAAATCATGTTTCGGGCCGGTTATAGGACAATGGGTGTTGGAGGTTCATGGAATCAACAATTCACACGAACTAGCAGATAGATTGATGGAGTTGCGTTCCCACATCGCTGACATATTTAGGCTTCAAACCGTGGAACTTTTGTATCCGAGTAATGGCTTATATGGTCAGCGGTACGAACTTACTTTCTCTGCCCAATATCATATGGCACGTGCAGCTAGGGGGTCGATGTTTGTTGATATTACAATAGCCTAGCGGGAAGGAGAAGACATGATCACATGTGTGCTACGATTTTTGAGGGACAACTTCTATCTGCACGAGTTCCGCGACAGAGATGGCGTATGGAACCGGATTAAAAATGGTTTAGTACTGAGCGAGGAGTTCATGACTCTTCACTTCAAAGAAAATCACAGCTCTATTCTTTCTGCAACCGGGAACCGTGAAGTACAAACAATTAATTTTAGTTATGAATCATTTGTGGAAGCAATGTACCAACTGTCTAACCTAGGTAAAAAGGATAAAGCTTGTGCTTTTCAATACTTCATTATTGTTTTCAGCGAATCTTGGAGATTTCGGATTATTGGAGACCTGGTGATCCAAGGTATTCGTGATCGAGATAGCGTTGGGCAATACACACTATCACCGATGATGTGCGGCATGATAAATTCTTGGAGTGCCATGTCAAAAATTGTTGTTGACCCAGAAAAGCGAGATAAAACAGTGACAATTTCTTATCTTGGCATGCTTTGGGAGTTTAATTTTTATGACGCCACACGACATTTGTCTATATTACATGCTAAACAATGATGATTAGTTTGGTGATGGACGGATCCAAGTGACTAGCTCTTGTTGCTTCTCAGTTTATATTATTAGTTTTGGTTTGTAACGAGTCTATATTTATATTCCATTATTTATGTAACTTTTCGGTGATCTTCTTTAAGTTTTAAATTTATTTCTCCAATTTTATTTTACACTGTTTACCTCATGTATAATTAATCGTATTCATAAATTCTTCAAGCCTAAGATGCACATCATTTACATTGGAAAATTCCATGCACGGATTGGGTACTAAAATTCCTAAATTAGCCAACAAATTTTTTATTTATTTTAAACTTTTTTGGAGATTCCTTTCTACGCCACAAGCTCTTCGGGTTATTTTAAAATCCCTGAATTGTGCCTGGTTATAATATGAGGTATTTTGATTGATTGCAAAACATTAAAATTTCATAACTCTCTTATATACTTTATTTTAAGTTTCCAAAAAAAAAATGTTTGTGACTATAGTTTTTTCCCCCTCAACTAAGTTATCAAGCCCATTAACGCTAGCTCAAAAGACGAGAATCGAACCAAAAGACACTCAAACATGCTAGCCTTGGTCTCTAATCGGTTGGTGTAGCCATAGCCACAACACAATTTAAAACTTTTTGTCATCAGTTGTAGTACTAGTAAAAAGAATACCATTCTAGGTTGCGGATTGATAGAGATAACCTAAATTTAGCTAGCACGCAAATTATAAAAATAAAAGACTCTATATCACACAAAAATAAATAATAAGAAAAACACCAATTATGGAGGATTAAAATAGAAAATGATAAAAAAAAGAAATGAAAAAATAAATGTGGTGAATGCAAATATAACAAATGCATTAGGAAATCAATTTCTACCACTATAATAGGTTGAGATAAAACAAATAATTCATATATCTTATATTAGTCATAAGAAAGACAATGACCAAGATACACGCCAAAAATAGATCTATACACCTTATATTACTTCTCTAATTCAATTTAATACGGCAAAATACCAATATTAAATTATATTGAATTCTAGTAATATAATTGCAACAAACAACTCCTATATTTAACTAGATCCAATGTATTAAGAATAAGTGGAAGGATGATAATCTAAGTTGCCAAACTAGTACCTCAAGCATGTCGAGTTGTATTTTCTACCTTTGACCTATACTTATTTACATGTTCTACTACTCCGGTTACAATCATAAAAATATTAGGTAAATTATTATCTAATCTAACTGTAATTTAAACACATAAATTTAGCTTATTTATATAACCTCCTAACAAATATATAATCCTATATACTATCGATATGAGAAAGCCATAATGATTATATGTTTCCTAGGAGGCTATATAATTGTAATCCTACAAAATCACTAGGGTTGTGTAAAAACGGATTTTCATGTCTGATCAGATTTTTTTTTTCCGAATATCCGAACTGATCGGATATTTGATAACCTATATCTACATCTATATCCATTAGTAGCAGATATCTGAAAAATCAGATATGAATATCGAATATATCTAGTACATCCGATTATCCAAAAAATATTTATTTTTCAACAATTTTTTTTATATTTTTAACCAAAAATCTGAAAATTCGATAATTTAAATTTGAATATCCGATATCCAACATCCAAATATCCGATATCTAATATCCAAATATGGATATTTTAACTTGCTAGAATTAAATTAAAATAAACTCTAAAAATACTAATTATGGTAGAATAGTTCAAAGTCTAAAGTCCATAAAACAAATACAACATTAATCTAAAGTCCATAAATCCATAAATATAAGAAAAAAAAACATTTAACTAAATAGTTTTCCAACTAAAAAAGTCATCAATCATCATAATATCATGTCTCCAAACTTTGAAATATATGATTCATCAATATGCAATACAGGCAATAAGCCTAAAATATCTAAAAAAAGAAATAAGATAAAAATTAAAAAAATAAAACACATCAAATACTTTAAGAAAGTATCAATAAAATAGAATAAAAGAATACCAGCTTCGATGTTTTCAATATCCTCAATGATCTCTTCTACTTGATGATGATCTGAAGATGACTGTATCCAATCTTGCATACAAACTAATGCTTCTACCATTCTAGGGGTCAAAGAACTACGAAACGGATCAACAACACTGCCTCTAGTGCTAAATACAGACTCAGATACAAGTATGGGCACAGGCATAGCTAAAAGATCCGTAGCCATCAAAGCAAAAACTTCATAATTTATAGCATTATATCTCCACCAAATAAGGATATCAAAACTTGTACCAATAACAAACAAGTTATCCTCTAAATACTTATCAAAATCATTCCTTCCATGAGCTAAAGTAATCTCTGCTACCATTGTTTCTTCAAACTACCTACCAAATGGATCTCCATATTCACAAGTGACATCACTTATATTCACAGTTGAAGATGGCTTAGGGGTTGGAGAAGATGTAAGCTTAGAGGCATTAAAGGCATATAATTCTTTCAAAGCTGTATCAACCGTAGCATGCATGTCGATTTCAAGTTCAGATTCAAAATACTTATTTATTACCCAACGCACAAGTCTCATCTTCCTCCTAGGATCGAGAATCACAGTAATAAATTGCAACACATTGATATTTCTAGCACCTCCCCAATATTTATCGTATTTGAAATTCATATCCACAGCCATTGCACTTTTGTCAAAATCATCACCTTCTCTAGCAGCACTAATCATTTTCAAAATACCATAAATCTCTTGCAAATACATGTTACCCGTGACATACAAAGAACCAGATATCCTCAAAGCAGTCTCATAAAAATATTTCAAAAAAGGAAGCAACACACACACACATGATCCCAATCATCAACAACTGACATGCCCTTCAATTTGTCCATTTGAACACGATATTTCTTATCTCTTTTCATCAAATCAAAATATTTTTTAAACTTGAAAGTAGCATCCAACATACTATACGTAGAATTCCACCTAGTTTCAATGTCCAAACATAACATTCTCTTGGATTATAATTTCTCTAGCTCAACACAAGTCTTGAATTTACTCAATCTATGGGGAGATGACCTCATATATCTCACAGCATATCAAACTCTAAAAATATGATCGCTAGACTCTTTCAACTCTTCTTTCATAACAAGGCTTAATATATGAGCAATACATCTCATATGTAATAAAGATCCATTTAAAACCAACTCAGCCAACCATTGAGTCCTTCTCTCAAATAATCAATGCACTTATCATTTGAACTTGCATTATAAACTATTAAAGTTAGCACATAATCAATATTCCAATTAATTAAACATCTTTCAACAGATCTACCAACAATTCCGCCGGAATGACTGGCAATTGGACAAAAATTAATAATCTTTTTATGCAATTTCCAATTCTTATTAATAAAATGAGCTATGAAGACCATATAGCTCAAATTTTGGCAAGAAGTCCATGTATCAGTGGCAAGACAAATTCGATCCCTTTTGGTCCTCAAAATAATAGAACTTGCCAACTCATACAGTGTCTTGATCCACTTCCCCTTCTTCATCACTAGAGCCTCTTTTGTAACCCTTAGTGTACCATCCTCAATAATGTACCATTACCCATTATAATCCAAGGAACTCGGATAGATGAGGTTCTTAGTTATCATTAGGACATGCCTCACATTGGATAGTGTTTTTATCACATCAATATGCATCCTCACCTTTACAGTCCCACTCCCAGTAATTTTGCAAGTAGCATCGTTGCCCATCAAGACAACTCCACCCTTAGTTGCCATAAATGTCTAAAACCAACTTCATTTAGGACATATAAGGTAAGAACACCCAGAATCCAATATCCATCAATCACTGATCATGATCTCTCTATTAGTGGTCGTCAACACATCTCCATCATTATCATCACGAGCTACTACAATATGCTTCATACTGGATGACTCACTAGACTTACCATTGGGCTTCCTATTGGGATAAAACTTCTTAATATGCCCCTTCTTGTGATGCCCATAGCATATCACATTCTCGACCAACTCTTCAACTTAGATATGGAATTCTTATTGTAAACAGACCCCCACTCATGTGTCCTTCCCTGTCTATCAATCCCTCGCTTTGTGAGTTCCTAGAAGTATAGCTGTTAGTTAATTAACTATCAATCAACTCCCATTATAATAAGACATATTTCACACTCTCAAGGACTAACTCATCTTTCTCATATAAAATAGCTTTACAAAAATGTTTGAAAGAAGGTAATGAACATAATAGCATAATGGCCAAATCATCATCATCCAATTTGACTTATATATTATGAAAATCCATCATAATAAAATCAAATTCATCCAAATGACTTTTCAAAGATTGACCCTCACTTAATTCGAGGTCATAAAGCTGACTCTTCAATAGTAGCCAATTCGCTATTGACTTCATCATATATACTGACTCAAGCTTATATCACATGGTAATCGTCGTTGATTCTTTTCCACTTCTAGTAATACCTCGTTTGATAAGCACAGCTGTACATTAGAAAAGGACTTTAGATATATCTCTTCAATTCTCTCATCCATCATCAATTCATGCTTGTTTGAATGTCTGAATAATGCTTTTTTGAAGCCATTGTAAATTAGAATTGCCTACATCTTCAATTTTCATAATCCAAACTTGACATACCAATTGGAATTCTCAATATTAAATCTTATTCCCATCCCGATTACCATATATGTTCAAAAACACAACTATGATAAAAAAAATTTATTGCGGAATAACATGGATTGAAAAGGATCCAAAAATAAATCAAAATTAACAAGACAATTAGTCAATTGAGGAATCAATCATAAACAAAATAATTTATGAAAAATTAGATATCTTTATTTGTGCTCTGGTGCAATTACAAAATTATTTAATCAATCATTTAATTAATTACATAAAATCTAATTTGTTAACAATGGAGAATTCTATGGAGAAGAAGGAAGAAGATGGCTTGAAAAATTTGATGGCTAGGGCTTTATTATCTCTTTTATATCAGAAAAAACCTACAGAGAGGAACACGTGATACAAAAATAGAGAAAAAACACAGTCTGTATTTCATAAACACACCTTCAGGTGTTTATTTCTCCACTCTTGGCCTTTTGCCCAAAACACATCAAAACTTTCTCTTAGAAATATGTACCATTTTTATTAGCACACTATGCTCGTATTTCTCACATAAACCTCCAATCTACACTAAACTTCTCCAACACCTTCACCAACCAACATAATGTTATGTTGTGTATCAAATACCCACTCAAAGCATACAATAATTCAACAACCAATTTAGTTTAACATAATCTTACTTAAAGAAATTAAATCAAATTATAAGTTAGGGTTTGGAGAAAATATACCAAACGAATTCTACAATAAAGGGAGCTTGTGAAGATTAGAGGAGAATCGTAGAAGGCGAGCAAATTTCGCTGGTGGTTGGCTGGAATCGTAGCGGTCGGATAGCGCTCCATTGTAATTGTTATGCTACTTGCTTCCATGAAGCTTCTACTCTATTGTTGCTCATTTTTGCATCGGTGCTACTTTACTGCTACTGCCATCAACAACGATGAGCTAAAGGAGTGGCGGTGTGATGGTGGTGCTATGTGTTGACAAAAGACAAGGGGAAATGAGAATGGAAAAGGCCGCTCGAGGCTAGGGTTTGGGTTTGAATGTAGGAGAAAAAAAATAGAAAGGGAAAGAAAGAGAGAATAGAGAAATAAAATGAGGATGGTGTTGGATATCGACTGATCAAGTTTTTTTTTCATAAAATATCTAAATATGATAAATGGGTGATTTTATCTTAAATTCATTTAATAAAAACTATTGGTAAAAATTCATGAAATAATAATTTTCTTTTAATAAAAGTTTAAATGACTAAAAATAATTTAACACATTTCAAAAATATCCTTCGTAAACCAAAATAGGCAATACAGAAGAAAATTAATTTAAAAAATAAAGTTATAAATAAGTTACAGAAATCTTTTTAACTTAAAATTTTTAGAAGTTTATAACGACCTTAAAATAACAAATAAATTCAAAAATAAAAATATTTTCTACGGATAACAATTATAAAAATGATTCTAAATAAATTTTGTAATTTAAAATTATTTATTTTCATTATTGAAATGTAACTCTAAAATAACATCGTAATCACATGGCAAGATTAGACATAGAAAAAAATGAAATATTAAAAATAAATCACATTACATAAATGAAAATATATTTTAAAGAGAAATCGAATCACTTAAATCGAATAAAATCATCATCATAAACAAATTTATCTAGAATAGTTCACAAAGACAAACAATTAAATAAATTTTTACATAAATTTATAACTATGAATAAAACCATAAAGCGAATCAAAAACTTAACAAACATCTACAATGAACATGGTTTAAATAAAATAACTTAATGAAAGTAAAATTTAAGGTTTAAAATTAAAAATCAATATTGATATTTATAAAAATTAGGTTTTTTAGAAGCAAAGTGTTATATTGATCAATAAGCGGTTCTATGAACTAAAGTAGAATAATTATCTAGAAATCAGTGAATGATGCAAGTGGAATTGAATAGAGTGAATAGTGGTGTATAAGTAAATAAGTCATGATGCTTTTTGTGAGCTTCTAATGGAAATCTAATTATAATTCATAAATTTCATTATATTCTATGTTCTTCAATGATGGCATATTTCTATTACAACAACATACTCTTCTGTTGATGGTATAATTCTACTGCAACAATATATTCTTTTGTGAATTCATTCTCAATAAATAATGTATGTTTTTCTATAGGATATGCATCGAGATTGGATCATGTTCTCCTACTATTCTTGTTAGTCTACATATGTTGTTTTATTTTCCATGATCCTATATGAAAGCATGTCCTTCAAGTTTTATCAGTTACGGAAAGCATATGAATCTACATGCATATTCTATAGCTATAAGTTGGGTTGTTTACTCAATACTACATCATATATCTCCTAATTGGTGTAAGGCTAAAACCTGTCTACCAAATCATGAAATAGAAATTATACCAAAAATCCTTGTTGATAAAGTCAGTGGAAAAACCTACAAAATCATTGTTGATAAATTAGTGTAAAACTTGTGAGATAAACCTTGATTCCAATATCATTACCAAATAATAAAAAATATATAAATATTCATCGACAACACCAAATTGAATTTTCACAAAATAACTTAACTTTCCAAATATATTCAGATAATTCAATACATTTTTTATTCTGTAGTAGAATTATGCCATCATAAGAGAACGTAGAAGATATTGAAATTCTTGAATTATAGTTGGATTTATATTGCATGCTCACACAATGTATCATGGCATATTTACTTAAACACTGTTATTCACTCTAATTAATACCAGTTACATCATTCACTGATTTCCATATTATTATTCCACTTTAGTTCATAGAACCACTTATTAATCAATTCCACCAAAAGATATTACATCACATGTGCCAGTTCACATTATTACTCATTTCCTTATATATGATTTAATAGTTTACTTGTTTCACTTATTCCATTTATGTTAATCATTCATTTCAAATTCATATTATTTATCACAACTAAAACACAATAGTATCCATATCCAATATAAATCGGTATTCACATCTAGGGTATAGCAGATATGGATCCCACAACAACACTATGATTTTGAAGTATAATCTTGATTTTGACTCTTTTGATCCCCCTCGTCCTCATTCCTTATGAGAATTTTTCTTTCGTTTCCTTTGCTTGATATTTCTATGGTCCAATCATTGAGGACAATGTCTATTCTAAGCATGGGGAGTTACCATCTTTATATATTTTTATTGTTTGTTCATTTTTATCATTTTAGTTTATTATGTTATATTATTTTGTCTCTTTTAAGTGCACCTTACATTTTTTTTGTTCATTTTGAGCGCGCTTTGCAAATTTTTTTGAATGAAATTATTTTATCTATATTTTACAAAAAAAAACAAAGGAAATGAAGGAATCAAGATTTTAGGAGATAGCACCTTAGGAATAGACAATGAAAGATATCTCTAATAAATAACCTTCATGTTCATATGTAGTTGGGAATAATTTTCTTTTTTTTTTTTTACAAAAAAGTAACATGCTTTTGGAAAAGTGAAAAATAATTTTTAATGTTTTAGTTACATCTCACTATCGAAGAACTTGAACATGAAAATTTTATAGTCATAAAAAAATTAGGCCTAATGAAAACAAAAATTGATGAGCTTTTGAGCCTTAATGATGGATATTATTTTTTATCCACTATACTTTTTATTCTTGTGGGATATTCTCTTATGGTGTGTGAAACTAGAACTATTACTCTCTTCAAGTTTGCATGAAACAATTGCATACATTAAGATGATAGAGGCATAAATTCTCTTCTTATTAACTACTTAGCCAAATAGCCTACCTGTTATAATTTTTCCTTTGCATAACCTCATTGAGATTTTAGGCCTATTTTCTTGATATTTAGCCTATATATAGAGCTGATTATCCATACCATATCTTGTCTCTTAGTTTATAGCTAGTGGAGCACAATTTGGTAAGAAAGCTATTGATGTGGTTGAAACTCTAAGCATGAGGGTATGTTAGTGTTGTTTCATGAGCAGTGACTTGTACTGTTTCAACAAAAAGAAACAAAGAAAAAAAGCACTTGAGGTACTAATGTGGAAAGTGAGGATTAACTAACCACTAAGTCCTTATGCTAGGTAGGATGGATGTTAAATGCACCTACTCAGTGAAGCATGTCTCACGTTAACTTAGAAAGAGAGAGAAATAAGAAAACAATCTAGGATTCTCGTAGCTACTAGGTAGTAAAGAGGTGATGGTTGGAAGTAGAAAATTCATCGGAGAAAAGGTGAATTTTTAGAATCATAAAGTGTTAGAATTGTGAAAGTTTTGTGCTTTGCTAATGATAAACATTACACCATAATCCTAGAATTTATTCTATCTATGACCCTAACCTTGTTAGAAACAAATAAATACCTCTTGATTTTTGAATGTTAGGATTTATAAGTAGTGGCAAATGGAGAAGAATGATAAGATTATGGATGATAATTATCATCGGTAGAATTTTTTAGGGTAAATACAAACTCAAGACACATGAGAGTTGAGTGCTTCCACATTCTTTAAGTGATGGTCTATTGGCCTTATTCTTCACATTTTTTTATATTGATGAATTAAAAATTTCATTGGGATGGTGACTTGGTTTTATGATGTATCAAAAATGAGTTTTTTGGACTCTCAATAAAACATGTACATTTGGTATGTCAATTATCTATTATCTCATGTTGTATGTTGCAAGGAGGAATTCTATGTTGATTGATAAGTGGAACTTCTTATACTTTTTTTGGTTGTGTTGCTTGAGGTCAAGCAATAGTTCAAGGACGGGGGTATGTTATAGGTGCATATTTTATGGAATTATTTGATGCATCTAGATCTAAATTTCTATATTTTTTATGATAATTTTTCTCTTATCCCTAAATTTTCTTTGTTTGCCTTGTTTTGTAATAAAGGATGAAATCAAGCAATTTAGGTAAGGAATTAAGCAAAAAGAGCACAGTATGAGGAGAAAAACTTGGATTCAAGAGTATTTAGATACACTAACTTGAGACACCCTAAAACAAAAGTCATGTGTTGAAAAATCAAGATAAGGTAATAAAGTAACAAGAAATACAGGTGCCTCACATTTATGAAATATTAGTAGTATTTTTTTTATTTTCCTCCCACATGCTTCATTTACTCATCTCATATGCATAGCTTTAAGTAAAAAACATAAGTGCCCCATATTTACTAATATGGACCATATTTTTACCAAAATCTTGGATCTACTTATCACAACCTTCAACCTAAATCTTAGGTCCATTGAGATCATCAGGAGAGTTTCGACTTTGTTTTCAATGTTTTCAAGCCATTAGGGCTCTTGTGTTAGATTTAATTCATCCATTAATTTATTATTTTTTGATCTAAAGATTGATGATCATTCAGTGTCTACTTTGCAGCAATCTCCTAAGGTATTTATTTCTTTTATTTCATTTGTTTGTTTTACACTTTTTATTTCATTTAATGCAATTCATGGTCTTTGTTTATTTAATTCATTTTTGTGATTCTATATAGTTTAATTTAATAGTTGTTACTTCATTCATCTATTCTAATTAAAATTATGATTTAAACTACAATGGACATAAAGTCTGGCCGAAGCTAAGCAATCATTAATTGACATAAAGTCCTAACTGAAACCAAATAAACTACCTAGGTGACCATACGCTTTAGTATCAATATCCATAATACAACATCAATTTCTAGAGTAGGTAGGGCACCGAGATCTACTAGGATCTTGCTCAAAACAACCAATAAACACAAAAAGACGGACTAATTTTCAGTAGCTAATTAAGGATCAAGTAATCTAAACTCATGTATAACTCGATCATCAGTTATATTTCATAATTACTGTGTTATTTTATAAGGTTATGTCATCTCATAAAGCCTATATAACAACTAAAGCAACACATCCACATAATCATTACATCTTAACCATTGTTATCCTCCAAGCCATGTGGTGAGACTTCCCTTAGTTCTTAACCAAGGTTAACCAATCCATTAAGATAATCTATTTATGCTAAAAATTTGGATTACATCATCCATTTCTAGCATCATTACATACATACTCCATTTTTCCCATAAAATCCTTCCAAAAGCACATATTAAGAATACCATGAATTATAACCGTATTAATCCATCCAATGGGTTATTTAGTTCATGCCAATATGTATGTTTTCATCATTAAAGATTTATCTCATAGCATACTACCATGTCTCAAAAATACTAAGGTTAAAAGTAGAGAAAACCATACTATCTAGCTAAACTAGTTGATTAGTTTAGGGTAACCAACCAATCTATTTGGCTAAGATAAACCCTAGAGTTCCTTATTAAAACAAGTCCATCAATTGGTCACGCCAGTATACTATTCTAAGACCGGTCAATAGGTTCTGACCAACCAGTCGATAGGTTTAACTAGAGACCACATATGATTATCACTAAATAATTAGTCGATGGGTTATACTAATGACTCAACTATTTTAAAGACTAATCGATTGGTTAAACACCAACCAATTGAGGGTTCAAATAGAGAGCAAGCCAAAACCTCAACATACACATGAGTCGAAGGTTTAGGCTAACTAGTCGACTACGCTGGGAACTAGCCAATCAACTAAACTAATCAATTAGTTTGCTCCCACTCAGTACATTACATGAATTTAAACCACGATTAAGTCTCCAAAAAACCCATCCATACAAACATTGTAACATTACCATTACAAAAAAAAGGGATTATACATGCTTATATACTCATCATGTTGCATTTATAGTGAATCAACAATATTTCCCATGAAAGTAGGGGCATACAGGGACATGCCAGCATGCATGCCCTACATGGCTAGAAAGGAAAGAGGGAAGGGGTTGGCTGGGATGAAAATGGTAACGGGGAGGGGGTGTGTTGTAGGGTCGTAGATGGGAGGTAGGGGATGGGGAGAAATTGAAATGGAGAAAAGGGAGGGAGATAAAAGGAAAAGAAGAAAAGAAGGAGGGTGGGTGGGCTATCGCCCGAGGGGAAAGAAGGGAAGGGCCTTTAGGCCAGTTGTTGAAGAAACGAAAGGAGACGAGGGAAAAGTAAAAAAAAAAAAGAAGGATAGAATAAGAAGGAAATAAAAGGAAAAATAAAATAAAGGAGAAAATGAAGAAAAGGAAAAGAATAAGAAAAAGAAGAAGAGATGGTGGGATTTTTGGGAATTAATAAAATAATTAAAATTATTCACGTTGCTTATAATTTATTTTAGGTTACGTAATTAAAATAAGTCTTCTAAATAATAAAGTTGTAAATCTCATATTAATGTTATTATTAGTATATTATTATTATTATAGTATATACCTATATTTTATTTTATTTACTATTTTATTATTCTATTATTTATTCTTAGGAAAATTTTTTGGAGTATTATAGGAACATACTAATGTTTGTAGGTTGTTGATTGTCTTTGCCCTTTTCCTATAGTGAGCGGTTATTGGGTACGATTGCATAGTGCTATTTGGCTTTTTCTTGTTGCTCTATATTGAAAATTTTATCTCTCAAATTTATTTTCAATTCATTTTTATTTATTTTTTTACTCTTGTAGCATCAAGTCAAGTTCTTCTTACACTTGATTTTGGTATGAGTTACTTTTAATCTTACATCCAACTTGAATTGGTTATAATGAGTATTTTTTTTATGTTGGATGTGGCATAACACTCATGTGTTTTAGATATTTGCTTATGCAAATATTTCTAAAATGAAAATTTTTAATAGTGATTTTTTCGAAGGTTGTTATAAGTGTGATCTCCTTAGAGTTTGTTAGATTAGATAGAAATTGAATATATCCTCTTATAAAGGATCTAATCAAGAGAGTTTTTCTTGAATCGTCCTGGGGGATGGGGCTTTAATCTTTGACTTGAGGGAATTATGGTGGATATATAAACAAAGCCATATGATTGCTCTGTTGTACTATATTTCCATCCTTATGGTCTATAGTAGTGCTTTGACCGCAGATTGATCTTAATCTTTTAATAAGTTTGTAGCCCTAATCTAAGGCAATCCTAGTGAGACAAACTTGATGAACTCACCGGTTGATACATATGAGGTAGATCATATTGATTCCCTTAATGAATCTATAGCCTTTAATATATAGTGGTACTTGTGAGACACACTTGATGGGGTCACCTAGGTGAGTGTAAAATTGGATCACTTTCTATGAAAGACTATGATTGTCTTTTTAGAACACTCATGAGTGTTCAAGGTTTGTGTGTGACTATTAATATCACTTCTTTTATTATAGTAGAATACACAAATTTGAAGGTAATACATGTGTTATGGAGGTAAGTTAAGAAAGTTTAGGATTTGTCCACTTCCTAAATACGATTGTTGCCTTAATTCACCGTGTATCATTTCAATTCTCATAATATTGATACTTAAATGTTAAGCCTTCTTTACCTATGTATTATTTTGTGGTTTTTCTATCCTTTTGCCATTGGTGGGGGATTATTGGAAATAATGATAAAAATAGTTGTTTTTTTTTCACTCGGTCCCACATCGGTGGTATAGGTAAGGTTTTTAAAGTATTTTTATATACCTTTTTCTAGGGTATTTTGTTTTGGCCGAGGGATGAACTATACATGTATGTCTGTGTGTGTATATATCACATGCCACCTGACATTTGCATCATAGGTTAAAGGCCCAATTGTTATTTTTTGCATTTTTCCCCCTAAAATATAATGAATTGATTTTTTCTTCTACTTGGTAATCTTTATTTCAAGTCTTTGGTCATCTTTAAATGTTTCCAAACGTTCTACACATCATGAGTGGAGTGGAAGTTGTTTTTATAGGATCTTTTCTATACAATTTTTATTTAATTAAGCTCTTATTTAGGTTTTTTTGGCAAAAAAAAAACATTTATGTACTTACAATCTCAAAGCTTTCAACTCGTGATTCTTAAAATGGTTCTAGGCATTGTTCTATGATTTCAATTTCTCTCATTCTTAAGTGCACAAGAATATGAGGTATTATATTAGCTTTATAGGCGAGATAGCATTAAGATTACGCCTTGGTTTGACTAAATAATTACTTCATGATAATGAAAATTTTGGCGACACAATAAAATTTGATTGATATGTTTTCTCCTCCCCTCTATTACAATTTCAATTGTTTTTGGTTACCAATGTATATTTGGTATTTTACTTATAATGCCAACGATAAAACAATTGATGACAGACAAGCTCTAATGAGGATAAAATAGAAGCATATAAAAGTTACCTTACGAGTGTAATGAATAGGACCCCTGATATTATGTTTACACGAGATAACTTCGACACAAAGGTAAGTATACTAAGGTTACTTAAATGATACCATTACCCTTACAGGAAAGGAGGAGTCATTTTGAGATTGAGGATAAATTTAAAGCTTTGATGCCAATAACAAATTAGATTAGTTTATTGCTCACTGATTGACTTATGATATTATTATCACATTATTAATCAGGGATTACTAATATATTTTTCAATTAGATAAGAACAAATAGAAGGTTATAAGTTATCCTTCAGTTAGATAGAATTAAATAGGCAACTTTGTCTTTATTGTCTCATTAGATAGGATCAAATATGAAATTTTTTTATTCATTGTATTATAAGATAAGATTGAATAAGGAATTTTTATTTATTGCACCATTAGATATCATCAAATAGAGATACTTTTATTCATTGCCCTATTAAATTATCTATAGCAGAGTAGTTATAAAATTACCCTATCTAACTATATATTTTGTAGTGTTAGAGTAATTTTTTCAGTTTACTTATTGTTATAGTCGTTGTAATTTTTTTATTTTAAATTATTTATGAAAATTGGGTATTCAAAGTATTTAGGGAAAAATGTATTTTTGAGATTTTAACTTTATGGATTTATGATTCATCTTAAAATATTTTTATAATTTTCAAATCTATTTTAAAATTTCATAATTACTTATGCATTTATGTCATAATTTATATTTTTGTGCTTTTTAAATGTTATTATAAAATTTCAAAATTGATCAAATTTGTATAAACAAATAATTTAACCCGAGATCAAATTTCCAACTTTGACTCAAAGTACTCAAGACTTAGAGTCCGCACTTTAAAATTTAATAATTGCTTATGCATTTATGACTTAATTTATGTTTTTGTGTTTTTTAAATATTATTATAAAATTTAAAAATTAATCAAATTTGTATAAAAAAAAATATTTAATTTTCAAATTTTCTACATGTTCTATGTTGAGGTGGGATGTAGACTTCATATGTTCTTTCCACATTATCCAGAAAATGCCCAACTTGTTTTCTATTAAGGCCTTTGATAAAAAGGAGTTCATGTTGACCCATTTAAATTATGTTGTGCATATCATTAGTTGGGTTTCTTTTCATGGGGACGTCATGGAGGCGATGCAAGTTTCAACCATGGTTGGGCTTGCAATTTTGGTTATGGTCATAGAATCTTATAATCTTAGCATCATAGAGGATATTTTATATGTCATGGTTAATCTTATTTTTTTTTTCAACAACCAATATCAGTTGTTAAATTTTGACTAATATCATTAACGTATTAGGATATATTGATAAAAATGGCTGATATGCACATGATTTCATTTCAAAATTGTGTATCAATAGTTCAAAAATCTAATATGTATTAGCCATATGTCGGTGTATTAGCCGATGTTTTTTCCATGACTTCATACCATCATTGGCTTGTATTTCTTTCTTCTTTAATAATTCTTTTTCCCATCTTATATTAGACATGTGAAAGATCTGGTATGAGTTTTTTGGTTCCTACTTGACATTGATCGTGGGATGATTCGCTATATATAGTTATTTATTGGAATCACATATTAATGTTTGATGTTCCGTGGGAATTTCAGCATCAGTTTTGGGTGTCTTGAATATCTTTGATTAGTCTCCTTTGGTGGAGTTTTAGCAAGAACTTCATTCCCTATTCCATGTCATTTCAAATATTAGACTTGCATGTCTAATAAGGCACTTTCCAGATAGCATTGTATTTCAAATATAGATGACAGGAAACTTTCAAGCAGTGATGTAAGCTCTATTGTCTGTTTCAATTTGTCTTCAAGATAGCCATAGGGGGATGCATTTCAAGGAGCTGGTGGTGCACCCCACATGGACTCCTATTCTCCTAGAGGGTGCACTTGTGGTCATCATGCCCCACACTTCCAGTCCAGGGGCATTCTGCATGTTCCAGAAGTTGTTGCACCTAGCAAGAGGATAAATACAGAGGATGATGTTGTTTGAAGTTATTGTGTCCAGCTGATAAAGTGGGTAGTTTGATAGGGAAAGGTGGTTGCATCATACAGGTTATTGAAAATGAAACCGGTGCATGCATAAAGATTACTGATGCAGTTACCCTTGATTCTGATGAAAGAGTAGTGATCATATCTGCAAGAGAGGCAAGTAAGTTGATTTATCTTCTATTATATGGATTGTTAAATTTCAATATTATCTGCTCACATTGTGCTACTATATTATTTTTTAATTTCTTGAATATGAGGCTGTAAGCTTTTGTCTGGGATATACTGTAGGCTTTATGTGGTCTGTGTCCATCCATCACAACTTTTTTCTACACTTTGTAGATTTCTCTTGAGAGCTTATGATCACTTTTTACCGCAAAACTAGAGAGGAATAGATATTCCTCGACTCTCTTATCAAGTCTAATACCCATTTTGTTGTAAAATAATCTTTTATTGAGCTTTGAACTGTTGATTGCATATTCACTTTCTAGCAAGTTATCTTCATGCTGAAGTGTAGCACATATATATGTATGTATGTATTGCTACATTCATTGTGCCCAACACTGCAAGAAAACTTATTTTTGACAATGCCTTTTGGCCACGACTTGAAATTTTTGTTGCAAAAACTTATTTTTTGTCACAATTCCTAACTTTCGTGGCAAAAGCAAGTTGCCATAAACACAAGTATTTTTTACAAAAATTTTAATCTCGTTGCTATAAACAAATTCCTTTACTACCACAATAATTGATCGTTGTTAAAAAAAATTTTACGACAACCTTGTTGTTGTGGAAAACCATATTTTACAACAATCTATAAACTCATGACTAAAACATTCATATGACTAGAGAGTGGTTTATATACGATATTTATGATCATGAAACAATATTGTTGCTAATACAAATTTGTTACGAACGTATATTTTTGCAACAAATTTTTCTCATGGCTAAACTGTTTTATAGTTCTTTTTTTTAATGCTCCTTAAACATATATTAAGCTAAAAAAAGTTTTAAAAAATATATTAATATATTTTTTTATTTCACAAAAAATATTATAAGAAATCAATATTACTTTGTGGAATAAACATAAAAGATATTACACCATAGTTTATTTCTTTAAAGTTAATAAAGAAACAAATAAAATTCTTTGAAAAGGTTATATGAAAATTAACTCTAGTATTTAGCAACAGAGTTTTAATTGTTGTAAAAAATATTTTTACCAATTTTAATATAACTTTAGCATCAGATCTATTAAGTTGTGGCTGAAAACAGTTTCTAAATTTTTAATCTCTACTAGTTTTTGCAACGGATCAGATTAATTGTTACAAAAAAATTTAGTAAATTTTTATTTAACTTTCACCATGAATTAAATTGTTGCAAAACATTATTGGCAAAAATATTGGTATTAACTTTAATATAACTTTAAGAATGTATTTTATTAATTGTGGCCTAAAAATATTCACTCATTAATATATATATTTAGTTACGAACTGCTAATTTGTGGCTGAAAATAGTTTCACAATTTTCAATCTCTACTATCTTTCGTGACGGATCTGATTAATTATAATAATAAAAAATTCATATTTCATTTTATTTAACTTTTGCAATGAATAAAATCGTTACAAAATAGTTAATATATATGTTTAGCCACAAAAAATTTATTACGAAAAATCTAATTTGGACTAAAAAAATTTAGCTATAGTTTCGGGCGGTAATAAACGAAACATATGTTTCGTTCAGTTTTATCTTTTATTTTTAAGTCAACCATATACACATTAACTCACGATATTCTCAACCAAGGTATAGCAACCACCTCCGCACACATTTGTTCTACAGATTTTGCTTTGACAATAGTTCTGGTCTTCGAGTTGCTACGACGGCTGCCGGAGTTCTGTGGCCCTTCCGACGATAGGCACTATTCTTCGATGACCTATAATAGAAGAAGTTTTCCAATTAGCACGTAGAGTAACATCGAGTTTATAGGGTTTTATCTCCTAAAATCAACGACCGGGTTAAATTGAGGACAATAAACGATGATAATTGGCATTCAAGGTATGATTCCTTCCTATTTTTAATAGTTTTTCTAATTTATAAGCCTAATTTTGAAAGTAGATAGCCATCTATGATTCCTTCTTGATGCAGGTTCTTCCGCCATGCTTTCTACATGTAATTATCATTTCCATCTTTGTTTTTCAATTAACCGGGTGAAAATCAAGGAGATGCAGCAAATTGTTCAAGAGGTTTTACATTAACGATAACATTGATAAAGTTTACATGACTGAGGTTTTTGTTCTAATTAAAGCAGAGTTTTCAATATTTAGGTAACCAAAACTCTAAAACATTTTTTTATCTACGGAATTTTTTTATCAATAAGAAGTTTAGTTGAATCCCTTCTACTAAATTATATTTGAGTATTATGCTTGATACCGAACTTAGATATTAATTTTTGCGTTACTACCTTGCTATGGCACAAGGTGTGCCTATGTTGTTGGTGATTATGCTTTAATTAATTGTTAATTATTTTTATGGTGTTTGCGAAGATTAGTTGTGAGTCTGTGACCCTAACTTAGATTCCTCAATAGATTTGTATTCCTTATTTTGGCATTTATATTGAATTCAATTAATGCCATATTAGGGACATTTGAATCTCTGGAGCTTGTTTAGTGTCAAGCTATGAGTTATTCCCCCCTTCTCTGATAGGTTTACTCAATAAATTTTGTTTTGAAATTATGGTATTTGTTTCAATATTGATAGTGGCATGGCTAACTATATTTTTACCTTAATTCATTAAATTGCATTAATTTGAAACTGGGTAATCTATGTTTATGCAGAAGGAAAATCCTCATGGTGTTGCCACATTTATGAGTTATCTCTGTTTTGATCTAATTCATAGCTGTAGCCTTTAAGTTAGTGTTATATCAGTCACATTTCTATGAAATATTGCTTGTACCCATAATAATATAAATATGTAATCCAGGCTCTAAACTATTAGTTAATATGGATATTCATACTATATGTAAGACTTCTTGGAATCTTGTTCATATTCTATTTATTTTTTGGGTTGTAAATTTTGTAAAAAAAATTAGTTTAGTTTGACATTCTATTTTTAAGTGGTTACACAAATTTTCTAATTTGAGGTTGGCTTCAAATGGTGCTTGGCAATTGGCATCAAGTTTTTGTTATTGTATATAATGGTATTTCCACTAGGCTTTTGAATTTGTTTGCATGTAAGAGTTGTGGTATGCAAACTACTTGCTTACAAATGTATGGTTTGTGAGCTTGTTAGTATAGATATGAGCTTCATGTCAACATAAAGTTGTGCCAAACTAGCTCTCTGGATGACTACCAAGCTTAATACCTTGAATAGGTTCCAATGTGTATCATGCTCCACCTGAATGCTAAATTTCCTACCAATAGCACTGCTCCTAGGCGCAGCGTAATGATTAATGTAGTCAAATCTGCTCAGTTGTTATATAGAGAGTCAAAAAAATGTGACGCAAAACATATTATCACGTCATTTCCTTTCTCTCTGCGCACCTCGTTCGGCACATATATTGAAGTTTAATAAGGTTTGAGAAGTTGGTATAAACTGGACGTCGAAGTTAAGTTAAAGTTCATTTTGACTCTTCGCCTACATTTTTTGGAAATGAACTATTATAGAACTTGCTTTCCTTCATTGACACTTCTCACTAAAAATTGAAAAACAAATAGTAATTTATTATCGTATTTCCTTAGTTTTTACCAATCATATATACATGACATCCTCAGCTAGATACTTCCTATTTAGTGAATTATGTAGAAATATGACTCCCTCGGTAAGTCAATATGCATTCCAAATGAGGGATATGTATTTAGGACTTAGAAAAAGTAGATATTTGATTGACCATATGCTGATTGATCATTGTCTCTATTTGATGCAAGCATTTATGCGTGTTTATATGTATGTTTTATACCTTGGGTGCTTTTAGATGTCCTTTACCCATAAATAATTAGAGGCATCAAGTGTATATGTGAAACTATGAATTGATTAGTGGAAACTAACTATCGTTCTATGTATTTAACTAACATCAGTTTAATGCTTCTACATACAATCCAAATACAAAGTACTTTTTTTGTGGAATTACTTACTGTATGCCTCATTTACATACTATACAACCTTTTATTACTTTCTTTATATGGTTTACCATCACATTTTCTGATCAAGGTTCACAAGTATTAAGAGTATAGAGTCTGAAAGCCAAGTCTGCTTTCATACATACCATAGAACCTTTTATTACTTTTAGAACCCCCTTTTTTACCTTAATGTAGTACCCTTCCTTATCTAATGAACCCAAAGAAATTAAATTCCCTTTTAGATCAGGTACATGTCTCACTTCTTGATTTTCTTCCTAGAGCTCCAAATGGTAATTTCTAGAGAATGCAAATCAATATTTTCCAAAAATAGGTTGAACAAAAGAAATGAAATGGGCATATCAGAGTGGGAAAAAATCCCTCAATCATGCAAAGGTGATCTAGAACAAATCATTTATCTCAGTGTTATACAAAAGAGATAGGAAGATAAAGACAAAGGGTGAGGTCATCCTCATTTTTTATCTATCAATATTAGACCTTGAATCCATTAGGGGAAAGGAAAAGCTAGGGTAAATGCTAGAATTGGTTACAGATTACTCGAGATGTAATTTAGAGATAGATTGCCAAATTCTAAAATGTTAGAAGATTTTTTTCCAGAAAAATCAAGGCTTGAAAAGTTACTATGCTCGATAAACCAGACGATTGGTTTGGTCGATTAGTTAATTTTTCTATAGACAAGTTGATCAGTTTCACAAACCAATTGATCCATTTCATCTAATTAAAACACAAAATGAAGAACAAAGACCAGTTAATTGATTCATAAAACAGGTCGACTAATACTCCAAGAAAAATAGGTTACTCAAATTTCCAATTCCTTTTCAAATCAAACCCAATATATAATTTCAAATCAAGATCAAATACTATTTAAAAACCATTAAACACAGGAATTTTATATTTAATAATACTCAAATCGCGGGGTATTACAACACACCATTGATGCTGGTAAGTAACTTGTTCCCTTTCATCCATTCATTGGTTTAACAAGTCCATCGGCTTGTAAAAGTTACTTCTTTTCCATTGTAGAGCAGAATGCTTAGAAATATTGATAATTGGTTTTCCCCTCTAACATATCCAAAGGAATAAAAAATCCCACCATTTGTCCTCCAAGTGGGATGTCTATAACTAGGGTGACCAAATTGAAGGTACATATTTCAATAATATATCGCTGCCATATCTTCATCATTCATAACCATGTTCTAAAAATACTTTTACTTTGTTATGTGTTTAGGAAGTTGAAGGGATTGCAAGGCCCAGTCTTGAAAAATAAAAGAAAAAGGTAAAACATGTCCATATTCGTTGAGTCCTATCTTCTCCCACCGTAAACATGTCTCATATTCGTTGGTTCCCATTATAAACATGTTTTATATCTGTTGGTTCCATGTTATAAACATGTCCTTAAATACTGAGTTTTATGTTTTTTCTCATATTGGATCATCCCTTGGCTTATATTATATGGTCATTGATTCTTCACAATTTTATTTGCCTTTTCAGAGACTCCGGTCCTAATTCATTTCAAAGGCCAATCCCAAGAAAAAGGTAAGTAATTTTTGGAACCTTCCTTGAAGGAACCCAAACTTCTTACCTTACCACATGGTGAAGAGACTCTAATCTTGGCCTTAGCTAGAGAGACCATCATGCACGTAGAAGAATAGAGGAGTGATCATTCAGAAGAAAAAATGAGATCAACGATTCACACAAAGACAAAAAATATTCCTTCCCTAAAATAAAATGCTAGCACAGGTGCCAACGACCCCTTATGAATATCTTTTGAACCATAGGGTGTTGACGGCTCTGCACAAGCAGTTGTTATGATAGGAGGCCTTCATGTTGGGTTTCCGCAGTGAGAAGCTTTCCCTTTGAGAAAATTATTCTATGAGAATGGATCTAAAATCTCCATTAATGTTGATGAAGACATTTTAACCATGCTAGATGATTACTCCTTCTTCAACTACTATCCGTATGACATCAGTAGTCTCAAATTGATTGAGGCTATAATGTTGGGCCAAGATATAAAGATAGTTGAAGGCCTCAACATTGCAGCCCTACTGAGAGCTGAGCTAAACATCTCCTACCAAGTAAGTAATAATTTATAACCTTATACATGTAAGATAGATTTAATGTGACCACTTCAATGAGTTTTTAAAATGTCATCCACATCAACTATTTATGCAAAAGAAGATTTTTTATTTGTTTTTTCTAAAGTGCCATCCGTTTTCGACGGATAAACGATGAATATATGAAACTTTAAGGTGACCACTCAACTCTGAAAGCTAAAAATGAATCTCTTGAGGCTAAAGAAGTTGAGCTAGTAAATGAGAAATGTACATTGAAGTCTACCTCAACTAACATAGACTTTTTGGAAAACCTAGTTGCTGGTTTAGAATATTACCTTAATAAAGAAAAGAAATTGGGTAGGGGGAAATAGGATTGTTATAGGCTAATACTATCCATCTAAAAGACGACCTTTGAAAGGAAAGAATCTTGATCAACCAATTATATTCTCAGAAGAAAAGGTGGCTCACAAATGCTTGGAAGGTTTAAATGTACACTGAAGCTAATATATCTCTCATAGAAAAGATTAATGCCCTTGATATCAAGGTGAGCATATATGAAGCCAGATATGCAGAGATGAAAAAAGCCATGAAGGAACAATGGCCTAAGACTGAATGACTATGTAGGAAGTTGTTGAGAAGGGGATGAAAAATAATACTAAAATAAAGCATCTTTAGGAACAATAGGTCAAATCCATGCAGATGGTTGAGTCTTCCCAAAAAGACAGAGACGAGCACATAGAAAAGACCTCTCCTCTCTCTACCTTCTCCTCTCTCCTTTCTCTTCTCAATTTCCCCCTCAGTATTCTCTAACAACCGATTACTACTTTTTTTTTTCTAAGAACCCCTTAGTTTGCAAAATAATTACAAAAGGGGTATTATAGTTTATTCCACAAAATATTTAGGTTGCATATGTAACACATAACATCCAATGAACATATCAAATACATAACATAAAAATTTTAGGTTTCTAATTAAAAGTGCCCAGGTTTATAATACAAATGACTCAAGTTCATGACAATAAAAGTTGAGGTTCATAATATGTGAGGTTATGATCACAATGAAAAAACGCTAAAGATAACAAACTTCTAATGAACATCTCATTAAATGATTATGCTAACACCATAAAACTCTCATGTTCATGAATAAAAGCGCACAGATTTATGACGTGTGACAAATACATTTATCTCATTTTGAAGATAAAATAAACTTTCTATAAGCATCAAATGAGATTATTTTTTTCATAACATATAATTAGGTTCTCTAAAAGAAAAAAAACATGTTTAGGTTCAACATAAAACACATTCAATTCATGATGTATGACATATAGGTTTATCTTATATAAAGATTAGGTTCATAATGTAGAATGTTAATGTTTGTAAAAAAGAAAATCATTCGATGATCATGAGTAATCATATTAGGTATTAACATATTCGTCATTATGGAACATAATATATGAGTTAAATATTCAATATGAATTATAAAGTGCTACAATGAAGCAAAACACAACGAAATACTTAGAAAAAAATTTGAACTAAAAACAAAAACATAGTGATTTTCGAAGAAATTATCCACAATCAGTCCTACAAAGTGTGTAACAAAATTAGGTTCATTTTTTTTTTTTTTTGTAAAATGAAATTTTTATGACTGTCATAAACCCTAATTATAACGACTTTCATAAAACTTGATTGGTTGCTTTTATTGAAATTATTATTTTTTTCTATCTTTGCTTAATTTGATTGTTTCCATCCAAAATTTCATATGGTGGTTGTTTCCGTCAATTTTCCCTATTAAATCCTTTGATTTGTTTTATATGTCATGTTGGATATATATGAATTGCTTTTTAATACAATGGGGAATTTTTTATTATCATATCAGACTGAGAGCATCTTACTGAAATAAAAATTGCGAACATTATGTTTAAAGCAATATTTAGAAAATATCAAATATATATATATAAGCAGTTCCTACCAAAAAAAATATTAACTAACTTTATCGCTTATAACCCACATTTAATCCTTTGTTTTGCTTTATATGCCATGTTAGTTGTATATGAATTACTTTTTAAATATATGGGGAGTTTTTCATTACCATGTTAGACTAGGAATATCTTACTGAAATTAAAATTACGAACGTGATGCTTAAAGAAATACTTGAAAAATATCAAATCTCTCTCTCTCTCTCTCTCTCTCTCTCTCTCTCTCTCTCTCTCTCTCTCTCTCTCTCTCTCTCTCTCTCTCTCTCTCTATGTGTGTGTGCGCGTGTGTGTGCGCATGCGTGCGTGTGGCTAAAAAAAATAAACTTACTTTATCATTCACAACTCACGTTTAATTTTTAGCTAAAATTAAAATAGTTAATATATATTTGCATATCTATATCTATATTATATTTTATATTTAAATATAAAAGAGAAGTTTTTGCCAAAAAAATATTAACTAAAATAAAATAAAGTAAAATCCATCAAATCCCAACAGATAAAAATTCATTGAAATATGTGTAATCTGATAATAAAATGTAGAGCAAAAAGGTAGATAGTTAAAGAGATGAAGAAGCAAAATAAATATATATATATATATATAAATGAAAAGTTCCCACAAAAATATATTAACTAACTTTCTCATCCATAACCTATGTCTAAATTTTAGCTAAAATTAAAACAATATATATATATATATATATATGGATGTTCACACTGAAAAAACATTAACTAACTTTATGCCCGTAAACCATCTTTAAATTTCAGCTAAAATTTAAAGTTATTAATTATTGCAATATTTATTTGTTACCATCCTACTTATATATATATATGAGACATTCCTGAAGAAAAAAAATATTCACTAACTTTCATGTCTAATATTAACCTAAAATTAAAATAATTAAACTATATTTATCTATATCTATATATATGTTATATTTTTATACATAAAAGAGAATTTCTTGTCAAATAAATATTAACTTACTTTTATACCCACAACCCATGTCTACTTATTAGCTAAAATTTAAAGTAGTGAATCCCTGTAATATTTAAATATCATAATCCTACTAATTAATTAAATTATAAAAAATAATCAAATCCATCTAATATCAACCCACAAATACTCACATAACTTTCCATACTTCAAAATCAAGTTGCTTTTCTTTCAAATTTAACCCCAACAAATTTAAAATCTTTTAAAAAAAAGTTAAAAGAAAAAAGTTATAACCTTTCTGGAATTACTATATTCATAAAAAGATGTTCAATTATTCATTCACAACCTTCAATCTAAAATTCAAAGTCGATAATATATACTATATAATCAAATCTTTTATAGATATATTTTTAAATGGTTAAAAAAGTTATGGCCAAAAGTTTAATAGAAAAAACTATCAAAAAAGTACTTTCTTTAATTAAATGCCCATTTCCTACCCTAAATTTCAGCATTAAATTACTCATCTTTCAAATTTAACCCAAATAAATTTAAAACATTTCAAACAAAAAATTTAAAATAAAGAATGTTCCGATATTTCTCTAATCACCACATTGGTAATGAGAGATTAATTACTCATCCACAACCCTTTCTATTAATTTTTTTAGTTACAATTTAAATTTGAAATTTGGAACTTATAATTTATACTATGCAATCAAGTCTATCAATCAAATCTTTTCAAATTGTAGCTACATCATTCTCTTTGTCATTTCCTATAGTTTCACTTTAAAATTTTATACACATAGTATTTAGGCAGCTCCAAATCTAAAAGTACCAGAAACCGTATATTATATTTCCCTCTCATGATACATATTTCTTTTTTAATTTAATGCTGATTTTCATTTTATTTCGACAAGCTTTGATTTATTTAAATATATAATTTGTAAAGAAACCTCTATAGCATATTTTAAATTTTTTTATCACATGGAGGGAAAGGAAAATAAGAGTCAATTAAGTTTTTCATAAGCAAGGAAAATCAAACTAATAATAACTATATAAAAATAACATTAATTAAAGTGGCCATTTATAAGCAAATAAATAAATTTTTTTATAATAAAGTTTTAAGTTTTTCTAATCAATTTATGATGCATAAAATGATATTAAATATTTTGTTTAAGACCAAATTAATACTCCATCCGTTTATGAAAGAAAGTTTTTTTAGTTCAAAATTATTTTTTTAAAATAAAAGTTATTTTAGAAAAGTTAATAATTATTTTGCAGCACCAACACTATCGCATCCGCTTCAGTCCTCTGCTCTTCTTCTCATCTGAGCTAACTGACTTAAGGGAGCAATGTAAGTATACTAGCACTAAATTACTGAACTGTTGCACGAACTTGTCATTAGTCACTTTTTCCTACAAACGACTCCATCAAAATTCATTACGTTTGATCATATTTACAAATGGTGTTAGCTTGATACTCTTTTCGGCTTGGTCTTGCTGTAAGGGGACTTCTATTTCGGTTCCAGCAGGTGTGCTAGGTAATGGGGTGGCTGTGATGTTGTTCCTTTTTTGATTTGTAGCCTCTTTGGGCTTTGTCAGTTGTTGTACCCTGTCTTGAGTTCCCCCTTGATGGTGGGGAGTGTGCTGTGTGCGTTGCCTTGCATGCATTTTCATGGATTAAAAGTTCTGAATTACCCCAAAAAATATATATAAAAAAATACATCCATAGAATTTTCAACATTGGATGGAACAATACTAACCAACCTAGCATTAGAGAGTTTACTGTTTTAATACTGGCTAGCTCCTTCCAGGCCTTTTAGATAATGCTTCTTAGGAAATTATGATTTTAGATATACTTGCTTAGAAGTATTAAGTTTTAAGTTTTTTTAAATTTCGTATTTAATTAGTTGCTCTATGTGGAAATTTCTTACTACCTCTTTCTATCTAGAATCCCACCCGGACGTTGGCCATCAAAATCACAAAACCACCCATGCAGTCCTCCTCTTTGTTTCTTCGGCTACTGTCAGCTAATTTTTCCATCACCTCCTTTTAGAAGTCCTCTTACCACACGAAGTAACCTTCCACACCACAACAATATTACTGATAAAATATGTCTAAGAACAATCGTAAAAATACAATGGATGAATATACAAACTAAGTTACTTGTGATCTAACAAGATAATTCCCTTGGAAAAGCAAACTAGCTAGATAATAATCTAATAACAGCTTCCTCCTCATCCTATTGGCGTCACAACAACCAAGGAGGATTGAAGACCTTCCACGTTGTCTTACGTGTGATTTGGAAGAGTTGCCAGCAATTACAAGTGAAATTAGGACATAACCCATCATTAGTCATCAATCTAGAAACAATAAGGGTGCATTTAGTTACCAAAAATAGTTTTATGTTTTCCACCATCAATTTATTATGGAAAATATAAAAAAGAATTCACCACGAAAAATTAAAAAACCTTATTCATCTGTTTATATTATAAACCTACCTTTTAATTTAAAATATATATATATATATATATATATATATATATATATATATATATATATATATATTCATCTTCTTTTAGATTAGATGATGGTAATAACTATGTCCATATGATTGTACAAGTATAGGGTCCGAAGAGCATTGAAAATAACATACACCTCACCTTCGTTAATATCCATTTGACAGTATTGACCAGAGAAAATGCATATGAAATTCCTGTTCTAATCTGAAATTACGCCCCCAATTGCATGTTCTCCGTTCTCACTCACTGTTGAGGCATATGTATTCCACTTGAGTATTCTGAGAAGAATTAAAAATTCAATATCTGCAGCTTGAGGTTCTTACTTTCGAAATAATAGCATATTTGGCTTTCCTAGTCAACCAAATTATCACAATCAAACCTAAAGACATGATATTTCCCAAAGAAGCCTCTAAAAGATTGGTACTGCCACTGCATGTACAAATCATTCAGACTATGCAGCATCTACCAACTTAGACTGCAAAAACTCAACCACCGGTACCGTAAACTGTATGCCTATGTGTAGTGCACTAAACAAAGAGATGGCTATGGGATTTTATATCCAGGATGCAAAAGCACAAATGGCCTCATGCTCTCTTACCGTCCCAATCTTTCTCAGCTTTTCACCCGCGTTAATGCTGCCTACTAGTGTTTTATCAAACAAAGGCCTCCACCCTATGTGCCACTAAGCCTTTCAGTATTCTGTTGTAATCTTCATCATCCCATGTGCTAAAGTGAATCATCTTCTCGCAAAAAGACTTGGCAGTGAATTTTTAGTTAATATTGTAGCACCATATGAGCTTTTCCCTACCACCTGTGCTTGAACCGCTAAAGAGGGTCGTGTGATGTACTGGTTAACCAGGTCTTCATCCCAGCTTAAAATATCCCTGCATTCAAACCCCCAATGCCAGTTACATGTATCCTAAAACCCCATCTCTGCTACAGAAACAATTTTTCTTTTGGCCAGCAGACATAAGCAGGGCTATATAAGTTTGAGAATATGAGGACGAAGCTAGCAATCTTCCCAAAATGACACTTCTCCATTTAAAATATTCATCCTAATCCCATTTTTTATCAACCTCAGGATGTTAGGACTCAATATTTTTCCACAAGCCTCCCTTTTTCTAGGAGCCGGTAGGAATTAATATCACATACACTGGAACCTTATATTTCTGTCTAATCACCTCCTGCTACAGCGCCTAATCAATGTTATAATACTTCTAGTACCATTTGAAGAGAAGGGTACAATTTTTGAAGGTTAAATTCTGGATTCCCGATCCCTCCGTCTTCTTAGGAAGCTATTTTAAGCTCCAGTTTGCTAGATACCTAATAATTCGTCCGCAGATTCACCAAAGCAGCTTTCAAAAGAGTGATCCTCCGTCCCAAGGACAACAAGTTCCCTCCCAAAAGATTAGTGATTTTTTTTCAATTATTTAAGCAACTTAGTGATTTGATTTGTTTGTTAATATTACAGTCATTAATGTTTATTATTATCTAATAAAAATCAAGTTTCAGGCCGGTTATAGGACAATGGGTGTTGGAGGTTCCTGGAATCAACAATTCACACGAACTAGCAAATAGATTGATGGAGTTGCGTTCCCACATCGCTGACATATTTGGGCTTCAAACCGTGGAACTTTTGCATCCGAGTAATGGCTTATATGGTCAGCGGTACAAACTTACTTTCTCTGCCCAATATCATATGGCACGTGCAGCTAGGGGGTCGATGTTTGTTGATATTACAATAGCCTAGCGGGAAGGAGAAGACATGATCACATGTGTGCTGCGATTTCTGAGGGACAACTTCTATCTGCACGAGTTCGGTGACAGAGATGGCGTATGGTACCGAATGAAAAATGGTTTAGGACTAAGTGAGGAGTTCAGGACTCTTTACTTCAAAGAAAATTATAGTTCTATTCTTTCTACAACCGGGAACCGTGAAGTACAAACAATTACTTTTAGTTATGAATCATTTGTGGAAGCAATGTACCAACTGTCTAACCCAGGTAAAAAGGATAAAGCTTGTGCTTTTCAATACTTCATTATTGTTTTTAGCGAATCTTGGAGATTTCGGATTATTGGAGACCTGGTGATGCAAGGTATTCATGACCGAGATAGCGTTGGGAATACACACTATCACCGATGATGTGCGGCATGATAAATTCTTGGAGCGCCATGTCAAAAATTATTGTTGACCCAGAAAAGCGAGATAAAACAGTGACAATTTCTTATCTTGTCATGCTTTGGGAGTTTAATTTTTATGACGCCACATGACATTTGTCTATATTACATGCTAAAAAATGATGATTAATTGGGTGATGGACGGATCCAAGTGTCTAGCTCTTGTTGCTTCTTAGTTTATATTATTAGTTTTGGTTTGTAACGAGTCTATATTTATATTCCATTATTTATGTAACTTTTCGGTGATCTTCTTCAAGTTTTAAATTTATTTCTCCAATTTTATTTTACACTGTTTACCTCATGTATAATTAATCATATTCATAAAGTCTTCAAGCCTAAGATGCACATCATTTACATTGGAAAATTCCTTGCACGGATTGGGTACTAAAATCCCTAAATTAGCCAACAATTTTTTTTTTCTATTTTAAACTTGTTTGGAGATTCCTTTCTACGCCACAAGCTCTTCGGGTTATTTTAAAATCGCGGAATTGTGCATGGTTATAATATGAGGTATTTTGATTGATTGCAAAACATTAAAATTTCATAACTCTCTTATATACTTTATTTTAAGTTTCCAAAAAAAATGTTTTTTACTATAGTTTTTTCCCCTCAACTAAGATATCAAGCCCTTTAACACCGGCTCAAAAGATGAGAATCAAACCAAAAGACACTCAGACATGCTAGCCTTGGTCTCTAATCGGCCGGTGTAGCCATAGCCGTAACACAATTTAAAACTTTTTGTCATCAGTTGTAGTACTGGTAAAAAGAATACCATTCTAGGTTGCGGATTGAGAGAGATAACCTAAATTTATCTAGCACACAAATTATAAAATAAAAGACTATATATCACACAAAAATAAATAATAAGAAAAACACCAATTATGGAGGGTTAAAATAGAAAATGATAAAAAAAAATGAAAAATTAAATGTGGTGAATGCAAATATAACAAATGCGTTAGGAAATCAATTTCTACCCCTATAATAGGTTGAGATAAAACAAATAATTCATATATCTTATATTAGTCACAAGAAAGACAATGACCAAGATACACGCCAAAATAGATCTATGCACTTTATATTACGTCTCTAATTCAATTTAGTACGACAAAATACCAATATTAAATTATATTGAATTCTAGTAATATAATTGCAACAAACGACTCCTATATTTAACTAGATCCAATGTATTAAGAATAAGTGGAAGGATGATAATCTAAGTTGCCAAACTAGTACCTCAAGCATGTCTAGTTGTATTTTCTACCTTTGACCTATACTTATTTACATGTTCTACTACTCCGGTTACAATCATAAAAATATTAGGTAAATTATTATCTAATCTAACTGTAATTTACACACATAAATTTAGCTTATTTATATAACCTCCTAACAAATATATAATCCTATATACTATCGGTATGAGAAAGCCATAATGATTATATGTTTCCTAGGAGGCTATATAATTGTAATCCTACAAAATCACTAGGGTTGTGTAAAAACGGATATTCATATTTGATCGGATTTTTTTCCGAATATCCGATCTGATCGGATATTTGATAACCTATATCCGTATATATATCCATTAGTAGCAGATATTTGAAAAATTAGATACGGATATCGGATATATCTGGTACATCCGATTATCCAAAAAATATTTATTTTTCAACAATTTTTTTTTGACCAAAAACCTAAAAATTCGATAATTTAAATTTGAATATCCGATATCCAACATCCAAATATCCGATATCTAATATCCAAATATGGATATTTTAACTTGCTAGAATTAAATTAAAATAAACTCTAAAAATACTAATTATGGTAGAATAGTTCAAAGTCTAAAGTCCATAAAACAAATACAACATTAATCTAAAGTCTATAAATCCATAATTAAAAGAAAAAAACATTTAACTAAATAGTTTTCCAACTAATAAAGTCATCAATCATCATAATATCATGTCTCCAAACTTTAAAATATCTTATTCATCAATCTGCACAATAGGCGATAAGCCTAAAATATCTAAAAAAAGAAATAAGATAAAAATTAAAAAAATAAAACGCATCAAATACTTTAAGAAAGTATCAATAAAATAGAATAAAAGAATACCAGCTTTGATGTCTTCAATATCCTCAATGATCTCTTCTACTTGATGATGATTCGAAGATAACTGTATCCAATCTTGCATATAAACTAATGCTTCTACCATTCTAGGTGTCAAAGAACTATGAAACGGATCAACAACGCGGCCTCCTGTGCTAAATACAGACTCAGATACAAGTGTGGACACGGGCATAGCTAAAAGATCCGTAGCCATCAAAGCAAAAACTTCATAATTTATAGCATTATCTCTCCACCAAATAAGGATATCAAAACTTGTACCAACTACAAACAAGTTATCCTCTAAATACTTATCGAAATCATTCCTTCCATGAGCTGAAGTAATCTCTGCTGCCATTGTTTCTTCAAACTATCTACCAAATGGATCACCATATTCACAAGTGACATCACTTATAATAAAAGTTGAAGATGGCTTAGGGGTTGGAGAAGATGTAAGCTTAGAGGCATAAAAGGCATATAATTCTTTCAAAGCTGTACCAACCTTAGCATGCATGTCGATTTCAAGTTCAGATTCAAAATACTTATTTATTGCCCAACGCACAAGTCTCATCTTCCTCTTAGGATCAAGAATCACAGTAATAAATTGTAGCACATTGATATTTCTAGCACCTCCCCAATATTTATTGTATTTGAATTTCATACCCACAGCCATTGCACTTTTGTCAAAATCATCGCCTTCTCTAGGAGCTCTAATTAGTTTCAACATTAGATTAATCATTTGCTTTTAATTTGTAAACATTAATTCTAGAGAATTAAAGCACCACATTGAACTCCATCTTTACGGTATTATCTATTAATTTATTATCTTTCTCTTCTAATATTATGTATTTTATTTCATTATTATGCTTTTATGATTTCAATTATGCATGAGTAACTATTTTTTCTAGGATAGAATTAGGTTTGACTCCACTGTTGATTTGATGAATTGATTGAATTGTTGTCGAAATTGTTTGAGATGCGTTATTCAGTTACTAACATTTAATTAACTAGGGTTAGAATAATTAATCACTATTTTAATCTAATTAGGTTGTTAATTATAATTAAAAGATTATAATTAATGCCAAAACTTAGCAATTGAATATGAATTATCTACTAATGAAGTAGATTAGTGATTCTCAAGAATTAATTGAATTAGCTTGTTATTAAAAAGTTTAATTAGACCGCAATGAAGTAGGTATATAAAGAGGAAATTAAGGTGATGAAGTGTGGAGTTGGTGCATGAATGGTGGCTGCAATATGGTGGGTGTTGCATGCATACCTCATGCATGTTTTAATTTTTTGGGTTATGTTTGTGCAAACAGGAGAGGATAACATGAGGCTTGGGCTGATTTTGGGGTGTGTCAATGTGAAGGGTTAATGTTAGAATAGGAAAATTGTGTGTGGTGGTCATGTTGTGGAGGGTAAGCTTATATGGGTTACTCATGCTGCTACGGAGTGTTAGCGTGAGCTTGTGACATTGAAGGGGTGAGGGTTTCATGAGATGGAGATAAATAGGCAATGATGCAATGTTGAGGGTTTTCATTGGTAGTGTGGTGTTGTGTGAAGTTTTCTGGAAGAATGCTAGTTTGGCATAAAGAACGAATGCGAACAAGGAGGAAGAAGTAAGGGAGGATGGTGAGGGATGCTTTAGATAAGGGAGTTCGAACATTATAAGGGATGATCATTTGTTTTTTTAGGGTTGGAGGAATGCATAAAAGAGAGATGAAGGAAGGATGTAAGCGATTGATTACATGAAATGAAAATGGAATGGGAAGGAGTGTTGACGGAGGTAAGTCATAAGCAGGGGATACATAAGGTGGCTTGAAGTCGGTATAGAGGGGCATAGGTTGGAGTTGAGCGTGTTTCACTTGACTGAAGGTGATAGGTTGAGTCAAGTATTATGATTAGTTTAGTTTAGTTTGGGTAACAAAGATAGAGAAAGAAAATCTAGTTTGCAAGGGGAGAGTTTAAGATAAGATGATTAAACAAAGATTAAGGGTTAGATAATGCGTAAAAAATAAACATCTGTAGATAAATGTTAGCAAATATTAGGGTGTTACATACATACTCATAGTTTGCCCCTTTTTAGAGTTTGATAAAATAATTAATCAACATCCTAGATCCACCAACTTAATGGTTCCCTCTCTATCCCAAATTCACTAGATATTTCTACTCAATGTTTCATACCAATTGATCATCCATGGGGTTTGAAAACTAAGCACATTCATCGGGGAAGTCTTAGATGATGCCTTTCCTCTACCATCAATCTAACTTGATGCCATTAGGAGTCCATCATGAATGGATCATCCACATAGTTCTCATCTTCCTGGTTTTCGATCTTTTTTCATTTCATATCATCCATTTTTGAATAATTAACCTTCAATACCTATCTAATATGGATTGCACTATGGATTGTATATGACATCATTCCCATTTGAAAAGTTCTTATGGTTGTCTTCCGTCATTGGTAGGGCTTCATTCTCCATAACTAAGTTTTAATCCTCATGTACATGCGTATCTGTGTCTACCTAACTATCCATCTGGGTTCACTTAACTTTTTTTGAGGTACCAATGGGGATGGGATCGGCCATCACAAACAGGGTTAGTAGAAGAGGAAGAAGAAAATAGGTGGTTGTAAAGAGAAATCATGTAAGCATGTTCAACGTGTACATTGTTTAGAGTATTAACTATCCATCTGGGTTCACTAAAATTTTTTTAAGGTACCATTAAGGATGGGATCGACCATCACAAACAGGGTTAGGAGAAGAGGAAGAAGAAAATAGGTGGTTGTAAAGAGAAATCATGTAAGCATGTTCAACGCATACATTGTTTAGAATATCACTATACAGTTAATACTTTAAGGCTTTGTTTGATTCATGAAAACCAGTAAAAAGAAAATATTTTTAACATGTTTGGTTACCTAAAAAATAAGAAAAATAAAATAAAGAGATAAAAGAGTGAGAAAGTTATGCTACCTGATTTTCCATCTTAAGACCTGCGGAAAAAGGAGAGAACGAGGAAAACAACTTTTAAGCTCCTCGACAACTTCTGACATTGTCACTCACCTTCCTCCTCATTCAACATCATCGATCTCGTCTTCCTCACCTCCAACAAATTCCACTGTTCAGTATCCCCAAAATAATTTCACATGTCCCCATTAAAAAATTTGATTGCTAATAGAAAAAATTAATCTAGAATCGTTCTTATCGGGCACCGGAGGAGAAGGAAACATCAGTAAGAAGAAGAAGAAGATGATGATGATGAATGTTGAAGAAGTCATGTTCATCCCTACTATTCATGTTCCTGTGCAGTCCGATCATAGCTTTCATAAGGCTCTTAAAAGGATGATTCCACGGGATCTTATCAATCGTTTAGTCGCTCTTTGCAATCGGATCATCTTCATTACTGAAGATACTGGTAGTTCATAATATATAATTCGCTGGCCGATGATCATTTTTTTTCTACAATATTTTCTCCAACAACCAAATAAAGGAAGGAAAATGAATTTATTTCATTTTCTTTTCTTTAGTTTTCTTTCTTCTATATTTTTCTTTCCTCATTTTTTTATATAAACCAAACAGAGCATAAAAGTTTTTTAAATCACTTTTACATAGAATACCTATTAAATATTAGGTTAGGCATGACTTATTAAAAAATAATCCTTATTAAAATATACTATACATAAATTATGTAAATGTTGAATTTTTCGGATATATTAGAATGTATATTCAGATTGAATATAAAAAATATAATCTAACTGAATATAATGTGGATATCATAGGATTAAATATAGTTTGGAAATTCAGTCATGTAATTCTCAACCAATCATATCACATTTCACCCTATGATCCCAAACAAATGTATAAGTAGAGGGGGCAATTGGGTCAGGTGGGTCTGGTCATTTTCAGGTTAGGTTATTTTAGGTCATTTATCTTTTTCGGGTAGGTTGTGGGTCGGATTGGGTCATTACATTGTTTGGGTTGGGTCGGTTTCGGGTTGGGTTGTTGCAGTTCTGGGTCATTTTAGGTTAATTTACAGAGTCAAGTCGAGTTTAGGTTAAGAAAACTCGTTTTTGGGTCATTTTGAGTTAACTTGACTGGTAGGGTTGGGCTGACTTTGTATCATTTTCTAGTTAACTTGATTGGGTGGTTTCGGGTCATTTCATGCAATTTGATGGGTTGGCTTTGTTGGGTTTGAGCTATTTCGAGTTAATTTGGAGGGTCGGGTCATTTCATACAATTTGATGAGTTGGGTTCAAGTAGTTACGGGTTAACTTGGTGGATTGGGTCGGGTCAAGTTTTGATGGGTTGATTCAAATTCGGGTCTAGGTAATCTTAATTCATACACATAATATAAGGTTAAAATTATAGAAGATGAAAATAAATGAAATGGGAAAAAAATAATATAAAGATATTCTTGTATATTTGAATTGAATATTTAAATCTAAATTATCATAATGAGTGAGTCCAAAGAAGTCTATGGTGTGCTTAATATACCAATTAACAATAAGGCCCTATTTTTCTTATCTTATATCCAAATAATATTATATTGGCATCAGTCAAATAATTCGAATCCAATAATAGACTAGTACATATACAGTTATAATAATAATAGGATTAATAATAATAAAATATTAGATTTTAAGTTAGATAATATCAATACTTATAAGATTATATATGATCTAGTTGAATTAGAAAATTTTAGATTCTAAAACCATGGTAAAATATTACAATATTACATTAAGATGGAAATAATACAAAAAGATTTAATCTCACTTGAAAATTATTGAAGAATATTGCTCCTAAAATCTAAACTGTCTATAACTATATTCACGAATATTAAGTATATATATATATATTCATGTGTTAATAATACAACTATACATACCTATACACATTTATCTAAATTCTCATAATTTACACCTTTTTTCACATCAATGAAGTCTGTATATTTCTATTTACCAGCTTTCTAATAATTATAAATCAATTAGGATATATTTTTGCATTTACGAATATAAAAGTAAGTTAAATTCGACATGGTTTAAACATTAAATTGAGTTCCATAAATTGTTTGTCTAATTTTTCTTTGGCATTTTTTACATTTTGATATGTTAAGACCGATATATATTGTTCATACACTGTAATATATCAATATAAGTGTATAAAGTTCACAATTATATTATCTCACTTTTTTTATTTATCAATAAATTCTTTTCAATATAATTATAATGTAGGATATCCATACTACTCCATACAACATACAAGTATTTTAAAATAAATAAAAGTATTATAGTTCAAATATTTGATTACTTAAAAAAATATGATTTTATAAAATAAAGGTGATCATAATATGACTATACAATGTATAATTATTATTTATTACACTATAAATATTAGAGACGATGATAAGATTAATAATACAAATAAATGAAATAAAAATATTAGATTTGCTTTATTTTCACAAGTAAATAATAAAGATATTTATATATTTTAACAATAAAAAATATTGCATGATTCAATTTAACCAAGATATTTATTACTTATTTGATTACTAAAAGTATTTGGTTACTTGAAAAAATATAATTTTATAAAATAAAGGTGATCATAATATGACAATACAATGTATAATTATCATTTGTTACATTGTACATATTAGATATAATCATAAGATTACTAGTACAAATAAATAAAATAAGAATATTATATCTATGTTATTTTCACAAGTAAATAATAAATATATTTATAAATTTTAACACTAAAAAAAGTTGCATGATTCAGTCTAACAAAGATATTTATCATTTATTTTATTACTTAAAATATTTGATTACTTAAAAAATATATAATTTTATAAAATAAAGGTGATCATAATATGACTATACAATGTATAATTATCATTTATTACATTGTAAATATTAGAGACAATAATAATATTACTAGTAAAAATGAATGAAATAAGAATATTATATCTGCTTTATTTTCACAAGTAAATAATAAAGATATTTCTAAATTTTAACGATAAAAAAATATTGTATGATTCAATCTAACAAAGATATTTATCATTTATTTGATTACTTAAAAAAATATAATTTTATAAAATAAAGGTGATCATAATATGGCTATGCAATGTATAATTATCATTTATTACATTATAAATATTAGAGACAATAATAATATTACTAGTACAAATAAATTAAATAAGAATAATAAATCCGCTATATTTTCACAAGTAAATAATAAAGATTTTTATAAATTTTAACAATAAAAAAATTGTATGATTTAATTTAACAAAGATATTTATCATTTATTTAATTACTTAAAAATATAATTTTATAAAATAAAGGTTATCACAATATGATTATACAATGTATAATTAACATTTATTATATTTAAGATAGTTTATAACTTTTTTTATAAAAAAGTGGTCCAATTGATCGGAACTGGCCCCCATCCCTTTTTCTTTCTTCTTCTCTTCTCTCTTTCTTATCTCTTCTTTAGCGCTGAAAGTCTGAAACCCCGACCCCCTGAGTCTCGACCTGTTGTGCTCCTTTTTCTCCTTTGTCACTTAGCACCACCACCACACTATAGCCATCGCTCGACCGTAGCATTGCCACACCATACCGCCACAACCTCCATACCTTTTTTCTCGCCATCACCATCGACAAAATGACATAGTAGCATCAACTAAACGTAGCGAGCAGCAGCAACGATGCCACCGTCGGCCACCTTTGGTGCACCCGACCACTGATGCTGCTCAAGCAACCTTTATTCCCTCCAATTTCGTAAGAAGTCGTTTGGTAAAATTATCCCAAACCCTAACTTTTATTTTAATTAATTTTTTGTGAATTAGCTTATGATAAGCTAAATTGGTTATTGAATTATGTATATATATATGTTGTATAAGTGATTTGAATTGGTTAATTGCAATATATATGGTTGAATTGTGAAAATTAGATTGTTGACCCAGTTATGTCCCAATTTACTGTATTCATTCGATTAAGCTATTTTGGATAAATTGATTATACAATATACTTTAAATGTACTTAATTTCATGTTGGAATTGTTAATTTGGGAAATTTGTGTGAAATCTATTGAAACTAGATTTTTAGGTAAAACCTCTTACGGATTTAAATTAGACTGTGTAATTGAGTTATTTTATTAAATTGATTATACAATATATTTTAGAGTATCTATAATTTTAATTTCGAACCATTAATTTAAATATTTGAATAATATTTGACCGGATTTACAGTTTGGACTAAAAAAACCTAATTATATTAAATTGGGTACTTTCTTTATGGTTTTTAATCAATTGAGTATACAATATGTTATAAAATAGACCATATTTATAGCACGATGGTATTAAGAGTTATTAATTTTCAGTTGGTAACCATTGTAATTACATTTTTATTTGGTAACCAATGTAATTATATTTTCAGAGTCTGAGCTTGATTATATAAATATTTTGATATTAAGAGTTTGAATCTGTGTAACGCATAATTTATTTTCGTTATAATATGTGTCATGTAAATATTTTGTAATTAAATGTCTGAGCTTTGAATTTGTATAATTTTAATTTTTTGTTTGTTATAATCTGTGTAATATATATAAATCAATATAATATTTATTGTTTTAAAAGTATGCATCAAAAGTTATAACTATGAGTTTTTATTTATTTATTATAAATGACATTGCATAGAATTCTATAATACCATATAATAATTTTATTTATGTATATAGGTACATCTACACAAGGCTAAAAGAATATGGAGGATGAATAATTTATGACATCTCAAGAAGAGTTTTATAGATACATATGATTTCACAGCTACAAAAAAGTAGTTAGGTAAAGAATATAAAATATATTAAAAAATTATCTAATATATACTTTCACCACTAAAATTACTCCAACTCATTAACCTCGTAAGTAAGTATTAAACCTTTTTTTAAAGAAAGAATATTCATTAATGATCAAAGAATTACAACCTAGGACATGAAATTTCTCTAAAATGGACAAAACAACCTCTCTCTTACTCCTCTCATAGGAGGACAAATATTTAGTAGCTACTATGAATGTTATTTTCTTGATTAAATATTTCCATTCACTTCTATGTTGGGAGAAGATCACAAAATTTCGTGACATCCAATGTTCATATATGCAAACAATGCATAAGGTTCTAAGGATATGAATCCTCTTCTTATTCCCTCTAGTGGTGTAGGCCAGATTTTATAATCGAATACCTACACTTGCACAGACACATTCCCATAAGTGCTTTATAACTTGGCATTAAAACAAAAAATGAGTTAAAGATTCCTCTCCCAAGCAAAAGCAATAGCTCATGTTCTCTAAACGCATGTATGTACTTAGATTGTCTTTGGTTGTTAATCTATTATGCGCAGCTATCCACATCAACAACTCGTCTTTTGGACTTGCATTGTTCAACTAAACTATTTTCCACCAAGCAATAGGGGGAGCTCGCTTCTTTAGTCTCTCGTACACAATAATGATCTTATAAACTTTGGATGAGAGAGATTCAATGATAGGTTTGAGTTCTTCTATTAGTTTGAAAATCTTGTTCAAGATCCATGAGGATGTGCTGGGTAAATTTGCTTCCCAGATCGAGTTCCCCTTTAAGTAATAAGTGTGATTCCACTTAATCCAAAGACTATTCTTATCCTGAGTAAGATGCCAAACATGCTTACCAACTATTGCTATGTTCCGGACTTGTATATCTAGCAAACTCAAATCTCCTTCTCTTTTAGGTGAGAAAACAGTAGACCAAGCAATCAATGATCTTCTACTAGGATTTTCTTTTCCCATCCAAAGAAAAGTCATGCATATACTAATGAGTTTTAGTAGGTGTTTTTTTTTTGGGAGAAGGAAGATTTGGATCCAATACAACTGAATCCCATATATAACATATTTGAGTAATTGCATCCTTCTTGCATAAGACAATAACTGAGTGGACCAATGCTGGATCTACTTGGTAATTTTCTCCACTAGCTCCAACATGTGGTCCGATCATAGCCTAGCAAACGATAGAGGAACACCTAAATATTTAAAAGATATGGATACCATTGGGAAAGACAAGTAATCAAGTATTTGCAATCTCATATGCTCGGCCACACCTCCAAGAAACACTGAACTATTTGAAGGGCTAATGATCAAACCTAAAGCAGCACTGAACTTATCAAAATTGGACTTTAAGAGAGTGAAAGAAGCTAGATCTCCTCTATAAAATAGGAGCAAGCCATTTACAAAGGAGAGGTTGATGATTTTTAGCTTTTTACATTTAGGATGTCCTCTAAAACCATATGTCTCATATAGAGTTAAAAGCATTCTTGATAAATATTCAAGAGTAGTCACAAGTAGGTAGGGAGATAGAGGGTCTCCCTGCCTCAATCCCCTACACGCTTTAAAAGATGGAAGATGCCTGCCATTAATACAGATGGCGTATTTCACCTGAGTAACACAGACCATGAGCATTTTAACAAAATGATGGGGTAACATGAGTCCTATTAATACCTTTTCCAATAATTTCTAGTTGAGTGAGTTGTAGGCTTTCTGCAAATCAACTTTCATTAGGCATCGAGGAGAAACATATTTTTTTATTATACAACCCAATCAGCATGTTCCAGCAGAATATTATCACCCATCAATTTCCCTTTCATAAAGGCTAACTGCAAGTTGTTGATAAGATGGGGTACAACAAGTTGTAACCAATCATCAAGAACTTAGGAGCGGATTTTATATAACACAGACCAGCAAGCTATTAGCCTAAACTCAGTCACTTTGCTTAGGTGATCACATTTGGGTATTAAAGTGAATAAAGTAGGGGTGAGGAATCCAAGGATTATGCCTACATGAACCATTTCCTTCACACAATTCCAAATATTAGGACCTATAGTGTCCTAAGAGGCTTTAAAAAAACCAACAGTATAGCCATCGAGTCCTGGAGCTTTTGTGTTTCCCATAGAAAATAAAGCTAACTTGACTTCATCATAGGAGATGGAATTTAAAAGCTCTTTTTGTTGTAGAAGATCCACCATTGGCTCATGTGTAAAATCTGAAGATTAACTAGTTCAGTATTGGGGTTATTACTGCCAAGCAGATTTTGATAATACTCTACAAATTTTTCCTGTATTGAGTGTTGATCTGAAGCCCATGTACCATCAAGTCTCTGGATTTTTGTTATCTTACGTTTTGCTTGTCGAGATTTCATATTTGCATAGAAGAAGCAATTATTAGAGTCTCCTAATCGGAGCCACTTAATCACAACTTTTTGCTTCAAAAAGTTTTCCTCACAATGAGCATAGTGTTCAAATAACCTACTACAAGCCTTTTCCTCCTGATGGAGAGTAGAATTATCAGGATTCTCATTTATTTGCTGTTGAATTTCCTCAAGGTGTCTCAATGCTTCTAAACTTTACTCTATTGAGGAGTTTTAGTTGATACCTGAGGTGATACAAAGCATATTTTTTTTTACTTTGTTGAGACTAAAGGTAGATTGTTGTTGTTGCCATACTTCTTTGACAATGGTCTGAAAACTATCATCATAAGTCCACATCTCAAAAAACTTGAATCTACTCTTAATTCTAGGTGTCTGCTGATTTAAATTGATTAGTGATTAGTGTTGGGCTGTGATGAGAGAAGTAGGTTGACAGGAATTCTACTATTGACCTTGAAAATGTATCCATCCATTTAATATTACCTAAAACTCAATCCAACTTGCACATTATTCTATTTTTCCCAATAGTCCTATTACTACAGGTATATGTGTGTCTAGTGAAAGGCAAATCATCGACCATTAGATTTTGTAAGCAATGTTAAAGTATTCGACCTCCACACATTTATGGTTGCACCTTGAAATATTTCTTTACTACACAAGACTATATTAAAGTCACCAAGAATAAGCCACGGTTCGTCTTGAATAGTTGTGGATTCCAACTACTACTAGAGACATTTACTATCACTACCTTGGTTATGAGCATAAATAAAGGTAGCAAAGAAAACTATGTTAGTAGTATTGCAAGTGACCTGAACTTGAATACCATGAGCATGCACATTGATTAGCTCAATATTTCACTGTGTGGGATCCCAAATACACCAAATCCTACCATTAGGATAGTGAGAGTAATTATTTATCATAGCTAGATATGTACCCAACTTTTTTACAATTTGTTTTAGCTTTATTAGCCTTTATTCTTGTTTCTACCATCCCCATTATTGAGATCTTATTTATCTACATTAGTGCCTCGGCTCCTGCTATTTGCAAGGCTTATTAAGACCTCTTACATTCCATACACCTATCATATACCAATAGAAATAGAGAGAATGTTAGTAACCCCACGTTTTCCTCTTCTCCTTCTTTTTTTTTAGCCATTTATAGTTTCTTAATTATTACTATAACTTCTTAATATTATATTTTTGTGTGGAAAAAGTTATTAGGATATCACTAATAAATAATAATATCTAGGAAAAAAGTATAAAAAATAAGTATAATTTATAAACTATTATATTTTTTAAATATTTAAATAAATAATAAAAAAATATATAATTTATTATTATTATAATAAATTTTAATATTTAATCGGATCATTGAATTAAAATTGGATCTAATAAAATTAGATTTGGTTGTGTGCATGTCTGTTGTTTACGGAGGAAATTTACTGGTTCCTTGAACCTGTGGAGGCTGGGAAAGAGTCAAATCAAATCCTGCTGGTCATTTGAGCATAATGATGGCTAAACAAAACTTCCGACCTGCCGGATTCGAACCAGCGACCTAAGGATTAATCTGTGGGTATTTAGCCAACTACAGTCCTCCGCTCTACCAACTGAGCTAAGGTCGGGGCTAATTATAACATATTAAAATTAATATCTAATTGATATTTGATATACAATTACCATGAAATGAATCTACAGTAGAAGTAAAACTGCGCAAGGCCGGCGTGGTCATGTTGGTAGTGGGTACAGTTGCAAAACATCCGGATCAAGCCAAACCATGGGGAAGAAAATCATAAGGTGCCGCCTGAGGTAGCTCAAGTTAAAGACAAAGGGAAAAAAAAAGGGCACTAGCTGTTGAAGCGAAGAAGGCATAACAAAAAAGGACTCAAGATCGTAATTTGAATCAGCAAGCTGACAGTAGTCCATACCAATCAATTCAAGTATTCGATTAACAGCCCATATCAATCTATGTTGATGATTGGATCAAGTTGGAAATTAACGACAACGCCTGCCGATCTTTATCCATAATCAGAGGTGGCAAGAGGGCCAAACTGCCAGCTACTCGTGTAAAAGTAAACAACTCAGTTTTTTTTTTTTTTTTGGGAACAAAAAACGGCTACTTGTACTGCTAGATTAACCACCCATATATCATTGTTCCTCTTAATTGAATGACCCCGGACGAGGCATCTATTTAATTGTATAACATCAAGCTGGAGTTAAGTGTGCATTAGACCAATAGGGATTGTTAAAAGTAATAAAGGTTATCTAGTTTTCCTCATGATAAAACATTAGCATACGTAAAAGTTTACATTATTAAAGTCATATGTAGTTACACTAGAATGCTTTATGCTTTGTGTATATCACCTCGACCCTAATATTGTTCATATATATATAGTTATACTATAATAAGTTATGTTTTGTCCTCACTTAAGCAAAATATGCTTAATTATAGATTTCTCCGATAATAGATTTCCTAAAAAATAATGTATTTTGTTAATATAAGTAGTCATATTAAGTTTTTTAAATCTTAACTATCCACCACATATAATATGGTTATTCTATACTCTCCAACTCAAAGAGCTCAACATCTAGTTTATGTTTCATCCGATCCCAAAATTGTTCTTGCTAGGCAATTGGTTGAACAATTCAAGTCTAACTCAAAGTGGTGGGTTTGCTTCCTTTTTAGCATGCTCTGTCGTTGCTCACATACATCCTAAGGATTTTCCTACTACTCTATATCAAACACGTTTAATTGTATAGTTATCTAGTAACAAACCTAGGAACAACTCACTTTATTGATATGAGTAGCTGTATAAATTCTTTTAAGCCTTAACTATCCACCAGATAATTTGAGGCATTATATTTTGTATCTAGAACTCCAACTTTAACTAGTCCCTACATATTCAAAAGGGTGTCACTATAAATTTTTATAATAAAATTTGATCAATAAAATCTTTTATTATATATAAAAGTTAATATTACATTTTTTAATATAAATATAATAATTGTATTTTTATATTATAATATATTATACTTTAAAAAAAAGTCAAAATTTATTCTTAAAATATACAATGATAATATTTTAAAATTGTAGAGAGTGCTAAATTATATTACCATACCATTGAAATATGTTTCCTGTATTGTACTATCTTCAATCATCTCTTTAATTTGCAATTCCTCAGGAAATTCAAATAATCTAGATAGGGGTAGGATTTTCAAACCCATACCTAAAATCGACTCAAATAAATGGAAATAACATATCAACTGGTTTGGCCTTATTTTTTTTTTATCATAGTAAAAAGTAACATACTTGTTTATATAAAAGGTATTATAACTTGAGGTAGAGATTTAATAACGTAACCAAAGAATGCATACCTAATACCCATAAATTGATATTATTATTTCTTTTTTGAAAAATAAAAGTATACAAGTAGCTAAAATCGGAACCAAAATGGGTTGGTTGAATAAGATAAATCGATTGTCAAAAATGCTAAACATATCAAATTGATTTTGACCTAATTTTACCAGAATAATATAAAGAATTGATAATTTTAGTTTTCCATACTAGTTGGTCTGGCCGGATATTTGAATCGATGGTTGGGGGTTGCTTGACGAGCAGTTCCCATGCCAGAGTTGGTTGATCAAGTAACTTGAAGAACTCCCCAACAAGTTTCTATATTCTATTGGTTGTTTTTATTTGAAAAATGTCTCCATTTTATTTCAACCTTTTTTTTTTCAATGACAAAAATGGGTTATATATATATATATATAAACATTCATTTTGCTATGATTTTTTTATCATTATTTTTTTCTATTTTCGTTAATTTGAACAAAGGTCATCGTTGAGGTACATCTACGATTACCGAATAGTTGAACCAATAGCCGTACGTTAGAGTAACTGAAAATAGGTTGCCTGTATTGGGGATCCCCCCCCCCCCGGGCGATCATGGATTCCTCAAACAATAATATTCTAATCTTCCACGTTTCCGGTCTACAAAATCTTTAGAAATGACTGTTCCTTCACCGCTCACGACTCCTTTCCATTCCCTTTTAGCCTGTCCCTTTCACCGAAGTGCACTCATGTGCATGCTTGGTCCTACATCCAACACCAGCGACTCTTCGGCCTCAACTCTTCACTATCCTAGGACCATACTAGCCCACTTGTTCCGATCCGCTTCATCTTAAAAAAAGGGGTCCCACTCTGCCCGCCCCACTAGCGCTACGGGTTCATCGGAGAGAACCGGAGCAACCAACAAACGACCTTTAGTGGACCAAACTCTGCCTCGTTCCAATAATTGACGGACGTGGATCGGTCCGTCATGCATTTGTATGGTTCTGATTGTTAGGAGGAAGGAATTACAAGCTCGTGAAAGAAAACGAAATTCATGCGCCTGCACAGACACACCTAGGTTGCGAATTCGGAAGGCAAGGACATCAGTGGTGGGTAATTATTTGACGGTCCCACTATTGATTGGTTTCGACTTTCGAGTAAGACGGACGAGGGCATCATTCATTCATTTGATATTCCACGTCACATCACCTTTACAAAGGGAGAATTGGTAGCGTGCGTCACGTCTGCCGTCGGGTTCCGTCGAGCACGTATGCTGCAGATGCGGTTATCTTTTTGCTTTTTACTGCTTGTTTGAGAGTAGAGTTAGGCGCTTCGGTGCATTTTGGGTGCGAGAACATTGATCAGCATTGGTATGTCTGACAATATTCATGTGCTGTTTTTAGCTCAGCAGTTCATTCATTTGAAGTGTTAGGACGTATATTTTATTATTACTTAGCTAGAAGATAAAAGAAAATATTCTACGAAGATACATAATTATATGAATGAATAGTAACAATATGATTCCTGAATGTGGCAATTGCGTCAAATAGGTAGGGTTTGGGTTGGATTATTTACGGATTGATTGTGGGTTGGATCGGATTATTCTGAGTTTGGATCATTTTTGGTTGTCTAATTGTTCGGGTCGGATAGGGTTCGAGTTTTGACCATAGCAGATCCAGGTTGTATCGGGCTAATTTACTGGGTCAGGTTAGGTTTGGATTGAGATTATTCAAGTTCGAGTCAGGTCGGTTTCAAATTATTTTGGGTTAGATTGTCGGGTCAGGTTGGGTCTATGGATGTAAACGGGGCAGATTTTATCCAAATACGCTGGACTTTATTCGTCGGATACTTAAACTAATATAGAGAATGAGAAAAAAATACTTGTTGGATACAGGTATAGGATATCCATATCCATACCTATACCCATACCCGTATCCATATTCATACTCGTTTCCTATATATAATTATCCTATTACCCTTAATTTTAAAATAAATATAATATAAATTAAGGTTAAAATTGTCATTTGTCTTAACCCTAAATGGGTTTATCAGTTGGGTAATTGATTTATCCTCTGAATAATATCCGTTAACGGGTAAACAGACTATTAATCGAGTAACAAATATCCAACTGAGATAGATATGGATGTATAAGTAGATACCCGTTTGGGTACATGTACGAAGTCGAATAAGGGTATAGGCATACTCGTCATGAACCCACTACGTTTACATTTCTATCGAGTCAGGATTGTGCCAAGTAAGCTCATATTCAGCTGATTTCGTGTTCGAGTTAATTTGATGGGTTAGGTTTGGATTAACTCGACGAATCAGATATTTTTAGGTTTTAATGGATCAAGTTGGGTTCAAGTCAAACTAATCTTAGATCGAATCACTTTAGATTTGGGTCAAATTGAACATTGACCACCAAAATTAATCTAAATCATTAACCTCGTAAGCAAGCATTAAGTTTAACTTTATATAAGCATGCAAAATACGATTAATAATGTATTATTAATTGCTATTTATTTATTATTATGACTTTATAATGTTGTGTTTTTATCCTAAAAATGGGTAAAATTAGAATATCATTGGTAAATAAGTAAGTTCACAATAAAAGTAAGAAAAATAAATAAAATTTAAATAATGATATATTTTTAAAAACTTTAAATAAATAATAAGATATGTGTATTTTGTATTATTGTAACCGATTAATATCAATTTTAGTTCTATCAAGTCGTGTTATGTCGAGTTGATAGCGAGTCGGGTTGATAACGGATCGGGTTGATATCAGGTCACATATTGGAGTCTTATTGGATCGGATCATTCATATTTAGATTAGCATCGGGTCTAGTCAGTTTTAGGTTGAGCTTGAGTCAGGTTGGGTTGATGAATTTAACAGATTATATTGGATTGGATCAATTTTTGATAACTCTAATAATTTCCCCTAATAAACCAAGATATCACCTGTAAATACTATGTGCATTACTACATTATTGCTACTATAAAATAGAGTTAATCTGCAAAATCATCAATAGCTAATTTCTAAACGCCATACTAATTCGAGGTTGTTATCGCGATCTACCAAATAGGACACATTATCACAGCAACAAGAGAAGGAAGAAAAAAAGAAAAAACCTCTCCAATTCTCTAAGAAATTGGTTTTCCTCCCTCGAATCTACTTTTTGTTTTATTGACTCACACCGTCATCCCGCTGTGTATAATTTTTATACGAGGAATCTACACACCTTGCCTCGAAACCAATCAAGAGTGGGACATTCAAATATCGAATGATGTCTCGTCTGACGGGATACGCCACAGACCTCGCACGGCATATCCATCATGCCCTTAGTGACCTAGTCCGAAAAGCCAACCAACAAAAGAATCCGTGTTTTAGTTATCTCTCATGCTTAATGCCACTCCGCTCCAGCTTTACACCTACAGATCTAGCTGTGTTAAAGACACCTACCACCCAACTGATATTTTCCTTCTTCGTATACGGCGTTGCATTTGTTGGAAAGCATCTACAAAAGTCGTCCTCAACTCACGAAGTGTATTTTATCTGGTTGTCCCGACCTCTCTTAATACTAGTATTCATGAAATCATGAAATCTAAAATCTCCGCTCGTGCGGGCGTATCCCAGTTGATTGGGACGTGGGGCATTGAAAGATGAGGTGTTGGGTTCGATTTCTTCGGGGGACAAGCTGCAGTGTAAGAGTTTCACCCCCTTTGGGGGTGGCTCTTTGTGGGCGCCCTGGATCCCGGACCACCACGAGCTCAGACGCTGGGCCACCGTAATTTACCTCCTCCAATAAAGCCGTCGGGCAGGTAGTTGGGGGCCCTGGGGGCGAGGAATTTCGCCTTTTGAAAGATGAAATCTAAAATCTCCGGTTATTGAGCTTCGAGCCGCATTAACCGACCAAAAGGCGCAATATTGGGCGCACATGGGTTTCAAAATTGCCAAAATGATATATCCGGATTTAAATTATTTGTAATAATAGAGTCGGTTGCTTAGTTTTTTTTTTGTCGATATTAAAAAGCTCTTTTAGACACTATTTAATTCTAAAAAAATTTAAGAAAAAAATTAAAATAAAAATATTTTCCTTCAAAATTTTCTCAAAGAAAATTATATAATTAATCTTTAACAATTTTATACTATCTTCTTTTTCTATTTTATTATTTCAAGTAAATTAAATACAAAAAATTATTTTCTTCATCATTTTCTTTCTTTTTTTAAAACTTTCTATGAACCAAATGGAGCATTAGAGTCAATAATACCGGCATTAAATTTTTGCCAATATTTTATTTTATTTTATTATTATAGTTTAAATTATATTTTTGGACGGTAAAGTATTTGATGATTTTGATCAAAATATACTTTATTTCATAAATATATTAATAATGGTATTTAATGTGCACATAAATATGATCATAATAATTATATTGTTTGAATTATATTAACCATTACTTTTATTATCATAAATAACTATTTTTATTTTAACATAAATATTAAAAATAACTATTATAATTATAAATAATAATTATATAATAAAAGTATAATGCACATAATTGCAATGGGATTGCATGAGCAACTAGGGCTGTAAACGAGCCGAGCCGAGCCGAATACCCCTAGGCTTGGGTTCGGCTCGTTTAACTAAACGAGCCTAAAATGCTGTTTGAGCTCGGCTTGTTTAACTAAACGAACGAGCCGAACCGAGCTTTTAACGAGCCGAACCGAGCCGAGCTCACAAGCCAAAGCCAAAAAATGAACCGAGCCGGGCTTTTTTGAATTTGAGCTCGGCTCGTTTATTAAACGAGCCGAGCCCGAGCCTCACTTTGAGGCTCGTTTAATTAAACGAACGAGCCGAACCGAGCTTTTAACGAGCCGAGCCGAGCCGAGCCGAATACCGAACTGGCTCAGCTCATTTACAACCCTAAGCAACTAAATATATGTCTTCCTCAATACAGAACGTGAATTCGGTGTAAGATTTTATTTTTCAAAATCCTAATTACCTTATATAAATAGGTTTGCAAACCACTTCTAAAATTTTTATCATCAAATTTCATTCTGGTCGTAGCAAATTCGAATTTTCTGTCACTTATTTCATTCATTTGTAAAAAGTAGCATTTTAAGGTGATTTCTCTGATTGTATGGTCTTCACTTAATTTGATTGGTTATAAACTTATAAATTATTTCTCATATATTTATAAGCTTATTCATTTATTTCCCATGTCATTCATAATAAATTTGAGTCTTTCATAGTTTATTTTATTTTTTAGCGAAAATTCGTATTTTTTGCAGATCTTTCGATTTAATTATTTTCACTTATTTTAAATCATTTCAAGTTTGTAACTCATTCCTAAAAATATTACCACATATATTTTTTTTTTTGATTCTTTCCACATCATTTTCGAGCTTTTTGTTGATTATTTATTCACTTGCAAAAATGTTTTATTCGTTTGCAGATAATAACAATTCATGTGATTTTTCAATCTAGCTAAGGTGTTTCTCACTTGTTTTGACTTGTCCAAAATTTATTATCACTTATAAATATATTATAATCTTAGAGTTTCATCCCAATACATTTTAAGTTTGTTTATATAATACCCCCTAAATTTACAGTTAAATTTTTTCGTTTATACAGAAAACTATTCACTAAAAATGGAGGGTACTACTTCCGTGATCAGCACAAGATTGACCCTTGGCCAATCTTATACTAACTACAAGTTTAGAGAAACTAGAAGTATTAATACGAGCAATCAATAGTTTTTCACTTTAAATGGTTAGTGTTTTATTCGTATCTTATTCAACAAGTACTTTTTTACTAGACATGCATGCCCCACTAGACTTCCTAATCTCACCCTTCTCAACCCAGACTCTTCGAATAACCTTATCCCATAACTTGGGACCTCTACACTCCCTAGGACTCCAATACTTCTTTCTCACATTTCCTCTATTCACCATGAATCCAAAATCCCTACACATGTGGGTCAAGGTCCACTTTCCCATTTCTCCACCTAAGCTCACCATTGCCTACTAGGGTTTCCCCTTAGAAACCCTAAACTGGCCTATATGGCCCTAACCTCTCTTTATCATATATGACCCATGCTCCCTTTGATTCCAACACCATCACTCCACTCAACCCACTTCCAAGATCACAACCTTACTCCCCATCTTCCACATGAGATAAAAAAAAAAACCTTGTCAACCACCCTAAAACCCTAGCACTTCTTTCTTTTACACCATCCCTTCTTACACACACTCCACCCTCTTTTCCACTTGACTCATCCCCCTTTATAAGACACCCTCCTAGACTCAAACCTAACGCCAACCAATCACCATCAAGCCTTTTACACACTCCCATACTTAGGGTTTTCCCCAAAACCCTAGTTAAGCCCCTATGCACACTTCTACCATCCCATGTACTATCTTTCACCCATAGACTCCGATCACCCAAAGTACTATTTTCTCACCATACTTAAACCTTAAGCCACCTTTTTCCATGTAAACTTTGCCCCCATGCAAGTTTTATACTTCCTGTGCAAGATTTACTCCAACCCTACATTTTATTTATTGTTATTATCCCTTTATTTTGTCACCCATAGATCATAAAGTACTTAGAATTTTTCTCACTTCTTCCTAATCAATCCTCCCTCTTTATTTTTTTTAGATCCCCACAACCTCATCATACCACCTAAGGCCTTCTAGCATATATGCCATAATATAACAACTGTACATAAGAGCATGTCATAAAATACATGTCATATCACCCATACCACACATATCATAACTCATATATAACTTACCTTAGCTCCATGCAAAGCAAGTTGCACTACACACATTTTAGTCCATACTCACATATAATACATATCACATATCAAAACACCCATGAGCACATAAAATATATAACTAAACCTTAACCATATCTTTACCTAATAGGACATCAGGCTTGGAGCACGAATCCTACGCCTCCTTATGGGAAAGTTTTGGTTCACCTATAAAAATGGAACATTGATATTAACTTTCTTCCTACAGCTTTTTCTTTTCTCTTTTATTTTTTCTAGCTAAATATTAGTAAAGATAATAATAATAATAATAATAATAATAATAATAATAATAATAATAATAATAATAATAATAATAAGATAAATAATAGAAAAATATTTAAAATAAACTATACTAAATAAAAATAAGGACAACCAGAGAGGATGTGGCAGCTAGGGTGGTGGCGACGGTGGCGCACGACAACGCACAGTGGCAACGGCGGCAAAAGGGTGTTAGAGATGGTAGTGATAGAAAATTAAGGATTTTATGGTTAGAAAAGGGAAGGAAAGTGGTGTTTTGTTGGGTAGTAGGGCTCTTAGGTCAGAGGGGGTTATGGTGGCGGCGACGATGTGCCACGGTGGAGGCGGCGGTGGCGACCGAAAGTAGAGGAGAGGAGATGAGGAGGAAGGAGGGAAAGAAAAAGGGAATGGAGGGTGTGGGAAGGTAGAGGGAGGTCTTTTTAGTAGAAAGGGAGGTAGTGGAGGTGGTGGTTGTGGTGGTGGCAGTGGCAGCGGCAATGTTGGTGGTGGTCGAAAGTGGAGGATGGGTAAGGAGGAGGAAGGAGGGGTAAAAAAGGAGATGGAGGGTGTGGGAAGGTATAGGGAGGATTTATGGGTAGAGAGGGAGGTAGTGGAGGTGGTGGTTGTGGCAGTGAAGGCGACATAAAGGGAAACAAAGGGTGCAAAAGTGCAGATCAAGCTGCCCACTTTGTACAGGTGGAGAGAGCAAAGGAGGGAGAGTTAGAGGCAAGGGAGGGCCATATTTGGTAGATGATGGTATAGGGAAGAGAGTAGGTGGCATTTTGGACGATGGAGTGGCGCAACGACGGCAGTGACTGCCTCTAAAGGGGCAACAAGAAAAGAAGGCAGGGGAATTTCTAGGCAGAAAAAAGAGAGAAGAAGAAGGGTAGGGGAGAGATTTTTATAGGCGCAGGGGAAGAGAAGAAGACAAGGAGAAATGAGGATAAGGGAGTGGGAGGGGCAGGTGGCTGTTGGCTGGCAATGGCAGGCCGGCGCAAGCCTCAAACGGTGCAAGTTTGTAGGGGGCAGAGTTGGGAATTTACCATGGTTACAGGGGGCTAGGTGGGGATGTTGAGGTTGTAGAGGAGCGGGGACCATGCAGCTTAGGTCGAGGGGAAGGTGAGGGGAGAGGGAGAGCCATGGATACTTCATAGCCATGTGTGTCATCTGGTTAGGGGGAAGGTAGAAAATGGAGGTAAAAGGGGAAGAAAAGGAAAAAGAAAGGGATAAAAAAGGAAAGATGGGGTAGGGGGAACTTGGGCCACGTAAGGGGAAAAAGAAAAAAGAGGGGTTGGGTCGTGTAGGAAGGAAGGAGATGAGGGGGCGGCCCAGACCGGTGAGGAAGGAAGAAAAAGAAAGAAAAGAAGAAAAAGGAAGAAAGAAAAAGAAAATGAATGAAAAGAGAGAAAAATGAAAAAGAAAAAAAAGGTTGTTGGGGTGTTTGGGATTTTTTTTAAAATTTTTGGGAATAATAAAAATAATAAAAATAAAGATTTTTTTTTATTAATTTAGAAATTATGGTTATAATTTTCTTAAAATCTATTTTAGTTTAGTAAATTATTTTAATCTCCACTAATTTGATTCCTACATTATTTTTCTCCTTTTTTGCTTTAATTATATTTATTATAATAATGTTATTTTTATTAAAAATTATATATTTAATTAAATCCCACCTATAAATTCCTATTTTATTATTAATTCCTAAATTAAAGCTTTGGAGTATTACAGTTTGAGTCGTAATAATTTATGTTTCCTCAACTGACTATTCTAGCTAATTTATTTGTTGTAATCCATTTTAGCTCCAAATGAAGTCTAGCATATTTTTTTTTTTACATATTTAACTTTCTAAAACTATTATGCGTCTATATGAACTCTTTTTTTGAACTTTCATTATTCATTTTTACACCCATACTCCTTCCATTCATTTTGCTCAACCCCAACCCCTACTCTTGCTCCATTTCCTTGTTTGATTTTTTCTAGCATAACCAACTCTGATACCCTTACCCTTCCTTTCTTCTCCTCTCATTTCTCTTTCGTATTTCCCTATCCTTGCTCTAGTTTTGTAGGTGTCACATGGTCGTGCATCACCTATGCAAAATCATATGACCCATCGTATTCCCTACTCATGCCCTATTTCCTTAAGCCCATGCCTCACCTCTTCTTTGCACCACCCTTTCCTCCCAACTAAGCTCTAGTAATAGTCCAGCGCAGCCACCGTCCTTCCCATCCTTGCATCGACCATCATTGCACCATTCTCTCCATCATGCCTAACTTTTCCTCACCTCCCTCGACCACCACTCCAACCATGCCCTTCTTACACACCTATGCTCTTTTTCACGTCTTCTCCTCCCAATTGTGCCAGTTATTCTCGATGCAACCATCACCACCAGCACACATTACCTCCTTCATCGTCCTTCAACTCCTCCACCTCCAGCAGCCAACACCACATTCTCCATCCCTTCTTGATTTCCCAAACTCACGCTACCAACCCATGTAGCTTGAGGTTGCCCTTCTCTCCCTTTTACAATCTAAAGGTATTTTGGTAATTTTATTTGATAAATATTTTAATAAAATTTATTATTTTATTGGTTAAATATTAATATGGTTAATGTGGTATTATTTTTAGGTATAAAAGTTGATTAGTGGAGCCTAATAAATTTTAGTAGGTTAACTATAATTTATACTTTTGTTGAAAATCCTTATACTCCCACTAAAATATTAGATATCGCATGATATCATATTAGGATTTTGATGTATCAATTGTGTTAAGCATGATTCATTACATTGTAATTATCTTCTTGGAAATATTAGTATGAAAATTGGTAAATTAGAGCACGTTAATTTGTGCAAAGTATTATGTGTACGAAAGCATGTTAGAATAAGTTTAATGTCAAAAATAAATTATATGTGCTATATATGCCTAATATTATAGGTTGAGCATACTTAGGCATATTTTTAGCATAATTATTATTATTGTGTTTCCTATAGGCAATTTAGTATAGGAAGGAAGTATATTGTTCCATAGAAGAATCTCTTTCAAGAGCTCAGTAAGAGAAGTAAAGTTCTTATCACTCCATCCATTAACCGCCTCAAGTTGTACGGTCATAACACAACAAATAATTTTATAAATTTAATACAACCATTGTACAAAGGTGTCTTCAAATCACTGACCAACTTTTCAAATATTGTTGAATGGTATCTAAAATGTTCTACAACATTATTTGTTAGATCATCTATGTAAGCAAAGTCATCTGCAGTTTGAACATCATTGTGGTTAACCACACTAAGTTCATTAACTCTTATCAATTCCATAGATAACAAAATGATTTCGTATCTTATTTATACATCTTCTTATCATATTTCCACAATCTACACATGGATAAGACATTTAAAAAGGAACTTTCAAATATTCACTAGCTATATTAAGAAAGTATTGAACACTGCTTATGATCCATAACAAAAAATAAGTAAAATATGGTTCCTAAATTAAAAACAAAACTGGAGAATATAACAATATTAGCCAAATCAAGCAACAAACCACCAACATACCCAAAATGCATGTATACCACAACAAAATTTGCACTAGTAACAATACCATGATTTCTACAATGCTATCTATTCCATTTTTATACTCTATTTTTTATAAATAGTTTGATAATATATATAGTAAAAGGTTTTCCATCTCCACAAAATATTTCAACTAAGAAACTAACAATATATAGTGTACAGATATACATCACAACATTATATACAGTAGAAATATACATGAAGGAGTTCAAATATTATAGACACAAGCAAAAATCATACAATAGAAAAAATTATACAATAAGCTTAAACTACAAAGAAAAAGGAAAAAGAGTAATTAAAATACGATGGGAAGAGAGAGAGAGAGAGAGATTCAATGAGGGTGATATAAAGAGGAGAAAAATGAGTAAGAACTCCCGTGAAGGGAAGAGAAAATATACTAATGGTTGTAGAGGTTTGCCACTTTGAACGACCGTTGTTTGGTATCATGAGGTAAAATGAATAGTTACAAGTAGTTTTCAGTTAAAGAAAGATGGAGTTAAAAAAAAAAAAACAGACGAAAATCGTGTACTATTATAGTAAGAGTATACAGTATGGTTGTTGTTTTTAATTATTGTATTTAAGCTTATTTTTCCTTTTCTTAATATAAAAAATAGCATACATGGTAGTTCTAAGATAAACCATCGTATATACTCTTCTCCAATATTTACCTATCTAGTTAAGATTATACACGGTGGTTTAACCTCAAAATCGTCGTATATACATTCCGCTTAAAATATCAAAAATGCTTGCTTCATGTTTTTTTTTTAACTAGGCAATAAAATAGACATCCGTTTTGCTTTAAATTTCCTTATACTGTCCTCCATTTATTCTAATTTGTGTCCTCGTGGTGAAAAAATGCAACAATGTCGTCGGGGGAGGAGAAATGAGAGGCAACAACGCCGAGGAAGAAAAAAAGAGTAGGGGATTGATGGTAGGTTCCCGATTTTTTTCTTTTAAAAGGCTTCTATCACAAATGATGTCTTCTATATTATGGCCAAAAAGTAGTCAGTAATAGGACCTTTCATGAAATGGTACGGTTTGTTTTTTCTTTTCAAGATGGGAGATATTTTGCAAATACTAGTACAAACATTTAAAGAAAAGAATCAAGGCAGGCAATTTTTTAGCTCTATGGAGTGTAAAAGTTTTAAGAGCGGTGAAGTTTTTAGCATAAATAATTTTGTGCGAATAATATTTTGACATATTATCGGTACTCATATTTACCGAATATTATTCCCTCTTCACTGTCTCGAGAAAATTTGATTGTACTTACTGATGATATTTTGTTTTTGGTGATGATGTTGTCGGTAATTATCCATTTTCCTGTAGTAATGCACTCACATTAAACTCTATTGCCATCTTCAAACCAAATATATTCTACATTCAAACAAGTGAATGGAGATTAATAAGATTTTGTAGGGCTCGTATAACCCCGAACGACATATTTGGAGGGTTTCGTACAAGATAAACACAGAAGAAGAGTTGCGAAATGGGTAACTGTAGGCTTGTACAAGATAAACACCTATGCGGGGAAGAGCAAGAGGAACAGACGTATGGGCTTGGAATTTGTATATGACAACAGTATAGGACGAGGGGAGGTTGTATAGCAGGACATAATCCATGGGAATCGGTCACTAGGAGAAGCGGAGGGTTTCACAACCATGCATGTCACTCAATATAGTAGGCGACAAACGGATGATACAATGTAATTATCAAAACCCACCGTATAAACTTGATTCAGAAGATCAAAGAAAGAAGTGCGGGATATTCAAGACTTGCATTTATTCTTCAAGAAATCATCGGTAGGGAAGATCTAATTTCAGTTCTATCTAAGAATGATAATAAGGTCGGATCCAATTAAACCCAAACTTATTCACGGTAGCTAAATTTATACTTTGTCCGGACTCTTTGGTTCTTAAAAGTTTAGACTCAGACAGAGGTTTATCCAATCTAGTGAATAAATAAATTTTAATTGAGATATTTTTTTATAAAAAAATGTTGAATAATTTATATAAATATAAATATAATTATGTTTTATATAGTTTAATATGTATCTTTTGTTAAAAAATATCTATGTAAAAAGACAAGCATTTTTAATAGTTACATTAACTTTTTTAATAGTATTTTAATACTTTTAGAATAAAGTATTGTATATCATTTTTATAAAGTAAATATAAATAAATAAATAAAGAACTTACACAAAATTGTAACGAGGATGACAGATATAGAATCGGTATGTATGTGTATATGCGCGCGTATATACACACGCGCACGCACACACAGAGAGACATACTAAACAAGTTTATCTAATTCAAACTTAATTCAAATTCTTCGGATTCAAAATTCAGGGGCCTAGACATGTTAAAAATGAGACTGGTTTGGGCAGGTCCGAAAATATTGCCTTCCCTAAACCAAACAATAGTGTATAACATACCATAACAAAGCATGTTGTTGAAAATCCAAATAATTAATGTTAAGAAAACTTTCCTACCGAACATTACTGTACCAATTATCTCGATCGATTAACACCGATAAAGTATCTAGCCTCTTCCTCTTAAGGGAAAAAAAAATGTTGGGTTGCGACATTGATTAGAGATTCACGTGTAAAGTTCAATGTTGTTAAGGAGGGAGGTTTGGGGTGGGGGAGGATCCGAATATCATGTAAAAAACTTGCTATTATATCGGACTCTGTCTATCTTTAGTATTTCAAAGTAATGTCGTAATCTAATAGTTAGCTTGACTAGTCAAAATAAAAGAAGTTCGGATACATTAAAAGTGTTGAGAAAAAAAAAACGATGGTGCTTTTTTTTTTTTCAAGAGAAAAACAATATCTTATGTGGGATCGAATTTCAAACTATTATAATGTGACGTAGGACTAATATCACTAAAGCAGCCAAAGTGGTGTTTACTGGGTCACAGATACCTTGTTTGGATTCATATTGCCAAAGCAAATACGAAAACATATTGGCTCGTGGAGATAAATCATCTCACCGGTTCCTTACTTTAATGCTCAATGATAAACGGCTATGCTCAAATCCAAGCCTAAATATCCGGCCTGCATACGTATCTTTCGATAAAGATTGCTGTGTATATATAGGGAAAGTGATGGAAGATTTTGGGATGCTGCGATTTGTGAGGCTTGCATTGAGCGATATCCTTCGTCACTACCACGCCAGCATCAGCAATCACGCAGGAAGCGATGCCGTGTTTCAATTGTCCTCCTCTGAGCCAACATGTCATATTATATGGCCGCCGGATCCTTCCATCTCCGTATAAGCCTAAGCCTGTGGTTCGGGTCATGGCTTCATATAGTACCCTAACATTTGCTGTTCTAGGCGGGGTGAAATATAATATATTATTCACTCTATTTCTAATAAAAATATGTTTTTTTATGGTTTTTGAGAATAAGTAAGTTGGTCTCATCCGATAACTAAGAGACTTAGCTAACTGTTCTTACCGTAAACACTAGTTCTCATGTATTTATGGACATGTATCTAATGAGAATTTAGATATTTGGTGAGAACTAGGAACCATGTATCTCAACCTTAGATTATCTCATTATATGATCTAGATTTGATCTAACAATAGTTTTATAAAATTATCACAGTAGTTTCGTAAACCTATTGTTGTAGTTTTATAAAACTATTTTAGCAATACTTAGTTTTCATCATAAGTGTGGGTTCTCGTCGGATATCATTTCTATATAATAAAATAATAATGACATTGTTTTTCATAATTCATTTTACTAATTTTTAATTTAATTTTTTATTTATTTACAACGAGTCTTGGACTTGGATGGAAAGATGGGAAGGGTCACAATGAACTTGGATTATGTGGTGGAGAAGGTATCTTTTTGAATGGGAAGTAGCGCTAGTGGATCAGTTAGAAGGGCTTATTAATTAGTTTCCTTTAACTAAAGATAAGAAGAATTCGTTTAAATGGGCTTTTGAAGATAGCGGTATTTTCTCTGTTAAGTCTTTTTGTCAGGTGACTTACCAGAATCTTGTTAGGGGACAGGGCTCCAAGTACAGCTCTTAGTATGATGTGGAGCAGCTTTGCCCTACCGAGGGTTGAGCTTATGGCCTGGTTCGCGATTCAGCAAAGGCTCAACACTAGAGATAGATTGGCCAAGTTCCAAATAGTGGATTCAAGGGAGACATGGTGTCTTTTTTCAAGGTGGAGCAAGAATCAGTGAATCATGTGTTTCTTCATTACTTTGTGACTGGGCAGATTTGGTATGAGATTAGTGGCTAGCTAGGCTCTTCTCAGGCGATGCCATGTTCTAGTGATGGGAGTTAGAAGAATTAGTTTGACGGGAGACATTTGGCATATAGCATTTTTTTTCTATAATAGGAGTTATCTGAGAGTTTAGGAACAAATCTGTGTTCGATAAATACCAAGTGTGTGTTAGATGACTTATTTTACCCATTAAGGTCATAATAGGCTCTTGGATTAAGTTTAATAGGAGGGCTTTCCCTTTATGGAATTGAGGAAGTGGTTTATAATGTTCATACTTTTTTGTGAGTTTGGTCTTGTTCTACGGACCTTGATCGATTCCTAATTATTAAAAAAAAATTATAGTGAGTCTTTAAAGCGAAAATAATAACAGTAAAAGTCCAACAATTGACATAATTTGATATGCATACCGCATGCACGGATACCCAGGCTGCAATGTACAACTATTAAACTAAGACCTCACATCATAGTAACTCATTACAATTTTATCAAGTAAACAAAGGATAAAAACTCGCACACGCACACGCACACGCAATATATAATACAAGAGGATAAGAATGTTACGGAGCAAACATCAACACATGTGATAGCTGGGAAGTAATAATGCGCAGCTCATACTGGAGTAGTGGTGCAACAACTATTAGGCCATTGCCATGGACTAAAGAAGCGATTCAAACCTGGTAACTTTGTATTCCTTTTTCCCATGGGTGAATGATTGGCTTCGGTCCTGTCATCTCAGTCCACAAGATGATGCAACTTGGACTTCAATGATTCCGCTGTAAGCAGATAAAAAAAAGATGATAGGCGACAATGGTAGTGCATTTTACTATTAATTCGAAGACAGCACCACTAGCTAGTGATACACCGATCTAATCATGAAGACTCTGTTTAGTAATGCAAGTCTTGAAAAGAGGATGGATTAGTTTTATGCATATTAATATTTTGAAATATATGTTTCGATCATATTTAATTATTTATGAATGAAAAAAAAAAAAGAACTTTAGTTTATTATAAATTGTGATCAGGGTTGGTACGTATTTTTAGGATTTCTTAAAAATAACTTTACGTAAGCAAAAATAAATAATTCGGCGGATATTAGTCGGGTCGCCAAACGCATCATATGCGTCGCCCGTATGCACTTCCCTCGTGGGAAACAAAATAATAATATTTCCTTAGATGTTTCAACACTAGTTCGGCCTTCCTAATCGTATAAAATTCTTGCATCCCCGAGAAAACTCATAGTCAACATCATTCCTGTAAATATAGAGACCGCACACCACAATTGGACTCGCATATGGTACTACATTTGCGGGGGCATAAGCCGGCCGGACATGGCCCCATGCATAGTTAGGCCTTTACGCTGCATGAGTCCGATAAACATTTAGGAATGGTTAGTAATAGGCGTAGAATAATTACATCAGTATTTTATATATTTTTTATATATAATTTATTTTAAATTAATTATTTTTTACAGAAATATTTATTTTAAATTTAAATTTAATTAAAATTAAAATATTTTTATTTTTATTAAATATTTGATATAAAAAATATTTTTTTATCTCTATTATTTTCAAACCAAAAATGCCTTTAATGTTATTAATACAAACCTTGTTGTTTTACCAACTAAGCTATTTCCAAGGGCATAAGTATAGGTGGCAATCGGGTTAGGTTCGGGTAGGATTATAGTGGGTCAGGTCGTCTCTTGAGTTGGATTGTTGCGGGTCATTTTCTTTACGGGTTGGTTATGGGTCGGGTTGGATCATTTCAGGTTTCAGGTCATTCCCAATCATCTCATTGTTCAAATTGGGTTGTGTTCGGGTTCAGGTAATTACAAATCCGATGTTGGTGGAGGTTGCGTCTGAAACAGAGGCGGACGCTGAACAAACTTCATGAAAGCCTCAAATGTCTCCTCCAAGCGACCAATACGTCCATTCAAGGCCATGTTGAATTTGCTACAACATAGAAAATATGTTAAGAAAAGTCCTATCTTACTAGCTCATAACACATAAGCATAAATCAAAGATTGCTTAGTCTATCCCCTCTCAAATACTCATAAGACTAATCCGGGTTTTAAAAACACTGAGAGAAAGAAAATACATTTTCTGGCTAAAACATTTAAGATCATGAGAATCAAATCTCTGACCGAAACATAATTCTCAACAACCAAAATCTTTGATACCAACTTATAACACCTTAATTTTTACTATAGAAAAATTTTGTTTTCAGAGTAAAGCGCAGAAGTTAAAACAATAAAATGATGGGTGTTACTGCCCCACTTGATATAAGTCTGGTTACTCTTACCATTCTCATACCAAGTGCTGAGGTTAAAATTATTACTATGCTTAGATTAATAACATGATTACAAAAATCATAGTAGAGATAATATCAGATGAATATAGCGCTACGCAAAAACAACTTCAACGACTTACAATCTCAAAGAGAGAAATACAAGAGGACACAGGCGTCCAAAAAAACTGGACTTAAAATGATAAAGGAGCACCGGATAGTCCTACGTACGCTTTCAAATGAACCGCCAACTTTGATTGAGCTTAGAAGCTGACCTGCAAAGACCATTGTCCATTGAATAAGTAGGGGCCACGAAATGAATCCTTCACTATAGCGGTACTGAGCAACCCTTTATACTAAACCAGAATGAAAAGCCAGCATAGAACACAAGTAAGGCATCAATATAAAACATCGACTATGCATGCATCAATTAATCATTCATATAATCACATACCAGCCATACATCATATCAGTCATACTAGTTCATCTAGAATTAGCTGATACTTACCAAAGGAACATCCAAGTGATGCTCTTTGTAATATATTTAGAAACACATTAAACTCAAATACAAGATAATAACCACATACCACACCTCCATATCAATCCCGATGAATCTCAAAACGCTAGTAGCTCACAAGCACAGATCAACACAATCCATAATGTCATAGATAATGCTCAAAGGCACAATACCAAGTACATGTAGTCATGAAGGCTGCTACTGAAACTCAGGTAGACACAAAGGCTGCTACCGAAACTCAAGTAGGCACAAAGGCTGCTACCGAAATTCAAGTAGAAACAAATGTTGCTACCAACCAATCCAATCATCCAAAATCCCAATAATCCATCACTCATATTCATGTTTGTTCACTCAAGAGAAGATCACATCAGACTTGGAGATACTAAGGTAGTCGAGTCATACCAGCGCAAGGCAACACAATATCATATCGGCTATCAATCTAAGGACGCAAATGTACCCTGGTCGCACTAGTACACAAAGGTAACACATTACCCTATCGATAAGGACACCTAATCTATAAGTATGCATAGCCCTTATTATTCTGCAGAATAAATAGAGTAAGATGTAGGACCTGACTGGAGCATTAAGGCACATTAGCCAAAATTCAGAATAATCGTGGGCTAAACAACGTCTCTAGGGTGGTGACTCCTAAAGAGCCATTATTTCCAATCTCGAGGTATTTTACTTTAAGTATTAGTATTTTATTTAGGTGACCACGAAATCACATATAAATCACATAAATCCGATTCCCATACATAACCATTTCCAATTATTCAAGACAAACATAATCAAGATCATTACCAAGGTAAATCAGTAAAATACACAAAGACCCTCCTAGGATTAGTTATTCATCCTTTTGGGTGCATTAGGCCGTAAGTGACGAAAATACCCCTGAGACCAATAATTGCCAGATTATCATCCATTTAAGTACTAAATCCATTTTATTTGTCAATTTGTCATAAAAGGCCAAATAATAATAATTAAACCAATTTATCATGTAGTTATATTTCTAGATAAGCAAAATGACCAATTTATCCTTATTCTAGATTTCGTATATAAAACCCTAGCATGCTTATCTAATACATCCATAATCACATAATCTCATGCTTATATATAATACACATTGGTCCTGTTGGTCATGGTAAAAATCATAATGCAAGTAAATTGACCAACTTGCCCTTAGGGATCACATCTATGCTTAATATTCCACAATTAGATTCAAGCATACTTAACTCATTATTTATACCTGCTTATCATACCAAACACTTTATCGACATTAGAATCATATTAATCATACCTTCGTACCCATCATATTTTACATAAGGTAACAAGCTTATCTTATCGATTTTCAAGATAACAAGAAATAACACATAATTATGAAGTAACGAATCACTCTCAACACAATTTGTATGTCAAGACCTAAATGTGCTATCATGCAACATTTATCATTTTAGTAAAGTATAATTATTACAATATTGCAACATACTTAACACAATTCATACACCAAAATCCTTAATGTGGTACCATGTAATATCTATCATTTTAGCAGAGTATAACGATTACCTAAAAATCTAGGAAAATTCAAAAATAGTCATATCCTACTAAATACTACGAGATCCTGCTAATCGACATTCGTATCTAAAACTAATACCAAAATACCAAATTAATTTGTTTAACACACAAAATAATACTTATACTAATAAAATATTTATTTTTACGAAATTATCAAGATACCCTTACTTATTAATAACGGGTTCCAAAAATTATTTTGTAACCGAACACAAATCATGAGATGGGGGTTGCACAACATGCTCAAAGATTATCACCGAGAGATAAATTTAGGTAAAGAAGGGTAAAATGGAAATAACCGAAGTCAAATGGAAGTTTGGGATGTGTGGATTTGTAGTAGAATATGTGGTGGAGCTATGGTAAAAATTTGGTGGTATTTGGACAAGGTTTGGAGGTAAAAAATAGGGGTGCATGGCCAAAATAGGGTGGTTGCACGAATGTATGGGCATACTTGCCTTGAACCTGCCCCATTTATATCCCTATTGGGTCGGGATTGGGCCGAGCAAGCTCATATTCAGGTGATTTAGTGTTCAAATTAATTTGTTAGGTCAGATTTGAGTTAACTTGACGAATTAGATCTTTCTAGGTTTTGATGGGTTGGGTTGTATTCGGGCCAAGCTAATTCATAATCGAATCACATTAGATTTGGGTCAAATTAAACATTAACTACCAAAATTAATCTAAATCATTAACTTAGTAAGTAAGCATTAAGTTTAATTTCGTGTCACCACGTGATTAATAATATGTTATTAAATGATATCTATTTTTTTTTGTAAGTAAATAATTTTATTACCAAAATGAGCAATATGTACATCAAAGTATCTATATGCAAGATGCCATACATAAGATACTCAAACAAATCAAAAGGACATCCAACCTCCTAGTCATGTATCAACTACTTCCTATGATCTATAAGCTTAAAAAATATCTGCATTTTTTCATTCTTGACAAGACTGCATCTCATGAAAACTTCTTAGATAATCTGCTTACTTATACTCTCTAGGATAGGTTGCTTCTGTTGGAAAACAACTTCATTTCTATTAACCCACATCTTGTAAATCAGAGCAGCAAAAACAATCCTCAACACTTCAACACAACCATGTTTTCCTCTTGTAACTTGGATCATCCATCGAATACAACTATGCCATGTAGTGAAGAAATTTGGTAATATTACCCAGTTAAGCATTCTTCTCCAGAGTTGATTTGCAATAGTACACTGAACTAAGAGATGACTGAGATCTTCATCATCCTGCTGACAAACTTCACAAATAGCAGAGTCAGTAACATGTCATGTCTTAAGTCTGGTCTTCACTAGTAGTGCTTCATGGCAAGTCATCCAGTAGATAATTTTGTGTATAGGCATTCCATGATGCATCTAAATAAGGTTATACCACATAACCTTATCATTTATGTGGCTCAAGGTCTGGTACATTTTTCTTACATTGAAACTCCCCTTATCACTACTGGATATTAAGGCTTCCTTCCCTAAATCCCTCATTTTGAAAATGAGTTTTTTTGTCCATGAAGAATCCTTTTTTATAGCAGATTGCCAAATGTTTGATCTGCTTAAGTATTTTTCATGGATCCATTTTGACCCAAACACTTTCTTTCTAAACCTGTAATCTCCATAAGTTTTTATAGAAGCATGCTGCATTCTAGGGTAACAATTGTCGAAGGCCTAATCCACCTTCATTTTTGGGGTGACAAATTATGGTCTAAGAAATTGGGGCCTTCCTCTTCCTTGCTTCCATATCACTCCAAAAGAACCCTTTGAAGATTGAGTCCAGCTGGTGCACAACAACTTTAGGAAGTATAAAGACTCGCATCCAAAATTTTGTGATACCAAATATCACTGATTGAAGTACTTGGAGCATACTAGCGTAGTTTAAGTATTTTAGAGTCTAGGCTTTTAATCTCCGAGTGACTTTTTCGATTAAAGGGTGATATTGAGTGGTAGTCAAGGATGAACTACTCAAAGGTATTCCCGGTACCTAAAAGGAAAATTTTCTTCATTATAATTCAAGTACCGGAGAATGTTATCTGTTTATTATTATGGCTTTATAATATTTTTTTACGTAAAAAAATTAGTAAAATTATAATATTATTGGTGAATAAGTAAGTTTACGATAAAAGTAAAAAAATTAAATAATAATATATTTTTAAAAGCTTTAAATAAATAATAAGACGTATATTTTTATTATTATCATATTTTATTAATATCGAATTTAGTTTTGTGAAGTCAGGTTAGATTGATAACGGATTGAATTAGGGTCAAATCAAGTTATTTATATTCAAAATTTTGTTGGATTATGTTCATTTCAGATTATATTGAGTTGATAACTTTATTAAATTATTTTAGATTAAATTTTATACAGATCAGGTAAGATAGGATTAGTGAGGTCGACTTTTGCCTGCTGTTGGCATAAGCTAGCAAGGCCGTGTATAAACTGGTGCCCTATGATCGACTGCACGGGACGGGACCTTCAAATTTTGGGAGTTCATATTTGAGATTAATTTTATCTTTAACATACGAAAAAGGGTAAGAAAAAAACTGACGATAATAGTACTAATGATTAGTCGAAATGAACAAAAAAAAAAAAGAAAGAAAGGAAAAGGTTGCAGAGCTGCAATCACTATATTTCTTTCTCGTCAGTTTTTCTTTTTATTCCGTTCGTACGAAAACCATTATAATGTAACTGTTTGTGCCATATATTTTATATTTTAATAATCACGTATGTATATTTCTCCTTTCTAAAATTTTAGGAACCTGATATTTTATCTTAGAGCAGGGCTCCAAAACGATGCTAGCCGTACAGGGCTACGTGCATTGTCGTAAACCGGAGACAAAGTTTGTTCTTCGTCAGGCAAATCTCAGAGATGACATCATGGACAAGCATTTTTGCATATAAATGTGTTTTAATCGATTTCTGTGCTCGCTAACCTCCTAGAGACGAAATTTTAACTTATCTAGGGGTGATGGTTCGGTCTCAATCGTAAATCAACTTTATAATCAAATTTATTTTAAATCAAATTAAATCAAACTATAATATAAAATTTAATTTAATTTATGTTTTAAAACATTACTATTTACATTAGTATTTAAGAAAAAATAATTTAGTTATAATCTTTGAAATTAAATTATAATTTATAAATGACAAATCGTATATACCATTTTAAATAAAAATTATTTTTCATATATCAACATGTAATATTTAAGTAGTAAATTGTAGGATATACTACTATATTTTCTTTCTTCATAAATCATTATATATTTATACTAATATGATGTGAAACTTAATGCAATATGACATGAAATTTATTTGATATTAATATTGAACGAAACACCATAGTTAATAATATAGGTTGTTTCTGAACTATAATTAATAAGTCCTTGAATGTCGGTACAAAAGACAAGAACCAACCCAAGCACCACCGGATGCGCTAGCCTTAGTTTCAGATCGGTCTCGAACAAGTTATCTATGTAGATTACTTCCTGAATCGATTTTCTACGTAGGATCGGGGTAGCCTACTACCCTCGACTACACTGTATTTCTTTCTTTTCCTCCTCTCTAATTTTATTCATCTATGTATAGGAAACTTTATATTCATTTGGGGGGATCTGAAATCATAATGTAATTATTTTACTTTTGTTCTCACCTATCTCCTTTAAAATTGTTTCTCGATATTCTCTCATCTCTAACTTTCTGGCACTTTTTCTAAAAACCTCTTGAGTTGTAAAAAACACACACACAACAGTTAGAAATTTAGATTGGTTGTAAATTTATACAAATATATCATAAAATTGATGTTTAATAGTAAAATATAGTAGTTTGATTGTGAAAAAAGTATTCAAATAAATATTAAAGATGGAAGGGCATAAATCGCCAACCGAATCGAACCAAACAGTAAAATTATGGTTTAATTTGATTTACGACATTTAGGAAAACATTTGATTTTATTTGAATTTTTTTCAAACTTCAAAATTATGGTTTCGTTCGGTTTTAGGTTTACATCGAGCAAAATTAAACCATATACACCCCTATATCTAGTTCCTTTGGAATGAAAATATCTAGCTACTTTTTATCTCAGGATAAATACTATTTCAATCACATTAATTTGCAATTGTATATATCTTAGTATCTATAAAAAAATGTCAATTTCCGTCCTTATAGTTTGAATTTATCTGTTTTGGTCTCCATAAAAATGAAATGTTTGTTTTGGTCCATATAGATTCAATTTATATTCAAATTAGTCCATGAAACCTATATTAACATACTATTATAGGTTAATATTTATATTCTCCCTCCTTGTAAGCAAATTAGATTATGATCACCTAATTACTTAGTAATATAATAATTAATCTAATACTACTTTTAAATCTAATTAGATCCTAGTAAGCAACTTACATCCTAGTAGGGTGGAAGAATAAGTGGTGTAATTTTTCTGATTGTTGGTACATGATTTTTTTTAATTTGATTTAAATTATTAATATATTAATAATTATAATATAAAGTAAGTAGGTGATTAGAAATTTTATTACAATGAGAGATAATATAAATACTAATCTATCATAGTAGGTTAATATAATATTCAAGGACTAATTTGAATATAAAGTGATTCTACATGGACTAAAATGAATATTTAATTTTTATATGGAACAAAGTAGATAAAGTTACAAATCATATGGACTAAAACAAATATTGTATTTTTATTAGAACCACAAGTTAATAGTTTTTCTTATAAGGGATCAAAACATTTAAAGTTACAAGCCCCAGGAACTAAAATGAATATTTTATTTTTACGCGAGTCAACTAGATAAAGTTACAAATCATATGGGTTAAAATAAATATTTTATTTTTTAGGGATCAAAACAGACAAAATTATAAATAATATGGATTGAAATAGTATTTAATTCTTTTTATCTCCATAATTTTGGTCCCACTTAATTAACTCACTTTTGATATATAAACTATGAAGCTTTGAATAATATATAGGACTGTACTAGAGCTAAGCCTGTTTGGTATTCGGCTTGACTCGTTAAAAATTTAGTTTGCCTAGTTCATTTAGTTAAATGAGATGAGCCCGAACCTTAGTTTTGGGCTCGTTTATTAAACAAGTCGAGCTCAAGCTTAAAAAATTTAGGCTCGATTCATTTTATAGCTTTGACTCATGAGCTAGCTCATTTAGCTCGTTAAAAGCTTAACTCAACTATTTTGTTTATTTAAATGAGTTGAGCCCGAACCCATGAGTATTCGGCTCTACTCGACTCATTTACAACCCAAATTATATATATATATATATAGAGTGAGAGAGAGAGAGAGAGAGAGAGAGAGAGAGAGGTGGCAATTGTGCCATTTTATAGCAAGTTAACTCGCAATTAGAGTTGTTTATGAGTTATTTCCTTTGCAGATTGAGTGTGGGTTGGTAGGATCATTCCAGATTCAGGTTATTTTATTGGTCGAGTCGGGTAGGGTTTAGGTTTGCATGGTTGTAGATCCAAGTTGTAAAGTATTAATTTACTAGGGGGGGATTTAGTTTAGGTTGAGCTAGTTTGGGTTTAGATTATTTTAGGTTAATTTATTGGCTTGGGTTAGGTCAGGTTTGGGCTGAATAAGATCGTGTTAGGGGTGATTTTATGTTCAGGTTAATTTGATGGGTTGGATTTTGGGTTAATTTCATAAATTGGATATTTTTAGATTTTGAAGGGTCAAGTTGGGTTCGGGTTGAGCTAATCCCAAATCATATCAGTTTAGATTTGAATCAAATCAGATATTGACAACCAAAATTAATCCAACTTATTAACCTTGTAAGCAAGCATTAAATTTGATTTCATGTAAGTATATGATTGAAAATGTATTATTAACTGTTAGTTGCTTATTAGTATGCATTTTTAGGCCAAAATGTTGACAAAATTATAATATCATTAGTGAATAAGTATGTTTATAATAAAAGTAAAACAATAAGTAAAATTTATAAAGTAATATATTTTTAAAAATTTTAGATAAATAATAAGACATATATAATTTATTATCATTATAACTGATTAATATCGAATATAGTCTTATTCTGTCAGGTTAATATTGGATTGGATTGATAGCATGTTATAGGTTAGATTTAAATTAGGTTAATGTCATTCAAATTAGCATCGGATCAGTTTAATTTTAAATTGAATTAATGAATTTTTAAAATTTTGTTGGGTCAAATTTTATACGAAGGAAATCAACTTTGCAGGTTATATATATATATATAATCGTCCATTTGCTCGGAACAAAAAGAGTTTTGGACACTATCCCTGTTTGTTGTCAGCGTGGTCATTGCAAGGCTGGCTAGTATGCACCTTTCTTGAATCGCTTTAATGAAAATGGCATTCAACTCGTTGTACCAATTAGTAAGAAGTGCATTTGGTCTTTCCTTCCTCTATAGTTGATTACACGTAGATATATATTTCCGGGACGTATTTTCCATTTTGTACTCTAGTTGATTACACAAATATATGGGATAAAAGTATATATATTCATGTTTACTTGTCATGGCTAAACAATTAAGCCCCTATTTGGTATTACTTATTTTTAATAACTATTTTTAGATCAAAATTACTTTTATAAATCTACTTTTTAAAAAGTACTTTGATAAGTAAAATATATGTTTGTTTTTACTTTTATTGTATAAGTGATTAATATTAAAAAACTACTTATGGTATTTTATTGGTGTTTGGTTTTTATTTTTCTATAAATTTACTTTTCATTTTCTATCTTTAATTTTTATCTTCCTATATATATCTTTTGGTAATAATTATTATATAAATTATGTAATATTAAATATTAAAAAGCATATGAAACATTAAAAACTATAAAAAAATATAAAGATATGCATATGATTGATTGGCTAAAGTCTATGAAATGTAGACTATTCTAAAATACTAAAAGTCACAAGTCAAGAAAATTACATATGTTCAATATAAATAACATAATTCATACTTCATAGTTTTACAAATAAAAAATAAAAAACCCTGAAAGAAATTAGTCTTTTACAAAATACCATAATAACCTAACATCCTTGATCAATTCTTAGATGGATCTCTTAAAGAGTTCAACCAAACATTATGTTTTTGGGAGCCATATACATCCATATGTCTCTGTTATCAGGATCCTTGAAAGAAGGTAACCTTTCAATGGCCGTATCATCCATTTTACTTACCCACATTAACATCAAGTGGGGGCCTCTGATTCATCCAGGGGGAGGGTGATGTCTGCAAAGCAGCGATGAGTTAACATTGCCTCTTTAATGAAGTCAATGTATTAAGCAATAATCCCGAGCAATAACCGTCAGATTCTACTTGTGTTTTGCACAAAAATAGAGAAAATGGGTCGTAGTTCAATTGCCCACAAAGACTAACGGGCAAACAGACTCATTAATGGACATGCAATTACCATATATGAACCAGGCCTTCCAACTCTTGGCTCACTACTAGCACTAGAACCATTTTCAGAAGCAGGAGTGCTATATTCATTGGGCTCAGTAGGAATATTATACATTGAGTTATCAGCTGTTCCAGGCAGTGGAGTTTGAATTGGAGTATGCATTGGCGTCTGCAATCAAATACAAGTCATGTGATTAAGGATTCATAAGCAGATGTGCTAAATGCGCTCAATATTAGGTCAGAGATGACAACAATCTAGAGAGATAATTTGACTTATCAACCAAAAGCTTACTGGAGGAAAAAACATCTCAGTTGTGGGGGTCTCATACTCTTCAGTCCCTTCATACGGCACATTGAGATCATGAACGGGTGTAGGGCCACCACTAGGTGCCGGCTTCTGCGATGAAGATCCGTCAATCGGACCCAACACCGCTCCAGCTGCCATCAATTTCGCCTCCCACATCTATGCATCCACACCATTTCATCGGTTCAATTTAGCCAAATCACAATCGCATGAATCTACTAATCCCCAAAACCCTAGCATTTCCAATATCAGAGCCCTAAATAGAGTAATTTAGCGAAATCAGTAGATAGCAAAGGGAGAAGGCTCGCAAGTATCAACCGATTGAGAAGTTGGGAGGGAGCGGTGGAAGCAAAAAAATTATCGATGAGTGTTGATGGAACGACTGCTGATGGAACGTAGTGAAAGGAGGCACAATCAAACAACAGGGAGGCAGTCGAGCAATAGGGACAAGCAACATGGAGGCAATCGAGTAACAGTGCATCCCGTTTATAAACGACATTTTCATTTAACAATTACCGTACCGTGAATCTACTAAAATCAATTTTAGATAAGTAGGTTAGATTTAATTCTTAATTTTAACTTATGAAAAGTAGTTTTAAGTAATTAATTTTAAAAATAAATTTTTATAAGTAAAACCAATCAGTATTAATTAATGTAAAATAACTTTTTATAATTACTTATATGAAAAACTACTTTTACTAAATAAAACCAAACAGGCTCTAAATCAATGAAAACAAACAGAAGATATATAAGATTTGCATAATCTTTGCCTATACAATTTATCGTGTTGGTATATGGTATGAGATATCGTGTTGGTATATGGTATGAGATGCAGGAAAAAAAGTGAAAAAGGTAGCTTATTTAATTCATATTCATAGAAAGTCTGTATAAATGAATACCAATAGTCATTATAAAAGTATATAATATCAAAATGATGTAGTTATAGTCATGCCAAAATTGTAACATAAAAGAAAGTGAAAAAAAAGGCAATTACGATCTCTAACTGACAATCGCCCACGAAATGTCACCTTAAATCTCTAAACCTATTTAAATCATCTTCTAATATGATTTTCTAGAATTTAGAGAATTCTTTTATGTATAGCTTCAAGTCGTACATGTAAATAAGGGTATTCCAAATAGATTGTCATAGTTTAATTCTATCTATAATATATTAACCCATATAACTCATAGGCTTTATGGTCTAAATTATGATAGATTGAAACAAATGATTAATAATTTTCAACACAATCCATCATAACCCATGAGTTGGACTGATTAATCATGGATTAATAAACAAACAGACTTATTATCACCTCTACCTAGAGGTGGCAATCGGGTCAAGCAGTTTGGGTTCGAGTTGGGTTCTAGCATGTCAGATTGTTTTCAAGTCAGATTGTTTGTAGGTCATTTTTCTTCGCAGATCGGGTTAAGTTATTTTGGATAAAAGCAATTTTGAATTATATTATGAACTGGGTTGGGTTAAGGTTCGGATTGCTACAAAGATGGGTTAATTTGTCTTCTCGGGTTAGGTTTGGATTGAGTTAGTTCGGGTTCCAATTATTTTAGGTTTGCGTAATTTTGGGTTAACTTGATGATTCGAGTCAAGTTTGGATAAAACTAGCTTGTGTTTGGGTGATTTTGTAATCAGAAAGAGTCAGATTGGGTCGCGGTGGACATAAGAGATATTGGGTCTTAGTTGGGCGTGCCCTAGTATAGAAAGGTCAAGGTGGGATGGACTTGGGTTGGGTCGGGTTAGGCTAAGGTCAAACAAGGCCGATGTGGAGCTAAGTGTAGCTCTTTTAGGATAGGATAAAGTTAGGCAAGGTCAAAAAGAGTCGATTTTGCTAGTGTCCAATTAAAATAGAGTTGTTGTGGTGGTGATTTTGGTATAGTAGAGGTAATATTCACTGACCCATCACAGTCTATGGAAACTCATGTGCTAATCCATACTAATCCACGACATACTACAAACTAAGATGAATTATTAATCCAAGCCATATGAACTTTTATAAAATACAAATCAACCCATCTAAGCCATACAACTATTTTCATAGGTTGATTTATATAAATAATGTCTAACCCAACCCATTGAACACCCATGCACATATATAATATCATAATTTTAAAGTAGTAGTATCTAATGTTGATGAATTTTCTTTTCTTTTCTTGCGTATTTAGTCTTTTAATTTCCACCTTAAAAGACATTTCAATAATTTCGGTAACTTTAAAATATCATTGGGTATATTATGAATATATTATTTCTAGAATAATTACTCTAATTACTCCATAATTTAGTCTTGATACGCAACTACTCATTATCTTCAACTTTTGTAGTAAGTGTGAAATAATTTTATGTTGAAATTTTATTTTTGAATATTTAAGGTACATATGCAGTAAAACGAACCATAAACCATCATCTTGATTTAGTTTGAATAATTCAAAAGATGGTTAAATTTATTTAAGATTTTTTTAAACCATAAAAATTATAGTTTGATATAATTTGAGGCCAAAATTAGATTAAACTGCATTGTATTTGCCCCTTGTATGACAAGCACAACTCCATATTCATTTCCTTACCTCATGGATGAAATGACACCAAAGAGGAGTAATATAGGGAAAAGAAGAAGAAGAAGAAGAATTGTAATATGATAGCAAGATTCATGGCAATTGCTACTAAATCTATAGACATGTATATTTAAGTATCCTTTTGTATATAAAAATAAATCACCTCCTAATAAAAGAATAAAATTTAAATTTTATTTTCTCTTAAAATATTATTATTATGTTTATATTATATTTTTTATTTATTATTATTATATATTAAAATATATTATAAAACAAATTTGTGATGTCACACTTATTTTTATCGAGCTACCGAGGGAAGAATGTCTTTTAACTATATACATGGTACTGGGGCACTAGCTAGCTGCTGGCTAAACTTGTGGACCTTGAAATATCACTCGATCATTTTATTTTATTTTGGAAAAAGATAAATTAGAATAGGGAAATTAAAAAAGGTAACATGTACCAACACTCGCTATAAATATCCGTCGTCCGTGAGCAAGCAAAGAGAAGAACTAGACAGAGCTCTTACTGCTAAGTTAGTAGTACTAACTAATACTGCTGGGGGGAAAAAAGGCAGCATGGAAAGAATGGAGGAGAAGAGCACCTCCACCTCTGCCACCACCACTACTGCCACCTGCGCCCGCCATTTGAAGAGACGAAAGGGCGGCATGATTACAATGCCCTTTATCTTTGGTAAGCTTCAAGCTTAATTTGTTAATATATATATTAAGATCAATAAAAACATATATTTATTTTCTCACCCTGAATTCGCCCATATTTATCTTATCAATTAGTAAAGTAAACAATGTTTTGATAGCTAATTAAGTAATATTTTTTAATCAAGCAAAATATTGTTGGCAAATGCTACTATATATTTGTTTTAATTATAGGGAAGGGAAAAAAAGAAGCAGCTATTAATTAAATAATACTGATGCTTATATAATTTGATGTGTGTTTTGTGTACGGGAAGCAAATGAGGCTTGTGAGAAGTTGGCTGTGGTGGGATTCTCAACGAATATGATTCAATACTTAACGACGCAGCTTCACATGCCACTGACAAAAGCAGCAAACACACTCACAAACTTCGGGGGTACTGCTAGCCTGACACCTTTGATCGGTGCCTTTGTTGCCGACGCCTTTGCCGGAAAATTCTGGACCCTCGTCGTTGCCTCCATCATCTACCAATTAGTAAGCACCTCTTCAATTCAGAAATCTATATAGCTTCAATTTTTTTTTTCTTTAAATACCATAAGATATAAGCATAATGTAAGCATGTGTTTTTCTCGTGCCTGCTCCATTAATACAAGTACGTACGTACGTACAGGGGATGATAAGTTTGACAATATCGGCGGTGCTCCCAAGCCTAAGGCCGCCACCCTGCGGTAAAGGATCCGAACAGACCTGTCATGAAGCAAGCGGTTGGCAAGAAGGAATCCTGTACGTATCCTTATTACTAACCGCACTGGGTTCGGGAGGGATCCGACCCTGTGTAGTCGCATTCGGGGCGGAACAATTCGAGGAATCGGATCCTGAGCAAAAGAGCAGGACGTGGAAGTATTTCAATTGGTATTACTTTGTCATGGGCGCATCCATACTCGTAGCCGTGACTGTCCTCGTGTACATCCAAGACAATATTGGTTGGGGAGTGGGTCTCGGGATACCCTCTATTATGATGTTCTTGTCCATCATTGCTTTTGTCCTGGGTTACCCGCTCTACAGGAATCTGGATCCATCCGGCAGCCCGTTTACTAGACTGGTTCAGGTTTGTGTGGCTGCTTATAAGAAGAGGAAGTTGAGGATGGTTGATGATCATAGGCTTTTGTACGAGAATGATGAGCTTGATGCTGATATTTCAGCTGATGGGAAGCTGCTCCATACCAAGCATATGAGGTGAGCCGTCTTCTTTTCTTTTACTTCCTTTTGGCCTTGAGTTAACTTCAGTCGATCTCTAATCTCCTTGTATGCCATGGTTCTTTAACATAGTGATGATCAGAATTACTTGAGAGGTTTAGTGTTCGAATATATGCATAATACGCAACTATATTTAAGACAGATGTGTAGCTAAGGCCACAAGGTTAGCATTCGTGGTTTGGGCCTGCCTAGCTATATTTGTCTTTTACATATATCTCCTTGAATATGGAGTTTAGCTCCGTCTTAATCTGAAGAAGACCCTTTATGGGGTACACAACCCCATTAAGAGAACCGATGCATTTCCTATGACTCAAACCTAAGGTTTTTGATAAAATTTAAATTATTGGATTCAATCTCGTCCCCAAAAATAGGCGTATTTGATCCCTACCGAACCAAAGGTATTACTTCAATTCGCTCATTGTACTTATCTCAACACCAAGAAATTGTACATAATTTCATATATATATATATATATATATATATATATATATATATATATATATATATATATATATATATAAATACACCATTACATGCTCCCAATTCAAAAATATATAAAGGTTCATCAATGAAGAGCCAATAAATGGAGGGAACATGAAAAGGTAAACAAACGGCCTTGGACATGAAAAAGACCGGAGTTGGACTCCATTAGAAGAAAAAGACAGAGATTGAAGAGACAAAAAACTGTAGAAAAAACAAAGAAGCAAAATGGGGAAGATGAGGGGTAAGGTGCTTCCAGAAAAAAAAAAAAGAAACAAATAGAGGAGTCCTTAATGTTTTTCTCATTAAAATCGGTCCCAACTAAAACGACAAGGGAACAAGCTAGGCTGCGAATTGGGCCTAGTTCTTTTTGTGGTTCATCTTAGTTAGGGGTGGAAATTTTCATTCAAATCAACCTAATATCATTTAGGTAAAAGAAGAGGTGGTTGGACTATATCCCTACAAATCCAATAGACCAGAGGATTAATAGGTTTAAAAACTAGATTTAATCAGTATAGGTCATTACATAAACACCCACAATTGAAATAGTAGCTACTAATTACAATCGACAATTTTAATACATAAAAATTTAAGAATAATTTTTTTATTTCTTATTCTAACTTTTCGTTGTATTTATAGCTTTGTTAAAGAGTTTATGCAAAATAAATATCGTATATTAATAGATAATTTTAGAGCTTAATTTAAAATAGAATTAAGTTTACATCGAACTTTTGATTAAGATGGAACAATTCCTACCAATGATCCAAATGCTTTTAGGTATAGTTAAACCGCAAAATACATGATTCTAATTGATTGGCTAATGAGAATATATATATATAGTTAAACCGCAAAATGCTTTTTGGGAGAAGAGAATATATATATACATATATAAATGTCCTGTGTACATAATTGATTTTGACTAGTAGACCGCAAGTTGAACTTGGTCCTGGTCGACATTTATTTGACCACGCGTGTGTCGACAATGTGGGGGAAGTAGCTAGCGAGGGACCCCAATCTACATATATATAGATCCAAATCTACTTTATATATAGATCCAAATCTTATGGCCTTTCCATCCTAGCTTCGTCCATTTGTAGCTCTCATCTCACCGTGTACTTAAAGAAGATTGCAGCCGATCGTTTACATTGTCAGGAAGCGCCAAAAATAAAATAAAATAAAATTGTGCGGCTCGTAGTATCTATCCCGGCTTTAATTAGGAATCCCGGCGGGCCCCCTCGTAAATGTGTATGGCGTATATAGGAAAGCGTGATCTAAATTTGTCCTTACCAGCCCATAACTTGAGTTGGATTTTTTTTACTTATTTATTTACTTTTATTTTATAGGCGAGAAAATGTTAACATAAAGGTTTAAAAAAGAAAGGAAAAATGATTTAGGAGTGTAATTTCTTTCTAGCGTCAAAGTCTACTACTAACATTACTCATTGACTAGGCTACGATTTTTTTATAAGACACTAGGATGTAATTAATGATCGTATACGTATGAATCAAAACTCTAACATGCTTTCGCAATGCATTAATTACGCAGATTCGTGGACAAGGCAGCGATTGTAAGCTCAGGAGACGACACAAAGGCACCAAACCTATGGAACCTAAGCACAGTCCACAGAGTGGAGGAACTAAAATCAATAATCCGAATGGGACCGATCTGGGCATCGGGGATAATCCTCATAACAGCCTACGCCCAGCAAAGCACGTTCTCACTCCAGCAGGCCAAGTCCATGGACCGCCACCTGACCAAATCGTTCCAAATCCCGCCCGGCTCCATGTCCGTCTTCACAATAACCTCCATGCTCACGACCATCGCGCTCTACGACCGAATCTTCGTCCCCATAGCTCGTAAATTCACGGGCCTAGACCGAGGCATCACGTTCCTACACCGTATGGGCATAGGCTTCTTCATATCCGTGCTGGCCACCTTAGTCGCCGGATTCGTCGAAATCAAGAGGAAACAAGCCGCGCTGGCTCACGGGTTGATCGATCGCCGGGGTCGACGATACCGATCAGTGTGTTCTGGCTGGTGCCGCAGTACGGGCTTCACGGTGTGGCGGAGGCGTTTATGTCGATCGGGCATCTGGAGTTCTGCTACGATCAAGCGCCGGAGAGCATGAGGAGTTCGGCGGCTGCGTTGTTCTGGACGTCTATTGCTCTGGGGAATTATATGAGCACGCTTCTGGTGTCCTTGATTCACAGGTTCAGTGCCGGGGCTGATGGGTCCAACTGGCTGCCGGATGACAACATTAACAGGGGGAAGTTGGAGAAGTTCTATTGGTTGATCACGTTCTTGCAGGTTATTAACCTTTTCTATTACTTGGTTTGTGCCAAGTACTATACTTTTAAGCCCATTCAGGTGCATGGTCTTAAGGCGGGGATTAGTGATGAACAACGGATCAAAGAAGAACAGGAACTTCGTGATCTAGCAATCAATAAGGTGTAAAATTAATTTTTAATGAAGCAGCTAGCTAATTAATCAGAGTATATATATATATATATATAACTTTGTATTGTGATTAGTTAGTAGTGATTAATAAGGCGATGGTTGCAGCCGGTACTAGCTTGTTTGAATACGCATCTCTGATCCATATATGTATGTTAGTGGTAGGACAGCTAGCTAGCTAGCTACCTAGCTAGAGCTAGTTTAATTTCATAGCAAGTACTTACTAGTTGCTGCTGTGTATAAATATATAAGAATATCCAGCTCGATCACTCTCTAGCTTTTCAGCTACTCTTTTTATGTTGCTAATTAATTCTCATATTGCACGTGTGATGGCAGCGAGCCATCTAAAAAACAAGTAATAGCACTTGATTAGTACATGAACTTTATAGGATCACAATCCTATCGTATAACTCTCTTCATTCCCTCTTAAAATATTCGCGCCATCCGTTGAAACGTGATATATAGCGGTTTGTTATATCTTATGAGAGAATCTTTGATACAGAGCATGCATAAGATCATATTTGGATAGGTCGCCGGCCTCGGAAGACAGATCAATCAAACCTCTTAGCTCTTGCTCAAGCTCAACCTTCACCACTTGAATAGCTCAGCCTCTAATTTTAATTATTACTCACATCCATCCATTAATTCGTGCCACGCAAGCTACCCCCACCATCTGTGATACCAGAATTTAAGATTGGTCGGAGGAGAATGCTACGTCAGCTGCTAGCAGTGTAACCATCTCAGCGTACAATCTCTAACCTAGTTGATTTACGATTCCATTAGGTTTTGTTTGGACGGAGAATTTTAGAAATAAAGGAATTTAAAAAATAATAAAATTTTTAAAGTCCTCCGCTTTTAAAATTCTATTGCTATAAATTCATTGGTTGAATAAAGAATTTGAATAAAAGATTTTTAAACTTTCTTGTTTGGATATTTTTATATATGGAATTAGAATAGATAATTTATAATACTACCTAGTGTTTTTTTAAATTCATTGTATAATATAAAATTATCTATAAAAGTATTATAAAATTACCTATCTGTTTACCAACAATAATTTATATATGGATATTTTCACCTATAAAATTTTATAAAAATATTATAAACTCACTTTATGAATATAGTCAACTCGTTATCAAGGTTTGTAAAACTATTGGTAACAAATAAAAAAATTCGATGTTTCATATAAGCTACGGTTGATGATAATTATGCTAGCAACGATTCTATCGTTAAACTAATAAATAAATTAATAAATAAATAACAATAACGTAGAAAACAAATACGTTAATATAATAATATTACTTAATAACACTATACATATATATACACATATGTATATGTGTGTGTGTATATATATATATATAAGTATATTAAAAAATAAATTAAAATTTTATCAAGTTTTTAGTATACTCATTCTTTCGTAAAAAGGACCCTGAAATTTTCTCGGATTATTTTCATACTACAAATAACACTATACATATATATGTATACATACATACATATTATATATATATATATATATATATATATATATATATAGACACACACACACACATATCTATATAAGTATATTAAAAAATAAATTAAAATTTTATCAAGTTTCTAACACATGCATTCTTTCGTAAAAAAGATCCTAAAACTTTCTTAGATTATTTTCATACTACAGAGTGTGTGTGTGTGGGTGTGTGTGGACCGGGAGTTGAGAAATTCCCAAATGTTTAGCTGTATATTGTAGAAAGAGTTTGGAGGTTTAACAATTTTATTGAGTGGGATTATAAAATGAATTTTAAAACTGTATGTTATTTTCTAAAATCTATTTTAGCTTAGCCAAACATAGGATTTAAGTTAGTGGAGTTTAGAAATCCTTCTTTAAACTAAAATTCCCTCTACAAATCCTGTATCCAAACATAGCCTTAGAGAATTGTCCTTATCTGTTTCTGTTGCATTTTATAACTAATCGGTCAATGTCGAGAAGAGGAGAAGAATCTAATGCAATCATGCCCTCATCATTATCTAATCATTTTTTTAGTATGCCATTGACCAGTTTTCAGTGTTAGCTGGTCCTATGCTAGAGAAGTGAGGGTCTCGACATTTCTTCTGACCCTCTGATCCATTTACTTAATTTCTTGTGTAATTTAGCCACGGTATCATTGGTATCGAAGCCGATTCCCTCCGAGCATCCCCATGCTTGAAGCATCGTGTCAGACTACCATTAAGGACCTCAAAGTTTGAAGCCATGGATATGAAGCTTGACGAGGCCATGAATGACATCAAGTGGTTGGTGAATGAAATATGGGGACTTCAAAAGTGCCTGGAAACTTCAACAAGCAACCCGACAGGGAACATTGTTCCTTAGGAAAACTTAGCCCCTCTAGGTAATTTTGTGAATTATGTTCCTCATTATTTTGGTATTACAAGGTTACCTAATGTGGCATTTCCCAAGTTTTATGGAGAAAGGGTCGCCTATTGGATTTATAAGTGTAATTTTTTTTTATGAGACTCCTAAGGATATGAAGGTTAAGCTCTCTACTATGAATTTGGAGGGTAGATGAAATACCCCAAAAATTCTAATTTGGGAATTATGGCACAATAGTGATTTATTAGAAAAAAATTAATTAAGAAAATAAATTACTTCATTAAATAAAGAGAAAATTAATTGAGGAAAATAAGGAGAAAATAATAAATAAATTATTTAGAAAATTTTGGACATTTTACTAATTAAAATGGAAATTAAGGACAAATTATCCAAAATAGCCTAATTAATTTAAAAATGAATTTAATTACTATACTTAAAATAATTATTATTAAAATTAAATATCTAAAATAAATATATAAATAAATAAAGACCAATACCCCAACCCAACCATTTTATCATTCCCTTTTTCTCCTTTCTTTTCCTTTTTTTCTTTCTTCCTCCTTTACTTATTTTCTTTTCCCCATTTTTCTCCTGGCCCAGACCTCCTTTTCCCTCCCTGGCCCGTCTCGCGCACCCTCGTTGCCCAGGCCGGCCGATCCCTTTCTTTTTTTTTCTTTTCCCCCCTGGACCGACCGGTCCAGTCGTCCCCCTTCTTCCCCGACCTGCACCCCGACCTGCAATTCGACTTGCAGCCCCGAATCTCGCCGGCAGCCACCAGCCCAGCGCCGATCGTCCTCCCCTGCCCTTCCCTGTCATTTTCTTTCCTCTTTTCGACCCCGACCAAGTCCCTCTCTCCCTTTCCCGCGTGCCCATCTTTTTCCCTATTCCTCTCCCCCTCCTCGACCTAACCTGCCATGGCAGGACCTGCACCGCCTACCACCGGCCGGCCACCTGCACACCTGCCCCGCTCGTCTCCTTCTTCCCTTGTCGTTTTCCCCTCCCAATTGCCTATAAATACCCCCATTGGCAGCCATAAATCAGCTCCATCCTTCGATTTTGCCCCAAAACCCTGCCTCTCCGCCGCCTCAAAAAGACGGGCTTTCCGCCGCCCCCGGTGACCGCCACCGCCACCGCTTCCCACCGTTATCATCCTTGCACCTCCCTCAACAAAACCAAGCCGCCGCCACCCTCCGCCTTGCCCTGCACGTGCCTCCCTAGCCGTGCAAAGTCCCCATCCCGAAACCACCACCTTCAGCCATCGCCGCCCCTTGCACCGCCTTCCGCCGCCCATTTCCGCCTCTACCAAGCCTCCACCACCCTCCAAAATATCCATCAGACCCTCTCCTACCTTCCCACGACTTCACCTCCTCCTGCCTCCCTCTCCTTCTACCTCCCCCATCTTCCACCTCTCTCCACCACCCTCGGCCGCCGCGCCAACCACTGCGAGCCGCCACCCCTTGCCACACCACCACCCTCATTCCACTCCCCTTCACCTGCTGATTCTTCCCCCACCTCAAAATTCTCCTTTACCCCTCCCACCTAACCTCCACCTCCATCTTTTCCTTTCTTTTCCTCCTCTGCCGCCGTCGCCGCCACGCGTCGCCGCCAGACCACCACCGACCCTAGGTGGTTCTCCACTCATCCAAACCCTAATACCCCTTTTATATAACTGCTATTATTTTCTACTAATATTAATACTATTATACTTATTATTTTTATTATTATTATTACTATTGTTAATATTATCATTATTATCATTATTATTATCTCTATCATTAATGTTATTATTTTCTTACTAATACTAGCACCCCTTTGAACCCCAACTTCTATTATACTTAACTTTATTTTTATTTTTATGATTATTGGTATTAATATTATTATTATTATTATTATAATTTCTATTATCCTTACTATGGTTATTATTATTGTTGCTTAACCTTACTTGGTTGTTATTATTGTTATCATTATTACTACTAGGATTATTATTATTATTATTATTATTATTATTATTATTATTAACACCCTTATTATTTTGCTAATAATAATAAGTACCAAAATGAATACATTTTGACTAGTAAGGTTTAATATACCAAATTTAAGATGAAAACCCTAGTTTTTGTATAATACCCTCTTTAGTAATAAGAACCCTAATCCTAAACTAGAGTAAGGGTTGATGGTACTTTCAAGGGAAACTAATACTTAGTATTTTTCCCCTTTTATAGGTGATCCTAACCAAAACCCTAAGGAGTTATAGGAACTTGCTTCAAGCCCGGCGTCACCTTAGGTAAGGATGAAGCTATGGCCTTGTGCTATGTGTGACATGGATGTATTGAATGTTGTGTATGCCATGTTATGCCATGTATTATATGATTTGTGGATAACTTGTCTTATGTGTAGCGCAGCTTGGAGATTGAGGTATGTTGTATGTGCTTCTATGACATGAGCAAGACATGTATACGTATGATGTTTTGGATGTGTTATGTTACGGCCCTCTAGGACATGCATGTTAGGGTAATTGGTAATATGACTTGGGAATAAAAGGATAACAAGAAAGGAACGGGAAGTGAATTCACTAAGGGGGGATATGGGGTTGACCTAAGTACCTTATGATCCATAAGAGAAGATTTAATTGGGAGGAATGTCCAAAATAAATGAGAGTTGGGAACCATGCATGAGAATCTTAAATTTGCATGGTGACTTGGGGTGTTTTCCTGGGATGGCTAAATCTTGCATGGGGGTGAATCTTACGTGAGAAAAGTTGAATATGGGTGTAAATAAGAGAATGGGAGAAATGTGGAGTGATTGGAGACTTGGGGTGAAAAATAGTACGCAGGTTGGTGCAAGGGTGTATGAGGGAACCGATTAGGGTTTTTGGGGAGAAAGTGGAAATTTGGGAAGTGTAAAAGTAAGAATGATTAAGGAAGGGTGGAGTATGGGTTAAGAGTGAGAATTCTATTATATACAAGATGAGTATGGGTTTCCATGTGAATGAAGAGACTTGGGAATGAAAAGAGAGAGGTTACTTGGGGAAGAAGTAAGGTGCTAGGGTTTGATGTGGCCTACTAGGGTTTTGCCGGGCACATGCGAGGTCGAGGAGTAAAGTGATATGCTTTGGGGTTTGACCTAATAAGGGTAAGATGTGGGGTGAAGAATAAGTAATGGTAAGGTAAGTGAGAAGAGGTTGGGCCACATAGGCCCAACTAGGGTTTCCAAGGGAAAAACCCTAGAGGTTGAGAATAGGCGAAATCGATGTCATAGGGTGTTGGGTTTAACCTACACTTCTAGGAGTTGGTCTTTCATTATGCGTGAGCTTAAGGGGAAGATAATGTCGGGGTGTGATAAGAGGTACCGGAGTCTCAAAATATGGGATGGGCCCTCTTGAGAGAATAGTAGTAGAACATCGATGACATGCATGTCAAGGGTGGAATGTTATCTAATAAGACACGGATAAGACACTAATCATGTAAAGTGAAAGATTGTTGAGTCGAGCCCAGACCGGTCCACCGGCAAATAATAGTGGCTAGAAGCCGTGGTGCCCTGGAGACCGGTCCACCGAAAAATAATAGTGGTCAGGAGCGTTCTGCCCTGCGTGTATACTTTTCGGTCCACCGGCTATAATAGTGGGGGATTTCGTGCTCGACAAACCAAAGTAAGTAAGTTAAACCATGAGAAATACACTAAGTACTTACAGCGAAACACCATGTGATTCGGGGCCAGACCGGTCCACCAGCAAATAATAGTGGCTAGGAGCATTTTGCCCTGGAGACCGGTCCACCGGCAAATAATAGTGGTCAGGAGCGTTCTGTCCTGAGTATATACTTTCCGGTCCACCGGCTATAATAGTGGGGTTCCTGTATTCACATGGACTATTAAAGAATATGTGTGGAATGAACATGCTATTAATGAGAATAAAGAATAAGTCATGGAAAATACACTAAGTACTCACAGTGAAACACCATGTGAGTCGGGGCCAGACCGGTCCACCGGCAAATAATAGTGGCCAGGAGCGTTCTGCCCTGGAGACCGGTCCACCGACAAATAATAGTGGTCAGGAGCGTTCTGCCCTGAGTGTATACTTTCCGGTCCACCGGCTATAATAGTGGGGTTCCTACACTCACATGGACTATTAAAGAATATGTGTGGAATTGACATATTATTAATGAGAATAAAGAATAAGTCACCGGGAAAGTATTCAGGCCTTATCTTGTGTGTTATCGCACGTTGCCTATGTGATTGTGCTATGCGTGTTATGTTATATGATTGTATGCTTGGCCTTAGCACACCGGCTCCCTTACTCAGTATTGGACCCGTACTAATACTACCTTGATTGAATGGGTCCTGTGATGATCCACCGATGGTGGGGAGCAGACCTCCTGTGCAGGTTTATGATCGGGTACTATTTTGGGGTGGAAGGCTTGACTTGAGTGAGTAGGCAATCCGGATATTGGTCCCTTGGGTTTTGTTTTATTTAGCTATATTTTGTACTACGCTTCTTGTTTTGAAACCGTACTCTTAAGTTATTATCTTAAACGATATTTTAACTGTTGTTGACTCGTATTTTCGTGAATGATCTATGTTAACTATGGACATATGTTTTGATGACTCTTACTTAACGATTGTTTAGTTTAGCCTTAGCACTTAGTATCAGAACGGTAGGAGTGAACCGGTCTGGTACTAAGTGTGGCGGTAATACCCCCAAGTTTACGGTTTTAATTCTTTCGCTTCCGCTAAACCTTTTTGATTTAAACGAAATTTTTCAGTAGTAAATTTGGGGGTGTTACAGTAAAGCCCTTCAATGGCACCAAACTTATGTCAGAACTATGTTGACACCTTTACCTAGTTGTAATGAGTACGTCAAGGTGGTTATTGAGAGAATTGGTAAGCCCTTGACGACCCTATGTCTAAGTTGAAGGATCTACACCAAACTAGTTCAGTAAATGACTAAAATGATGTGTATTATTCAATTTTGGCATGGGGTAAGCTTACCTGATGAGCATATTGTGAAATTTTTTATTATTGGGTTACAACCCAGATCAGTTCACCATGCCTACACCTTGGCTAAGATATATGAAGCAACTCACCCCACTGTCCCTAGGCAGAAATCAACCCTCACTTCTTCATAATACACCCCATTCTCCAAACCACCCTAAAACTCCACAAAAAAGCCTAACATCTCCCTTACACCCAACCACCACACTCTCTTCTCACCTAAACCAAACAACTAAACATTTAAGCATGGCATAAATGACTAAACGAAGGGCTAAAGAGCTATGTTATTTTTTGTGATGAACCCTTCACCCCAGGGCATCATTTGAAACATAAGAGAACACAGGTGTATCTCATACAGGTAGAGGAAGGGGTCTCTGATTTTGACAGAGAAACTATTGGTAATGAAGTGACATAGTTCATTCCCACTATGGAGGTTACACTCAAAATCTCAATCAAGGCTCTTTCTAAAAATTCAGGGTACTAGATAATGTGTGTAACGAGTTACTATAATAAAAAAAATCTCTCCACATCCTCATTGACAGTGGGAGTACCCATAATTTTTCATATTCTTGTGTAGCAAGTAAGCTAGAATGTAAGTAGGATCCATCAAAACCCTTGCTCATCTCAGTTGCTAATGGTAGTAAGCTTAAAGTGTCAACAAGGATGAGCATGTTCAAGTGGAACTTGTAGAGCTCCACCTTCCAAGCTGACATGATGATTCTATCACTATACTATTGTGACATGGTTCTAGGTAAGCAATGGTTATTCACCTTGGGCCCAAACTTATAGGACTTCCACAAGCTGACCATAGGGTACTCAACTTAAGGACAAAGGCATGTGTTTAGGGGTTTACCTCATAAACCCTATAAGATCCGATCAATCGGAAAGAATTTTCCAATAACAACTTATTTCTCAATACTTCATGTGTTCAATTCCTCCCAAGGCAGCGAAGGATATTCCCTTATATATTCATTGACCACTCATGCATTAGGTACTCTAGGACCTATGGTTGATTCTGTCGCAACTTTATTGATTGAGTTCAAAGAGCCTTTTAAAGACCCCATAAATCTAGCCCTATTTAGAGAGGGCCATGATCATAGAATTCCCCTAAAGGAAGGTGCTAATCTAGTTAATAAATGGCCCTACAAATATGCATCGTACCATAAGGATATTATTAACAACTTATTTAAGGAGATGTTGTCCATAAAATTTATACAATACAACTCTAGCCCTTATGCCTTACCTATGGTCCTAGATAGTACGAAGGATAGAACAGTGAGGTTGTGTGTGGATTTTAGAGACCTCAATAGTTAGACCATTAAGGACAGATTTCCTATTCCTTTTATTGAATAACTACTAGACGAGTTAGGTGGCTCTACTGTATTTACCAACATCAATCTAAGAGCTAGGAATCATCAAGTGAGAATGGATCCTGATGAGGTGCTCAAAAATTCTTTTGTACTCATTGTGGTCACTATGAATACTTGGTAATTCCCTTTGGATTAGCAAATGCACCCTCAACTTTTCAACACTTGATTATGTGTTCAAAACTTTCCTAAGGAGTTTATTTTTATTGTTCTTTGATGGCATACTTGTGTATAGCCATCATTAGATGCACACCTTAACCACCTAGGAGTTGTATTCACGGTGATCAGACAACACCGGCTCTATAATAAGCAAAGAAAATGCTATTTTGCAATGAGTAGGGTAGAATATCTGGGGCACATCATTTGTCAAAGGGGGGTTGCTACTGATCATTCTAAGGTTGAAGTAGTGAAATAGTGGCCTCTACCTCAAAATGTGAAGCAATTGAGAGGGTTCTTAGGCCTTATAAGGTATTATTGAAGGTTTGTCTCTCGGTATGAGTCTATGGCCAAGCCTTTGACAGATTTACTAAGGAAGGATAATTTCAACTAGACCAGCGAAGCCACAAAAGCCTTATTCAAGCTAAAAGAGGGCCTTATTTTGGCCTTATCAGGTTACTCTAAGGTATTTATGGTAGAGACCGATGTTTTCTTGTATGGTATAGGTGTTGTTCTTATGCAAGACCACCACCCCATTACTTTTATTAGCAAGGCTCTAGGGCTTAAACACTAGAAGTGGAATCATTTTCTTCTTCCCATCCATTTCATTATCAAAACATATTAGATAAGTCTCAAATATCTATTATATTAAAATATATCAACACCATTCCAACAAATATGGCTTACTAAGCTCATGGGGTAAAATAGTGAAACCCAATACAAGCAAGGCAAAAAGAATGTCGGTGCTCTTTCATGGGTTCAAGGATCAAAACTCCTCTTGACTACTTTACACACTATTCATTCATACTTACTTCAGCACCTAGAAGCTATATGGCACAAAGATTTAGAGCTTCAAAGGATTATTAGTGATTTGGAGGTTGGCCCTACATCACATCCACACTTCACTTGGGACAAAACTCATCTTCGAAGGAAACACAAGTTGGACATGGGATATGATATAGCCCCCAGGTAGTAACAATTGTAATAGATGCATAATTCTCCTACTAGGGAACACTTGGGTAGAGATGCTACAGTGCAAAGTTTGAAGATTTTATTTTATTTAAAGGGTATGGCTAAGGGCGTACAGTCATATGTTTGGAATTTTGACACTTGCAAAAAATACAAGTATAATAATACATGTTATTTTAGCTTATTACAACCTTCACCAATTCCCAAAATGGCGCGAGCTAATTTATCCATGGAATTTATAGATGGGCCGCCTATATCAAATGGGAAATCATCCATTATGGTGGTAGTTGATAAATTGAGTAAAGTAACACAATTCACTGCTTAGGCTCACCCATAAACTACTGATAATATGGAATAAGATTTTCTAGATCATATCTTCAGGATCCATGGACTTCCCTCAATCTATAGTAAGAGATTGGGACAATGTCTTTTTAAGCTAATTTTGGAAAGAACTTTTTCCAACTTCGGTTCTCTACATCCTATCACCTTCAATCTTATGGGCAAACTAAAGTGGTTAATAGGTATCTTGAGACATATTTAAGATGCATGTACTTAGTTGCTCCACAATCTTGGGCTAAGTGGAAACCTTTGGCAGAGTACTAGTATAACACTTCTTTTCATTTGGCAACTAACATTATTCATTATGAAATAGTTTATGCACATCCACCTCTTATTCATTTCCCATACCTACTTGGTGAATCTAAGGTTGATGTAGTATATTTTAGTTTATAAAAGAGGGATGAAATGATCCAACTTCTCCAGGTTCGCCTTGCTCACACCCAACATAGGAAGAAACAATTTTTTAATAAACACTCAACTAAAAGAAGCTTTAATATAGGTGAATATGTTTATCTCAAGCTATAACCCTATAAGAAGTCTTTAGTTGCTAATAGACCTTCATTGAAGCTAGTCCAAAAGTACTTTGGACCCTACCAGATCATTGCTAAGATTGGATCAGTTGTTTACACACTAGAGCTATCCTAGAGTTTCCATAACCACTCTACCTTCCATGCATCACAACCCAAAAAACACATCGGTACTCATACTACTTCATCTTATATGCTCATATTCATGATTGACCTTGTTGATTTACCTGCACTTGAGACCATTTTAGATCGTGGCTTATTCAAACATAAAGGGACAATAGTGACCAAGGTGTTGGTTAAGTCGCAGAATCAAACTATGGAAGATGCTATGTGGGAGAATCCCTACAAATTTCAGCGCAAGTATCTTTCATTCTAGCCATGAGGACAAGGCTGCTTCCCAAGGGGAAGGATTTGATACTGGGATTTAAGCTTGGATGGAGGAGGATGCTGCATTACCTACTAGCAATATAACCAACTCAACAAACAATCTCTAACTAAATTAGATTTACGATTCTTTTAAAGAATTGTTCTTATGTATTTCTCCTGTATTTTTATAATCAATCAATGTAGAAAGGGGAAGAAGAATACAATGCAATCATTCCATCATCATTCTCTGATCAGTTTTTTCATTATGCGATTGGTTTTCAATGTTAGTTAGTCCTGTGCTTATGAGGTGAGGTTCTCAGCATTTCCCCTAACCCTTTGTCCCATGTACTTAATTCCTTGTGTAATTTATCCATGGTATCAATCTAATTGAAATTTAATGCCTTCCTGCCGTAGCCCTATATATCTCAAGATCTTTAATAGCAAGCGAAGAGATACCATTGCCATTGACTGATTCATATCAGTATTTTTAAAACCGGTACAAAAATTAATTCTTAAAAAAAGATTTTGATACCTGGTCCAACGAGTCTAACCGGCTTCACCGGAATTAGACTTTTAAAATTTTCGTCCCATATGATCTATTCTTAGCCACGGATTTAGATTAGTGCCGACAAAATTCAATTAATGCGTAAGTATTTCTAGAATACAAAAAATTGAAAGTATATAATTGAGCAACCCACGTGACGTGACTCCTGTTGCTTCTTTTTCCGTCCTTCAGCCTTCGACATATTGCATCAGCTGGCCATTTATCTATAAAATATGTTCAACAATTTGGCTTCACCTTAATTTTTAATTATTGTCGTAAAAATCTAGATAACAACTCGGGGAGTAACAGACGTAAAGATAGAATAGTCTTAGACGTGTGTTCGAGGAGACTTGCATAGTTGCAGGATCGACTAGGCAACAGAATTCACGACGACAAGGTCCGAGAATGTACGATCAAATTAGTCTGCGAAGGTAAGGGTGTATTCTTTCGGTTGGCAACTTTGACTGGTTTGGTCTAATGAAACATGCACCGCCCACTAAACTGACTGCTCGTGAATCTAGTCCATCGCTAAAAAATCTTTAAAATAAGTAATCATCTATAATAACTATTTTTTATTAATAATTATAAATAAATTGTTAATTAATATCAATTAAAGATAATTCGGACAGAATCTTTATCATTTATCATAATTTGATAGCATTATCATAATTTATCCTTTAAATGTTGGATATCCTTTTGAAAATAATTGGATCACATTTTTCAGATATATGATTATATTTTTTAATATTTTTTTTTTTACAAAACCCTACTATATACGTTACCCTATATCATTATCACTTACACCTCCCCTTCTCCCTCCTTATTTTAAATTGGTTATGGTTTAAATTGTAAAGTCATTAATCGTTCTTCTTAGGAGTGTTTATAACCGAATATCCACATCTATTGAATTAAATATCTCATCGGTGTATTTTACACCAATTATCCGAATTCCCATATATAAAAAAATGCAAATCAAATATAGACCGAATATCAGATATATTTAATATTTGTATGAAAATACTATTTTAGAAATTTTAATACCTTTTATAATAAATCTTGAGAATAAATATTGTATATCCATTAATATTCATATTTATATTCGTATGATTGTCTTATTTTATCTACAAAGAGTATTAATATATTATTATTAATGTTTCATTTAAAAAAATTATCGCTGTAAATTTACAATATTAGGATATATTGTTAACATAATTAATAAAATACCAGATATTTTTTTCGATCAGATCACCTAATAAAAAATTAAATATTCATATCAACGTTTTAGATTCTAAATAACCCTATGATCTACATTGCCACATGTCCCACTCCTACACACACCTCCCCTTCTCAGTCCTTATTTTGAATTGGTTAAGGTTCTTCTTAGAGTTATTTATAACTGAATATTCATATCCATTAGATCAAATATCTACTCCTTATCCTTTAAATCGGATATATGAATTCTCGTATATCCAAAAATGTGGATTGAATATTTCTGCGGCTAACTTGTCATAAATTGTCCCCAAAAAAAAAATCATAGCTAACTTGTTGCAACTTAGTCACGAAAAGATATTTTCGTAACTAATTTACCCCAAACTTGCAATAAAAAAGATATGCCCGTGGCTATTTTGCCATGAAAAGATATTTTTGTGAACAACTTATCATAAAATTTGCTATATAAATATATTTTTGTAACTAAATTGTCATGAATTTGCCACAAATCCCTTTTTTCGTAGCTAACATTTTCGTCAGGGACTTATAGATTATGAAAGGTGACACCTAAAATTTCTATGATAAAATATTTTAGCCATGGGATTTTTACATATTAGCCATGAATGTTCCAGTGGCCTATGTGACAATTTGTTGTAATGACTCCCAACCCGAACCAATGCTCACTTATAAACTATATTGGATTCTACTAGCTCATATAAGGCTGAAGAAATGCATTTTGCAAAACAACATTAGGATTTAAAACCATAAACTCTTATACCAACTTGTAACACTCCTAAATTTTGAACCAAAAATTTGGTTTGAAGATAATGTGTAAGCATAATAAAACAAACCGGAGGATGTTACCGCCACATCAACTATGGGAGAGGTGTGTTCATCACCTAATACAGGCTTGACGCAAGGCAAAATGAAACGAACGAATAAAAGAAGCATATGCTAACAATATAATAATAATAATAATAATAATAATAATAACAATAATAATAATAATAATAATAATAATAATAATAATAATAATAATGAAGATGATAATAATATAGAATATAGATATGTGAAAAAATCCAAATATAGAACTAAAGTTAAGATTTTAAATAGCCAAAAAGAACAAAAGTATCCCAACATAGTGGGCAAAATTATCTAAACCGATTAACCTAACTCTTAACTAAATAGAAATGTAAATGTCAGTCACCAAGCAACAACCAGCTACTAGCCCTCAATATTGTTGGCAATATACTTCAACTAAGAGTGATACTCCTACAAATTATCCTTTTCTCACCAAAAAAAAAAAGGCGGAGCATCATAGTAACCACAAAAATTTAGTATCAATATGGTGAAGTATTAATAAAACAAACTACCTATAATACGGTAAGGGCTCATGGTGCACATTGAGCTCATATATAACATGATATAAGGCATATTTAGGAGATTTAACTTATAAGATCATCATTATCATGTAATAACGCCATCTCGCACATGAATCACAGAACATATAAACCATATTATTAATCCTCATTTAATGACCACATACTTTCCAATTATTAAGATGTTCAATTCGATTGCATCTATTTCTTCACCATGAACAAAAATCATGGCATCATAATACACATAATGGGATACCACACCCACCATATGGGGTCAAAATATATCGAAGGGAATTTCGTAGGGGATACCACACCCACTACACCTTGAGTGCATGTGTCACGGGGTTAAACAAATTGGGACACTACACCCATTTAAGCTATGGATATATAAAGTATTAAGAGGTTTGTATAGGGATACCACACTCATCGAAGTTAGATACCAATGTTGTGTTGGCTTGTCACAATATTAATCATATATCTTAAAAATATGTGCATACCGCTAAAGATCGCAACTCAGTAGGGAAGAAAAATAGGTGGTGAGTAAAAAGATAAAACCCGCCCACTAACTCCTAGTTAGCTACTCCGAGAGTTGGAGAAAAAAGCTTGAAAGGGCTCTTAATTCCATTATTAATAATTATTAGGTGATATTACAAATCACAACACATTTTCATAAATGACCAATTGGGTGTTTCCAAGTGATAATACCAAACAAACAAAAAAAAAGGCATCCAAGCCACACCATAACACATCATTTGAAAAAAAATTCCTTAGTTCTAATTATTAATAATTCAAGCCATTGTTAAAATCAGAGACTAAAGGTCAAACCCTAAGTAAATTCTCAAGAGAAGACCATAATTATCCCTAAAGAGTAAAAGTAAAAAAAAAAACCCAACAAATTAGGCCAAATAGTCGACCGAAAGCATCGATTGGTTGAGCATTTAAACGCCTAGAAAGATTCCAAACATACACTACCTCGGTCAACCTAACTAGTGCTTTAGTCAACCAATCATCAAATAGAACAAAAAAAAGTATACCATTGATTGTTGGGGTACTTAGCTGAATAACCAATGGTACCATCGACTAACAAATCAAAGTAGTCAATCAATAACATAACAGATAACAAGTCATCATTTTTTGCCTACCACCCCATCTACCGGACACCTAGATTAGGCGACCAAAACAACATTTTAATCGATTGATATGACTCTTAGGTCGATGGATTCCTAGGTAGAAAACATGTGAATAAAGCCCAAATAAATCAAAATAACCACAACTCCTAGTATACTTCTTAACTTGTCAAGGACATATAAAAATCATTCTAGCCAAAAAATAACATGGATTTTGCTATCAAACTAAACATCACACCCTCTTATGCTCAAAATCATAAAATTATGCTAAAAGGATCCAAAATACCAAAGCATTCTCACACTAGTAAGGGAAACATTAATCATACCACATGCTTGAAAATAAGGATATAATTAATATATGAACAACATAGAACACATCAAGATAATGAAATCACCATATGCACCACAAGGGCTTAGACATGTTAAAGATAATATTGCCTTACTTGCAAGCAAAATTCTTATAGAACAAAGAAAATATCCTAGCTTGATGGTTTCTAGCATGACTCCTAATTTTTCTAAGAAAGAATCAAAACACTTTAAACCCAATTAAAAACTTAACTAATACTAAGGAAGAAGTGTACCAACCTACTACTCCCAAGACTATCTTGCTAAGAGGAGGAAAAAAACACATTCTTCAATCATATTCTCTACCTTAATCCTCCTTTGTTTATATAAAATGAAAGAGGAATAAAATGAAGATTAGGATAATGGAACTGAAGGGATTTAGTTGAGAGAAAAAGAATGAGATGACGAAGAATAACAAAGTGCAAAGCTAGAAAATTAAGCTCAAGGAAGAGAGAGAAAAGGGAAGTAAGAGTTTGGGGAGAGTGGGAAAGTAAATCAAGAGGTAAGTTCCTAGGCCCCCTAGTGGATGAAAATTAAAAGGATGAAAGAGGGTATAACACCCCAAGTCAATACGACCACGAGGGGGCTACCTTGAAGTGCTTTCGGATTGATTGGCTGGCCCCACAGATCAACACGAGTCCTTTCAGTACACTTTTTTCCTCACTCACGCACTTTCCGAGAAATTTTTAGAACTTCCCAAAACGGCCATCATGCTTAACTGTGGAGTTCTTAGGATGGAATCACCAGAAGGATGGTATACCATGTTGATATATGTATCCAAATCAATCCTTATAACACTCCGCTCAAATTAGGGTATTACATTCACCCCCACTCAAAGAACGCAATGTCCTCGTTTCACCTCAACCAATGACTGTCTCAATACAATTCATCCCAAGAATCGTCCCGCTAGGTGACTGACTGGCACATCCAAGTTCAGCTCACGGTCACGGTTTCGCTGATACCATTTGTAACACCCCAAGTCGATACGACCACGAGGGGCTACCTTGAAGTGCTTTAGGATTGATCGGTTGGCCCCACTGATCAACACAAGTCCTTTCAGTGCGCTTTGTCCTCACTCATGCACTTTCCAAGAAATTTTTAGAACTTCCCAGAAGGTCACCCATCCTAAAATTTCTCCACGGCTAGCACGCTTAACTGTGGAGTTCTTAGGATGGAATCACCAAAAGGATGGTATACCATGTTGATATAAGTAGCCAAATCAATCCTTATAACACTCCGCTCAAATTAGGGTATTACAGAGGGTGAGTGTTAACTTGGTGAAAGGGATGGTGGAGTGTAAGGACAAAGGTGTAAGGGATGGGGATGATGAAGCATAGGTTGGTGGCATGGAGGTCTAACCAAGACAGGTCTAGTAAGCTAATAAAATCATCCCCAAAAATATCCACACACATCCTAAAAGGTGGAGGAAAGCGATGAGGAAAGAGAGAAGAGAATAGGTAGGAGTAAAGGAACTAAAAGTATTTTTTATGAACTTTTAATGAAATAAAATGATTTAATAATCTAAATAATATGATAATATTCCCCAAAATATCATAAAGTGTTTAATAACACAAGTAGATCATAATATAAAAGTTTCAAAATCATTTGAGTAACCTTGAAGTAAAAATAAAAAATACTTGAGAAATCAAAAACAACTGTCAGACAATTGCCTCATATGATCGACTGAAGTGTGCTAGGTAAAATGCCTATTTTGTGGAGTTCTCCCCATCGATTGGTACCACTCGACTAAGGGAGGGGAACCCATCAGGTGATTCATACCATTAGTCAGTCGATGCTCTAAAAATACCTAGTTTACATAATTTTTCAAGTTCGTTCCAAAATAAATCCATATTATTTATTATCAAAGTACTTTTAAACACATTTTGAATAATTTTAGGATGGGATATTACACTGATACTTCCTTCAAGCTTGTTTATTAAAGGAGTTAGGCTCGAAAATGTTTCATTCAACTTGACTCATTTACAACCCTATATACAACGTTTGCTCTAAGATATATTTCATTATTATAGGTATTTTATAGTGTTTGTTATTATTCAATGTTCATGAGATCATGCATCCATGACGTATTTTCACATTCTAGTGATTGTTTAGGTGACATTTGTTATAGATGGTATGACTTACTAAGGGAGTTAAAAAATTTAGAAACTTATTTATTGATAAGTATGTGATTGAGAATATTATATATTTATGTTTGGTTTACATAAGAAAATAAGAAATGAAGCTATATATATATATATATAATTTTAGTATGTATAGGAAAGAAAGAAATAGAGAGAGAAGTGTTATTTAGTTATAAAATGCATACAAAGGGAGGAAAAAATAAGTCCAACTTACATTTGACATTTTTATTTGCTTAGTACCAAACATTATTAAAATTCATATTTCCTAAAATGCTATACTTCTTTGTCATACCTCCATCTTACCAATTGAGACCTTAATGTTACTAGGGAGCCACATCAAATTGAGCAGCAAAAGTGGAACTATAATCAACATATAATTTTTTTTCTATTTGGTAACTAAATGCATTTTCTAATATTACTAAAAGAATAATATTTAATAATACCAATCATTATTGTGTATGCATAATTAATTTTTTAACTACTTTATTTTTATAAATAAATTAGAATCCTAAAAGGTACTAGCATACAAGGATTTAGAGTTTTCAAACTACGAATCTTTAACGGTTATTCTAACTTCTACAAGGTGTATAATTTAGAGAATGACAACCAATTACCTGTTGGTTGCTCTTATCAATTTTTTTAATCTATATAATAAAAATGACATAGTATAAAAAATGGGGATGAATCAAAAAATTGGTTAGATCATCACAATGGTTTTATATTATAGTACTTGAGATCTTAGAACCAATAAAAAATGGTCAAGAACAAGTTAGACTAGTGAAAACCAGTGAGTCGGTTAAAATTAATCAAAAACTTGGCTAGAAAATTAACATAATACATAACACTTATTTAGTTAGTCCAAACTACTAAATCAGAAAACCAATAATGGTAATACCATATCCTAAAATCCTTTAAATTATATTTAAAATTATGTTGATATATTATAAATGGGTTTTACTTTTGGAAAGGTCTTGAATTTTTAATAAATTCATGAATTTTAGGCACACCAATCAACTGATTTTCTTAATCGATCAATTGGTATGCTCAAAAACTTGTAATTTAATTTTTCCAATAAACTACTCGACTGGTTTGCTCAAACCAATTGACTGGTAGTCATGCAATTTCATATCATCTTTTAATTTTGATTCAAATCTCTTTCCTATATTGACGAAAACTTCTAATTATAATCTATTTGTGATAATAAGTATATTTTGGTACTTTGGAATTATTTTTACATTATTTAGATCACTCTATGATTTTTTTAGCTAAATTTTTCCACAAGAACTTTTTAAGGCATATCTCACATTCTCTTTTCTCTATCACTTCCCCCTCTCTTCTGGTATTCATGATTACATGTTTATCTTTCTACACCACTCCTCTAACCTACCAAACATCTACCACGTCTCTTCCTAATCACACCTTACCTCAACTTGTTATCTCCTTACACTTAGGGTTGCCTACACTCAACCTAAGTTAGATTCTCTTTTCTCCCAATTTGGTATGTCGACCACACTCACCTCTTATACACCCCATTTCTGATTCACTTCGCTCCCTATCATTTTCATTTGCTAATTCTCTCCCTTTTCACATGTGAAAATTTTCCAAGTGTTTAACATTCTCCACTTTACTATCTTTTCTTCTCTATTGGAAAATATAGAGGCTTAACACTTGTTACCTATCATTTGGTTGAAATTATTGTCTCTTCTTCTTCTCCTAACCTTGGTTTTAGCTCTGCCTTTTTTCTCTCAAGAAAGGAAGAGTTAAAGTTTTGAGAAAGGTTGAAGACCTCAGGTTTTGGTTTTGGGTGTAAGTATTGAGAAAATGTTGTATTATGTCATTTTTCTTCTCATTCTTTTTATAATTTCAATTTCATTAAGTTTTAAAAAAGAGTTTTAATCGTTTTGATCATTTATTCTCTTAAGTAGGGTCTTGGTAGATAACCATCAAGTTATGAGTTTTTAGGCTGGAGAATTGATTAAAAGTAAGACATTCTCATCTTTAATATGAATAAGATCTTTTGTTTCTTATTATGGTTTTATGTTCTTGGTATGTTTCTGTGTTGAGAATGAGTTATTGTATTCTAGGATTCAAGCATGTGGTTGAGAATTCTTCTTGAAATTTAAGCATATTTTGGTGCTCTAATATTATGCATGATTTTATTTAACGCTAATATTACTATGTATCCTTGTGATTTTATGTGTGCAACGTATCTATTTGTATGTTTGATGACATAGAAGCATGCTAGGTTTAATATGACAAGTTGTATTTGTTTTATCTAGATCAATGAATCGATTCATTAGACTAATTGAATGGTTGTGTGAACGATCGCTCAATTTGGGGATTTTAATCAGCTGGTTGCTAGATTAGTCAATTGGTTCGATGAACTAATCGACTGGTTCATATGAGCAATTGATCAGTTTGCCAAACTCATCAAATGGTTTTCTATGAATAATCAATCAATGGAACTAATCATTTAACTGGTTCGCTGGTTTATTTTTCTATGTAGGTCTGATACAACTCGGCTTGTCGACTAGTCCTAGGGACCACTCAACTAGTCAACCTATTTTTGCTAGATTTCCTAATTAATTAATATTCTTTAGTTAGCCCTCTATATTAATGTTTTTATGTAATTACAACATGTTAATCATGATTACGACCATTTTTACCCTCAAATTAATATGCATCAAAATGATGATTATTAGGCTTTAATTTGGTTAGATTTGATGCCATCTCTAAACATCTAATTAGTGGCTTAGATGTCTTGTGACGTGTTTGGTTTTATCACTTGTAAACACTCAATCTGGATAATAATGACATTAATTTGTGATATGTGATATCACTTGGTAATAAATCAATAATGGATTAAGATTTCATTCGAGCCTTTTTATCCGACTCTTGGGGCAACTAGCTAAGAGTTAGTGGGTGAGTCGCTTTGTGTTTTTATATTTTCACTCAATACCTATTTCCGTCACTACCGGGTTGCTATCGGTAGGGGTATGTGCATATCTTTTAGGTATAAGATTATATTGTGGTATGTCATCGTGGCATCGATGTCTAGTTTGGGTGGGTGATTTATCCTAATACAAGCCCCATAACACTTCGTATTGCTCATTACTTAGGCGGGTATGGTATCCCAACTTGTAGCCCTCACGGTGGGGGCATTTAAGGTGTGTTGGGTGAGGTATCCCAGTGCATGCCCCTTAATGTACTTCAATCACATGTGGTAGGTGTAGTATTCCATGGTATATTAGTCCTTGCGGTAGGTGCACTTGATGTGTAGTGGGTGTCGTATCCTATGGTGTGTTAGCCCTCGTGACAGGTGTACTCGAGTGGTATTTCAGAGAAAAGACCCTTTGATGTATCATGACCTTATGCGATGAGCGTGGTATCCTATTGTGTATGTATGCTACCACAGTATTGCACGGGGACGGGGACGAGGACCGAGGATAGAATGAAATGATATTGAAAAACGTCATTTCTTAAAAATATAGGAAACGGGGATGGCAGGAAATGTAAAAAAAAAATATATATATATATATATATATATATATATATTAAAAATATATTAAATTTACTAAAATTAAGAGAAAAAAAATAAAAAAAATCTAAAATTATTACTTATATTATTTAATTTTAATTATTAATAATTATTTTTTAATAAAAAAATTAATTAGATAATATTTTTTAATAAAAATTTAATTAAATAATTTTAATATAAATTTTGACCCTAAAATGTTTCAGGAAGAGGAAATGTTTTTGGGACATTTCTGGGATTGGGGACGGCACCTGACTGTCGTCCCCGTGCATCACAGTGCTACCATGACTTTTGATCACGGTGGAGAATTAGGTGTGGTCAAACTGATTTTCTTAATAACTTAAAATTACGTGATCACTAAAGAAATATTTTTAATATGGTTTACATTGTGTAGTTATGATGCATTTACTATATTATTATTATTCTATGATCTCCATGCAAGCATGGCTTGGTGTATTACTACCATAATCCCTTACTATATTTTAGGTAGTCTATTTTACTGGTATTTTACCATATTGATACTATATTTGTGTAGTCACTATGATGATCTAGCTTCTGATCCCTTGAGGAAGGGACAATTTGTAAGGTTATGATTCATAGTAGAATATGTTGAGAATGATACCATCGGCCAGAAGTCAACCATTGCTTGGGGATTCAAGAGTTATTTTCTGTGTAGCGAAGAATTATGTTAACTAGTTAGATGCACTTTTTCCCACTATGTTAAGATCTTTTTGTTTCTATATGGTTATTTAAACTCTTGGCTTTGATTCATATATTCAGATATGTAAACTCTCTTTTATGTATAATACCATTCTTTTCATTATTATTGTAGAGTTATATGATTGTTAGTGATCATGCATTCTACTAAGATTGTTTCGTTTACTTTGCATCATACATAAGTTAGGTGATGATCATACTTCTCTCATAATCGATGTGGAGTCAATATTTCCTAATTTTGCTTTTACAAATTCTTCCTCATTGTCTTCAAAATAAAATTCTATGGTTCAAAATTTGAAGGTGTTACAATAATAAAATTAATTTAATAATTAGTTTGATTTTTATAACTATACAATAGTATAGTAAATTTTAAAAGCGTACAATATAGAAATATATATTGGGCTTCAAAATGCTCATCTAAATATATGTTTCTAGTTTTGAGTCATGAGACTCTCAACTCTCACGGTTTAATAGCGGCCTACATCACTGATAAATTATATGAGGAATCCAAAAGCACCTTACTAGGTGTATCGAGTGTGCAAAATAGTGGTGTCTTTTACTATTTACCACAAAACTTATATTTTTTCTACACATCTCATCTTTCTTCATTTTATACTTTATATTATTTTTCCATTAACTTTCTTGAATATTCATTTGTTAGAAGACAAGGATTTTGATCCAAATTTGAAATATTATATTTTACCTTATTAACAAAAAACATATAATTACTTACGATCTACCAAATTTTAAAATGAAATTCAAATTGAAGTTGACAATTAATGAAAATAAGTTGATAGTGAAGTCTAGTAACAATGACATACATAATTTTATATCTACTAATTATTTCTAATTAAATACAGAGTAGATAAATAATCTAACAAAATTTTATATAAAGGATTGAGTTAAACCAATAGTGAAGTATTTCTGTGGTTGCCTAGTCAAGTTTGTATAAAAGGGTGTTAATAATCAACTATTCAAGTGATGTTGAATAGGAATAAGCATCACTCTATTTGTATACACAAGTAGTTAACATAATAGTATAGTAATAATTATAATAATTAATCAAAAATATAACATAAGGTGATCACTATCATCACTAGAAATAATCATCACCATTTAATAACATAATCGCCTACGTTGTAATATGATAATCACCATTATATTAATAAAAATCACCAAGTTGTTGTGTGGTAATCATCAACTTTATCACTCTTAATAATAAAAAAATTATTATTATTACTATTAATCACTCAAAATATAATTATAATTATAATAATGATATATATAATGATGATTATATAATCACCAATCTAATTAGACAATCATCAAGTTGGGTATAATAATCCCACACAATTATGCTATATGATTTTTATTTGTTATACAAAGACAATTTATATAATGAATACATGTTTATTAGTTGAAAAGTTATACCTTGTAATTAACTTAAACCATAAAATAATATTATTGCTTATTTATGTTTTGTATTTGAAGGTTTTATTATGTAATCAAGCACTAAAACTTATCAATATTATTATAGTACAAAGTTGTGAAATAGAGATTATGTCTTATTTTTATGGTATATGTCTTAATTTAATGTGATTATATTTTATTTTCACAATAATTATCTTTGTTGACACGGATATTATGTTGTGGAAATACAACATAAATAAAAACTAAAAATAGACAACATATAATAAATAGTAATTATATTTTATTCAAATACTCTTGTGTCCTATATATATAATAATTATATCTTTTATGTAGTCCAGGTGTAAAGCGGCCACAATATTAGAGCTTCCAGTTATTACTTATGTAACAACGTAGAAATAATAAAATAAACAAACAACACTTTCGGATCTATTGGTTCGATACAGATTAATGAGATGCTTCGGAAGAGAGCTTGAGGTCAAGTTAGTATGTTTATAGATAGGTTTTTTTTGGTATTAAATTGTTGGTCTTATTTTATTTAGATTATGTTTTAAATAATTTTATAGAGGTAATATGATTTTCTTATTACTTTAGTATCGTGAATCTTGATATTAATATTAATAGTATATTTTTCCCTAAGTTAGTTTTCAAGCATTTCAATTGTTTGAATAATTTTTTTAAATAGAGCTTCAAAAAAATATTAAGTATTCATAAAATCAAATAAAAATCTAAAAAATTATAAGAAAAATAAAATATAATAATAATCTTGATAAATATGTGATGGTAAAATATTTATTTATTGAGGTATATGAATCTAAACAAATATACAATACTACTAAAGTAAAAAAAAATTGTGGTATCATATTAGGTTTATTTAGAATACATGGTACATAATAAAATAACATCAAATATCATGATATTTAAATAATATTTATTCTATTTTTAAATTTAGATGTTTTAATAAATATTAAATTGACTTATCAATATTATTTAGTAAAGCACCCAGTTTTTGTAAGGTCAGCCCCTCTTTTATATGCATAATGTGTATGTTTACCTTTAGACTAAAATGTATATTAAGAACTAAACGTTTATGGGTCTTTCCAATAAAGGAACCAACGTTGTTCATTTTCTAATTCAGGAACATACGTTGAGACTTTTATCCAAATAAGGAACTTCCGGCCAAATACTTGTCGGAGCTTGCTGGAAAATATTAAAATATTATTATTTTTATATTTTCTACTATGTAACATACTAACTACAATATATGTATGTACTATACATAAATATGTACTTTATACAAATTTAAACATTATTATTTTAAAACTTAATAAAGCTAATCTAAGCACATATATTCCTAATTAATTTAGTGAAATTAATCAATGGCTCACTGAATTAAAACCCTAACACTAACTGAATGACTAAGATTTTTCATTTAGTTAATTAAAATGAATCAAATTAAAACTTCTTAAATTGAAATTAAGTACAAAGAAAACCACTCTTGGTCTGCGAAGAGAAATAATTTTTCTCAAACTTCACCTTCCAGTTCTGGAACGAAGAACCGAAGAAGAGAAATAACGAAAAAGAAAAACAAAGAAGATCGTTGCCTTATGTGGTTCTCCAACTTTCCCAACCTTTAAACTCACTTTATACAAATATTAGTTATTTAATAATATTAATGGTATTATCTATACTACTAGTACTACTACTACTACTACTACTACTACTACTATTACTAATAATAATAATAATAATAATAATAATAATAATAATAATAATAATAATAATATTATTATTATTATTATTATTATTATTATTATTATCTTGTTAGTAATTTTAATACTAACTTTATCCATTATCACTTTTATTATTAAAATAAGTATTTGGACCCTTATATTATTATTATTATTATTATTATTATTATTATCATTTTGGTTACTATATTATGGTTATTATAATTATCATTATTATTTTTATTATTATTACTATTATTATTATCATTATTACTTTATTATTATTACTATTAATATTGTTATTATCATTATTATTATTGTGGTTATTGTTGTTGTTGGCATTGTTAATAATATTAGTAATATTTTTATTATTATTAATGTTATTGAAACCGAAGTTGGCATATTTCCCTTTTTTACTATAGAAGGAGAATACCCAACCTTAGTATTATTACTATTATTATTATTATTCAAACATTGCCAATATTGTTCCTAATACCTTTGTTACTAACATTATTACTATGGTATCATTATTAGTTATTGCTTGTACTATTGTTATTATTTTGTTAATATTATTATGATAAAAACATTCGAACCCCTTATATTATTATTATTCCAAATATAATTAATATCATTACTATCTTTAATAATATTAGTACTTTGTTAGTAATACTAATATTATATTATTATCTTATCCCTAAAACCATTATTAGCCTTAGCCTTAAAAATAATAGGGATTCTATTTCTAGGAGCATTGGTATTACTATTATTATTATTACTATTTTATTTTAACAAGTATTAGTACTATCATTAGAATAAATAAAGCTATTAGGTTTGATGATATAAATATAGTTATGAATAATAACATAAGTATATTTTGACTAGTAATAACTAGTAGGCTAAATTGATGGTAAAAACCCTAGTTTTCACTTATAAAACTCCGTGTAATAATAACAACCCTAATCTTAGACTAAAATAGGAAATAATAGTATTTTTGGGTAGAAGGGAAACTAATCATTAGTCTTACCCTCTTATAGGTGAATCGAGCCAAAGTCCTAAAGAGTCGTAGGAATGTGCTCCAAGCCTGGCGTTGCTTTAGGTAAGGATGTAGCTATGGCCCATGTGTGTTATGTGACTTGTATTCCTTGGATGATTTATATCATGATACGTCATGTATTACATGATTGTTATTAACTTGTCTTATGTGTAGTGCAGCTTGGAGTTAAGGTATGTTTGTGTATGTTTCCTTGTGACATGTGTGTTATATGTATATATGGTGACGAGGATGTGATATGTTATGGCCCTCTAGGATATGCATGATAGGACCATGGATAATATGATATGGGAATGAAAGAACAAAAAGAAATAAATGGGAAGTGAGTTCATTAAAGGGGATATGAGGTTTTCCAAAATACCTCATGAACCACGAGAGGAAATTAAAGAGGAAGGAATGACCAAAATGAATGAGAGATGGGAACCATGCATGGGAATCTTAAAATTTATATGGGGACTTTGGGTGTTTGCATGGGATGGATAAATCTTGCATGGGGGTGATCCCTACGTGAGAAAAGTTGATTTAGGGTGTAAACAAGCTAATGAGAGAGTTGTGGAGTGATTAGAGACTGGGGATGAAAAATAGTACGTAGGTTGGTGTAAGGGTATATAAGGGATCTGATTAGGGTTTCGGGAGGAAGTAGTAATCTGGAAAGTGCAAGAGTAAAAATGATTCAAGGAGAGTGGAGTACGGGTTAATAGTGATAATTTACTTTATAAGGGATGAGTATGGGTTCCATGGGAGAGAAGGGATTTTGGATGAAAAGAGAGAGGTTACTTGTGGGAGAAGAAAGGTAATAGGGTTTGAAGTGACCAACTAGGGTTTTTCAAGTCATATGCAAAATCGAGAGGTAAAGTGATACGTTTTGGGATTGGACCTAATTGAAATAAGATGTGGGGCGGTGAATGAAGTAAGGGTAGTGTAAGTGAGAGAAAGTTGGATCATATAGGTCCAATTAGGGTTTTCAAGGGAAAATCCTAGAGGGTGATAGTAGGTGGAGTTGATATCATAAGGTGTTGGGCCTTAACCCACACCCTTAGGAGTTGGTGTTTTATTATGTGTAAGCGTAAGGGGGTATGGATGTCAAGGCGTGATAAGGGGTGTAGGAGTCTCAAAATATGGGATAGGCCCCCTTGAGAGGATAGAAGTAGAACGTTGATGACATGCATGTCAAGGGTGTAATGCTATCTAATAAGACACAGATAAGATACTAAACACTTAAAGATAAAGATTTTTGAGCCGAGCCCAGACCGGTCCACCGACGAATAATAGTGGCCAGAAGCATTTTACCCTGTATAATTTTCGGTCCACCGGCTATAATAGTGGGGGATTCCGTGCTCAACAAACCAAACGTAATTAAGCAAATCCATGGGAAATACACTAAGCACTTACAGTGAAACACCATGTGAGTCGGGGCTAGACTAGTCCACCGCGCGAATAATAGTGGCCAGGAGCGTTATGCCCTGGAGACCGGTCCACCGGCGAATAATAGTGGTCAGGAGCGTTTTGCCCTGTATGTATTCTGGTCCACCGGCTATAATAGTGGGGTTCCCGCACTCACATGGACTATTAAGGAGTATGTGTGGAATGAACATATTACTAAGATGAATAAAGAATAAGTTACCTGAATAGTAACCAGGCCTTATTACATGTATCATTGTATGTTGCCTACATGCTCATTCCTATGTTATATGCTCTATGTGTTGGCCTTAGCACATCTGTTACCTTACTTAGTACATAACGTACTAATCACCCATTTCATGGGTGCTACTCATTCCCACGAGCATAACACCCGTCTGAGTTTGTGCAGGTAGGGGACGACATCTTTGATGCCTATGACACCTACAAGGCATCGGGTGGGGCCGAGAGCTGAACCTAAACATAGCTTGGGAGTCGAGAGTGATTAGCTGAACTCTATCTTACTTTTGCGATGTATCATTTTACTTTATCGTACTGTGTTGATGTATTCGAAAAACTTATTTAACTACTCTTTCAGTTGTAATCCTAAACCGCACTCTGATTTCTGTATGACTTGTGTTTTATTAATGACTTGTGTTTTTATTAATGACTTGTGGTTGATGTTGACCTTGTTTAGCCTTAGCACTTAGTACTAGAACGGTAGGAGTGAACCGATCTGGTACTAAGTGTGGCGGTAACGCCCTCGAGTTTACGATTTTGTCATTTCACGTTCGTAAAACCTTTAATTAAAACGAAATTTTTCAGTAGTAAATATGGGAATGTTATAAAAACCCTAACAATTTTGGATAGTTCCTTACGCTCTTTTCTGATGGCCCACTTGAGTAACACTGAAAACGACTTGCAAGGGGTACTGCCCATTGAATAGGCGGGGACCCCACAAATAGAACCCTTCAGTACTACGGTACTGAGCAACCCTTTAAATACACACTTAAAAATAGGTCTACAATGTAACACATGATACACTACTGAATCCATACATAACGACACGTGTAAATATAACATTCAGGTCCATACATTCACATATTCAACGAGTCAATCTGATATCAATGGTGTATACATAACATTCACTTTCGTCCACTCTCATACTTAACAAGTCAACTAAATGTTAATAGGCCATAATAAATAATCGATACTTTTAGGGCCTTAAGGCCATTAGTCCATCATTAATCAATTATCTCGGATTATATATGTCCATGGGAGTACGGGAGCCCCACTATTATAGCCGATAGAACGGTCACGAGGACACATGCCCTGCCACTATTTTAGCCAGTGGATCGATTGCGAGGGTAACATACTCTTCCACTATTATTCGTCGGTAGACCGGTCTGGCCCCGACTCACAAGGTGTTCCACTGTAAGTAATTAGTATCTTCCCTATATCTTATCGTTTTTACGTTTGGTTTGTTGAGCATGGAATCCCCCACTATTATAGCCGGTGGAATGGTCACGAGGGTACATGCCCTGCCACTATTTTAGCCGGTGGATCGGTCGCGAGGGTAACATACCCTTCCACTATTATTCGCCGGTTGACCTGTCTGGGTCCGGCTCAACATCTTCCTCTTTAAGTGATTAGTATCTTATCGTATCTTATTCGAAAGTATTTCACCCTTGACATGCATGGCTAACTATATCCACACTTATCCTCCCAGGAGGGCCCGTCCCATATCTTGAGACTTCTGCACCTCCAAACTCGGTTTTCTCCAAAAACCCTAACTCGAGCCTATGTGGCCCATCCTTCTCTGTCATACACATCCCGACTATTTCAACACCCTACACGTCACGACCCTTAGATCCAACCCTCACTTTCTGCCCCGCTCATTCTCGTTTATTTTTATTATTTTCTTTTTCTTTTCCACCTTCTCACATTAGGGTGTCCTCCTAAACCCTAGTTTGGTCTCCTATGCACCCTTATACTATCCCACGTACTATTTTTCGACCCAAGCCCCCAGACACCCAAACAACATTTCTATTACCTTCCTCATGTCCCGAGGCAACTTTCCATACGTAAAGTTTGTCCCCGTGCGGACTCTAACAGTCCCATGAAAACCGTGGTTCCTCCCATACCTACATTAGCCAACTTCCTTCCCCTTAGTTATCTTTCTCTCCCATTTCTCTTTTTCATGCCTCCATCCCACATTACCACATTAATTATCCTAGCATGCATGTCTTAAAGGGATACATCACATCACATCATAACTTACAACATATTTGTATCATCACATACCAAAAGAGGACATATGTACACATCTCGGTTCCAAGCCACACCACACATGAAACAGTTAAGATAATAGCATATAAAACACGACATATAATTATATAGGACATCCAAGGCATGTAGGACACATAGCACACAATCGTCCTTAGCTACACCCTTACTCGGTTTAGGTTACAGAACTATTTCCCACACTTGTTAGGCCACTAATCACCCTTCGTAATCGTTACACTTAATATATTTCCCATTTGGTTGGTTAGCTTACCAATTTGCCCATTTCTTTTATTATAATTAAAAAATTGCCCTTTGGTTGATCAAATTACCAAATTACCCCTGTTTGATATCCTAATTACCAAATTACCCCTTTAGTTGGTTAAATTACCAAATTGCCCCTCACACTTATCATGTTTACCATTTTACCCTTCTCCATTACTAAATTATCATTTTACCCTTCTCTTTTATTAAATTATTATTTTACCCTTCTCGATTATTATAATTACCAAGTTACTCCTTTCCAATTTCCACTTTTACCCCTTTTATTTACAAAATTACCATTTTACCCCTTTACCATCAAATTTACCATTTTACCCCTTAACTTTTGAAAATTACTATAACACCCTTTCACTTATAAAATTGTCATTTTATCCTTAACTACGAATTACCATTTTACCTCTTCTAATTTTCAAATTACCATTTTGCCCTTTAATCACAAAATTACCATTTTGCCCTTTAACCACAAAATTACCATTTTACCCTTTTATTACAAAATTACCATTTTACTCCCCTTACTTCCAAAATTACCAATTTGCCCCTTTTTATTTACAATTTACCACTTTACCCTTTCCACTTCCAAAATTACCAAATTATCCATTAATTTCAAAATTTCCCTTTTACGCTTTAATTACAAAATTACCACTTTACCCTTGCCTCCAAAATTACCATAATACCCTTTTTAATTTAGAGTTACCATTTTGTCCCTTAGTACACCACTTATATTAAATTATTATTCACTACAAAATATATGACTTATGCCAACAGTAATTTAGTCACAGATTTTTTTTCTGTTGGCAAAAGTTACTAATACCAACAGATATATTTTTGTGGGTAATAAAGAAAGTTTTCCCTACATATATTTTTTATCTGTTGGTAATACTATGTTATGCCAACAGATCTTTTGCGTACTTTTATATCCGTGGGTATTAGTAGTATTATACCAACAAAACTAATACCCACTCATATATATGTTGGTATTAGTATATAAGGAAGATAAATGTTCCAACTATTGTTATATTCTTTGGCACAACACATTCATTTCTCTTATACTTGAAATACTTCTCTTATTATCATAATTGCCAATTTTATATGAAATACTAATTATATAATATATAACCAGATTTATAATTAACATTATAGTCATTGTTATTAATTAATATTATAATTAACTATGATAATTAAAAAAATAAAAAAAAATATTCTTAAAATAATAAAAATTATAATCAAAGTAATAATCAATCAAGTCGCGCTTTGAATGACCTATAAGATGAGGTGTCACTGCTTAATCGGCGCAATGGGGGTCTAAGAGGCATTTATTCCCTATTTATAGATATCATTTTGAGCCTAATATTATTATAGTTATTTATATAATTATTGTAAAATTTCTTAATTTTCAAATTCAATTTCATTAAACTTAATAATTAAATAACTATTATTATTGTAAGCATTATTTTAATAAATATCATAATAAAAATAATAATAATTAGTTTAATTTGCGTTTGGAATAATCTAGGACAGGAGTCTTGCAGACCAATCTGCTAGTTGGAGGTCCGGGGGCACCGCACGTGTAACACCCCGCTTATTAAAAACCTAATTTTTATAAATATCTATATTGATTTATGAGTTATAATATTTAATTTTATTTTAATTAGGTTGTTTAATTTAAATTGTATTTCTATTTTAATAAGTGTTCCAGCTTATTTTAAACAAAAGCTTTTATCATATAAATATTTTATTTATTTTTAAAAAACTGTTTATAAAATTTTTTATTTAAATTTAATATATTTAAAATTATATTTTTGACATAAATTCTTTTAAATATTTGAAAAATAAAAAATAAAAAGTGTCGGTCAATACCAACTAACACACGACACACGCAGCTCGCCAGCTCCCCCCGCCTCTTATTCCCTTTCCACTTCGATAGATTCTCGATGCCCCTCCCCTGTGCTGTGTATTTGGTTCCTGTGTTGCGTAGCCTGCAGGTAAGGATCGAGCCGACCATCGCACACCGACTCGCCGCCGCTCGACCGTGCCGCCACAGCTCCCGGTCGTTGCACACGGCAGCATCAGTAGAACAACAGTAGCAACACAGCAGCAGGGCAAGAAGGCAACAGTGATGCTCCACCGGTCGGACACTTCCAGTATCGGTCAGCCACCGGCGACTGCTCCTCTCCCACCGACGAAGCTCCACCGCCCTTTACCCGCATTGATTTTGCTAATTTCATTTGGTATAATTTCCCAAAACCCTAATTTTTTGTTTTGATTAATTATGAAAGAACGAGATTTAATTAAGCTAAATTAGTTATTTAATTAAGTATATATGTATTGTATGATTGAATTGGATATGCTAATTATGTGATATATGTTGATTTCTGGAATTTGTGATTATTGACCCAGTTATGTCCAGATATGTTGGATTTGGTCTATTAAGCTATTTGGGATAATTTGATTATGCATTATACTTTAAAATATACTTAGTTTCATATTGGAATTGTCAATTTAAGAAAATTGTGCGAAATTATTCGGAATTTGATTTTTAAGTCAAATTCTTGTGGATTTAAATTTAATTGTATAATTAAGTTATTTTATTAAATTCATTATAAATTTTGTAATAGAATATTTTTAATTTCATTTCCGAACCATCAATTTAAATATTTTGGCAAGATTTGACCGAATTTATAGTACGGGCTCAAAAACCCTAATTATGTTAAATTGGGTATTTTTTTTATTTTTTAATCAATTGAATATATAATATGTTATAAAATAGGTCTTATTACATTTCTAAACATTCAATTTAAATATATTAATAAAATTTGACCAAGTTGTATTTTTTTTCCTAAAAGCGTAACTTTCAAATAAAATTATGTCAATTATCATTTGCATAGTTGTTTATTCTAAAATTGATTTTATAGAATTATTTAAAATGACCTTAATTATATTTTAACACGTTCAATTTGGATTAATTGGTTTGAATTATCCGGATTTGTATTTTGGGCTTTAAAACCCTAAGTTTTGGGAATAATTTCAGAAATCAATTAAATTGAGTTAAAATCAACTAGCTTTGATTTAAAATCAATTAAATCAAGTTTTTAACTTATCGTTTAGATCAATTATATAAAATTGATTAATTTGATATTTTGGGGTTGTAAGCCCTAATTGTGTAAGTGATTTTTATTAAAATTTACTTACTCTCTTTTCTTTTATGTTTCAAATAGTTTTTCTAATTTAGTGTTTACGTTTTCTATCGATGATCTAGGAAGACGTTGTAATGGATCCGGAAAGCCCAATATGTATACTAGTTTATAGTTTTTTGGTTTCTCTTTAGTCATTTTGTTTAAGGTTTTGATTTGGTGATAGGTTGCTTTTATGATTTGTGGGTTTATGGGTCTTTTCTAGGGCTTTTGAGCTGCAAGTGTTCAAAGCTAATGCTTTATAGCCTAATGTAGTTGGTTTTTCCCTTTTATGTCTATAATGGCCTAACATTCTTCTGGTTCTTGATGGAGTTGGAAAATAGGATTAAATTGGTATTAGGAGAGTGTTTTGAATTTTCTTATTTTGTCTTAGTCAATGTTGATGATATTTTATCTTTTACTTATAATAGGGCGGTGAATGGATCATTGGGTCTTAACAACTCATAGGATGGGTTCCTACTTTAATTTTTGTCCTTTGCTTATCATATTTGGTTGGTCTTTATGTCTCTCAGAGTTTCTATTATGGCTACCCATAATTTAGAAAAAGGGGTTGGATTCAATTATGAAAGTGATATAATATTTGTAAAAGCTTTAATATGGTTGTAAATTGTTGATTCCTCTTTCACTAGAAGTTATCTTCCCTTTTAAGCTATTCTTGCTAGTCAATGAAGTCTGGAAGGTCAACACTTAAGTGGTTGTTGAATATTAGTAGTTGTACAACTTTTTCTTATTAGAAATTTTTGGACATTCACAAATTCCTCATTATTCACTCTATTCGAGCATTTGCTTTTCAAAATTCCGATTTCCTTTTCTGTATATTCTAATTTCCTTTCACTTCTTGATGTTTTAGATTCAGCTGATTGATTGAGCAAAAATGGCATATGTATCCAATACTGCGATCACAAATTTGAGAACTATCGCATCAGGTCATCTTTGGAGCTTAGATAGTTCAATTAATGGCGTACCACTGAGAATCCTAGGGAGAATAAGATCGTTTTATGTCAATAATAGAAAATATTTAGCGATAGTGGTGAAGTTAAGGAAAGTGAAGAAACACGAGTATCTAGGGCCTGAAGACTCTGATCTTAATGTGAAGGGTGGAGTTCTTACTCATTTGTCTCATTTTAAGCCCTTGAAAGAGAAGCCTAAGCCTGTTACTCTTGACTTCGAGAAGCCACTTATGGACCTTCAAAAAAAATTATTGACTTGAGTGTGTTGAGTGTTTATAGCTTTGAATTTGTTGCGGTTTAGTATTTACTATTTATAATTTTGTCTGCTTGCTGGTTTGGAGCGGGTGTTTGAGGGAGTTGTGGTGAGTGGTGGCTGTAGGTAAGGAAGATGGCAAGTGAGACTGGCCTGGACTTTACCGATTAGATTGCATCATTGGAAGATAAGTATCAGTAGGTACTTTAATTTCTGTCCCTTCTATAATAAAGCATTGGTCTTTTGTTGGGTTAATTTATTAATATCCAAATAATTATCTTTTTGCTCCATGAAGTTTTAGAACTATATTGGTTATGGATGTTTGATTTAAATGATTGAAAATTCTGAACTTAATGTAATGGAACTGTGTCAGGAAGTTGAGTTAGGATGTGTTTTCTATAAAACTGTAATATATTTATGCCACATGAAAACTTGTGTTATTTTCAGGTAGAATCTCTTATTTAGCTAAATTGTGCATACTTGTAAGATCCGTAGGCCCTCATTTTGTGAGAATTGGTAGATTCTCCTAATCTTTGAGTTGTCTGTGAGTATATGTAAATCCAAGAACCATGGGAAAGATGATGCATATGAAAAAGGATACTTAAATGTACATTTCCTTCATTAGGAGATGGAACTAAGATGTAGTGCTTAGGGGCTTGTGTGGATTTTTCTGAAGATTTAGTACACTGCTCTTATAAAATGTTGTGTTACCATAGTATTGTGATTAATGATTAAAAATTTAGATTTATGTAAATCAACATATAAATATCTTAGTAATACTTTATCTTCCCTTTTTTATAGACTAATAGATGCACTGCACATCGTGTCCTTTCTTGGATGTGGTTTATTTTACATATCTCCTCCTTACTTTAAATTATGCTTGTGAAGAATAAATTGGGAGAAAAATTAGCCTTAACAGATCACTACATAAACGTGCAATGAAATGTGTTGGTAAAATAGGTATGTTGAAAAATTAATCCCAATAGATCACAACATGAATGTGCAATGAAATGTGTTGCCAAAATAGAAGAGATTATGATAACTCTTTTTTATATGCTGAAGGTTCTACAAAAACTTACTAGTACTTTTATTCTCTTCAGTGATTGCCTTCTCCAGCTGTATAAAACGCCTTTTCATGATTACTTTATAAATCTGAGGCAGGCTTACTAAGTAAAATGTCTATTTTCTGAATGGTATGCATGTAAGATTGGTTCTCTCTAATGACAAGCATATATCTGTGTTCTTTTTTGTAATAATTTCTAGGATACGGTGATATTTTGTAAAGGATGATCCTAATTCTACGTCCATTTTTGAGTTATTAGTGAAGTTACTTGTATTTTGATACACCTCAATTATTGCATTCGTTTTATGTTTGCAGGCTTTAAAGGATTTATACCTCAATTTAACCCCTATACAGCGTGTTAGTATTGCTCGAATAGAGGGAATAATGAGGAATTTATGAATGTCTAAAAAATTACCTAAAGATCGAATATATTTTTATTAGAGGTAAATATTAGTAGTTGTACAACAATAAGTCGGGAACAATTAGAGGTAAATCTATCTTATATATTTTTTTCTTCTTTTATGTACTTTCTTTTTCTTAGCAATGTAAATGGTAAATGTCGGTGAAATTTTATTTTTAATATGTTAGTTTTTGATTTCTAAGTTGCATGCAGAAACATAATTAATAAAATACTAATTCTCATTTTTTATGTTACTAGGTTTCTATATTGTATTTATAAAAGGCATTGAGCAAGAAGAAAGTAACTCCAAAAAGTCAAGGATAATTGGAGGTAAATTTTTTACTATTATTGCTTTTTTGTCTTCCTTAGAAATTATTTTGTTTTAGTAATACTAAATATGGTTGTCAATCCATATTTCTTCATAATTTTTTTGTCATTACTTTTATGTTGAGCAACACATTTATTTTGGGTATATTTTTTTTACCTCTAAAATAGTGTATAGATAAATATATGAGAATATTAGGGGTCACATAGTGATTAGATTGGGTAACTATGGTATGTGTGTCTCTTTTCTTTCAATCTCAGCTAATGTGCCACTTCCACTCCGATTAGAAGAAGTTTTGTATGCTAATTGATTTCCTACGATATCTTTATTTGACGTCATTCTTTACTCATAGCATTAGTGCTATGCGGGACGGAAATAGAAAAATAAAGACAGAAAATATATAAACACATTATTAAAAAAAAATTAGAAAGTAGGTACGAAAGAAAATGATAAAAATATTTGCACGCGCGCACGTGCACACTCGCACGTATATATTATATATATTCTAATAAAAATGGACCAAATATACTAAAATAAAGAGAGAAAAATAAAAAAAAATTATAAAACTATTACTTATATTAGTTGTCTAGTCAATGCTCTTTCTCCGATTAATGTCTTTATCTAATCATCATCCTTACTCTTATTAACCTATCTTAGCTGACCTATTGAAAAGTTCTAAGTTTATGTTTCGTCATAGGTTCTCAAAATATTTATTAGATGAGGAATCTTAGTAAATTATTACAAATAGTTAAATATTAAATAAATAATACAATCCAAACCTAGAGGATAGTTTCTGTACCAATCTTATGCAAAAACCCAAACAAAAAAAAAACTTTAGATATGTATATACTCAATTATTTTTGAGTTTCCTATGCTTAAATATTTTTTTACTCAACATTTATTTATCCAATTGACTCTATTTCTCTCTTTATTTTTTTTATCCACTTTAGCCATAACATTGAAATTTATCCATGTTAATTAGGATTTTTCATGGGATGGTTATCTTGCCACATCAAATTTTATCTTATATAATTCGTATATTATATACTCATAATGCAAATTACACACATTTTTTTATATCATAAGATTATATATATGTGTGTGTGTGTGTGTGTGTGTGTGTGTGTGTGTGTGTGTGTGTTTTTATAAGAATAAGTTTTCATGTGAAGTTAGGCATTGAAATTTCATTATATGGAAAATAATGAATAAAATGAAAACAAAAAAGCAATTGTAGTAGAAATAATTAGAGTGAGTGAGTTACGTTGTGTTTAGTATAAATAATTAACGTTATAATGACCAATTTTTTGTGTTTAATGGCCAATTTTTTTATCGTTAATGTCAATAAAAATTTGAAAAAAATTATTGGTTCCCTAAAGAGTACAAACTCTCATTGTCTAGCTTTTTGATATGAATTTAGATTAATATGATTTAGTTAATTGTATATATATTTTTAGGGAAAACATGTTGACGATTATCATCAACTGGAGGATGACACTGAAGAGGAGAATAAAGAAGATGATGTTTGATGCGTTTATAAAAACGCTTTTGTGAGTCGGCTTATGAAGACGGTTGATGCTTTTGTTTGTTAGCTTACTAATATGATTGATATTTTTATATATCAAATTATGAAGATGCCTGGTGCTTTTATATATGTGTTAGCTAATAAAGATGCTTAGTGCTTTTGCTCGTAAGCTTACGAAGATGCTCGATGATTTTGCATATCAACATATGAAGATGTTTTTGTATAATAGCCAATGATTTTGTATATCACTGTATGAAGATGTTTTTGTGTAATAGCTTATGCTACAAGTTGTTTATGTAGTATTGTACTTAAAGGACTATTATGCTTTTGGGAGGGAAACAACTAATTATTTTGTACTACACAATGATAATTATATATGGTGTAGTTAATTATATATATATATATAAGCATAAATTGTTACTACATGTGGATATTAGATATTGTGATTACACATAATATCAATAAATTTTGTATGTTTTGGCCGGTACAGGTTTTACCAATATACAGGGTTAAAATATATATATCCAACAATATATATATGTTGGCAATAAGTTTTAGTAACAGATATAATATTGTGTTTAATACTTTTACACACAAATATGATTGTGTGGTTAATTCTTTTTTGTCACAGATATAATTTTGTGTCTAATACTTTTAGTCACAAATATTATTTTATGGATAATGGTTTTAGTTATAGATATTGTTTTGTGGGTAATAATTTTAGTCACATATATTATTTTGTGGTTAATACGCTTACTTACAGATATAAGTGTGGGCATAAGTTTTACTAACAAATAAATATATGTGGGCATTATCAATTATTCCCAACAGATAATACATATTTGTGGGTAAAACTTTTAAGCACAGAGTTTTTACCCATAGTTTTGTCACAAAAAAATTCTGTCGGTAAGAGCTTTTCCCAACAGAAGAATAGCTTTTACCAACAGATAAGGCCCAGTTGGCACAAATCATTTATTTTGTAGTGATTATTACTACATAAAATATTAATATTAACACCTCATCCACAACTCTTATAGTTAATGTAATACTTATTAGCACCTATATATATATATATATATATATTAGGCCATATTCTTGTACAAGATACCTTACTAAAATCCCCTAAGGCTCACAAAATATTAATCATGCATTAAGATCACAATGGCATAATACAACATGGATAATACCTAACATTTTCATTAATAACCAACTCCTATCTTAAACAATATCTCCAAACAGAGCACATATTCTATCATACTTCCTTTTCATCAATCAACACAAGAATGCACATATAATATATTAAACAACATATATCAAGCATAATACACATTAAAATGCCTAATGTGCTAACATACATTATCCATGCATTTCAGTGGGATTTAACGGTTACCTTGATTCCCGCAAAAGCTAACCTTACAGGTATTCCAGTTAAAGGTTCAAACTTTGATTATCAAAACCAATACCTAAAAATAATATCAAGACTTATTACATTAGAAATAATAAAATCAAAGAATAAGCCTTTATAATACTTAATTAATCAAATAATTAAATTAAAATATTATTATACCTTAAAAATTATTAAAGAACTAAATCAAGAAATGCTGAGACTCATGATGCATGAGATACATGCAAAGAATTGGGGAGGAGGGGCCCGAAGGTGGTGAAAAGAGGGAAGAATGGGCATTTTCGGGTGAGAGGTTTGGGGCTAAGAAAAATACATGATGGGGAAGGATTCGGGGACAGGGAATGGTGCAGAAGTGTAGAGGGGGTGTAGGTGGTGGTCGGGGATGGGTTGACAGCGACTAAAGGCGGTAGAGGTGGCGGCAGTGAGGCTACGAATTGGTGGTCGAAGTGGGTGTCGAGATGGGGGCTGGTGAGGAAGGAAAATGGGGAGGGAAAATGAAGGCTTTCGGGTTACGGTTTCGGCCAAATAAGGATTGGGGTGGTAGAGGGGGTTGTACGGATTATTTTGGTGGCTCAAGTGGTAGCATAGGCGGCGGAATGGCGGCGGATAAGGGCTGCACAAGGTGGTTGCCGAGAAGGGCGGGAGAGAAGAGAAAAAGAGGAGAGGAGGGAGAAGGAGGTTGCGGGGTGGCTCAATGGGGGCTGTTATGGCTCGAGGGTGAGGTAGAGGGTGGTGCAGGTGGCATTTGAGGCGGCGGAAGCGGTAGAGCTTGGCGGGGAAGCAAAAATAGGGTGAGAGAGGGGAGGAGAAGAAAGGAAAGAAGAGAGGGTCGAGGGAAGGCATTTAGGGCTCAAAAAATGACAAAATGAGCTAGAGGAAGAAGAAGAAAAAGAAGAAGGAGAGAGAGGAGGGGATAGGGCGCTCAAGGGGTGGCGGTAGGGTGGTAGGGAAATGGCCATGGCAGGGAGAGCTAGAAGAAGAGGGATGGTAGGGAATGGAGAAGGGAGAGATTGTGGGCTCGGTATGGTAGGAAAATGACGAGAAAGAGAGAGAGGGAGATAGGGGGAGGTCAACGGGGGAGACGGAATTGCAGGTGAAATGGAAAGTTGGCCAAGAATTTCATCGGGGAAGGGGGAAGAAGAAAGAAGAAAGAAAGAAGAAGAAGAAAGGGGAGGGGGAGCGGGGCACGAGCGGGCAGCCGAAGGGAGAAAATAAGCGGGCTGGCCCGGTCGGGGAAGGAAGGAAGAGAAGGAAGAACATAGTTGGGCTCGCGTAGAGGAGGAGGGGGAGACTAGGCCTGCGGCCTAGCGCGCCAGGGAGAGGAAGGGCAAGCCAGGCCACCGGTGGCCCAAGGAAGAAAAGGAGAAAGAAGGAAAAGAGAAAAAGGAGAAAGAAAAAGGGGAAAAAAGAAAAGAAAAGGGAAAATTGAATAAAATAATTTAATTGATAAAATAATAAAATAGAACAATTTTGAGTAATAAATTTATTTAATAATTTAATTTAATATAATTAAAATATAAGTGTTTAAAAGGATAATTTTAGTAAAATAATGATTTGGAAAATTATTTAAATAATAAGAGTATGATAAAATAACAAAATATTTATTTTAATTTATTAAATATTTATATCAAATTTTATATGCTCAAAAATCTATAAAATAATTAAAATAAATTTAAAAGCTAATTTATCCCAAATAAAATTTATTTATTAAAATATAGACTTTTAAAAATTCGGGGGATTACAAAGTTAACCTAACACAACCTAGATATGCAATGACTCAAAACCAACCTGACCAATAAAATAACTTGAAACAACACAGCCTAATCCAACCCACAACCAACCTTGCAAAGGAAAAATAATATGTAAATAATCTGACCCTATTACCACCTCTAGGTAGATGTGGTGATAAGTCTGTTTGTTTATTAACCTATGGTCAACCCGTCTAACATATGGGTTACGATGGATTGGGTTAAAAATCATGAATCATTTACTCCAATCCATAACCATGGATCTTATGGATTGAGATAATATGGTTTGAATTAAACCATGACAATCCATTCGATCTCTCCTAATCCCTATTACTATTAATTGATAGTTTTATGTCATCAAAATCAATTATTACATGTGTAATGTATCTAATGCTATTCTCCATATCCTAATTTATAGTTTTATATGCTAATTAGTTACTATTTTTAAATATTAAATTCAAAACATTAATTTTTTAACGAATATTTTCTAATTAATAAAATATGTAAAAAGCAAAGGAGGTATACTTATTGAGTATATAAATTTTGATTTTATTTATCTATTTTTCTTGTATTAGTGTAAGAAGTTAGCACAATCTATCAAAATATCCGTGTATGGGATGAAGATATAAATTACCAGTACTTTCATTTTTTTGGATTTGTTGGATTTTATTTATCAAAGTAAATTATGCTTATCTTACAACTAGTGAAATGTATTTTTTGTACATTAAAATATGGAAAAAAAAAAAAGAAAAAGAAAAAGTTGTTTTAGAGAAGTTGTGCAGAAATTCCCTTCAAGTAGAGAGGCGAAGGGTATACCAGACCTTCCACTAAGAAAGGAGTGGAATAAGAAGAAGAAAGAAAGAAGATAACATGTAGGAATTGAAGTCTGCTAACTCTAGTACCAATCACCATGGGTGCCATTGTTGGCACCTTAGTCATTGCAGACTATCTTATCTATCTCCAAAATCCTAGATTTCAATTTCCATTTGAAATACTCTTTTCATTGTTTACATTTCTCTTTTGCTTTTTGTTCTTGGTCAGATCATAGCAATATTTAAATTTGGGTGATGTTCAAATACATGGATTCTGTTATGTACAAATCATGATTGATGCATTAATAAGATTTTTTTTTTTTTTGCATTGTTGATGGTTGTTCTTCAATTGATTTTTTGTTTATGCTTGAAACCTTAAATTGATTTGTTGGTGGTTGTTTGTCTCTTGAGATAGGCATTCCTAGAGAAGCAGTTGTTGTAGCTTCAGATTCGTGTAGTTTTATGTTTGAACCTTAGTTAGGACACCATGGAAATTGGAAAAATAAGTGATGGCAAGTCTGGTCCTAATTGATGTAGTTTATAACTAGAAAACAGTCATATTTGAGCCTGAATGTATTTTTTAGGCTCCTTGTGAGTTGATTTCAAAACTCATTTCTGAGATATAAGTACCCTGATTGTTATTGAATGTGTTGTAGATGCATATCCAAATGTAAGCGACCAATTTCTTCAGTTTTTTTATCTGATCATGCAAAATAATTGAAATAAGTTTACCTGATCTGAATAGAGTGAGAAATTTCAATAATGTTTGGTTTCACAAATTGAAAAGGATAACATTTTTGTTGCTTCATTCTGGATTGCATCCCAAACAGCAATATATGATACAAGCTACATGTTATGCCATTAAATTGAAACCAGTGTTTGGCAAGGCTTGATGTGAACTGCATCAATAAACTAAATTGTCTAATTTAAGGTGCAACAACATGCAGTATAATTTAAACTAAATTGTCTTTACAACACATTAATGCATCTATCGCCCATCCTAACAGTTATGTGCTCTTGTTGTGATAGATTCTTGAGTAGGAATGATAGTTTGTTCTGAGACTTGACTTGAAGTTGGGAGCTGGTTTTGTTCATGACCTGCTATGCCTCTTCCTCCCCTGACCCTACCTCTTCTTTTCCTTTCTCCTTTTCCTCCCCTCCTTCCAATGCCTCCTACTCTTCCTACACTTTGTCCTTCAGCTGAAACTTGAGCTTGAGCTAGAGCTTGATCTACAACTTGAGCTACTCTTCCTCCCCTTTGTCCTCTTTCTCTACCCCTTCCTTTTATTTCATGGGGTGCCTTTCAACAAATTATAGATATGGAAAACAAGTATTAACAAGTCACAATTATAAATTATAGATATGAAAAACAATTATGAAAACACTAAACTTATATTTATCTTTGTATCTCAAATGAACCGGTAATGATACCCTCGCATTTCGACAATAATGTTTGTTATGTCCTATTTAACTACAATGGCTACACTGTTGTTCTTGACCTCTTCTTGAGACCTTTGAGACCTTATGACTATTTTGTGTCTCTCCTTCTTCCCTTCTTCTCTTCCTACATGGCCTTCCGCTCCATTTCCCCAATTCTGGAGGCTTAATAGGTTCCTTTACTTGTCGTGGCCACTCATTGGGACCATTTAGAATCTCCATAGTATGATTGTAAGCCTTAAGGTATATGTCTTTATTGTACCAATGGCTTACATAACCCTCAGGTACGTCCCTCATTTCCCAAATAGCAGCTATGGCATGCTCACACAGAATTCCACTCAACTGCCATGCTCTACAACTACAACTTCTAGCATCCATCCTCACTGTATATTTATCACCTAGAGGGTTATTGCCTATTTTAACCTCATATCCATCCCTCCCATTCCACACACAATTCCATTTGGTTGCTGCTTCTTTTTTCTCGTCTACAATTTCCTGAATACGAGGGCTTAACAAGATGTCCATATTATTAATCACTTCCCTCTTCTTGATATTCCTCTTCATGCACACCTCCCTTATATCTTCTAACATGCCTAAAATTGGTTTGTGTCTAGCTTCAATGATACTTCCATTAAAAATCTCAGTTATATTATTTATGACATAATCACATTTACTTTCAAGCTTAAACCAAGCTTTAGATCATGTTTGATCCCTACCTTCCAAATCCACAACAACTTCTTCATCGACTTCTTTCAATTCTCGAAGCTTATCTGAGAACATAATAAAGGTGGTGGCATTTGCAATCATCCAAAAGTGTTTTCTATACACTATGTCATTAAACTTCTTCCTAAAATTGGCATAGATGTGTCTTGCACAACATCTATGCTCAACTTGACAAATAATACGTTTAATGGCTTCCACCAACCCTTTCAAAAATACAAGTCAAAATCAAGCACAAAGAAAGCAAATTACTGTATAATATATTATTGCAAAGTGAAGAAAAAATACCACCAAAGACAAAATAATACTAATATAAATTTTTTTGGTCACTAATTATTTTTAAGCCTTGACCTTGTTGTAAACCTAAGTCAGCAGCCATATGGGTTAGAAACCACACCCAATTTTTAGTGTTCTCCTTCTCAACCACCAACCATGCAACTGGAAACATCTAGTTGTTTCCATCTGCTTCCACAGCTACAAGTATTTGACCTTCAATACATCCCTTCAAATGAAATAAACACAATTAAATCTAATATTAATGTTTTTTATTAGTTGAATGTGACAAATAAAAATAGTCATGTAATCATGGAAATTACCTTCAAGAAGCAACCGCCAATCCCAATAACGGGTCTACATCCATCCTTCCACCCTTTCTTCAATGCATCAAAACACATATATTTGTCAAACACATTACTCCCTTCCTTGACCTTAAGGAAACAAGTGTTCTTTTCGTTTGCCTTTTTGATCTCAACAACATAATAAAGTCTCTCATATTGCAGCTGAAAGTCACCTTCAATTTTTATGTAGCAAATACGTAAGGCCCTAAAACACATGTGCGTTGTTTCTTTAAGCCTAAGCTAATCCCAAACGGTAATCTTCAACTCCTTTACCTTCTAACTTGGGGCCATCTTTACTCTCTCCATATAATGCCTTGCTAGCCACTTTGCAGACAATCTATTGTTCTTATGAGTTTCCTTCTTGCATGTATGATTAGGCCCCACCTTTATGACTTGAAAGTTATTCTTTCTTTGCATCCATGATGCAGAAACATGCCAACCACATTGATTATTCTCAACGTCATACTCAAAGCACTTCACTTTAATGTACTTTCTATCATTCTTTATAAACTTCAAACCATAGCCATTCATGATGCTATAATCATCAATGGCTATTTTGAATTCAACATTATCCATAAATTGGCATCCAATTTATATTCTTACATCATGAGGTTTTGTGTTAGGCCTAAATGTAGAATACCTTGGTTTCTTCCCCACTCTCTCCCCATCGGATCCTGAACTAGAGGAAGGACTAGGTGGATCCCCTTCATCCCAATACTCTTCTTCATCCTCATTTCTTATTTATTCTCCTTGTGCAACTAAGGCCCACTCTTCCCTAGCTTCCCTCATGCTCTAAGTAAATTTCTTCACTTTCTCCCTTACTCATACAAAGTCCTCACCTGCAATCTGATACCCATCAACAGTGAGAACATCATCCTCATCTTCGACATCACAGCATTCATCATCACTATCCTCATCTATTAACCTAATAGCAGCCCCACTTACACCTAAATCTGTAATTCTGCTCTCAGTAATAATGGTAGTTCCTAAGTTTTTAGCCCCATGTTCATTATTAAAATCAATACCACTATCATCAAGAAAATTCTCTATCCAAGCCACATCATCTACAATGACATCACCCACGCCCTTATCAGCCTCAATGATTGCAGTCTCACCATCATGCTCCCCACTGTAATAAGCCAAACATAAAATCCAAAATTTAAGAGATAATAAATATAATGTACAACAAACAACTTCCAACAAAAAGTAAGACGAAGTGATAAACAAAAGATAGCAGCATTGAGGGCCCTCATATATTTAATGAAAAAAAATAACAGAAAGTGATAGAAACATGTAGTCCTAATATATACTCAAAATAGAATAATCCAAAAATCAAGAAGTTGTACCCTCTAAATTAATCAGACACTTAATTAATCAAACCCTTAACTAAAGTCAGTAAACTATAAATTAATCAAACACTAAAGGAATAAACATTATACCCTCTCTTTATTCGAGCCAATTTTCTCTCACATTACTAGCCCTAAATATAGAGAAAACCCTAAAAGGAAGAAAGTGCAAAGCATGAAACACTGAAAAGCACTTCAAAAAACTTACCTATCATATTCCTCATGGCCGACTATGTTTGGGTTGGAAGGAACTGCACTTCGCGTCTTCCTCTTCCCCATGGCTGTGCAATTTCGAAGACGAACTGAACTTCGCATCTTCCTCTTCTCCATGGCTATAGAGAATGAAAAAGGAAGAAAGAGCAGAGTATGAAACGATAAAAAAGAAGCGCAAGTACGAAAGAAGAAGTAAGAACATGGAGACTACCTACTCAATGATCCACGACGAAGCACAACCTCTAGTTCTCGCTCCCTCTGTCGCAGACAAAAATATCGTCTTTAACTCTCTCTTTTTTTCTGTTTGGTTTTATGAGATTAAACACTTCAAAGTTTGTTTCATTCAGTTCAAAAATAATAATAATACTATTGTACTGAGTATATTACATGATATAAAATACCAAAATAATAATATTTTAATATTTTCTGGTAGTTTCGGTAAGTATTTAGCCGATAGTTCCTTATTCGAATAAAAAAACTTAATATATATTTCTAAATAAAAAAATAAAAAAACGTTTATTCTTTTATTGAAACAACCCCAAACGTTTATTTCTTAATATAGTTTTACTCGTTTACCTTTCTACGTTGTATGCGCCGAGGCAGAGCATCCGGCTTCATGCACCAACTCCGCGTCGCTGGCAAATTTCAACGGACCTGTTAGCGCCCCCTTTAAAACGAAAATACACTTTTCACGGTCCACGGAATCAACGTTATATTTCCATCTCTCTTCCTCCAACTTTCTCTCAAAGCCTCGTCTTTGTTTCGAATAAAATGTGGTCTTGGGGTGGTGTTCCGGAGAACGCGATACAAGTCAACACTAAGGAAATAATGGAATTTGAGGTTTGCAATAATCGCATTGATAATTCAAAGACGCCGCTCGCTGGAATCGTTGAGGCGTTTGAAGAGTTGGCGGAGATTGTGCAGAATTGTGGGGAGGATCTGAATTTAAAAAAGTTCGTTGATGCTTGTGTTTTGGTTTCCGTTCTCTTTGATTCCTTAGGGATCGCTTTCAAATTCGCTGAAATGGAATATTGTGCCAAGGTATTATAATTTCTTCTCCCTTCTGGTTTTAGGTTTTTGAATCTGTTCTCTTCATTTCTGTTTTCCTATGTTGTTTACTGTTTTGGATTGACCTTGGAGTCGATCTTCAGGATATTATGGCTATCAGACGTTATAATAAGGATCGGTTTGTAGATTTCGGTGAAACGGTTTTTACTTAAACTTAATTGTACGATTATACGTTTGTTTGGCTTTGATTAAAAAATGATGGTGGATCATGTTTTATTGTTTGTCAATCGTATATCAGAATTTTGAATAGATGAAATGTTCGCGAGAACTAAACTTAAGAAGAGAGGAATTATTGCTGTTTGAGAACAATTATCATGACAGTATTGCAAATTGGGGGTAGGAGATGCTTTGAACTATGGTAATGTGTGCGTTATGTATGCAATATTTGTGAATTAGAAGGGATTAAGGAATGGAAAATAAAAACAGCGTAAGGAGAGTATCAGACAGAAAAGAATGAATTCATGGAGAATAGAGGATTATCGAAGACGGGCTTAGGATTTGATGGTCTTTAACAATTCTCAGACGCGCTATCGTAACCAACAGCATTGAACAGTGGAAGATGATCTTTTGTAAGCCAATCACCACAATTTGTGTTATTGGCATGTGTCCTGTCACCTGTGTGAATACCAGAAGTTGTATGCCCTGAGGCCAAATGACTGGCAATTACTATCTAGAACTCCGCCCGTGCCTGATTCGGGTCAGTGCAACTTGTCTGCACTTATATAGTCAGAGGTTTTAGGTTTCCTTTTCACCACATTCATAATGGGGATGTGGGGCTATATTTATCAAGTTTGCATGAATTGAAAAGGTCTTCACTAGGTATCCTCATGCTATTATATAGCACAACAGTATGTTCTTCATCAATATGTTGACCTAGTATTTTCTGATTTCATGCGCTAATTAATTTTTCGGTTGATCAGGTACGTGGTCTCACTGAAGCATCAAAGAATTACACTACCCTGCATCAAATACTTGATATTGATATCAAAAACGACACAGTGAAATGTCCTGGAAGCCTTTCCCGTAACTTGCGCAGAGTTAGGCAGGGTCTTGACCTCATCAGAGCATTATTTGAACAATTTGTGTCAACTGAGTATGTTGATCGCTTCTTCTTTGTTGTTCTTTTCTGTCCTTCTCATACATTGACTGTGCATTGTTGATTATCAAAGCTGGATAAAGTGCCGTTGGCTCTCATTTCCTCCATACTTCTTTGTGAACTATGTTACCATTTTCTCTCTAGTCTTAACTGATATTATAGTGAACAAAATACTAAGAATGTATAGGGATGCGGTAAAAATAAGCAGAAAAGGCACATTCATTGATCATGTGTTTAATGTTTGGTACCAACTACTAGTAGTAAGTTGTTTGAAGCGTGTGAAGTTAATGTTCATATAGAAATGTGAAACACCTTCCCTTGTTTATTTGGAGATCATTTGTAGTAGCTTCTCATTTTGAATCCTGATATTTTCAGTGAGTATTCTTTGAGAGAAGCGGCTTCATCAGCTTATGCACAGACCTGCGCACCATACCACTCATGGGCTATCAGGGCTGCTGTTTCTGCCGGAATGTATGCCCTTCCAACCAGGGATCAACTTCTCCTGAGACTTAATGAAACGGGTAGGTTGACATTTACTTTATGAATAGACCCAGTTTTGTTGCTATTCTTCTGCCAAGGATTGTCAATGCGCATGAGTGGAAGGTGGGTTAAGCTATAAGAACTAAGAAGCCTATAACAATATCAAATTCCAGAAGCTTTGGTGAAATACTTCATCTAGAAAAAGTGAAAATGATGAATGAATAAATTATGATTTTTGTATTCAGCAGAGGGAGAAGTTTGCTTCTATTCATCCCATAATTCTTATTATTATTACATCATTTCTACTGTAGTCATGACATTTTATCTTGTCTGGACTCTCCATATATGTTATTAAGTGGCTATATCTTATTCAAGCTGAAACACATGGATTTTGGTCGCCAAATCCTTTAGTTGATGGAATTTGTGAGCCTTAATATGGCTTTAGTTGGACACATACAGCCTTAAGTTGTGAGCCTTTATCGGCAACGCTGCTTCAATGGTCTTAGATATAATGCCGTTGATGGACGATTCTTATTCAACCCATCTGCTATGAAATTCTATCAAAGTCAGCCAGGTATTATGATTAGTTCTGTCTAACCTCGTATGTATTTATGATGTCATTGCAGATCAATCCGCAGAGAAGAGGATGAGAAGGTATACGAAGGCATCGCTTCCTATTATACAGTACATCGATAAGCTTTATATATCAAGGAATGTAACCTTAGACTGGTAACTCACCTTGTCGCGTCGTCGGCATGATTAGATAGCGAGTGTTGTTTAGGCAACATCAACTCCACGCCCGATTTCACTAGCAGGCTACGTTAGTTAGGATTATGTTTTAGATTTGTGTACAGCATTCATCTCTCAATTCTTTCTGATTTATGTCACCCAACTGCATTCCGGGTGAGGTTTGATTAACTTCATTTATTCCGTGGACAAGATATCATAAAAAATGTTGATGAACTGTGGACAACTTAGCCATTTATCATTCAGCTGAGTGAGGTGATAAGCGATGTACATACGCCTGTTAAATATATGTAATTCTTTCGCTTGCGTTTTTTCTCTTCCGAAAGTTAATGAGAATCTTAGTTTTTCGTTAACTGTTAGATTGATTAGAATTGGAAGATATGGCGTCCCTTCTGACCCTGAGGCAAAGAACTAGTCATCATTTGTCTGATTACCGATGTTATTTTTGTTTTTCCGTTTATAGTTATAACCCCCCCCCCCCGACCCCCTGTCCACGGATCCCTTGCATGTTTTACCCTAAATATATTAAGACTAAGCTTTTTGCAATGATACCCTTTCATGAGGAGATCCTCAACAGCGAGGTTTGTGTACGATCGCAACGTGCGTAATCTCCTGCATGGGCCAGTCAACGGTTGGAGCGTACATAAACTGTGCACTTTCTAGGTGGAGGAAAATGTTTCCCCAGTGTATTGCATTTTTAGTTGTTTCTTTCTTTTTCTCCTTAAACAGAGCCTCAACAAAGTGATAATACCTCTGTCGCTGTTCATACTAAGCACGCTTCCAACCGTAATATTTTAATATTTTTATTAAATTTATGTTTTTTTAGTAAAAATAAATAAATTAAATTAAATGATAAATCACAACCATCAGCAATTTTCTGATAAGAGCATCTTTAACAGTAAATATTTATAGATTATTATGCCCTCCAAAACTAAAATATATCGATTGATTCAATTTTTAACACACAATCAGTTTTATTTCTACAGCAATAATCTTAAATATAATAGTGAAATATAGTATTTTTATTAATCTATATCCTCTCTCTCTCTCTCTTGCTTATTCTTTTTTGCCTGGGGTAATTTATTGCCTCGGGAACAAGTTTTTGATCTTTTTGATTAATAATCAATTTTGGTCATTTGTTGTGGATGTTCTATGATACAGGTTAGATCCTAAAAAAGCACAAGCCAACCAGAAAACTTAAGAAGCCTAAGAAATTGGACAACTTAATCCATTGGAAAAAAGGAATCTAATATTTTAGAATCATTAAATATTGTCTTGTATTAGCAATTTTGATAGAAAAAATAGAGATATTACACCAAATATCCATGTGCAATAACAAATCTATCAATTTCCTTAGTCTATCAGAAAAGATTACAGATATTATCCTTCCATTAATTTTTTCAATTATTTACATGATGGGGCAGTTAATTATCTAAATCTTAAATGAATTATTAGCATATATTACCGAAAATACCATTGAACGCCCTCCCATCCAATTAATAAATCTTAATATTATGAGGTTAATTGAAGTGAATTAACTTATTCATTTTCATTCACTTTATTTAAATATAAAAAAACAAAATATATAAGTTAATGAATGTTAAATTTTACACTTTCATCCATCCCAGTTCTTATATTTCAATTTAGAGATAGCAGAGTGAATATTTTTTATTTAATTAAAAAAATACCCTTCTCTAATATATATATATATATTAGAAGGAAATTTGGATATAGGTATTAATTATTTTTTTTAACCTTTATTCACCTTAAACTAAATAAATTAAAATAATATTTACTCTAATTTATCTAAATTAAATTAATTTTTTCAAATAGTACTATAAAATATTCATATAAATTTTCTTTAATTTTTAATATTTATTTTCGTCCTTCCAAAACCATGCTAGTCTATTTTTAATATCTATGCTTCTTCATACTCCCTCCCATGTCCTTAGTCCTCTTCAGTTTCAACATCTTCATTATTGGTATTTGGTGCCATAAAAAACCATCACCCTACTTTCTCCATTATCTCTCCCATACCTTTAGGCTCCGTTTGGTTTGTAGAAAGTTAAGTGGAAAGGAAAATATAGAGGAAAGAAAATTAAAGGAAAGAAAATAAAAGAAATTAATTTTCTTTTCTTTGTTTGGTTGTTGGAGAAAATTTGTGGAAAATTAAAATCTTAGAAAATATTTTTAGTGGTTGGTGTATAGAAAAAAAAATTATGAGAAAACATGAATGTTATTATTTTAATTTTTTTATATATTTAATAAATTAAAATATTATATTGATATATAAAATTTTTCATAAAGTCTATAATAAAATTATAAAAATTCTATAAACTCAATACTAATTCTAAATTTTATCAAAAAAATTCTAAAATAATACATGCATAACTAAGAATAATTTTTTTAAAAATATACGTACAATATTAATAAAATTCGAAAATTCCTATTAATAAGAGATAAAGTAAGTAAAAATAAAATACAATAAATCATACTACTTTACTTACCAATGTAAGAATTTAAAAACCAAAACTAATGCAAACCAAGAAAGCATCTAAACATTAATATGTCAAGATCGGCACACATAGTATTTTTTTTATTTTATAAATATCTAAAAAGGGATTATATTAAAAATATAATTTCAACTAAATTAAATTTTGCCTCAAATAATAAATAAAGTACGTAAAAATTATACACACACACACATTTAAATTTATTTATATACAATTATATACAAAATAAAAAATTATAAAAAAATGTATAAATATTTTTCTTTGGATGGGATATTATTTGTATTTGTCGGATCAGATATTTGATTTGAAAAAAAAAATGGATCGGTTATTTGCTTTTTTCGGAGTGGATCGCTTCGGATATCGGATAACATAAATAGTTATAGCTATAAACCCCCCTGCCCTACCTGCCCTATCTACGGATCCCTTGCATGTTTTACCCTAATTTGATATAGAACACCAATTCCAGGATTATAGAGGATCGAGAAGCTGCACTTATCAAACAGTAGGAGGGCTTGGGTGAGAGAAAGGTCTTCGAACTGTAAGAACCAAGGAGAAAAATTCAGAGAACAGAGAATAGAGAGGAATTAGTCAAAATTTATATTATCCCCGATCATCCTTACATTCTCATCATATATAGAATAGATTCCCCTCTAACTATTTTAGAATTAAAGGAAATTTAAAATTAAAAATGAAAATACAACGACTATAACATAAAGGAGAGAGAAAGGGAGTATTTATGGTCATTGCTAATGATTCCTGCTGAGCTTCCATTGAGTGTATGATGGGCTTGCACTTGCTTCTTCTGGCTGGACTTCTTCTAACTAGGCTTGCATGTATCCTGCATCAATCCTTCCCCCTTAAGAGCTAACTTGTCCTCAACCCTAGAAGTGAGGAAATTCCGTATCCTGCATCAATCCTTCCCCCTTAAGAGCTAACTTGTCCTCAACCCTAGAAGTGAGGAAATTTCTTCATGAACTCATAAAGGAATTCCCATGTTGCATCTTTAACAGGTTGACCCTTCCACTTGACCAAGACCTGTGTAGCTGCTCTACCGTTGTGATTAACCATACCTCAATCCAAAATCTCTTCTGGTTCAAGATTTGTTGAACTATCAATGGAATTGGAAGGAAGCTAATTCGAAACACGGGCAGAGCCCATGTGTTTCTTGAGATGAAAAACATGGAAGGTAGGGTGGATTTGGCAACCTTGGGGTAAGGCCAACAAGTATGCTACTTCTCCCACCCTAGAGATAATTATATAGGGACCAAAGTATAGTGGGGCAAGTTTGTTATTTGGTTGGAAAGCTACTACTGACTGCTTGTAAGGCTGGAGCTTATGATAAACATAATCACCAATCTGAAACTATATATCTGACCTATGTTTATCGGCTAACTATTTGATATGATGTTGAGCCCTGTCAATGTGGAAATTTAGAAGCTTAATCATTTCCTCCCTTTTTTGTAGGCTACGGTCCACCAAATCAATCTTAGAATCTCTAGGTAAGTAAGGCAAGAGCACTGATGGTGGTTGCCCATAGACAATCTCAAAAGGTGTGGATTATGTGGTGGAATGAAATGAAGTATTATACCACCATTCTACAAGTGGTAACCACTTAGACCAGGTGTGAGGAGCATCACAACACATACACCTAAGATAGGTCTCAAGATATCTGTTGACCACCTCCGTTTGACCATCTGTTTGTGGATGGTAAGCAGTAGAGAACTATAGTTGCACCCCTTATAGCCGAAAAAACTCCTGCAAAAACTGATTAAGAAAAATAGTGTCTCAGTCACTTATGATGGTATTAGAGAGGCCATGGATTTTCAAAATATTGTCAAGGAAGGCTTGGGAAACACTGGAGACAGTGTAAGGGTGAGAAAGAGGAATAAAATGAATTTCCTTACTCAGTCTATCCACCACAACCATTATTACTGATTTGCCATAGGAAGGTGGTAATCCCTCTATGAAATCCATAGATATATCTGTCCATATCATGGTTGATATAGGGAGGGGCTAAAGGAGTCCGGGGGATACAGCTGCATCATAGTTGCATCTTTGGCAAGTCACACATTCCCTTATATAAGCTTGGACATCTTTATGCATTCCCTTCCAGTAAAATAAACTCTTAAGTCTTTGGAGTATAACATCTCTACCTAAGTGCCTTCCCATTGGTGAATTGTGCATCCAATCAAGCAAATTTCTTCTTAGATTACTATCATTACCAACCACCAACTTATTATGCCTCCTAAGCTGAGCCCTATCCGAAATGTAATGATTATGAGAGTTGGGATTAGACTAAAGGTATGTTATTATGCGTGCTAGGTATGGATCAGTTTGCCAACTTTTTTGTAAATGCTAGAGTAGGTCACTCTAGATCAAGTGTAGAGCATTCACCAAAATTTCAGCACCTTGCACCCTAGAAAGGGCATCTGTAGTTGTATTTTCACTACCCTGCTTATATTGGATTTCATAGTCAAATTAAGAAGTTTGGCTAACCATGCCTGTTGAAAGGGAGTTGTGATGCGTTTCTCAAGAAGATATTTCAATCTCCTTTGATCTATCTTGATGATGAAGTGGCTGCCACGGAGATAGTGTTTCTATTTTTGCACGGCAAAAATGATTGCTAACAGCTATTTCTCATATACAGATAGATGTTGGTGTTTTGGACCAAGTGCCTTGCTTATAAAAGCTAAGGGATGATGGTCTTCCATTAACACTGCCCCTATACCCTATGAAGATGCATCCGTCTCCATAACAAAAGTACGGGAAAAGTTGGGAAGGGCTAAGACATGGGTAGTGACCTAGCTTGTTGCAACTGCTGGAGGGCAGAGGTGGCTGCTTCTGTCCAATGGAAGTTATCTTTCTTTAGAAGTTGTGTTAGGGGCTTGGCTAGTTGACCATACCCTTTTACAAACCTTTTATAGTACCCAGTGAAGCCTAAGAAACCTCTGAGTTGTTTAACTATATGTGGTATAGGCTATTGCAACACTGCTGAGATTTTTAAGGGATCGGTTTCAATGCCTTCCTTTGATATAAGGTGTCTTAGGTATTCCACATTAGGGACTGCGAAGAAACACTTTCTTTTCTTTGCACACAACTGGTGGTGCCTCATCAAAAGGAACATAGCCTCAAGGTGCAGGATGTGGTCGTCCAGTGTGGGACTATATATTAAAATGTCATCGAAGAAAACCAATACAAACCTCCTTAAGTAAGGTCTTAAAACTGAATTCATGAGGTATTGGAATGTGGAAGGAGCATTTTTTAAGCCAAATGGCATGACCAAGTATTCATAATGACCACTATGAATCTTAAAAGCAGTTTTGTAGATGTCACATGGGTGCATTGTCACTTGGTGATAACTAGCTCTGAGGTCTATCTTAGAATAAACTGATGAACATCCCAATTCATCCATCAAGTTCTCAACAAGTGGTATGGGAAACCTATCTCTCACCGTACTTCTATTCAAATCCCTATAATCAACACATAACCTCCATGTATTGTCCTTTTTCCCTACCAACACAACTGGTGAGGCATATGGGCTTGAGCTATATTGTATCACACCTTGATCTAGCATATCATTGATCAAGGTATCTATAATGTCTTTCTGGTGGGTTGCATACCTATAAGGATGCTTGTTCACTGGGTTGGAACCTTGTAACAACGGTATCTTATGGTCAAACCCTTCTCTTCAAGGGGCAAGCCCTTAGGCTCCTCAAACAAATCACCAAATTCAATAAGCAATTTAAGTAAATAAGGGTACTGAGAGAGAGTATCTCCTTGAGCATGAGTGGTCAAGGAGTGTAAGGTCAAAGATTGACCTTCCTCTCATGCTGGAACAATATACAAAAGGGACAGTTGCGCTTCAGAGTTAAGTGCTTGTGTTGTTGACTGTATTTTGCATATTCTAGAGGGGGAACCTCTAAGAACATGCCTCTTTGATGAGTTCATATTTTGACACATTTTATACCCTTACAATCTTAGTTTTTGATAGTTTATTTAACTAATATAGGGGAATAGTTATTGTTTTATGCTTAAGTGGTAAAAATTACATAAATATTATTATTTGAGCTAAAATGATATAAATTAAGTAAATTTAGAATAAAATATTATTTATTAATATTTATTGAATTTTATTTTGCAGGTTTTTTTTTAAATTGGTGTGGCTGTAACCGGCACGCACTTTAAACCCTCTTGTTGTCAATTGTAGCACTAGAAAATAAGGGTATTGTTCTAGCCAGAGATTGAGAGGGCTCACCTCTATCTAACTAGCTTAAACTAAAATAAAAATAAAAATACTAAATAGTGTAAAATAAATAAATAAACAAGAAAAATACTAATGGGGGTTTATCAAAATATAAATAAAAGGAGTAAAAATAATAAAGTAAACTAATAAGAATAAAAATAATGAGAAACCCGCAGATATGAGAAATATGTTAGGGAAATAAAAATTCACCATTAGATTAGGCCATAAGATAATATTTATTTCTAAGTCAATATTTAATCGTGAGAATAAGATCGACCAATTTGTACATCAAACGCAAGTCCATACACCTTATAGTACTTCCCTTAATTAATTAATACGACCACGTGCCAATATTAACTCTATTAAATACTAGCAGTATAGCAGCAACAAGCGACTCCTATATTTAACTAGATTTAATGCATTAAGTGTAAGTGAAAGGTTGTCAATCTAAGTACCCAGACTAGTACAAAACATATGTCTAGCTGTATTTCCTTTCCTTAACCCACACGTATTGAAACGTTTTACCACTTTGGTTAGAATCAAAAAACTATTAGGTGAATTGTTATATAACCTAGCTTCAATTTATACATATAGATTCTAGTATATTTAGATGGCCACCTCACAGGAAAAAAATCCTACATACTATCACTTATGAGGAACCAGAACAAAGCATGCACCAAATAAACTATACTTAACAGAATTATATATATAAACGATAGCAATTAACATAGAGTCAAGAAACAATCTTACGAAACAAAGAAAATAAAATTATAATTTAAATCCTAATCCAGGGTTTTAATTTATTCCCTAACAATAAATAATTAGTCAGCCATAATTATAGAATTAATTACACAAAAATATATATCTAAAATATAAATTAAAAATAAGAGAAAGAAATAACCGGAATTAATTTTGAATAAAAGATTAAGAATTTATTCAGATAAAAATTAATTTTATCTAAAATAAATTCTACCGGTATAAATTATTCCTTTATTTCCTTCCTTCTCGGCCCCTTGATTTCTGTGCAGTTATTCTTTTCCTTTTTTTTATTCTCGTTGACGGCTGCTTCGTCGTTCGTGCAGTGCTGATGTGTCTGGCGGCTGCTCTGCACGCTTCGTCCTTTGCGGCTCTGCCGCACTCCTCATCCAAGCTTGTCCTCCTCTCTCTGTGGCACTGCCGCCTCTCTCTACTAGCCCGAGCCTGTATGAAGGCTCTGCCTTCCTTCTGTGGCTACCGCCTTTTTCTTTTCCTTGAGTCGGCTCCTTTTATGTTTGTCAGAGAGCCTTTCCACGTCAGCCCTCACACACCCGTCGTGCGGCTAACTATTTCGTGCCCTAGCAGCTCGTTTGGTTTTGTTTTGTTATAGGCCTTTGGGCCTTCGGCCTTCGGCCATTGGTCTAAAGGTCCAATTTATTTTTTTTCGTTTATTTTTAAAAAAAAAAACTCCATGGTTAACTTATTGAAGTCCCATATTATAAGCCCTAGAGTCACCAGCCACTGTATACACACCACCATATCACAACATTCGAATGGCAACACCATTATATCTACCTGGAATGTTGTCCCTTGAAGCTTCCAATTGAAATTCTTAGCTTGAGCCAATACTCTCAACTTGCTGCCATCATCCACAGCCACCAATAAGGGGTTAGAAGGTTCTAGTTTACATGCCAATTTGTGAGCAGCCTTAGTGTCTAAAAGGTTATGGGTACTACCACTGTCTATGAGAATGTACAAAGGCTTCCTATTGTGGTACCCAGTCACTCTCATCATTTGAAATCCTGTAGCTCCAGAGAGAACGTTGATAGATATTTGAGGTACTTCCATACATGGTGTAGCAGACGTATCTTCACCAACTTCCATTTCCTCTTTCCCAACTTCCTTATTGCCATCCTCATCCATTTCTAATAGAAAGAGTTGAGCCTTCTTGTGTTTGAGGTGGTGGCTTGGAGTGAAAGGTTCATCACAAAAGTAACATAAACCTTTAGCTCTCCTATCACTCATTTCAGCTAAGGATAAGGGTTTGGATGTTTGGTTGGGTTTTTGTGGTATGGTTGGGTATGATGGTTTTGGTAATAGGGGTGAGGTAGATGCTTAAGGGTTGAAGGTTTTTTGGTCATTTTTGTGAGTGGATTGTGAATTGTTTTGAAGAGTGTTTCTGGGTAAAAATGATGGCTTATGAGGGTGCGTTGCTTCATATAGTTTAGCAAGGGTGTAAGCTTGTCTAACACTTTTAGGTTGAAACATCCGGACATGCATCTGAATATCAAATATGAGCCCTATGATGAAACAACTGACCAAATAATCCTCGGGTAAATTAACTTGATTCGTTATAGTATCAAATGAGTCATGGTAAGCTCCTACTAACCCAGTTTGATGCAGATTCTTAATTTCGGCCATAGGATCATCATAGAGATCACCAAATCTATCACAAATGATACGAACATATTCACCCCAGCTAGGCAATGTAGAAGTTAACTGTGACTTAACAAATGCATGGTGCCACTGCAATGCCTTACCCTCCAAATAAATCACAACTAACTTTACCTTCACATCTTCAGGTGTATTATCGATCAAAAAAATTGCTCACATCTGTAAACCCACTCTTTCACCCCTTCTCCAAAAAACTTGGGGAAATCAAATTTTGGTAATCTAGTAGCATAGGTGTATGAGTTATTAGGTTGTTCGACAAGATGAGCTACGTTACCTGTATTCTCTATGGCTGCAGGTATCGGTGCTAGAAGAGAAGGATTCACTAGTCTGGCTTCGCTGGTCTACCACTTGAATTTCCTAGTTGAGCCCCCACCCGATAAAGCTTATCCAATGTCTCCACCAACATCTGCTTCATTGAGTTTATGGCTTTGTTCAATTTATTATCCATGGCTGCCAGCTGCTGGTTGAAACTTTCCTCGAGATCCTTGATGGTGGTCTTTGAGCGGGTACCTTTTGTCATCTTCAATCACCAAGGAAGGACCTATGCTTTGATACTAGTGATACAGAACACCATTTCCAGGATCACAGAGGATCGAGGAGTTACACTTATCAAATAGTAGGAGGGCCTGGGTGAGAGAAAGGTCTTCAAACTGTAAGAACCAAGGAGAAAAATTCAGAGAATAGAGAGGAATGAGTCGAAATTTGTATTATCCCCCATCATCCTTACATTCTCATCATATATAGAATAGATTCCCCTCTAACTATCTCAGAATTAAAGGAAGTTCAAAATTAAAAATGAAAATACAATGACTATAACAGAATGGATAGAGAAAGGGAGCATTTTTGGTCGTTGCTAATGATTTCTGCTGAGCTGGTATCGAGTGTATGCTAGGCTTGCACTTGCTTCTTCTGGTTGGACTTCTTCTAGCTGGGATTGCACCTATCATGCATCATAAGTCTATTAAGACTAAGTTTTTTGCAATGATACCCTTTCATGAGGAGATCCTCAACCCCAAGGTTTGTTTACGATCACAATGTGCGTAATTTCCTGCAAGGGCCAGTCAACGGATGGAGCGTACATAAATTGTGCACCTTCTTAGTGGGGGAAATTGTTTCCCCGGTGTATTGCATTTTTATCCATTTATTTCTTTTTTCCCTTAAACAGAGCCTCAACAAAGTGATAATACCTCTGTCGCTGTTTATACTAAGCACACTTCCAACCGTAATATTTTAATATTTTTATTAAATTTATGTTTTTTACTAAAAATAAATAAATTAAATTAAATTAAATGATAAATCACAACCATCGGCAATTTTCTAATAAGACAATCTTTAACAATAAATATTTATGGATTATTATGCCCTCCAAAACTAAAATATATCGATTGATTCAATTTTTTTATACACAATCAGTTTTATTTCTACAACAATAATCTTAAATATAATAGTGAAATATAGTATTTTTATTACTCTATATCCTTCTCTCTCTCTCTCTCTCTCTCTCTCTCTCTCTCTCTCTCTCTCTCTTGCTTTTTCTTTTTTGCCTGGGGTAATTTATTGCCTCAAGAACAAGTTTTTGATCTTTTTGATTTATCGATGTGGGATGGATTTTAGGATCAACGAAATTAATAATCAATATTGCTCCTTTGTTGTGGATGCTCTATGATACAAGTTAGGTACTAAAAAAGCACAAGCCAACCAGAAAACTTAAAAAGCCTAAAAAATTTGCTAACTTAATCCATTGGAAAAAAGGAATCGAATATTTCAAAATCGTTAAATATTGTCTTGTATTAGCAATTTTGATAGAAAATATAGAGATATTACGCCAAATATCCCTGTCCAATAACAAAATCTATCAATGTCCGTAGTTTATCATAAAAGATTACAGATGTTATCCTTCCATTAATTTTTTTCGTTAATGTACATGATGGGGTAGTTAATTATCTCAATCTTAAATGAATTATTGGCATATATTATTGAAAATACCCGTAAACGCCCTCCCATCCGATTAATAAATCTTAATATTATGAAGTTAATTGAAGCAAATTAACTGATTCATTTTCATTCACTTTATTTAAATATAAAAAAATATTAAATGAATTATTGGCATACATTGTTGAAAATACCCTTGAATTCCCTCCCATCCCATTAATAAATCTTAATAGCATGAGGTTAATTGAAGTGAATTAACTTATTCATTTTCATTCACTTTATTTAAATATATAAAAAAACAAAATATATAAGTTAATGAATGTTAAATTTTTTGCTTTCATTCATCCCACCTCTTAAATTTCAATTTAGAGATAATAGAGTGAATATTTTTTTTATTTAATTAAAAAAATACCCTTCTCTAATATATATATATATATATATATATATATATATATATATATATATATATATATATATTATAGAAGAAATTTTGGATATGGTTATTATTTATTTATTTTTGGAGACCTACATTTTGAGAGGATAATGGATCAATTCAATAAGCTTAAACAGACAGGAGGGGTAGAGGAGTACTATGGCCGGTTTGGAGAATTGAGGGGAGTGATGTTGATGCATAATTCTCATTTTGTCGAGAATTATTTTGTTTTCAGTTTCATCAGTGACCTGAGAGATGATCTGAAACATGAAGTCCAGATGTTTCAATCCCGCACCTTATACCAAGCACTAGAGCTAGAAAAGTGCAAGGAGTTGGCCTATGCCAGTTCAAACCGAATACTGCCCAAATTTCCATAAGGAAAGGTTTACCCACCATCCACTCCTTCACTAAGAGTAACATCGATAAATTCATCTCCCACATTCAATACCTCTCGAAATACCCTAATTAAGAAGAGGAGTGCACAAGGGTTATGTTTTAGGTGTGGCAAAAAGTACCATCCAAGACACCAATGCAAACCACAACAACGTCATAGTATGATGACCAAGCCTACTAGGGAGGAGGATTTATCAGTGGAGGAGGAGATAGCCAGCATGGATGAACTGGCCATCTCACTGTATGCCATCACAGGTGGCTAGGGTCACAATACTATATGCATCAAAGGATCAGCTAACAGTCAATCGATCATAATCCTTATTAATAGGGGGAGTATCCATAGTTTTGTGAACCCAACACTAGTGTAGAATTCTCCCTATGAAGTAGAATAGACCATGAGCTTAACTATTATTGTGCCTAATGGGAATAAGATGTTTAGCCAACACAAGTGTAAAGGGTTCGAGTGGGTGATGTAGGGTCACTACTTCCATTCAGACTTGAGGCTACTAGAGTTGAAGGGTAGTGATCTAGTATTGGGTACCAACTAATTGAGGGGCTATAGTCCCATTATGTTTGATTTCCAAAACCTCACCCTTTTGTTCCAGAAGGAAGGAGAATCCGCTAAGCTGAAAGGAACAACTAATCTTGCCCAATTGTAAATTTTGTTGGGTAAGGAGATGAAAGGTTGGTATTATTCAATAGGAGGAATGGCGGAGCACTTATCCATGCTTACTGCTAATAATTACGAGCTATCGGAGGTAAAGATTCCCATTAAGCTACTTCCATTAATTGAAGCTTATAATGATGCATTTTCGAAGCCCAAAGGGTTACCCCCACCTAGGTCACATGATCACAAAATTCCCATGGAACCCGAATCCAAACTTGTTAACCTTCAACCTTACAGATATCCTTTTCACCAGAAACAAGAGGTGGAAAGGCAAACTAAAGAGATGTTATCTAACTCCACCATTAACCCCTAGTCGAAGCCCTTTTTCTTCACCCTACCTGCTAGTTAAAAAGAAGGACCACTTTTGGAAACTATGAGTAGATTACAAACAATTAAATCAAATCACCATTAAAAATAAATACCCCATTCCCATCATAGATGACCTCCTAAATGAACTCCACAGTTCCCACTATTTTTCAAAAATTTGATCTTAGAGAAGGATACTGCCAATTTAGAGTCAATCCCCAGGATACCTACAAAACAGCCTTTAAAACCCACCAAGGACATTATGAATTATACCTTTTGGGTTAACAAATGCCTTGGCCACATTCCAATTCTTGATGAACCACATTTTTTCTCCTTACCTTAGGAAGTTCATCTTAGTTTTTTTTTATGATTTACTAGTTTATAGTACCACTTTCAACCAGCATTACGAACACCTGGACCTCACCCTTGGAATCACAAGGTAACATTAGTTGTATGCTAAAAGGGGAAAATGTTACTTTGGTCAAATCCATATTAAATATTTGGGGTATATCATTTTGGCTGAGGGCGTGAAGACTAATCTAGCTAAGATTTTAGCCATAACACAATGGCCCAAGCCTACAACACTAAAATCTCTCATGGTTTTTTGGGGTTAACCGGCTACTATAGGAAGTTTATAAAGGGAAATGGGTTGATTAGCAGACGGCTTACCAACATGTTGAAGAAGGAGTAATTTACGTGGATTAAGGAAGCTAAAGAAGCATTTGAAAGGTTAAAGAAGACCATGACCAAAGCTCAGTGTTGGTTCTACCCAACTTTCAGACCCTATTCACCTTGGAGACCGATGCTAGTGGGAAGGGAATCGAGAGTACTAACCAAGGGAGGTAGACCTGTTGCTTTTCGCATTAAGGCACAGAGCTCCAAGCATGAACAACTCTCTATTTATGAGAAGGAGTTTCTGGCCATTTTATTAGCTGTCGATAAATGGAGGCATTATCTAGAAGGGGTACTTTTGTAATCCAAATGGATCGGCAAAGCTTAAAGTACCTCTTGGAACATAAACTGACTACTCACATACAGAAGAAGGGGTTAACTAAGTTACGGAGACTACGGTATACCATACAATATAAAAGGGGAGTTGAGAACACGATGTCTAATGCCTTGTCCAGAAGGGAAGGCATAGAGGCAACCCTACACACTGTAGTTTCTATAGTGGTCCCTTCTTAGATTACAGATGTGGAATCAAGCTACATAGGGGATGAAGCAGCTCAAGAGTTGCTGACTGCCCCTTACTATGGACCCCCAATCATGACCTAACTTTACCTTACAGCATAGTTTACTAAGGCACAAAGGGATGTTGTACTTAGGTGCATCAAGAAATATAAGGGCAAAGGTGCTTCAAGAAATGCATGATTCTCCTTTAGGAGGTCACGGAGGAAACCATGCCACCTACCAGAAGATCAAGGCTACATTCTATTGGCCCCAAATGCATAACGAGATAAGAGAGTATGTCTAAGCATGCGACATCTGCTAATGAAATAAAGTTGATCACAACCCCTACAAGCACTTACTGTAGCCTCTGTCCATTTCTTCTCAGGCCTAGGAAACGGTAACTATGGATTTCATAGAATCTTTACCTCGATCAAAAGGCTATGATATTGTTCTGGTGGTAGTGGATAAACTCACTAAATTTTCTCACTTCATGCCCCTTGCTCACCCCTTCACTGCCCCCAAGTAGCCCAGCTATTTTTTGATAATGTATGCAAGCTTCATGGGTTGCTGACTATCATTGTTTCTGATCAAGACAAGATCTTTACCAGTTTACTTTGGCAGACTCTCTTCAAATAGATGGGAATGAATTTGCACAAGATCATTGTTTCTGACTATCATTGTTTCTGATTGTTGCACCTATTCCTACTTTGCCTTGTAGTTGGTACAAGGATGGCCTAGGGCCAAACTCATACCAATTTTGGCGGTAATACGCCCTTCTATGGTGTATGTTTTTACGTTTAAAATATAAAAAAATTTAATGGTGATTTTTGGGAATGTTACAACCACCGCGACGCCACAACGTTTTTCTTCCCCATTTTGGTCACCTTCACTTCCTTTCCTCTCCTTGATTTTATTTAGCCTAGGTTTATCTTAATTCCTTTAAAAAAAAAGAAAAAAAAATCTTAATTATGTATATTCCTATTTTCTAGGTATTTTTTCGGTGATAGTAGAAGAGGAGGCGTAAGTCATACATGCTTAGAGACCAAGGATATAGTCATAGCTAGGGCTTTATTCTAATTAAAATATGACCTTGTTGTGTGGTATGTGCATGCATAAAAATGATAGATGATTCTAGTGTTAAATGTGCATCTTGGCATGACAATAGCTAAAGGTAAGAAGGTGTGCGGATATGACTATATTGGATTTAATTATTGATATATATCTATATTATATGATATTGCATATGTGAACAATATAGGAAGTCCTTGTGTTGTATGTCTTGTGACTTAAGTAGGGTTTTGAGACCTGGGGACATTTTGGTTAATATGGTGGAAAGTGACATGTAGGATATTTTAGAGTTTAAATTGGCCTAAAAATAATTTAGAGGTATGATACGAAATAATTGTTGCAAAAATAAAGAGGCTTAAGGTAACTACAGTATGGGAAGGAATAACCATGCATGAGGTGAGTAAAACCTAAGGGGAGTTATCATCATAGGTGAGTAGAGTGGGGGTTTGTTAATAAAAAGTTGATATAGGGTTAATGATGAGATCTTTAGGGAGCCATGAAAATTTGGAAAGCCCTTGGAGCACTAAGGGATGAGAGGTTACCAAAAAGTGAAACTAAGGTTTGGGAGGCCAAGGTACGAAACTTTAGAAGTAGGTTATTATCACATGCATGAAATGAGGGAGTTGGATTTTAATATTGTAATATGATGTTAACCATGCCACTTGAGGAATATGTACCAAATTTAATAGCCATGCAGGATAAATAGAAGTAGTTATAACCACAACGAAGAATTAGGATTTCAAGAGAAGTTTGATTAAGAAGGGTATTACCACATGTGCAAAATAGGGAAGTTAGGCTATGAAAATTGAGGTGGTGTCTAACCATAGTGTTATATGCATGGGTATGGAAAATTAGTGCTAAACAAGCAGTAGGGAAGGGATTATGCCAACTAGGAAAAATAAGGGTTTTGAGGAGTAACCCTAGAAGTCAGTTGCTATCATCTGTGAGAAACGGGGGTAATAGGCCATGAATCTTGACCTGGGGTTTCCAATGACATATTTGATTTTGTTGGGTAAATTGGGACTCAAAGGGACATTAAGGGTAAGGATGTACTCGGGGTTATGAAATTAGAGTTTCCAAAGGAATAAGGTTGTCCCAGGGTGGTAGTAAGGTAGGAGTCATGCATGGGGTAGCTATGCACGTTTGTGTGTTGAATATGGAATAAATAAAAACTAATAATACACTAATCACTTAAAATATAATATCACTTGAGGCAGGCTAAATTATACCTATCGATGTACCGATAGGAATAGTAGTCAAGAGTATCTTGCCCTGGAAGTTGTACCCTACCGTTCCATCGATGAGAATAGTGAAGTCCTGAACTCAAGTAAATTAAACCATTGGATGATAATAACCTTTGAAAAATACACTAATTACTTACATAATACCATGTGGGTCAGAACCGGTTGTACTTTGATTAGTGATCCACCAGTGAGAATAATGGCCAGGAGTTTTCTACCTTAGGGTTGTACTTTGATTACCAATCCACCAGTGAGAATAGTAGTCAGGAGCGTCCTACCCTAAAATTTGTACTTATTTACCATTCCACCGGTGAGAATAGTGATGTCCCCCTGAACCTACTTGGAACAAATCATGAGTTGGCTATTCATTACACTAATACCTTGAGTTCTAATAATAATGAATGAGCTGGTATGATCTACTTATGTGCATGCCATTCCTTATTGTAGTGTTATTAATATATCTGACCTGCTTAACTATATTGTTACCTTACTCAATACATAGCGTACTAATTACCCCTATTATAGGTGCTTTTCATTCCCACGAGTAGAGACCCCTTCTAAGTCTATGCAGGTGAATGAGGAACGCTAGACGACTTTGCTCCATATAATGCTATGATCAAGGCAAAGTGATGCTATTGTGTCCGGGGCTAGGGATCTAAGAGAGTAACATCCGATTGTTGCCTTTATCAGTTTACTTCTCATTAATGTTTTTAGTTGGACATTGTTTGTGTATTTCAATACTTCTTTTGGAAATAAACACCCAACTCTTATTTATGATATGAATTGTTACTCTGTTATGTTTATCATAGTTTGCGTACTATTTTATCTTGCCTTGTAGTTGGTACAAGAATGGCCTAGGTCTAGACTTATACTAATTACAGCGGTAACACTTCTCTTATGCTTTGATGATCTTACATTAAAAACAAAAAAAATTCAGTAACAGATTTTGGAGGTGTTGCATTATCAGTTACCATTGGATTCGGGATAATATCCATATGGACGGTACTATAGTCTTCTAAGACAGGGACATACTCATTGGTCTCTATCGAAAGATAGAAATCAAATAAAACGAAGTAAGTATAATTTAGAGATCACAACCATATATATAGATAATTGATATGTTATCCATCAAACTAGTCTAGTTCGATTTATCAATAATCTAAAATACTCAAAGTCTGTATACATATAGATGCGCATCCAATTAGATATATTTAACCTAAATAATTTATACCTGAATACAATCACTTTTATACATACTTAATTTATATGATAACATATAATATATATTATTCATATATAAGCTCAATATTAGATAATAATCCAATAATAAGAACAATTTCCCCTGAAAACACACTTTATTTTGGAGTAACCACTGCTCTTTAATAGGAATTGTATTTTCACCTCATCAACCTAATATGCATAAGTTGAGAGTTGAGGCGGCATTAATAATAGTATCTGGCATGTCACTTTAAAAGAATGACATGGAGAGTTAATAACGAAAAGAGGATCAAATCGCATAAGACAAAGCATAACACCGGAAGAATGGGCAATGGCCTGAGTCAAATTCAGGATTTTTATCTTCAAAACAATTACTGTGAAAAAACAAGAATTCCCGCTTTGGATATTCAGCTCGACACGCTCAAAATGACAAGTCTACAAGCTAGTGAGAGCGATACTGATTACCAGAAAAAATAACTAATTAAGTATATCTATTTAATAAGGGAAAAGAATGGAAAATAAAAAAAGAAGACCTATAAGAATATTGCAAAACGATCATTAAGCAAGAGAGCTTTGATTCATGGATCAGGCCTGTGGCAATTCTCTTACGCATTCTCGTCCAGCAAGTCTTCAGGGACTGAGCGAAATCATAGGTAATCTCTTCTACAGAGTCAAACTTTCAGGATTTTTTATGATCTTCGAGAAGGTTTGGAGGAAGGCCGCCAAGTCAGCTCCATAAATAATCCGGTGATCAGCTGTGACGTTCACCTGCCAAAAAAGAGAAACCGTAAACGTTCAGTCTAGCGTTACCAAAAAACCAATAGCATTACATCTATATATAAAGACATAATTGGTGAACTGTAAAACATTCCACGAAGTTCAATGATATCCGAATCTTAAGCTCACATATTGGACACTCCTGTTGTCAGCAGACTCGGCACCAAGTTTTCAAACCAAATTCTGACGAACCTAAAAGAACCATCATCTTTCTCGCCTCATTTTTTGATCTAACTAGTATTGATATAATTGATCGACTCTAATCTAATTAGCACTGATAAAGCAATTACTATTATTATTATAATAATGATTAATAATATTATTATATTAATAATTTTGTTATTGTTATTATAATATAATAATAAAATTGACAATTAATAATGATTCTTATGAATATAACAATTTGTATTATTTTAATATATGGTAATATTTATATTATTATTTTATTTAAGCAGATAATAGTTATTACATAAATCACAATATTCATAGAATTATTATTATTATTATTATTATTATTATTATTATTATTATAATTATGACAATAATGTCATATACAATATAAATTTCTATGTATAAATATTATTAGTATTATTATAATGATATTTTTATTAGAAGTATTAATATATGAAAGTAACATAATAATGATGATGATGATATGATTATAAGTTATAATATAATAATAATGTAATTTTATTTTCATTAAAATTATTATTATAAATATTAATATTATTTTTAAACATAAATATTATAAATAATATATTTATAAAGATAATAATAATAATAATATCAATAATATAATATTGTCATCATTCTCATTATTATTATAATAATTATAATATAATTATTATTGTGAGTAAAACAATAATAATTATTATAAATGTTATAAATATTTGTAATTATTATAATAGTAATTTATTATACTAGCATTAATTATAATTAAAATATTCAATAATTACATTATATTAAATTACACTTATAAATATAATAATCGTAATCATAATTATAATTATATGAAAGATAATTATAACTAATTTTAATTATGATAATTGCTATTATTATAATAAAGATAATAATTTTTTACAATAATAATAATAATAATTACTATTATGATCATATCGGATATGATTTAATCAGATCTTATTAATATTGATTGATCTAACTGAATCTAATATGAAAATAAGGTGAGAAAAGTAAGACCAAAGTCAAATACTATACACAAAGTACGAGTAAATCTTGTGAGACAATTGTAAAAAGGTCCTCCACATACACCTATGCAATAGTGAAGCATCATCTAACTTGGTAATGAGAGAATTGTGCTATTTTGACTGACAGACTCGAGCTGGAAAAGTCAATGTTCCATTGGTTAGAGGCTTGCTTCAGACATACAAGCAAATTTTGATTATGCACAAATGACCAGGAAAGGCTTTAGAATATAGGTAGTAACCCCCTCACAAAGTGTGGGTCCATATATACGAGTCCTGCAGGTGGGTATCATATATATGGGTCCAACATGAAGGGGTCCACATCTTGTGAGACAACTGTAAAAAGGTTGTGAGCATCTAGTTTTAAAGTTACCATTTATGCAAACTAACACACATTGTTATACCAAATAAACTAACAATCTCTTTTTATTTTCCTCTTCTTTTGGGAAAAAGAGCGGATGCAAATGTCATTATCCAAAAGTTACTAGGTCAAATCCCTGACAAGTAATCACACTTTGAGTATTTGGTTTCTCCTCAATGATAAGAGAATGTGGCGGACGTCACACTTATTACCATCGATTGATACATCGTATACACACAAATTTTAACCTATATGCAGATCTTTCAAAGTGAGTCCACAACCTACTTCAGAAAAGAATTTTTTAGTGAATGCAGAGCCTGCTTCAGAAAAGAACATCCCTACTTTTGCCCTAAATCATTAACCAGTGAACTACTCCATCCTCAAACTAGAAAATCATCCCTGACAAATGTTGATCTACTAAGAAACAATATTTCCATAAGCATTAACCAGTGAACACATTAGCAAGTCACCAGCGAACTCCTAGCTGTCATACTCACAGCTTATTCATGCATCACATTTGAATTACATTCTTATGCATGCAGAGACCAAGGGAAAAGGAAAAAGAGTAAAGGAATGCCTGCAGAGATCCATTAAAAGAACATGCACAAAGTAATGTGACTACAAAACTTGATGTGAAGATCAAGGCCTTAGCCTTTATGTCAATGGAAAATATGCTTACCAGCTTACTGTTATACCAATACTAAGCTAAATGGTATACGAAATTTGAATAGAGGGGCCTAAAGCAGAGGACCCTATGTAAGCTGATCGTAATTTTGTATAACTACAATCAACTACGAATAACTTAAATATTTGATGCTTGATGATGCAAAGTTCCAAGTGTTACAGGAAGAAAATAACTCACCAGCATTTTATTCTTAACAGAGAAGAATCCATCTTTATCAGCAATAACAGAGGGTTTTGAAGCTCCAACAGCCATAATAGCTCCCTGAAACAGAAAACAAAATGAGAAAATGGTTAGAATATGCTGGGAGGGTCATATAGATCCCATCATCACCGACTAAATTAGAACTTCAGAATTACTTTACTTTTGTTAGAAACCCTCACGTGCTGTAAAAATACACAGAATTTTTTCGTATAACCTAACCTGTCCAGGGGGAAGAATAGCATCAAATCGATCAACTCCGAACATGCCTAGATTGGACAGAGTGAAAGTGCCTACATTCGCATCAAATAATTGATTAGTTTATCCACTTAACAGAATCCTATTAGATCGCCATTCATGCATACAGTAACAAAAAGAGGGTAAAAAATCAAATATGAGGTGACCTGAATTGTATTCCTGTGGTTGAAGCTGTTTAGCACGGGCCTTCTCGACCAGCTCTTTCCACTTTTGGGATAATAGATAAAGATCCAGCTAGATAGATAAACAAGTAACAAACCATATATCACTAAACTAGATAGACGAGCAAATAAAAAACTAGAAATCACTAAACACAACAATAAGCTAGAAGTCCAGCATTATATTTAACAAAAAATACTCCACCGTAGTACCATACACGGCAAGATAACAAAACTGAAGAGCCTATGAGAAATATACACCTTATCAGCATCCTGAAGAACAGGAGTGATCAAACCGCCATTGATTGCCACAGCGACAGCAATATTTACGTTGCCATTGTAGGTGAAACTCTTCCCATCCTTACAAGTTGCGTTGACAACTGGATGCTGCACAAGTGCAATGGCAGCTGCTTTGGCCAACAATGCAGTCATCGTGACACCCTTTGGCTTAACCTAATCACAACAAAAAACCCAAAGTTGATACAGAATATTCCATAAACCAACCAATTTGAGCAAAGTAGAAGTACCAGAGAAATAATGGAATATTACTTATATTAGACAATGTACCTTCTCGTAAAGAGCATCAAGTGCATCAGTCTCAATTGGATATCCAACCCGGAATGTTGGAACTGATAGACTCTCCAACATGTTCTTAGCCACCGCTGACTGCATTGTGGTGAACGGCACAATAGAAGATCCTGGAATTTCAGCAAAACTACTACTAGGAGCAACGGCAGCAGGAATGGGATCCACCACGACAGCTGGCTTCTTAGGCTCAATTCCAGCAGCCTTCTCCACATCCTCTGGCGTTATCCTACCGAAAGGTCCCGTACCATTAATATTTTTTATATCAATCTTATGCTGCTTCGCCAATTTCTTGGCATAAGGCATGGCAACAATCTTCCTCGGCCCGTCCGCCACAGGGGCATGCTTGGAAGGTGGTGGAGGAGGTGAAGGTACTGACGGCGGAGATGGAGCAGCATCAGAAGCGGCAGCAGCTGGAGGAGCCGAACTTCCACCCTTAGAATTCACTTCAGCAGCTTTCTTCTTCGCCTCTTCGATTTCCTGCTCAGTTTCAGCTAGAAATGCAATCGGAGAACCAACGGGGGCAGTTTCCCCTTCAGGAACGATAATTGCAGCGAGGATTCCGTCGTGGAATGTCTCGACATCCATATCAGCCTTATCGGATTCAACGACGACGACGCCCTCTCCTTTGGTGAGTACGTCACCTTCTGACTTCCCCCAAGAGACGATCTTCCCTTCTGTCATCGTGGAGCTGAGAGCCGGCATAAAGATCTCCCTGATTTTGGCGTTGATGGTGTAGATCGATCGGCTCCGTTGGGGCCTGGTGGTGGCGCGAAATGAGGTTGCGGATTGACGCCATTGAAAGTCATTAGAAAGAGTTGATGAGAAGGAAATGGAAGGGGAATTCGAACTTGAGAGCGGGACTCTGGAGAGAGAAGCCATTGTCGAAGACGGTGACTGTTTGATTGTTGGGAGATTCCAAATCGAGGAACTTGCAGGAGAGGGTGAGGAAAAGAGTGTGATTAGTTAGTGAATTGTAACGACGGGACGAGGGCGGAGAAGCCGAGGGAGGAAGTGGCCAGAACTAGAAGGAATCGGCAGCGCTGCGTAGCGTAAGTATCGCCCAAGTCCTTGGCCCGTAGTTTCAAAAACTCATTATGTGATTATAATTGGTTTTCTAATTTAGTGATGGGATTAGTAATCTGAATTGGTCGGATTATTGATATATATATATATATATTGGATTAAAATATAAACAAATATTAAATTATAGATGAATTTGATTGAGGTTTGATTGATTTTTTGACTGATCTGATTAATTTTTTTTTTTTTGGTTTATTAATTTTTATTGGTACAATTAGTTCTTAGCCTATTTAATTTAGTTTCAAACCCTGGAGAATTAGTACATAAAACTCTAACCTGTTTATCGGTTTATTAGATGATCCGATTTTTAAAATTATAATTGGGCCTGCTGGACCATTGAGCTAATGAGCGATGAGCTTGTTAGACTATCACAATAGCATCCAGAAAAAAAAAATGCATTGGATTGAGCAATTGGATGACCCACAAAATTGATCGGGCAAATAAAATGGAGCCTACGAACGAAAAGCAGAAGGGGGTCGGTCGGTCAGTTGTTTTTAAAACGCAACAGGGTCGTATAAAACGTGTATTAAATATCTTTCAACCGTTTTGGACAATTTAGAAATTTAAAGGATGCATTTTTTTTTTAAACTAAAAAGACAAAAAAAAATTAATGAGGAGCTGAAGACTGTGATGACTTTGTTGTATCACATGTCAGCAGCTCATTTATTGCATGAATTATTATCCTGAATTGTTCTTTTCCTCATTTTCAATTTTAATAAATAACTTTTTTTAAAGTACTTTTTTTATTTATGAAAGGCCTTTCTTACCCTCATCATAACAATATTCTACAATTTTTTTTTTACTTTTCTTTCCCCTCGACTAATTTTCCTACTCTTTATCTCTCTTCATTTACCATTAAAATTGGTTTTCCCGACCATAGTTATTGTTATTTAAGTTATTATTATTATTATTTAAATTTGATTAAATTATTATTATGATTGTTGATATGTGTATTTTTGGCTATGAATTGTGGGGCAAGTTATACATTACAACCAATTGCACCATAAGCATGATGAAAAACAATTGCCACATTATATTTATTGTCTTGATTAGCATGTTTTTGTACTCTTCTTTGATTTATGCTTACTTTATGTTTCTTCACTATATTGTTCTTACTACGTCTATTACTTACCTTCATATATCACATCAATAATTATGGAAGAATCACATAACAATACAACAGCGATTACTCCCATAGAAGAAATTTAGACTTATAAAGAAAGTAAAAACGAAACAAAATCAACATTAAAGAGAGATGACAATTGTAAAATTGAAAGATAATATGAAATCATGCCTTACTTGAATCAGAAATATCATTTTAGACGAAGAATAATTTGAAATTGAACACAGATGACGATGATGATGATGATGATGATGATGATGATGATGATGATGATGATGATAATAATAATAATAATAATAATAATAAACAACTAAAATCAACAGCACTAGCAAGAAGAGGTGAAGAAAATGGGGGAGAGAGAGAGAGAGGCATTAAACCAAAGGTGAAGAAATCGACCAAATACTAGAGATAATTGGATGAAGAAGACCCTTAGGTTAAATGATGTAAGATTTTGAAACATTCACAAGACTAAACTTGAGCCTTGAGAAGAGATTTTTGTGTCGATAACCAATTGGTGTATATCATCAAAAGCTACCTCTCCCTTCATCCATGTTACCTATATATAGAGTGTATTTAGGCCTTTAGTGAGTACATTACAAATCTAACTCATAGTGATCAGATTTGGTTACACCCCCAACCATAGTTTATATTGATACAAGTTAACTAAGGTTATTAGCTCTGCAATTAGCTAGTACATATTTTTGAATCTCCTTAGCCTCCCATCACATGATGGATGCTACGACAACCCATGACAAGTGCTTAGAAAACATAAATTACACATTAGGAAAGTATAACAACATGCTTTAACTAGGTGTAACTAAGAACTGAAACTTTATTTGATTGAAAAGAAGGAGATATTCCTCTCGGCAAGCTGGTAGTCTTCTCGGTAGGGTGGAACTTTAGCCGAGATTCTTGAGGTTTCTTCCTCTTATTTTAAGATTGATTTTAAGGTCTTGATATCCCCAACATTATCTTCCCAAGGCCCCTTAACTTTTCACATGATATAGGTTGCATAATATAGTCTTCTTTGGCTAAAAAGATGGCATGTAGGGGTGGATAAAATGTAGCTTTTGGTGAGCCATAATGGGGTCGATTAGGAATAGCTTTGTGGAGCTATAATGTATCCAAAAAAAAAGAGCCAGCCACACGTGGGGGTTGATGGATTGTTTTGGTGTTTTCATGGCTTTTCATTGCTCCTAGATTATATTGTTATTCATTAACCCAAGTGAGAAGAGTTTTGAAGTCTTCAAATTTGGAAAAATTAATAAGTAGATTTTTTATTTTGGGATGCTCCTACATCATCCTTCTCCTCTTGAAAATGCACTTCCTAATCTTTAGAGGGCATGCCATGTAAATAAAGGAGTAAGTCGCCCACATTAAATGTGTTGCACAAATTTCCCATTTCCTGTAGAAGTTCAAGGTGATATGCATTGTTGCCAACCTTTTCTAGAATTTTGAAAGGTATGTCACTCCTCTACATGAGTTTTTTTTTTCTCTTGTAAGGAAACCTTTTGTTTTTAATATGAAGCCATACTAGGTTTCCCAGTTTAAAAAAATTATTCTTTTCGATGCTTGTTTGCCTTCTTTTGATTCATGTTGTTCACCTTTTCGATCATGGCCCTTACTTGTTCATGTAACCTTTTGAACTCATTGATCCTGTGTTTTGCTTCAAAACTGGTTTAAGCCTTGATTGGTAAAGGAATGAGATTAGTGGGAGTGGTGGGGTTCACCCCATACACCACTTCAAAAGGTGAATGATTTGTAGCAAAGTGGGGGAAACGGTTGTATACAAATTGGCATGGATTAATTTAGTGTCCCAATCTCTCATGGATTTGTGAACCAAATTCATTATAAGCATTGTGATGATGTGGTTGGTGACTTCAGTTTGGCCATCGATATGTGGGTGATAAGTGGTACTACAAAAAATTTTAATACCAAGTAGCCTCCACAAGATTTTCCAGAAATAGTTGAGGAACGTGGTATCTTGATCGGAGGTAATCATTTTTGGGATAATATGCAACCAGTTTATTTCTTTAAAGTGGAGATCATCGATGTAATAGGTGTCATCCATCTTATAATATAGGACGAAATAAGCCATCTTAGAAAACTAATTGACGACCACCATAATGACATCATTTTGCATTTGTGTTTTAGGAAATTCCACTATGAAATCCATGCTCACATGGTCCCAAAGATGGCGTGGAATAGGTAAAGGTGTGTAGAGTCCTTGGTGGAAGTGACTCTTAGACCTTTGGCAAATAAAGAATTTTTCTACAAGGGATTGTACGTCCCCCACCATCCTAAGCCAGAAACAATGTTCCCCACCATAAAAAGACATGCTCTTTCAACTTGAGGGCAGCAACCTTAAAGGATGTTTCATCATCTAAGGACCTATCTTCAAACATCCGATTATATCTCACCTCCAATTCTAGAAACTCCTCTGGATAATAGGGTCCATCAAAATCCAGGATCTCCAACTTGATATCATTAAAGGAATCCCTCTTAACCAACATCCTCCTTCATGGTAATCTAGAAGAATTGATAGAATATGAGCTAAAGTCAGTGGGTTCATCCCCTACACCATTTGTCCCTTCTTCTTCTTGTGTAAATGGACTCCTTGTTCTAGGAATGTTGGCATTTAGTACCAACAATTCCAAAATGGCCCATACCCTCCCCATATGCGTTTGTAAGGTTTCGATGGCCCTATATCTTTTTAGGTTATAGGATTCTTCATGACTCAACCCTCTAGAAATAGGTTGGTTCTCCATGTTTCTCGGGACTTTATGCACAATTCTTACACAATCCAAGAGGTGAAAAAGAAAAGAAAACAAGGAAGGTTAGAGTTTGAGTAAGTGGGAGAAATGGTAAGAGATTTTTTTGTAGGGTCAAAAATGGATGACTGTTTAAGTGTAAATGGTGAAGGGATTGTGAAGACCCAAAGTTACCAACCTTGAACTTTAATACCAATTTGATGCATAATGCTAAACATATTGGATTAAGCCAAGTGTTAGTATTGGAGTTTTGGTAGATTCTAACAAAACAAAAAATGTAGAGAAGAGGTAAGAAGATGAGAGGTGAACTTAATCTTGAAAAGCCTTCAAGATTAAGCACTTATGCCAACCAACTAAAGTTTCAACTCTTATATTAAATGGTGTAAGATTTGGGAACATTCACAAGACTAAACATTAGCCTTAAGAAGAGAATTTTGTGTCGACAACCAATTGGTGTATATCATCAAAAGATGCCTCTCCCATCATCCCTATTGCTTATATATATAGTGCATTTAGGCCTTTAGTGAGTACATTAAAAATCTTACTTATAGTGAGCAGATTTGGTTACACCCCAACCATAGTTTATACTGATACGAGTTAACTAAGGTTGTTAGCTCTATAATTAGCTAGTATTGATTTTTGAATCTCCTTAGCCTCCCGTCACATGATGGTGGCTATTACAACCCATAAAAGGTGCTCAGAAAACATAAATTACTCATTAGAAAGGTCTAACAACATGCTTTAACTAGGTTTAAATAAGAAAGGAAACATTTTTTGATTGAAAAGAAGGAGGCAATCTTTTCAGCAAACTGGTAGTCTTCTCGGTTAGTTGGAATTTGGCCGATATTCTTGAGGTTGCTTCCCCTTATTTTAAGCATGATTTGAATTTATTGATATCCCCATCATTATATTCCCGATGCCCCTTAACTCTTCACACGAAATAGGCTGCACAAGATAGTCTTCTTTGACCAAAAATATGGTGTGTACAGGTGGATAAAATGTGGCTCTTAGTGAGCCATAATGGGGCCAATTAGGAATATATTTGTGGAGCTATGATGTATCTAAAAAAAGAGTTAGCCACATGTGGGGGTTGATGGATTATTTTGGTGTTTGTATAGCTTTGCATGGATCCTAGATAATATTATTATTCATTAACCCAAGTGAGGAGAGTCTTGAAGTCTTCAACTTTGGAAAATTGATAAGTAGATTATCTTTGTTTTGGGATGCTCCTACGTTATTCTCCCTCTCCCAAAAAGGTACTTACTCATCTTTATAGGGCGTGTCGTGTAAATAAGGGAATAAGTCACCCACATTAAATGTGTTGGACAAATTCCCCCTTTCTTGTGGAAGTTCAAGGTAATATGCAAAATTTGGGCTTTTTGCTAATTAAAAAGGAATTTAGGAGAAGTATTTTAAAAACCCTAAAATAGCCTAAAAAGGAGATTTAATATTCTTTTATTTAAATTTTTTTACTCTAAATACCCAAAATATTCTAATTTATTTATTTAACCCCAAACCACTTAAATTTTCCTTTTTTCCTTTTCCTTTTCTTTCCTTTATTTTCTTTATTTTCTTTTGTTTTCTTTCTTTTCTTCTTTTTCTTTTTCTCCCGCCAGATTGGGCCTGAGCGCGGCCCAATACTTCCTCTTTTCCTTCTTTCTCCCGCGGCCCAGCGTCGTTCCCCTTATGCGGCAGTCGAATGCTACTTTTTGGAGCTTTTTTCCTCTGAGACGCCGCATCTCATTTAAAGGACTTATAACCGGCGCCAACCGGCCTAGTTCTCCTCTTTTCCTTTTCCTTCCCGGTTGTCGATTCACCCTCTCCTTCCTTCTTCCTCCTTTTTCCTTCGTCGTCGAGCCTGCAACCTCCACCCCTGAAAATGGCGTCGTTGGCCACGAGGGTTTTGACCGGCCGTTCCTCCCCTCATTCTCTTCCCCTTGACTCGTAGATTAGCTTGGCATGATCGGTTATCCTCAAATCCCGCTCGTTCTCTCCCTATTTTCTCTCGAAGGATCGAACTCGACCAAAACTTTCATCAGCCGATTACCGCCGCCGGCTACCCCAAACCCTACATAAAATACCCTCCTGCTGACCCCCAAAACCCTACCGTTCCCTCTAAACCCTATAAATAACCTCGATTTGAGTGTTTTCGAAACTTTTCCTCCCCGAAACCCTAAGAGCTAACCGTGCGCCACCGTGAATTCAGACGAGTCGTCCGTCGCCGATAGTCAACCTCGTCGCCACCTCTGCATCCCAAATTCTTCCTTTCATTGCACTATAGCAAACTAAACTCTCCACTTCCTTCGATTCTTCTCGCACGAGCCACCATAGCCGTGCAAAGTTCCCTATCCATCTCAAAAAATATTTTACCCCGCAACCTTTAAACCACCGCCCACCACCACATCCGCCACTTCTGCTACCTTCTGCACCACCCAAAAACTTCTACTAATTCTCTTCCACTGAACTATAACCTTCTTTTCTTTTTTCCCCTTCTCTTTCCCTCTTTTTCTTCATCTTTTTCCCTCTTAGACTCCTTTTCCGGCCACCACCGTGCACCACCGCCGGTGCCACCCATCTCCGCCAACTCAAGGTGAAACCCTAGACCTTCTTAGCCCTTCTTTTCTATTCATTGTAATTTATTATGTTTTTATTCTAATTTTTAATGTTTATTCGATTATAATTATTATCATTATCATTATTATTGTTGTTGTTGTTATTAGATGTAATATTATTGATAAATTTTGTTGGTAGGGTGGAGATTATTCTTGGGTTAATTAGATTGTTAGTTTTAAATTTTAGGAATTTATATGAATTATTATAAGTTTATTATAATTATTAATATTATTATTAATAATAATATTATTAGTATAATTATTTTGTTATTAATGTTAATTATTTTAGGGGGAGACCTTAAATTTCAATTAGGTCTCACACCTTTGTATTTTTAGTACTATTATTAATATTTTTACTATTATTATTATGAATATTATTATTATCTTTATTATTTTTAATATTATAAGTAATATATGTTATTAATATTATTATTACTAATATTGAATAGTACTTTTATTATTTGGGGTAGGTTCGAAAGCCCACCTTGTAATTTTAGGATTATATTATTATTATTATTATTATTATTATTATTATTATTATTATTATTATTATTATTATTATTATTATCTTTACCAACACTATTTTGGTGAAGGGTAGAAACCCTTATATCACCTTTCGTTTTAAATTACATTAGTCTTTTAATTAGTAATTTTAGTAGTATTTTGTATAGTTAATTTTAGTATAGTATTATTTTAATTAAAAATCAAGTCTTAGGATAAATTAGTATCTAATAGTATTCTTTAGGTGGGAACCTAATTCTAGTATTTTTCTCATAATAGGTGAATCCAGTCAAAGCCCTCAAGAGGTATAGGAGTGTGCTCCAAGACCGGTGACATTTTAGGTAAAGGGTGCTAAGGCCATTTGTGTAGTATGTGATTTATATGCCATGAATGCCATATGATATGATTTATTGTATATTTCATGTGTATATTGTATAACTATTACGAATGCAGCATGATATGAAAGTTGAGGTATGTTTTGTGTAAATAATTGTGGCATGAGAATGATGTGTATAAATGTGTTATTATTATGGTATGATGTGGCCTTGAGACATGCATGATGGGGTTGTAAAATAATGATGGGGAGTTGCATGGTGTTAGGGTTTTGTATGGAATTGCATGATGTTAGGGTTTTACATGGAGTTGCATGGTGTTAGGGTTTTGCATGGAGTTAAGGTTGCATGGAATTGCATGGTGTTAGGGTTTTGCATGTAGTTCTATGGTGTAGGGTCTTGCATGGAGTTGCATGGTGTTAGGATTTTGCATGGAGTAGTGGTTGAATGGTGGTATTAATGTTTGCATGGTGGTATTGGGGTTTTGCATGGTGGTTTAGGGTTTGCATGGGAGCTAGGGTTTCCGTGGAGTTAGGGTTTGCATGGGCCTTAGGGTGTGTCATGTTTAACTATGGTGGTGGTGGTTAACTAGGGTTGGAGTGTTAACCTAAGTTGAAGAGTAAGCATGGTAGAAGTCAGTCTTGCATGTCTTGGAATGATCTTCTTCATAAGATACTTAAAATATTAAATACGTAAAGTGGAAGATGTTGAGCCAGGCCCAAACCGATCCACCAGCTAAAATAGTTTTAGGGAATGTTTCCTTCGCGAATGATCCACCGGCTATAATAGTGGGGGATCCCGAGCTCAACAAACCAAACCATATATGTTGTTAGGATGTGGGAAGACACTAATTACTTCCAGTGGAACACCGTACGAGAATGGGCCAGACCGATCCACCGGCATATAATAGTGGCAGGGTATGTTACCCTTGTAACCGATCCACTGGCTAAAATAGTGGCAGGACATGTACCCTCGTGACCGATCCACTAGCTAAAATAGTGGGGTTCCCATACTTGTATGGACTCGATAAAGAGCATGGTGTGAAAATAAATTCGATAAAGGCTGGATGAAGTAAATAATCTGATCTGTATTAAATCATGATATTTCACCTAAGCATTTGTTTTATCTTGTGCTAATATGATTGAATTCTATGCCCTTTATTATTATGCATTGATTATGTGAATTTTGTGTGCTGGTCTTAGTGCTTTGTTACCTTACTCGTTACATAGCGTATTGATCACTCGTTTCATGAGTGCTGCTCATTCCCACAAGCAAAAGGCCCGTCTGACCTATTGCAGGTAGGAGATGCTTATTTCGATGCTATTGATGTCTATGGGACATCAGGTGGGGCCGAGTGATGATTGGGCTGGATCGATTCCCAGAGTGACGTGGTAGGCTTTCCATTGAGATTATTATAACTATTTTCTTTATTTATGATTAGCACTTTAAAACAATTTTATTATTGTAGTTATCTCTTTTCCCTGAAAAACTAACTCTTGTATTTTGGATTGTGTAAAGACTTATGCATACCTAATTCCCATATTTATGAATTCAGTTTATTTAATAATGTTATGAGTTGTTTTTCTTAACCTTAGCACTTGGTACTTGAACGGTAGGAGTGAACCGGTCTGGTACTAAGTGTGGCGGTAGCATCCCCAGAATTTACGGTTTTAATTTATAAGTATTATTTTTTAAAAATGTCTAAATTTTGGGGGTGTTACAAGGTATGAACCCTCAGGCATGTCTTGTTCTTCCATGTAGCTTGCAAATCCTTCATCATTCTTGTATAGCTCCTTTAAACACCCAAATCTTAAGACCCTTGCTTCTGACAATGATAGCATATAATATCTCCTAGAGAGTGCACCTACTACAATATTGGTCTTGCCACTCTTATGCTTAGCTACAAATGAGAAAGAACTCTACCCACCTAGCACACCTAGGGTTAAGTTTATGTTGCCCATTTATATACTTTAGTGACTCGTGATCATTATGCAGTACAAATTATGATGGTCAAAGATAGTGTGACCAGTGATCTAAAGCCCTAACAATAACATAGAATTCTTTATCATTTATGTTGTATTTAGACCTCGAACCATTGATTTTCTTGCTAAAGAAGGCTACAGGTCTACCTTCTTATAGCAAGACCGCACCAATGCCTTCTCCACTCGTGTCACACTCAATCTCAAACACTTTGTATGTCCCCTCTATGAGCCCTTTCTTCAATGCATCCAATCCTATGGACCCCTCGGAAAATAATCATCAATAGATAAGACTTTTCTACAACCCTCTATGAGCCCTTTCTTCAATGCATCTGATCCAATATACACCCCTTTGAAAATCAGTAAAGAGTCTGCATTAGGCTTCTCGAGCATTAATTTTATAGTATTTTACTATTTACTCTTAAGAATTCATCTATATATCCCCTTATCTCTTTGACCTGACTCTTATGATCCCCTTGAATCATATAAAGAGCAAGTTGTCTCACTCTCAAACATTTTGAGTATGTTGTCTTATCATTCAACTCCTCATCCACGGTCTTGTGATGTTCTTATATCCTCCATTTTGTTTGGATCCTAAACCTATTAATGTAGTGACACATAATCCATTTCAAAGAGGTTCTCCTAGTGCTCCAAGATTCTCTACATATGTGCTGAAATCTTAAAATCTTAACTTGAAATAACCTAACATTTTACACCCAACTAGTCCATTGTAACACCCCAAAATTCACTATTTTTTTTTAAATGGAAGCAAATAAATTAAATCAGAACTTGTGAATCTCAGGAATGTTACCTCCATACTTAGTACCAAACCGGTTCACTCCTACAGTTCTAGTACCAAGTGCTAAGGCTAAAGGAATTATCATCAAAATTAATTTAATGCTTAAACCAAGAGTTCATAGCATAGAAATTAGAGTACGTGTAAAAAGTTACATGTCTCGAAGTACAAAATCAAAATTCCTCGAAGGGAATAATGTCTACAAACGATAATGTTTAATTCTAGAAAATCCAATACATAAAAGAAATAACATAAAGAAACAAAATGACTTAAAAAGAGAATCCAGCCACGTCACTCCGATCATCGAACCAAGCCCATGACCAACACTTAGCCCCGCTTGATGCCTCATGGACATCGAAGGCATCAAAATATGCATCGCCCACCTGCACAAAGTCAGAAGGCCCTTCTACTCGTGGAAATGAGTAGCGTCCATGAAAAGGGTGATCAGTACGCTACGTACTAAGCAAGGTAATCGTGCTCTAAGGCCAACACATATAAGCACATAATCCAAACAGGATAATAAAAATAGCATACATTCATTCCAAATAAATAATAAATAAAGGCCATTTATAGTCTAGATTAATTTCTTAATTAATTTCTTATATATACATATTTCACACCATGCTCTTTATCAAATCTATGCGAGTACGAGAACCCCCACTATTATAGCTGGTAGAGCGGAGACACACAGGCACAATGCACCTGACCACTATTATTAGCTAGTGGATCGGTCACATATAGGGCGGGACGCCTTAACCACTATTTCTTACTAGTGGATCAGTTGGCCCCCGCTCGCATGATGTTCCACTATAAGTACTGAAATGCCCCGAAAATCCGAATTTTAAGAATTATAGTTAAATAAAGTTTTTATTAGAAAAAATTAATTAAATAAATTATTTTTATTAAAATAAAAAGGAATTAATTAGGGCAAATCAAGAAGAAATTTATTAGTATTTTAATTAGGAGAAATTTGGGTATTTTGGCTAATTAAGGATTTTATTTTGGAAATTAATTATATAAATTATTTTATTTAAAATAAGAAGGAGAAAATAGTTCCAAATTAATAGGAATTTTATAAATAATTTAATTGGAGAAAATTAGAGTGATTTGCTAATTAAAAAGGAATTTATGGAAAACCTTTCAAAAACTCTAAATTAGCCTAAAAAGGGATTTAAATATTATTTTATTTAAATATTATCATTTTTTAATATCCCAATTAATTTAATTAACCCAACCCATTATTTTTCCTTTTTCCTTTTCTTTCTTCCTTTTTCCTTTCTTTTTCTTTCTTTTTCTTTCTTCTTCTTTTCTTTTTCTTCCTCCCCTCCCCCGAGTTGGGCCTGGTCGGGGCCCATTTTCTTTCTTCTTCCCACGACCCACTCCTATTTCTTTCTTTTCTTTTTCCTTCGGTAGCCAGCGCACCAAGTTTCTTCTCTTTTTCCCCCAAAACGCAGCGTTTAATTTAAACACCCCTCACCCCGCGCCTGATCGGCCGGCTTTCCCTCCTTTTTCCTTTCTTTCTTTTTCCCCGGACCACCGGTCCAACCCCTCCTTTCCTCCTTCTTCTTATTTCTTCTCCCCCCACCGTTCACACTTGCCACTACCGTCGACCAGCCACCTCCAAAAATGATGCCACCGATCTCGCCCTTTTGACCGATCTTTTCTCCCTTATTTTCTCACCATTTCGCCGGTCACGATGACCCAAAGCACTTCTCTCATTTCTCACGCAGTCTTCCCCCTTTTCCTGCGCATACCCTTGCCCGAAATTGACTCCCACCAGCCAACCATCGTCGCCGACGATCGGAACCCTACCTGCATTACCCCCTAGCCGACCCACGTAACCCTAACCTCTCCTCTAAACTCTATAAATACCCCCATAATTAGCCCTATTCGAGCTTGTGATTTCTTAGCCTTAGCCGACCCACGTAACCCTAACTGCCGCCATTTTCGCCGCCTCTGGCCAACACCGTCGCCCGTTCTGGTCACCCAAATACTCCCTACACCACCCTTTAACTAACTGAATCACCCTCATCCCTTGATTTTTCTTGCACAAGTCGCCCCGGCTTTGCGAAGTTCCCTCCCCGATCAACCCTCTCTTCAACCTCCACTGCCCTTCAAACCATCATTAGCCACCTCTTCCGCCACTGCCACTGCTCCTTTCACCTCCCAAATTATTCTGCAAACCCCCATCTACCTTCCCCTACCCTTCTTTTCCCCTTCCTCCCTCTCCTCCTCTCTTTCTCTTCTTCTTCCTCTTTCGACCACCGCTGCCGCCGTTGTGCGCCGCCACCTTTGGTTGCGCCACCACCTCCATTATGTCCCTCTCCTTCTAGGCAACCACAATCACCTCTACTCCCACCATCATTCTCCCTATTTTGTTCCCAGCCTTCAACTTTTCCCCTTTTCTTCACTTTTTCCGGCCGCCGCCGTGCACCACCGCCAGTGCCGCCTGTCACCACCAACCTAAGGTTGAACCCTAAACCCCCTCAACCATTTTTCACTATTTATTCAAGCCTTAGTCTATTCCATTTCATTTATTCTAAATAAATTATTATTATTATTATTATTATTTATTTTCTATTATTAATGTTATTATTATTATTATTAATGTTTTTATTATTATTTCTATTGAGGGTCGAAGCTCTATTGTATTTTTATTTTAATTTTATTATTATTATTCTTATTATTGCTATTATCTTTATTATTAATATTAATATGTTGTTGTTGTTGTTGTTGTTGTTATTATTATTATTATTATTTTCATTATTGGTATTATTATTCTATATAGGGCTGAAACCCTATTGTGCCTATTTTGAATTGTAGTAGTGGTATTATAAATATCAAGTCTTATTATTATTAATATTATCATTATTTTTATCATTAGCATTTATTATTATTATTAGTGTTATTATTATTATTATTATTTAATAAGTTTATTATTATTCAATGTAGGGTCGAAACCTTACTTCATTTTATCTTCGATTATTATCATTATTACTATTACCATTATGATTATTATTATTTTTACAATATTATTATGGTTTTTATCATTATTATTATTACTATTTCATTATTATTATTATTATTACTAAATTTTTTATTTATTTTACTAATATTATTATTAGTATTATTTTGGTGAAGGGTCGAAGCTCTTATTCCACCTTTTATTTCAAATCATATTATTATTATTACTATTACTATTTTTAGTATTAGTATTACCGTTATGATTATTATTATTTTTCAATATTATTATGGTTTTCATCATTTATATTATTTCTATTATTATTATTATTATTATTATTTGTGTTATTGTTATTATCATTATTATTATTTTGGTAAAGGGGTCGAAGCCCTTATTTCACTTTGTTTTTGAGTTATGCCCTTTTTATTATTATTGTTATTATTATCATTGTTATTATTATTTTGGTATCATTATTATTATTATTAGGGTAAAGTCTTTAATCTTATATTATCAACTTTTATGAGATTACTATTAATTCTTATATTTTTAGCTAAATTTAGTAATTAGTTAATGTCATTTTTACTATTAATTTTTTATTATTTTATCAAAAACCTAGTATTAGAATAAGTTAGTAAATAACAGTATTTTTAGTAGGAGGGAATCTAATTTTAGCTTTTTCCTCATATAGGTGAGACCAGTCAAAGCCCTAAGGAGGCGTAGGAGCGTGCTCCAAGACCGATGTCGTTTTAGGTAAGTGTGTTACTAATGCCTTATGTGTGTTGATGTACATTATATGCTTTGTATGCTATTCATCCTATGTTTATCATTATGATCATCTCGTATGTGGTATGACATGGAGTTGAAGCATATTCTTGTGTTGTTATATGGCATTTGTATTATGTATATGTGATGAAATATTGTGGTATGTAGTGATTGGTTTGTGACCCTTTAGACATGCATGTGAGGATGTATAAAGTGGTATTGTGTGGGAAAAAAGGTTGAAAATAGAAAATGGGAAAGAAGTTGACCAAGAGGAGTAAGTTGACAAAAGAGGAGTAAGTTGACCAAGGGATATGAGTTGACCTAAGTATTTTAATGATCCATGAGTGGAAGAATAAAATGGGGATTTTAAATAAAATAAAAGAGTGGGAGAATCTATGATTGTGTATAGGAGAGTCTAATTTATGGGTTTGTATAGGAGAATCTAATTTATGGTTTTGTGTGAGAGAATTTAATCTAAGGTTTTGTATGGGAGAATCTACTTTGTAGTTTCATATAGGAAGATCTAATCTATGGTTTTGTATGAAGAATTTAATCTATGGTGTAACATAGGAGAATCTAATATATGGTGTAACATAGGAGAATCTAATCTATAGTTTGTATGGATTGAATTTAGGATTTTGTATGGAGAAACCTTGGGTTTTGTGTGGATTGAATTTAGGGTTTTGTATGAAGGAATCTTGGGTTTTGCATGAAAGACTTTAGGGTTTTGTACGGATGGAATTAGGGTTTTGCATGGCAGTTTCTATGGTGTTGTATGGATTGAATCTAGGGTTTGGTGTGAATGAATCTAGGGTTTTGCATGGGTGGATCTAGGGTTTTCATGATTGAATCTAGGGTTTCACGTGGGATTTTAGGGTTTCGCATGAAAAATTCGAATAGTTGCATGGGATGTGCAAAGTCTGCATGGGCATGAAATTTACGTATAGAAAGTTGATTTGGGATGTGAAGAAGGTAATATAAGTGTTGTTTGGGTGTTTAAACACTCTGGATGAAAAATAGTACATGGAGTAATATAAGGGTACGTAGGAGACCGAGCTAAGGTTTGTGTGGACAATTAGGGTTTGGTGTGGCTACTTAGGGTTTTTGTGGTATCGTGTGTATTTGGTGATTAAAGTGTAATTATGAGGGTGGAATTTATGAGTTGTGATGTGTGGAGTATTAAAATGATTTTGGGTTGTGTAAGGTGGAGTAGGATGGGCCACGTAGGCCTAAATGAGAGTTTATGGGGAAAAACCCTAGAGTAAGGAAATAAGTGGACCTGGAGGTGTGTAGTAGTAGGCCATGACCCACATATTTTGGTGTTGGAGTTCTAGTGTGAGTTTAAGTATAGAGGAGGGGTTGTTGGACAAGATAGGAGGTGCAGTGTTATAATGATGTGGTCTGAGTCAGTTAGAGGATAAGTGTAGGGGTAGTGATTTATGCATGTCTAGGGGAAAAAACTTATGAATAAGATACTTAAAACATTAATCATTTAAAGTGGAAGATTGTTGAGCCGGGCCCAGACCGGTCCATTGGCGAATAATAGTGGTTAGGACATAATGTCCTATGTGTAACCGGTCCACCGGTAATAATAGTGGTCAGGCTTTATACCTGTGTGTTTCCGGTCCACCGGCTATAATGGTGGGGGATTCTGTGCTCAACAAAACCGAACATATTTGTGCTAAGACATGGGAAATACACTGAGTACTTACAATAGAACACCGTGCGAGAAGGGGCAATACCGGTCCACCGACGAATAATAGTGGTCAGGAGCTTTATGCCCTGTGTGTTTCCGGTCCACCGGCTATAATAGTGGTCGGGAGCTTTATGTCCTGTGTGTTTTCGGTCCACCGGATATAATAGTGGGGTTCCCGTACTCCTATGAGTTTGATAAAAAGTATGGTGTGAAATGAGTTCTAATCAGAGATTAATTAAATAATTAATCCGGACTATAAATGGGCATTTATGTATCTTTCCCGAATGATTGTATGATATTATATTATCATGATGGATTATGCTCTTTTATTTCTTTTACATTGATTGTATGATTTTGTGTGTTATCCTTAGTACACGGTTACCTTACTCGGTACGTAGCGTACTGATGACCCTTTTCATAGATACTGCTCATTTCCACGGGTAGTAAGCCCTTCTAACTTTGTGTAGGTGGGTGAGATATCAGGCGGAGCCGAGTGTTGAGTTTGTGTTTGGCTTGATGATCGAGAGTGACGTGGCCGGATTTTCTCTCCATGATATTTTATTTTTTTATAATATTTCTTTCTTGTATTGGATTTTCCTTAATTAAATATTAATTTTTGTAGAGATTATTCCCTCCGAGGAATTTTGATTTTGCACTCTGATTTCAATCTTATTATTGATTATAAACATTTCTGCGTACTCTGATTTATATAGTATGATCTTTTAATTCTTTTTATGAACTCTCAATTTAAATTTTAAGATAATATTTTTAGCCTTAGCACTTGATACTGTAACGGTCGGAGTGAACCGGTCTGGTATTAAGTGTGGCGGTAACATCCCCAGAATTTACGGGTTTTAATTTAAGTGCTTCCTTTTTAAAAAAAAATAGTGAATTTTGGGGTGTTATAAGTACTTAATGTCTTTTATGTGTCTTAGCAAACTCAGGGTTGGTTTATTGAGCTTGGATTTCGCTATTATTATAGCCGGTGGATCGGTCACACATAGGACGAAATGCCCTAACCACTATTTCTTATCGGTGGATCGGTTGGACCCGACTCAATAATCTTCCACTTTACATGATTAATGTTTTATGATATCTTATTCAGAGGCTTCACCCTAGACATGCATGACTAAATCCCTCTACGCTTATCCTATAAAGGTCCCAATTCATATCATCATACTCCTGAACCTCCTAAATTGCCCCAACATCATTTCCTCCATATCCTATATCACCCTAGAAGTCCAACTCTTAAGCATATGGGTCAAGGCCCACTATCTTACTCTTCCAAGTCCACTCAACACCTCACTCTAGGGTTTTATTCTGAAACCCTAATTTAGTTCTAAATGGCCCATCCTACTCCACCTCACACAACCCCAAATCATTTTAACACTCCACACAACACAACCCATAGATTTTACCCTCATCATCACACTTTAATCCCCAAGTACACGTGTGTCCACGAAACCCTAAGTAGCCATGCCAAACCCTAGCTGGCTACTTCAAACCCTAGCTCGGTCTCCTATGTACCCTTATATTGTCCCACGTAATATTTTTCATACAAAGTGTTCAAACACCCAAATAAAACTTCCATCACCTTCCTCACACCCCAAATCAACTTTCCATACGTAAATTCCACCCCCATGTAGATCTTAACCTTCCCACGCAAACCTTCGAACTTTTTCATACAAACCCTAGATCTCCCACGTGAAACCCTAGATTCACTCGTGCAAACCCTAGATTCTTCCCTACGTACTTAGATTCTCCCATGCAAACCCTCGATCCATGCATACAAAACCCTAGATTCCTCCATACAAAACCCTAGACTCTCCCATACAAAACCCTAGGTTCTTCCACTCTTTTATTTTATTTAAAATCTCTGTTTTATTCATCCACTCATTAACCATTAAAATATTTAGGTCAACTCACATTCCTTGGTCAACTTATTTTCCTTTGGTTAACTTACTTCTCCAATTTCCTTTTTCATCCTTTCCATCGCACAATACCACATTAAACATCCTCACATACATATCTTAAAGGGTCACAACACGTTACCTCACATTTTACCATATATATATACTACACATGCCATGTGAAAACATATAAGCATATCTCAACTCCAAGCCATAATACACATGAAATAATTATAACAATAAGTATAAGATACAATACACATCAAGATGCATGGCATACAAGGCACATAACACACCTAAGGCCTTAGTTACACCCTTACCTAAAACGATATCGATCTTGGAGCACGCTCCTACGCCTCCTTAGGGCTTTGACTGGTCTCATCTATAAGAGAAAAAACTAAAGATTATGTTCCCTCCTACTAAAAATACCATTAATTCCTTATTTGTGCTAAGATTAGGGTTTTGGATAAAATAATAATATAATAGTAATAACACTAACTAATTACTAATTTTGCTAAAGGTATAAGTAATAATAGTCATAGTATAAAAGATAATAATATAAGATGTGAAGATTTTACCCTAATAATAATAATAATAATAATAATAATAATAACGATAATAATAATACTAATAATAATAATGATATGGTTCGAAATAAATAGTGGAAAAAGGGCTTCGACCCTTCACCAAAATAATACTAATAATAATACTATTAACATTAATAATAAAAATAGTAATAATAATAATAAAACATTAATATTAATTACAAAATAATAGTAATAATAATGATAATAATACTAATAATAGTATAAATCGAAAATAAATCAAAGTAGGGTTTTGACCCTACTTTGAAATAATAATAACACTATTAATAATAATGATAATAATAATAATAATAATAATAATAATAAAATCGAAATAAAAACAGAATAAGGCTTCGGCCCTCAATAACAATAATAATAATAACATTAGAAATAATACTAATAATAATAATAATAATAATATACTCAAAATAATGGAAATAAAATAAATAAAGCTTGTATAAATAGGGTAAAAGGGTTGAGAGGGTTTAGGGTTCCACCTTGGGTTGGTGGTGATAAGAGGCACCGACAGTGGTGCACGGTGGCGGCAGCGGTGGCCGAAAAAAGAGAAGAAAAGATGAAAAGTCAAATGCTGGGAAAAGGAGAGGAAGAATGAGGGTGGGAGTAGGGGTGTTTATGGTTTCCTAAATGGAGAGGAGTAGAATGAGGGTGGTGGCGCACGACGGTGGTAGTGGTGGCTGAAAGTGGAAGAAGGAGAGAAAGAGAGGAGGAGAGGGAGAAAGAGAAAAAGAAGAGTAGGAGATGTAGAGGAGGGTCTGCAGGTGTTTTTGGGAGGTGTAAGGGGTAGTGGTAGCGGCGGAAGTGGTGGCTAAAGGTGGTGCAAAGGGTGGCGGATGTAGAAGGAAGGGTTGATCAAGAAGGTTGCTTTGCACAATCGGGGTGGCTTGTGCAGGAAAAATTGAAGAAGAAGGGTGGTGTAGTTAGTTAGAGGGCGGTGCAGGGAGTACTTAGGTGGGCAGAGTGGGCGGCGGCGTTGGCTGACGGCAGCAGAATGGGTATCTGATTGGGCGGCAGTGCAAGAGGGGGTTTTTTGGGTTGGAAACAAAAGCTCGACCCATGCTAATTACGGGGGTATTTATAGGGCCAATGGAGTGGATGAAGTCAGAGGGGAGGTAGAAGAATAGGGTAGGTGGGTGAGGTGCACCGGTCGATGCCGGTAGGCCGACTCACGATCAATCATGGCAGGGGAGGTGATTGGCCAGGAAAAAGGGTTGTGTGCGAGAAGGAAGGGTTGGTTGGTTGGGTCAACGTGGGTGGCAAGTTAGGGGAAGGAGAGAGAAGAGAAACGGCTGATCAGTGGCATGATCGGTGGCGAAAAACCAGGCGCGGGTGAGGGGAGGAGTTGTAGGTCGACAAAAAAGGAAGGAGGGAATAAGAAGAAGAGAATAAGGGCGTGTGGACCGGCGGTCCAGGAAAGAAAAGAAGAAAAAGAAAAGAAGGAAGAGCCAACCGGGCGGTTGGGGAAATAAAACGAGGTGAAATGCGGCGTGCTGGGCTAGGCCGCGCCAAAGGAGAAGATAACGGAAGGAGGGCGACGGGCCGCTGGGCTAGCCCAAGTCGGGGGAAAGGAGGAAGAAAAAGAAAAGAAGAAGGAAAAAGGAAGAAAAGAAAGAAAGAAAAAAGGAAAAAAGGAAAAAAGATAAAATAGGTGGATTGGGTTATTTAGATTATTTTAGTAATTTGGGATATTTAAAATTAATAATATTTAAATAAAACAATTTAGGGTTTTTGAAATGTTTTTCCTAAATTCGATTTTAATGAGCAAATTACCCAAGTTTTTCCTAATTAAAATTTTATTATTTTCCTATTTATTTGCCCTAATTAATTCTATTTTATTTTAATAAAAATAATGTATTTACTTAATTTCCAAAATAAATCTTTAATTAGCTAAAATTCTTTAAATTAGGGTTTGGGGGCATTTCACCCATATTCCCCAATCACAACACTTACCCATACACATAGTAGTCATCCTTTTCTTGTCATTTTTGTAAAGTTTTAAATCATAACCATTAAACACAACATAGTTATCTAGAAAATTATTAAACTTCTCTTTTGTGGGAAATTTCAATCCAACCTCAAAATAATCATCATTAGATTTACCATTCTCGCTATGAATATGATAATCTTCCATATTTGATTCTTAATGAATTGCATAATTTCCAAGACTTTAAGTGTTTTCAGAGTCATTGTATTCATAGATGTAACCCAACACCTCCCATTTACCTTCATTATCATTTTGTATTACTACCTCTTGCTCTTCGCTTTCATTACCTTGTACTTGTTCATCTATATCCCTATAATGAATTGCATAATTTCCAAGACTTTAAGAGTTGTCAGAGTCATTGTATTCATAGATGTAACCCAACACCTCCCATTTACCTTCATTATCATTTTGTATTACTACCTCTTGCTCTTCGCTTTCATTACCTTGTACTTGTTCATCTATATCCTTATATAACATTGAATTGACTAATCTAATCATACCCAAACACACCAACAATGAAAACATAATGCATATATAGTGTTAGTAGGGCAGATTGTAGTATCCAGCAACATCGATATCAATTATAGGTTAGGAAGAAAAAAATACTAGCAAACAGGACCATACTATATTTAACTCCACAATCGAAGTGTAACCACAATAAGTATACTGCTCATAATAAAATGCAAATATTTCCATCAAGTCCGAAAGGAGCTAACACCTTGTTTTCTATGTTGTAGGGAATTAATTTGTGATATACAACTTGCAAATAAGTTGCATTACATATACCTCATATGTATGAACCTAGAATAAATAAATCAAAGCAAAAAAAAGCTACATTTCATGAGCATCGTGATAGGTGTATATTTTATGTTATAATTTGACATATATTGACCTAGCTTTCTCTATTTTTATGACAATTTCACCCTTTTCCTTGAGTTTTCTATGTTAAGCTAGTTTTGTAGGAACAGATGAAATTGAGATAATTTGGACAGGAAACTAAGGAAATGGAGCACAATATTTGGGCAGATAACCAAGGAAATGGAGCACAAAATGAGAAGCAAAACTTAGAGTAGTAGGAATTTGGACACACCATCTCGAAAGACCTTAAAATAGAAGTCATGTGTAAAAAAATCAAGACAAAGCAATGAAGGAGCAAGAAATATGGGTTCCCTATATTTATGGAAATACAATCCATATTTCTTGGTTTCCCCTCCTACATTTTTTATTAATTCATCTCATGTGCATATCTTTAAGGGGGGAATACGAGTGCTCTGTATTTACTAATATGAATCATATTTTTTTAAAAATTTTGGATATGTTTCATACGGACTCCTGTCTATATACACGACATATATTAGATCAATTGAGGGCATGGAGAGAACTACCATCAAATTTTCAACTTTATTTTCATCATTTTTAATCCATAAGGGCTCTTGTGTTATATTTAGCTAGTTTTTTTGCATTATAATCGAAGTATTGAAGATCATTCGATGCTTGTGTTACTGTAGTATCATAAGCTCATCCTTTACTTTATTTTTTTAAATATTTTTTTACTTTTAATTCATTTAATGCAATTCTCATTATTTGTTTATGTAATCCCCCAAAAATTTCGAAAACCTATATTTTAATAAATAACTTTATTTGAAATAAAATTTGCTTGTAAAATTATTTATTTTAATTATTTTATGGATTTTAGAGTATATAAATTTGGATAAGATTATTTAATAAATTAAAAAAAATATTTTGCTATTTATCATATTATTTTATTTAAATAATTTTCCAAAACTAATATTTTACCAACTTTATCCTTTTTAAACTAAAATATTATATTATAATAAATTAAATTATTGAATTAAATAATTTACCAAGAATATTATATTTTACGATTTTATAAATTAAATTAAATTATTTTTCCTATTTTTCCATTCCTTTTTTTTTCCTTTTTCCCTTTCTTCTTTTCTTTTTTCTTTTTTTTTCTCTTCCTCCCTCGGGCTGCCTCGCCAGGCCAGCCTTCTCCCCGCGCATTGGGCCTTCGGCCCGCCTCCCCCTTCTCTCCCTCGTGTGCCGCCCAGCACGCCAGCCCGCCCTCCTTTCTTTTCCCCCTAGACCGGCCGGCTCCCTTCTTTTTCTGCGCCGGTCCAGCTGCCCTGTCCCTTTCTTCTTCTCCTTTCTTCCTCCTCCCACGCCCGACTCTTCTGCCATTGTCAAGCGCCTACTGCCACCCTGCACCTGCCGCCACCACCTGCTCCCTCTCCCTCTCTCTTTTCCCCCGTCATTTTCCTTCCCATTTCGAGCCAAACCGGCCCTTGGACCACACCCCGCGTGCCCCGGTTCTTCCCTTCTTCTTCCCTCTTTTCCCCTGCCACCCGACCAGCCCTGCCATCATCTGCAGCACCGATTGCCAACCCCTGCCCCTCTCTTCTCCCCCCTTCCTTTTCTTCACCACCCCAGCTCCCTTCTGCCCCACTTTCGAGCCTTTTCCCCTTCCCCGAGCTCTCTCCTCTCTCCTTCCTTCTTCCCCATTTTTCTTCCTCGTTATTGATCACCGCCACCCGCCGCCGCTCGAACCACCAAGCCCAACCCCTGCGCCACCTTCTGCCACCATCTACTACCACCCTGCACCACCATGCCACCCCTCGAGCCCTACACTTCCTCCCTTCTCCTCCTTTTCCTTTTTCTTCCCAGCTTTTCCCCCTTACCGCCGAGCCACCTGCAACCGCCGCTTCCGCCGCCGTCCGGCCACCTCTGCCGCCACCCAACCCACCGTTCGACACCCTGCAACCCCCTCTACAACCGCCATCCATTAGTTGGCCGAAAACAGCCCTTGAACCCCTCCATTTTTCCCTCTCCTTTTCCTTCCTTCACAACCCCTTTCCCTCGACCCTCCTCGGCAGCCAACTTCGCCGCCTTGCCGCCGCCGTCTCCGCCGCCCTATGCCGCCCGTGAAACCACCCTTAGCCTCCACCTACACCCCCTCTTCACTTCTGTACCATTCCCTTGCCTTAGAACCTCCCCCAACCACCTTCTTTTCTAACCTAAATACCCTAACCCAAAAATAATAGATTTTGCTTCCTTCACCCCCCTTTGAACCCTTCCACCCCTTATTTTTGCATGAGACTCACGCTGCTCATGCAGCGTGAGCTCCCCCTTGATTTTGGAAATCATTTAGCTAATTTTTAAGGTATAATAGTATTTTATGTTAAGTGTTTTACTAATTGAATTTTATAAAGTTTTATCCTTTTTAACTTCTTATTTCTAACAATAATGATGGATATTATTTTTAGGTGTTGAGTTGCTAATTATGCTTGGTAAGATTTGATATTTTGCGGGATTAAGGTAACCGTTAATCCTCCCTTAAATATATGGAAAACGCATGCTAGCGTATTTAGGGTTTAGTATGATTTTATGCATGTTTTGTATGCTTAGCATGATATGTTTATGGTTTCTTATATTGTTTAATAAAAAGAAAAAAGCATGATAACTTTTGTGCCATATGTAGGTATGTTAATTAAGGAAGGAGTTTGATTATGGGTGGAAATGTTAAATACTTGTTTATGATGTATCATGTTGCTAATGCATGAATGATGTTATTGTTTAAGGGTATTTTAGTAATTATGCTTATGAGGTATGTAAATCAATGTATGTAGTTGCTAATGAGTATTATATTGAAAAATGACAAGTTGGTGGACTTAGATGATAAAAATGAAGTATTAATATCATTATTTTATGTAGTGTTAGTAAATTCATAAAAATGGTAAATAAAGGGGTTAAATGATAATTTATAAGTAAAGGATAAAATTGTAAGTTGTGAGAAAGAAGGGAAAAATGGTAATTTTGGAAGTAGGGGTAAAATAGTAATTTTGGATGAAAAGGGGCATTATGGTAATTTTGGAGGTAGAGGGGCAAAATCGTAATTTCATAAGTAAAGGGTAATATGGTAAATTTTATAAGTGAATGGTGAAGTGGTAATTTATAAGTAAAGGGGTAATATGGTAATTTGGAAAAGAAGGGCAAAATGGTAATTATGTAAGGAAAGATAAAGATGGTGATCTTGGATGTAAAAGGGTAAGATAGTAAATTGGAAAGAAAAAGGGGTCTTATGGTAATTTTACAAGTAAAAGGGGTATGGTGGTAATTTTCATAAATAAAATGATATTATGGTAATTTGAAAGTAAGGGGTAGAAGGGTAATTTTGTAAATAAAAGGATATTATGGTAAACTTGGGAGTAAGGGGGTAACTTGGTAATTATGATAATGACAAAAGATAATTTAGTAATTAAATTATGATTGTAGAAGGGTAATGGGATAAGTATGATGCTAGCGAAGGGTAATTTGGTAAATTAATCATTTAAAGGGTATTATGGTAATTTTAATAAAGGAGAAGGGCAATTCGGTAAATTATCCAACTAAAGGGACAACTTGGTGACTTAGCCAATTAAAGGATAAAGTGATAATTACTTAACCAACTAAAGGGGCAAATTAGTAATCATGATAAGGAAGAGGGGTAAGTGAATAATTTATCAAACTCAAGGGCAATATAGTAATTATAACAAAGGAGAAGGGCGATTTGGTAATTTAACCAACCAAATGAGAAATATGATAAGTGTAGCAATAATGAGGAGTGAATGGTGATTTAAAAAGTGTAGGGGATAATTTGGTGACCTAAACCGTATAAGGGGTAATTTGGTAATTATGTAACCCAAAGGGTAATATGGTAATTTGGCGATGAAGGAATGGATACTTAACAATTATATAAGTAAAGGGCAAATGAGTAATTTGTACCTAATATGTCTTTGAGATTGTGGAACATTATAATATGATTCAAATAATGCTGATTAGCCAAGTAAGAGTATTTGATAATTAGTATGGCCTTAATGGTTTCTCTTTGATATCGTGGATAATCATCTGAATAAGAAACGATTAATGATATCAGAACGATTGAAAGTGAATAAGTATCGGATTATCGTGCTTTTCGTGATCACCTTAATTAAGACACTATTACTTAAAGTGAAAGACCTCGAGATAGGGAATGGTGACTCCTTAGGAGTCGCTACCCTAAGGACGTGGTTTAGTCCACGATTATTATGGTATTTGCTGGTGTGCCTTTGTACCCCAGCCAGGCCCTATATCTTACTCTTCCTAGCTCTACGGACCTAGTTAGGGGGTATGCATACTTATGGATTAGGTGTCCTTGTCGGTAGGGTACTGAGTTAGCTTTATGCACCAGTACGACCAGGGTACCTTTGCGTCCTTGGGTTCATGGTTAAAGGGTACTGAGTAGTTGATATGCATCGGTACGACCGATGTACCTTTGTGTCCCGGGTTATTGATCTCTCATTCGAGGCAAATAAATATGATTGATGTGCTGATTAAAGAAAGGAAAGATACTATTATTGAAAGTGGAATATTAATGAGCCGGGCCCAGATGATTATGATATTGAGTACCGGTCCACCGGTTATAATAGTGGCCAGGAGCGTTGTGCCCTGGATGATGAGTTATATGTATCCCGGTCCACCGGTTATAATAGTGGTCAGGAGCGTTGTGCCCTGGATGATGATTCTTTATATATCCCGGTCCACCGGTTATAATAGTGGCTAGGAGCGTTGTGCCTTGGATGATGAGTTATCTATATTCCGGTCCACCGGCAATAATAGTGGGGGTCCCGAGCTCAATAAAATCAGTTATGTATGTGAATCAGATTATTGAAAAATACTAATCACTTATAGTGGAACACCATGTGAGTCGGGGCCAGACCGGTCCACCGGCAAATAATAGTGGTCAGGTGCGTTCTGCCCTGTGTGTTTACCTTCCGGTCCACCGGCAATAATAGTGGTCAGAGGCGTTCTGCCCTGTGTGTTGACTTCCGATCCACCGGCTATAATAGTGGGGTTCTCGTACTCACATGGATATAAAATATGATATTGATGGATTAATGACGGAATAATGGCTTAAGGCCCGAATGTATTGATCTCACACTATGACATGACTTAAGGCCCAAAGTATCGATCGTGACCTATAAATTATTATTTATGTTATTGTTATGCATGCACCTCATATTATTCATGTGTGTAGTTTGCATTATGTGTCGTATGCGGGCCTATCTTTAAGTGTGGTATTAAAGGGTTACTCAGTACCGTAGTACTGAAGGGATTCCCTTTATGGGGCCCCTGCCTATTCAATGGGGAGTGCCCTTGCAGGTTTTTTAGGTGCTACTCAAGTGGGCTACGGGAAAGAGAGTAAGGAGTTATCCGGTATCGTTAGGGTTTTCCCTCCTTCTTCGTTTAATTCCCTGATTTTGATGTTATGTTGGTACTTTAACTACCATCGGTGGATTTTATTCCTGAAAACGATTTGATGCGCTACTCTGTTTTAAATATGTTGAAGTTCTTGCAATTTACTCTGATTTATGCATGTTGAATTTCTTTCGAATTGTATTTCATTTTCTTAGCCTTAGCACTTGGTACTGGAACAGTATGAGTGAACCATTCTGGTACTAAGTGTGGCGGTAATACTCCCAAAGTTCACGTTTTATTTATCTGCTTCCGCTAATCTTCCTTTTAATTAACGAAATTTTTCAGTTGTGAATTTTGGGGGTGTTACAGTTTATTCAATCGAGTTTTGTGATTCTATGTAGATTAATTCAATAATTGTTCCTTCGTTCATCTATTCTAATTAAAGTTATGATTTTTATGTATTTAGGTCCTGTGTTTTCTTACTTTATTAATATGCTAATTTAGATTATTATAGAGTAGGAGGATAATGGAAGATTATGGGATCATTAATCTTGATATGTGATTTGGATTTAATTGTTACGTACATTTTTGGGTGATTAATAAACCAATTTAATGATCACTACTCTAAAATTAGGAATTTATTATCTAACTTGATCATCTGGTTAATTTGAATGCTAATCAATTGCTATAATAGTATAGTCCATAATTGTTAATGTATACATCTGCAAGTAGCAATAGGTTATTGATTTAATCTATATTTATTAACCTTCGAGCTAACTATAATTATGGTTCTAGTTGGTTGCTTCCTAATAGATAATGTCGCCATTAATTAAATCTATAGATCTTATCCTATGCTATTAATTGGTTAAACAATGACTTATAAGCATACTTTGATTTATTTACATAAGAAGATGCTAGGAAGCAGACGCGTGTGAGCTTCTCTAAGTTAATATCAAAAATACTATATGGCCATATTATTCGATGATCGATTGGTATCCATATACTGAATATATCTTCTGACCCCTATTATCACATTATTGTTATTTTGTTATTATGTTAGTTGGTATTTTCTCATTTTTCGTTATTAATAATTAGTTTTTCATAATTCAACTACTGGGGAATTAATTTGAAAATAGAAATTAATGGACTAAACTATATCTTTTATGGGATCAACCCCTACTCATTACTTATTACTTGTTTGTGTATTTAGGGTTTAATTTAGAGTGTTTACGATAGGACACCACATTAAAATTGATTTTAAATTCATGGTCTAGTTCGATTTTCACCACCAAGTTTCATTTATAGCTACCACAAACAATGTAATGCAAAACCCTAACTCAAGTTATAACCAACAATTAACTTACTTGTGTTCAATTAAAAATTTTGGAAATTTCCCAATGAAGCTTTCACCCAAAAAAAAATGGAGGATACCAAAGGATAGCTACTAGTAAAGGAAGACAATGGATGAGGAAGGCATATTGGAGAGTAATAGGGTGGAGAACGGCCACAATAGGCAATGACCAAAGATGATGGAGATGATTGAGGAGGACAACGAAGCATTGGAGGGAAGGTTGGGGTGGTCGAGGTAGGGAGGGAAAAGACTAGAGGATTTGGATTTAATTTTTAGGTATAGATTTTTTTTAATTAGATTTCATTAATAATCATTTTAAATAGATATTAATAATCAAGTAATCAATTTATTAGTTTTTAGGTTGTAATTTGTTCATTAGGAGAGAAATTATAATAATTAACCAATAATATTGGATTACTATAAGGTTGGGGAACTAGCTTGAACAAACATTAATTTTACAGAGATTAAAATAAATATTTATTTTTATAGGGATTAAAATAGAGTAAATTACAAACTATAGGAATGAAAATGATATTTAACTCACCAGATAATTTGACACAATATTTCTTTTTCTTTTTCTTTTTTGAGAAAAAGAAGACTCTAGTCTAATTATATTATTTAATGTCGGGGAAAACAAATGCCTAAAGCATCATTGCATAAATAAAAGCTAAGCCCATGTGAAGGGTAATACAATATATGAACACAAAGAGGAACATTACGAGATAAATTCACCAACCTATCTGCGCATCTATTTACCCATAACACATGTTTGATTTGATACTCAGGTTCAACAATTTAGCATATACATACATTCCGTCACCAAGTTCCAAAGACTTATCCAACTTCTTGGCTATAATTAGCTCTACAAATGCCAACGAGTCCGTCTCCGGACAAAATTCCTTAGTATAGAGAAAGAGCATACCATCTAAAAAAAGTTCCAACCATCTAGTATAATAGATATCGGTCGAATCAATTAATCTTTGCACAGTTCAAAATGCTCACTACAAATAAAATCAAAGAGTGGGTGTTGTTGTTTTGTTACATAATTCCTGTCTCACTATCATTTTTGACCTATCTTACTCTCCTAGATCTAGGCACAAGTAGGGTCATAAAAGAACAGAGTCTGCTCACAAGTCTTTGGGGCTCAATTTAATTAAATGAATTGAGCTCAAGCCTTATTTTTAGACTTGTTTAATAAACAAATGGATCTTGAGCATGAAAATTTTGGGCTCAAACTCGTTTATAGTGAAAAAGCTCATGAGATTGGCTCGTTAACCACAAAAGCTCGCAAGTTAACCTAGTCAGTTCATTTACAACCCTAGGCACGAGCCATGTCTAACACTTCAACGCCAACAACATATTCAATGACCGCACTAATTTTTTGTTACCTTTTATGTTCATCCTTGATCATCGATCCACTAGATACATTTTCTTCATTTTTTTACCCATTTTTTGGTTAGGATCGATGAATTCATACACCTATTCATATTTTCCTCTTCTTTTGGTTTAATATCTTCTTTTTCTCTTTAATTGTCCATCTAATATGTAAAAATTTTACCTTTCCCGTTTAATTTCAAATGGACTTGGGAGGTCGTCTACGCCAGAATCTCATGTTTTAATTTGGCGATCTACTAATGCCTTCAGGTATTTTTTTTTTATTTAGTTAGGAAGATAGGAATTTAATTTACTAATTGTTTGGTTAAAATTTAGTTGGATAACTTGATTCTCTAGTTACTTCTTCTTTGTATTGTTGTTCTTGCTACTTAGGCATGCTACTTGCTATTTTAGCGATTTCTAATTTTATCGTGATCAAAATGCTTAAACCGGTTGAACTAAGTACCAACCCCTATGCTAGATCAATCTTCGATAATGTATTTTAAACATGGACTACATCACTAAATGCACATCCTTATCATTCTATGTAGTGAAAAATATTTCATGATAATCTCATCTCTCATTACCACTTCATAGTGAAGTTAATTGTCTATTAATTATTTAATTTAATTGGTATGGCCATTTTTATTTAAATTTAAAATTAACATCGGTATGAAACACCCTTTTCATAACACTTAAAAAATTGATTTGATAGTGGTTTTCATTCGTCATAACTAGTGTGATAAAAATTTTCAACAAGACCACCGTTGTATATTATTTCTCTTTATGCATTTTATTGAAAATTAGACAATATAACAAATATTAGTAAACAATGGTGAACCACTGTCTATTGTTAGCATTATAAGCCATCTACAATGGCTTTTTTTTGAACCGCCATGGTTGTAGTTTGTAAGACACCAATCATTTTTCTATTTCATGGCATTTAGAATTAGTATTTTAAGGCAATCTCATAATGTAACATTTTTTATAAAAAAAATATTTGTTATTATATTCATTCCAACCATTTAGAATTAGTACTTGAAGGAACATCTTTGAAATTCTTTTTTCCAAAAATGAAATTCAAGTTGTGTACATTTTCAAACACATGTTCACCTCTTAAAGGCCTAGAAGGTAATGCCTATTTTGAATTGCCAGTAAAGGCTTTTTGCTGCATACGATAACAATGGTTAGTAGGCAAAAATCTTCAATATCCTAGACAAGTAGTCTTCTTTCTATATTTCAACTGACAACAATTTGTGGTTTCCTGTATAGAAGAGTTGTCTATGAGCACTATATCGATAAATGCTGGAAAATTATTTATTTTATAAAAGAGTATTACCCTAAACTTAAAATTATCTTGGTGATATTCATCAAATGCACCAACCCCATGACCCCATATAACCTTCAAATCATCAACAAGAAACACTAAATAAACATCTAAATCATGGCTTGGTTGATTAGGCCTAGAAATTATCAAGGACAACAACTAGTACTTAAATTTCATGCATAAAGATGAAGGAAGATTATATACTGCCAAGATCACTAAACACATACTATAGTTCACATTCTCATGAAAAGAATTTATTCCATCAGAAGATAATATAAGGCATAGATTTTTTGGTTCATGGCCTAAATCAAAGAAATTATGATCAAATTATTCTTCAAGTCTATGAAACAAACATCATAATCTGGTTATAATTACAAAATAGCACAAAACCTTTGATGGAACACTAATTTTATTGTACTGTAGAGCTTGAAATTCATAATAACAAACCATTGACAAATTTTTATTCCAGTACAAGATGCAATAATTAGGGCATATATGATTTTTTTTTTGTATGACTTTATTCCATATAGCAAAGAATCTCCTTCACTTTGTAAGTGATCCCGGGAACAACATTGTCCTTAGGAAGTATTTTTTTCCTCAAAATATCAAATAACTAGGAAAAACCACTATCACTCTACATAGGACCCATTTTCAAGTTTAATAATCTTATCACAACTGACAACTTTGTAAAATTCACACATCCATTATAGAGGGGTATACCTACATCAACAACCAACTTATCAAACATATCATGACAATCCATAAAGTCATGTCCTACTCTATATGTCCTGTTTTCAAATGGTCAATTCTCAAATCTATCATCATTTTCATCATTTATCCTATTAATTGATACATTAATTGTCTCCCCATGCCATATCTAGAAAATGTACCCTTTATTTATATCATACATAAGTAGAGAGCTCTTGATTTCATGAGGTATCATCTTCATCGAATAGCAACACTTTGAGCACGGACACTTTATTTGATCAGGATTTTCAAAATGAATAACCAAAAAACTCATAAAATTATCTACTTCATCGACATATTCTTTACTCATATGGTTTTTACTCATTCAATTTCTATCCATATGTATACACTATAATCCACATAAAAATCTCAAGCTTAAGAACAACAATCAATGTAATGTAGCGTGAATTAAAATAAGAAGCATAAATAAAAACAACTATATCACAATACTAATTAAATCTACCTAAATTTACACAAACCATGAATGTGCACATGCATCTAATATTAAAAGAAAATCCAACTTCTACAAGATAACCGGAGAAGTGGCTCAAAAAGAACATGGAAAAAAAAAAGAAATAGAAGCAAAAAAGAAGTTATGATTAGGGTTAGAGTTAGGCTTAAAATTAATATTGAAGAATTATGGTAAGATTAAAAAAATATTAATCAATTGATATTAGGGTGAGGTTAAATTTGGGACATTATAGTTGGCGAGTAAACGGACATATTTAGGACAAGTAATGAGCAAATTGTCTTTGTTGAGGGGGGAAATTGTGAATCAAGGGGGTTTGGGATAGGGACTCCAGAGTGAGAAAATATAGAGAAAGGAAATAAAGTGTGGTATGTTATTAGATTTCTAGATGCCCCAAATAGAAAATAGAGAGAAAGGATAGAGTACAAGAAAATAGGAGGGGTAGAGGGGCGGCCATGTGTTGGGTGGCCTTTGCCAAGTATCCTTGTTTTAGATAGTTCATCAGGGAAGTGTGCTTAAGGTAGGTTGCAAGACCCTCTCTGTCTTGTTGTGTCATTGGGTCGAGGCCAATAGTAGGAGTCTGAGGCATCCGGTTGATACAACTAGTAGGCTTGGTTTTTTGTCAGAAAAATGCTCATATCAATCTTTATATTCTTTTATAGATGCATAACAAAACCCATTCGTTTTTGTTTTTGAATAATAATAAAATAACATAAAAGATCACAATATGATACTAACAGAGAATAGATAGATATAGTAGTGTGTGTGTGTGTGTATATATATATATATATTATCTAATAAATACTTAAGCATTTTAACTTCGAACTACACCACTGATCAAATCCCTTTCAACAAAATAACAACAATTTCATTGATTAATTCGTCGTTGCTATCATACAAAGGTGTTTAGACACCTTGGTATGTAATGTGTGTGTGTGTGTGTGTGTGTGTGTGTGCAGGCAATATCCAATGAAAACTAACTTTCTTGGTGAGAATTAATAATTCACACTCTTAATTGAAGAAACTATCTATAGTAAGTGGTAAAAACAACTTTTAGTGGTTTGAGGAAACTACTATAAGTAGCATAATAAGTTATAGTATTTGAGTGGGAAAAAAGCGATGGTATTTTTATAAATATTATATATTTATATTTAAGGTCTGTAACTACTTATGGTAGGTTGTGGAAAGTACCTCTAGTGGGCGGAGAAACTGTTGTTAGTCTCTAAAAAAACCATAGTATTTTTGTTCTAGAAAGAAAAGTGTTGTCATTTTTGTAAATATTAGTTACTTGTCTTTTAGGTTAGGAAATTATCTATAGCAAATGGTATAACCTACTCTTCATAGGTAGAGCATACTTTTGTAAGTAGCTTAGGAAATTAGGGCGGTTCTTAATTCTTATATATATATCATAATGCAATTAATGATCATCGTGTCTATATATAATTTTAGAATTTTAGAAGATACACAAAGGTGCATATTTGTTGTGGTACGACTTTTGTCTTCAAGTTACATTACATAATAGACATATCATTTATGAAAAATTAACTATGTTATATTTAGGGATGACAACAGGGCGATTCGGGAAAGATGAACCAGTCCCTATATTGGAACTCAATAAGCTAAATAATCGCTAATCCATTCCCCATATCTTATTCATTCGTCGACCTTGAAACCCAATCCAATACTCGAAATCCAACCCTATTCCCAATACTCGATACCATTTTTATCATAACACACTTTAAATTTAGATTATATATATAGTTACTTGGGGTAGGTTCAAGGATGGAAACCCCAAACCCATCCCCGTTCCCATCTTGTCCATATAAAAAAAAAATCCTTTCTAAGAACCCGATCCCTAAAATCTCCTCTTGAACCCATAGGGATAATTGTTATCCCTAGTTATAATATGAGAATATATGTGCTTTGTTTTGTGTAAGTTTACTGGTAGTCTAAGACTCTTTAACAGAACTTTGGGTTTCAATTCTTGGGACTCCTTATCACAACTGCAATCTATCACAAACTCGCCCATTAGTTGAATTAGTAAATTCAAACATTTTATAATAGCGTGTCTATGTACTAATATATGATATGAAACAACAGTGCATTACTTTTATTTTTACCTAAGAATATTGATGCTGGCAATTTTAATTTTTTATTATTCTTCTAGATAAGCTATAAAAAGATGATTTTTATATAATTGGACCGAAATCATCATAAAATCATGTTGACATAACATCTTTCTATACAAGTGTACTTTTTTTTTGTTAAAATTTTTATTAAAATATTTTATAAATAATACAGAACAAAATTAAAACACATACATTCAAAAATAAGAATATACATTATTTTATTGTATAACAATTCAGCATAGTAGAGTCATTAGTTATAGTTTTAATTTTTTGGTTTCTATTTTTCATAAAACAAAAACTATATAGTTTTCATTTTTAAATAACTATTTCTAAATTATTTTTCAAATTTTAAAATTTATTTTAATTTAAGTTGCTAGAATATTTTCCATAACAATAATAATAATAATAATAATTACAATAATAATAAAATATTAACATAGTAATAACACTAATAAAATACTAACAACAATGGTGAAGGCAACACTATCTAAGGGTACTCATGATCAGATTTGGACCAAAAATTGGATTATATCGAATGAAAAATTCATAATTTTATTCAATATGAATTAATAGATTTAGCATTGGGCTTGTAAGTAAAAAAAATCCAAATCATATTCAACTTCAAACAAGTTCAACCTGATATTTTTATTCGGACCAAAATACTCTTTTTTTTAGTAAGAATTTTTACCACAAAATAAGTAAGAATTGAATTTTGAAAAGATTTTGTACAACATGGTCAAAAACCTCGATTCGTATAAACCTTAAAATTATGTGGTGACATTTCCTTAGTAAAATAATGTGCGGTCATTGAGTTAGTGTTGGTTTATTGGATGGTCACTTCTTTCTAAGCAACACATTCTTTTTTGTCTTTTTTATTTATAAGAGATCCGTAAAAATAATTATTTTTGTGTCTTTAAATACTTGATGTTGATGCATTCTTCTTGATTCTCACTCTTATTGTTTTCAAAATGAAGACGATGGCTATCACATAATACCTAGGTTTAGAAATAGAGTCGACAATAGGAATGTCCATAATAAGATCTAAACTGTAAATAAAATTGACCCAAACTATTATGGTTTGGTATAGTTTACGTTTTGAAAAAAGAAATGGTTTGATTTGGAATTTATAAAAGTGGTTTGGCTACAATTCCAATAATTAAATTACATTTTATAACCCGTAAATTGTATATATAATTATTGCATTAATTTTTTTAATAAAAAAAGTTATAAATTTCAAGCAAGCAATTATAACTTATATTTCTAATTTTGGGGGGGTAAGAAATGTAGTTTTATTACTACCAAGATGTAAGTGTTCATGTACAATCAAATGAGAACCATTGCAATAAGATATATAACTCCAATTTTCTTCATCCTTCTTATATTAAACATTTACATTAAAAAAAATTATAAGCTTTATGAAACTAATTTAATGTTGACCATGTGCTTGATTTTATAGTTTAGGATTTAATTTAGCTGTGAATTTATATATAAAAAAAATCTATCGTAGACTTTATTTTCAATGTAATGGATATGCTTTTGCATTTGTAAAATAAGCATTCAAGTGAATATCTTAGAGTACATAAACCGCAAAACAAACATAACGGAATCGTAAAATTACAATTGGGTGTGGTTTATGATATTTGGAAAATTTTCTCGTTTGGTTTGAGATACTTTTAAACGACAAACCAAACTGAAACACATACACCCCTAGTGAACAAATTTGAGGCATGTGATGAAACTCCTCAACCATATATTATGTGTGATTAATTCGAAATAAGCAAGAAGCACAACATCTATCATAAAAGTGGCAGTGCATGTTTGCTTATTATGTTTCCACAAGATACACCTCCATCGTCTAATATGAAAATATATCATGATGTAAATTTTCTAGAATCTATGCAGCTAATCGTGGAACCGGAAATAGTCCTAATGAGTCTTATTGAGATATCATATATGGCGTTTCTATCACAGGATCATGCGAGCATTCTCACTTTGAGGAGGAATTATCTCCGATAATTCATAAATAGAAGGTAAAGAGAACATAGACGATAAATAAATAAGGTTTTCATCTATATTCGTTCATCTTCACAAATGATCTTATATAGACGAGCCTTGCTAATATATATACTTATCACTCTATGAACTAGTTGGGTTGTAAAAAAATCATGCAACTTCTGTTCAAAATGAATTCCTCTTTGATTGGTTATGTACCTTTTATAGAATTAAATAATATATATAGGCATATGTATTTTTATACTAGTAGATGTATTTATTTCTTATAAAAGTTATATATTTCTTTCTACATTTATATGAATAAAAAGATGTGTGTGGGTGTGGGTGTTGGGGGTGCGTGTGTTTATTTAAATATGTGTTATTGTTGTACGAGATGTATATTGAATTATTGGAAAGAATGTACATTTATAAAAATGTGTGTATTTTTATCTTGAAAGTTGTATATTCTAATCATAAAAGATATGTATTATAATATCAAAAGATTTTTATTTGTATTTTAGGAGATACATATTTATATTCTAAAAGATATATATTTATATATTGTAAGATGTATATTATTATCATAGATTATGTGCATTATTGTCTTATAATATGAGTATTTATATTATGAAAGTTGTGCATTTCAATCTTTGAATATGTGTTTAACTATTTATATACCATAAGATGTGTACTATATTTTTAATAAGTGTGTATTTATTTTCTATAATATGTCTATTTTTATTGAAGAACATGTGTATATTTCTACCTTCTTCTGAAACAAAGTTCATAACAATTATAAAAATGTTACCGCTTTTCTATCATGCACCTAAAAGAATGAGTATAATTACTATAGAATATGTGTATTTTTATTTAAAAACATGTGTATTTATATTGTAATATGTGTGTATTTTGTTTACAAATATTTCCCCATATTTACAAATAATTAATCGTTTCCAGCATACTTACCGGAAATATATCTATGATGCAATTTACCCTACACACATAAATCTTACTTCCTTTTCATATAACTCATGTATTTCTTTGTAACTTTTCAATTATATATTTATGCATTATTTTGATATCTTTCTAACACTTCAAAAGCATATTTAATGTCAAATATTGTACAAACTTAAGAACACATAAGGCCTCATGCTACAAAAGCGTATGGTGTGGAACTTATGCCATTCCTTTAGCATTAGTTCAAGTTAAACATATCACCCTTCACAATGGGATCAATACTTGGTGAATGATCCTTCATTCTAGCCTTGTAAGCTTCCCAACATAGCCCTAAAATAGTTTAGGATCTATCTTGATATTTCCTAACATCAACAACATAAGATGTGTCTCCTATGTCTTTCATATGGAAGTCAAAGCTTTCCAAATTTGACATAAATCAAAGTGAACAACTAATTGTATTACTACCATAAAGGGTTCTTTGGTGCGCATGGTTGTATGGAAGAATATGTATCCTTATTGTATTTGACATATTTGTAAGTAAAACCCTTTACCAACTAGTATGGCATTATTCTCTATCAGTGTTGCATGATGAGATTTTATTACTCTTAACTCCCTCGGACGACTCAACAAGATATCTTGCTATGTTAGCATTCTTGGAATTCATTTTTTTTTCATGACATCATACCATAAATTTTATTGGTTATGACTCTTTGCCTATGAATAAGTTTTGGAATCATCCTCAACTCCAATTTTTAGAGTCGCATGCATTTGTAAGACATACAACATGCACTAAGTATAGTTGGCCTTCTTTCCCCCAACAAACCCTTTTAATGTGGAATCAATATATTCCTAATGAGCATGCTAAAAAACTGGTTGTTCATCAAATTCAAAAAGTTATTGAGCAACAAAATCTTTTAGATCATTGTCAATAATAAATTTTATTAATTTATTGCTCTTGCAACAACGAGAGATGAATGAGTATTATAATCAATGACCACTCTATTAGATAAAGCAAAAGGTCTTTTACTAGATGATCAAATTTATCTTATTTAGGTACTCCCACTGATTAAACCATCCTCGATAAAATAAGCATGTCTTGAATCCACAAGTCTAGTGCTATAAGATGGACAACAACATATGGAGCTATTATAAATATTCAATGAAATATCCGGAAATTGTCTGGTCTAGATTTTTTTCCCCTCGTATAAATTGCAAATTATCACATCATATGAGCATCCCCACACATACATATGTTGCCACTAGTTAACCTTTAATTGACTCAAAGGGTATCATAGAGACAAACTTGATTGATACATGTTTCGATGTATACACACTCGTTTTGAGAGCCTTAGACCACAGAGACTTAATAAGAGTTGAGTAGCTAAGCGTGCTCCATGACATGTTTAATATTATCATGTTCCTTCTCTTATCTACTCTATTATGATCTGGAGAACCAAATATGATATATTAGATAACAATATCATTTTGATTAAGAGAACTTATCAAATGGACTAGGTGATTGTGCATCATTAATGTATCTACTATGATATTATCCACTCTTATTCAACCTCTCAATTTTTTATATTACCATATTGTTTGTATAATTCAACCATATACCTTAAATGCATAAAATCATTTTATTTATTATGAAGCAGATAGAGATATGTTAATTGTGAGTGGACCAAATATATTTGTATGTATGCTTTTTAATAATTTAGATTTCTTATTAACATCCTTCTTTGACCTTTTGTTTTGTTTGCTTTCCCTAATGAAATTAATAAGACTCTAAAAACTGGTAAAATTAAAGCCACAATGTACTCATGTATTTACCAGCCTTTCAATTCCATCAATAAAGTTTGTCATAATCTCATATGCCATAAGATACATGAATCCTAAATCACAAATGTAATAATACCAACATGATTTAGTTTATAAAATAAAGTAATTATGCGTATGAAAATGTGAACAAGTATCCAACATTATAGCTCATGACTTAAAATTCTATTTATTAAATAAACCTAGTCTATACAATGTCTTTTCCGTATATAAAATTAAACTATTCTTTAATAATAAGCTACATGTTCTAATGACTTCAATAACTAAATGTACCAAACTACTTGTAAAAATGTTTTGTTCATTGCTAAGAAGGTTCCTTAAATTTTGCATAACCTACAAGGTATTGGAAACATAGGTTGAGAACCAAAAATAATCCACCATAATTTATGATTTACCCCGACAATATTTTATTCATAACATATGTAAGAGATTGAATTACATTTCTTTTCAAGCCAACTCTTAAACTTTGTGAAAATTATATGTAAAAGTATGGAAGAGTGAAATTAAACTAATTTTTTTAATTATCAATGAAATATATCATCTAGATTTAATTATACTCATTTGTATGAGTCATTAATGAGTCGACTCATGAAAATAGGAAAAAAAAAAGGTTGGCTAACTATTCGCCTCATAAACATAGAAACATGACCAAGTTTGAATCAACTCATAAACAAATGAGTTAAATCCCTTATACTCAAGTTAGATTCCCTTATTGAACAAGTTATATGCATGCCTTTATAAGTTTTATCGAGGATGGTTGAGTTGGGATGGATTTTGATTCAATCTCTAGTTTATCCAAGAATTTCTTTATTTATCTGACGCTTACTATCCTTTCTCAATTCTCTTTCTATTTTTTATTTAATCCCTCCTCAAACTTAAACTTGATGTCGGACCAGGGTGAACAATGATGAATGTAGGTTAGTGTTTTAGCTAACCCATTTAGCTATCCATATTATTTAAAGATTTAATACACCTTCTAAATATAATTTAAACCCTGGTTACATTTTAGCAATGTCTTATTCCATTACTCATACCATTACTCACTACTTTATTTTGTGAGACTTTTAAAGACAATTTTGGTCAAGTATCTTCTTGTGGATCATTTTAGAATGATTGTATTTTGAATTATTTGGAATTTTCTGAGTCACTAACCCATTTTCATAATGGTAAATAAAGGTTTTGATGAAAAAATATAATTTATATCCTAGTTCATTCTTATAGCATTTTGTGCCTCCAAATAATATTTTCAATTATCTAAAATTTGAGGATTAGTGTATTTTAGTGTTCTAAATATAAAATAATTAAAATTAATCTATATATATTTTTATTATTCTTATACATATTTTCATTTTTAGGTAATAAGCCACCAAAACTTAATTTATGGACTCGGATATTATCCTTATCTTTTGATATTCAATCGCAACCTTCCTTACTCCTCTATATCTAATACTAACCCTCCAAACTAATCTAAGGATACTACCTCCGCTCACCCACACTCAATATGGCCTAAACATGTGCTAAATAATTATGATATTCCATAATCATCACCTAAGCACATGCCATGTTCCTTTTTATTCATCCATCCTTCATTTCTTGCGTAACATTACCCCCATCGCCATTCACCCTCCCTCACTGTGTGTGTGTTGTATATTCCCTATTGATTAAACACTCTACCTTACACCCATGTGGTTATTTCATTAACAGAAACAATCATTACATAACCACATTAACCCCCTAGTTTTCATTTGTTGCTAAGTCTTACATAAGTTTCATATTTCACCTCTCCTACACCAAAACCCACACCACAATCTCTCTATTTCATCTAATTTCTCATTCCACCTATTACACCACTGAAGTATATTAGAATCTCTCAAACATTCAATCAAACTCAAGCTTGGACAATCATTCTCCTTTCATTCTCTTTTTGAAATGATTTTATATGTTATAAGCTTGAGTGTGTTCTTTGTTTTTTTATAGAATTAAATAATGTTTTCTATATTATTTTACTAGCTTGAATTTAGGTAAATCCAACAACTATTTCAATAGTATAATTTATGTGAAAGCATGAAATCATACAAGTTATGCCATAAAATTCTGGATTTTCACCTTCATTTCATGGAAGATCTAGATATTTGTGGATTGAGTGTATGCATGGTTAATACGTAAAAATAAAGCCTAAAATTTATAATCTACTAAACATTTTATAATTCATAATTTTGTTAGGCATTTAAAAATTTATGGCCAAAACCCCATAAGTGCGCAAAACTGTCAAAACCTATCATATTTGATTAAGGCTTAGCCTTATGGAAATTTGTTGTGTTATTGTCAGTTTTTGTTAATTTTAATGATTCCATGATGTTTGTTGGCCTTTTAAATGTAGTAGGTTCATTTGGGTTAGTATAACTTAATTTATTATTGGTGAAATTTTGAATAAGTTTAGGAAAATATGTCAAATGTTCTTCATATTCTTTATGAATATTCAATATGTTTTTTTACGATTACTATCTAATTACCTTAAGTTGGGTTAGTAATGAGTTGATCATGGTTTTGAGTTAATCAAGGATTAATCGTGACTTAATTATCAATTATGCCTAATTATCTTAATTAAGTATCAAAATGGATTTTTGTGCTAAATTTGGTTTTCAGAGTCAAAGTATGACCTTGTCCATTGACTCTGACTTTGAACGTTGATCATAAACAACATTTCTTTAAAAATAGCTCACAGATTTATTTTACATTATTTGACTCAAATATATCTAATATTTTTGTTGAACTAGATCTTAAGTGGTATTTTGATATTTAAAAGGTTATTTTAAAATTTTAATCAATGCATATCGTCTTTAAATACTTGAGGTATGTTTCGATGAATTAACATGTCCGAGTGTCTAATAAAAGAGAGTAGGTCAATTCTAGGTTGAATTGTAGTAGGCTTTAGGTTCAACCATTTACCTCATTGTTAGTAGCTAACTTAACTTTTAAATAATGGAAAAAATGTAAAAATTAGAATGATTTGGTCATGTGTGGTGAGGTTATGGCTTGATGCATGAATTTTAGCTTTCATGGCTAAGTGTTGGTTATAACATTGACTAGTCCAAGTCTTGATGACTTATTTTGGATGTTGTTTAGATCTTGAAGTCCTATCTGAACTATAACACTAATGACTTAAAGTGAAAGACAATTTGAGTTGGACATGTATCTCGTGTCTCTAATTAGACCCCTAGATGCAAAGGACCTTTGGGTAAAATGATTTATTTTTACTTCATATACTAAATCACAAACCCTATAAGTGTATGAGTACTTAAGAATTTAGAGCTCTAGATTATGTGTTAAGATAAGCAATATTGTTCTTCCTAAACTAGCTATCTTTAAAGTATGTTACTTTCATTGATGGCCGTGGAAGATTCCATGTTTGAGATGATAACTTCTATCAAAGTTGACTAAAATAGTTTGGTTAGATCATCGAAATGCAGCTCAATGACTAGAAAAGGGTTGTGTGTTAGATATTATCACTCAAAACATCAACGATGCACTAGTTTGTACATTAGGTTCTGCCTTAACTGGTTGAGATAGTTGATAATATTGTGCATGAGTACTTTGCATTAACAGGAATTATGCATGATCTCATGCTTCTTTTTATTTTTATTTTTATGTTATGTGTTATGTAAGCGTGTTATTTTCTTAGAGGAATTACGGTTTACTCAGCTTGTGGAAGTCATTTTGATACTATTCTATTTTAGCTAATTATATAAAGGCCTTGGAGTGGTACGAGGCCTTCAAGCATAAGGAAAGTTCTAGGGATGAAGGTCCCTGCTTTTATGATTTGTATAAATTATACAATTGAATAAGATGGGAGAGGTGAAAGGGTTATCTGGTGTTCTTCGTTTGGTATTTGTTCCGAATATATTTTTGACTCTTAAATCTTTTACCCATGTACTAAAACCCGTTTCCCAACTTTTGAAACTTTGTTAGAGTCGTGTATTCTTCAAACTTGATTTATGTATATTATGATTTCATTGAAGTTTTGTGCTTGTTTAATCATTTTAGCATTATATCAGACATCAGTTAGGTGATGGACACACCTTTCGTGATGTTAGAGAAGATGGTTTCGTCCCTATTTCTTGTTTAACTTTTGCAACTCATATTTTAAAATGGATAATTTTTTTACATAAAAATAGGGTTGTTTTAATGATAATTGTTAATCATCAACTTTATATATTTTTTTGTTATACTTGATTATTTTGTCATTTACTTTTGTACATATTATTGAATATTCATAACCATCTTAGTAAAGGTCTCATTCAAAATTCATTCTTTTCGGTTAAAAAAAAAAAGTCATGACATTTTTACCTATCCACCTATGCAACAATTATAGAATAATAAGGATTATATATATAATATTTATTTTATTTCTCTTTTTACTCTTTTCTTTTAATGTTGTATCATAAATTATGATTGGACTTTACCCCTTATTTTATTGTATAAACTAACAATCTATTATCTATTTATACATGATGTATTCATCTCCTTATATATATTTATATTATGATGGCAATTTATTTATAGAAGTTGGACAATTATTTTATAATGATATTCCTCATCAATATTAATTAAATAAAAGAAATACTTGTTGTTTGATTTAAGATGTACATTACAAAATATAAGAATTAAATAAATATTATTAATTTAAAACCTTTTTCTATTTATTGAGAATAAATATAGAAAATAATCCTCACTCCTAGCCTAACACCTATTTATTCAATAATAATTTTATAATAATAAGTTTTTTTACTTGAAAATTTGCCTTTTAAAAACTTTTTTTAAATTTTTCCATTTTTCTTCAAAAAGAAAAATAGTACATGTGCTATCAATATATTTATTTATAATTTTTTAATAATATTATATACATTCTTACTTATTTAAAATAACACAAACTAACATTAACCTAAGTATTTTACGATACATACACTTCCTTTCGACTAATATAGATTAATCTACCTACCCTTAAATAAGAAAAGCTTAATTCAATGAATATTTTTTATGTTTTATAATATAATAGATTTTCTTTAAGTTTCTAATTTTATTTTATAATAGAATTTATTTACTTTTAAATAATGTATATTCAATTATATTATTATTATTATTATTATTATTATTATTATTATTATTTTCAACTAAATAAGTAAGAGGTATTATATTTAATATAAATGTATGTTACTAAAAATAAATAAATATTTTTATCTAAAATCTAATACTTCATACACTTTCAAATACTTGTCATCATTTATTTTGATAATAAAATCTAACAATTAATATTGTTTAATATTTATTAATACAAATGATTAAAAAATAATATTATGAAATTATTTTTTAATAAAAATATATTAAATATAATTTTATATTATAATATTTTATAATTTGAAAATAAAAATTAATAATAAAAATTCAATCTAAAATGTATAATCATAGCTATTTTTTTAATATTATTATAAGAATGAAAATCTAACTCTAGACAAGATGAGTAGTACTGGATACACCTTGGATTACTGTAGATATCTGACAATAATGGGCATTTTAAAACCGTGCACATGACATGGGTGTAAAATAAGATCAGGTCAATATTGGCTTAATGATTGAATTTTTTTATGTTGGGTTCAATGATTGGTTTGAAATAGGACTAAAAATTTTAGTCTTAGATTTTTTAGGACCAAATGTTTTATATTATATATTATTTATTAAAAAATAAAATAAAATGTTAAAAAATAGGTCGAATAAAAAAATTAGATAGATTTGGACTGAGTTAAATAGCAGTAAAGTCAGTTATGGATCAAAAATTTCTTACTTTGAGACTAAAATCATGACTAAAGATTGGTTTAATTGATCCGATATTAAATCAAAACTCAAAATAATTCAATAATCCAATCTAAATTTTTAATTGAAATTGAATATTGAATGACCCAACCTAAAAAGATCAGAAGATCTAAAAGAAACCTCTTGTTTGAATGAAGCAATTGATCAATTCAAAGGCTTAAAACTTTAAAATTTTAGGATAAAAGATTTTTATGTAAAACTCAAAAATGATATTTTAGAAGTATAAGATTAAGATTTGTATAGTAAAAATAATTAGATCAAATTTTGATGATTGTATTTAGAGATATATATAAATCAAGCTAAATTTAATATTTTTAAACTCACATTCAACTCATAAAAATTTAACTTATTTAATTAAATTAATAAATCAAACTAAATTTTTAATGAATCCAACCCACCAAACTTAACTATAAATAAATTAAGCAAGACACACATTGTTAACCTATCAAACTTAACTAAATTTTTAATGAATCCAACCCCCCGGGTCCTAACGGTGTCTCCCTGCACTGCAATTATTTAAGAAGAAGATTCTAAAAAACGAAAGATTCTTTATGACTTTGTGTAAGAGGCGCCCACCCTAAATTTCGTATGACCCACTTAGCTGTCGGTTGTTACCTTTTACGTCAGCTGTTTTTGCCTTTATTCTTTTATTTTGCCTTTATCTCTTTCACTTCTTTCTCTTCCATCAATTATTTGCTGAAATCCAGCAATCTACCACGTCAATCCAGCAACCTATCAAATCAAAATCTAAGGCAATCATGGTGTATTACAAATCCACGTTCATATCTTAAATTTGATATAATTAGTTATATTATCTAATCATTCTTTTTATCTCTTCTGCTATTATTAATTCAACACAAATTTAATTTCTTAATCTAAATTTTACTACCTTAAATTTAAAATATCTAATTATTTTTATCAATTACATTATCAATTATTTATATTATATAATATTTAACTTTTAATTTATATTAATTTATAAATATTAATTAATAATTGTATATAATCAAATTATATTAAATAAAATTTTTTAAAAATAAATAAATGAACGCCTTATATGCACTCTAATAGTAAAAATTAATTTAAAAAATAAGCCGAATGTGCCTTAATTTTTGTACTTTAAGCATATTTTTTTGTAAAATTACAACCCTTTACTCAAATTTAAATCACCTAAAATTTAAGACCGACATAATTTTTTTTCTCCCAATATTAAATGCTCTAACAAAAATAAAAAGCAAAAAGAAATAGGAATCCACAATAGCCACAAAATTCCATATTTTTTATTTCAAAAGTATATAAAACTATACTACAAAATTTAAAAATTATCATTTTAAAAAAAATTCATCCCCGTATACGTACTTGTACAATTCTATACATAAATATAACTAAAGCTAAGCAATTATAAGGGAATCAAATGATGAAAATAGGCTATCACTCGTTAATATATCGTTTTTGAACTCATTTGATATGAGGTAAAAAAATATTATATCATATTTTATATTTTTTTACATAATGTATTTAAATATATTAAAAATAATTTTTTACAAAAAAGAATATTTTAGTCTAAATTAATACCTAAAACAACATTTTGTTCGAAAAATATTTTTTTATTTAAATAGATGTAAAACAAACACGTAGGTAATTTATTCGTCTCCATTATACTAGACGAACATTTGATGTTCTAAGCTCAAGGGCTTAGATTCTAATTATGAGAAAGTCTTTCAAGTGATTGGTTTTTTTTTTATGGGTGTTCATGGATTGAATATCCGGTATAATATTTTGGATATCCGATGTATCGAATATTAGGAGTTTCGAATAGGATAACAAATAATCCGTTTGATATCCAAAACTTTCTAGTGGATCACAATTGAGAAATATTGGATAAAAAATTTATTCAATCAAATAATAAAAATTTGATCCAATTTGAAAAAATATAATCTAATGATTTGATTTGAGTATTAAATTATATTATACTCAATCGGTAATTTCAAAGTTTAGATAATAATTAAATATTTAATCAAAATAATAATTAAAAAAGTATAATATTTACTTACGATAAATACTAATTTTAAATTACACACACATACATGATTATATAAAATAAAATTTTATAAAAAAATAAAGAGTACTCATAGCTTATATGTATATAATTTATCGGATTAGATATTATTTGTATTTGTCGGATCATATATTTAATTTAAAAAAAAATCAAATCGGATCAATTTAAATATCATATCGAATCATTAGATATCAAATAACATCAACCATAGTTTCTCTCGGATGGGTAAAAGTTTTTTATTTGATCAGTTTTTCTTTATGAATGGAATTATGAAGAAGTTCAACGTAATCTAATTATGAATTAGGTAGGTTGAGGCAAGGGAATTGATCGGACGAGAGTGTATCTCTACATTGTTTTTTGATCAATTTCTAAGGAACACAATAAAGTTAAGGATGGTGGGTTTAAATTATAGAATAACTAACCATAAAAGTTAGAATATTAAGCATCAATGAACTAGTATATATTTCAAGCATACAGACATGGTAAATTAAGTAATACTAAAATAATTTTTAACTTTTGATATAAAAACATAATTTTTATTCATTTTCCATCAGTGATTAATAGTACACAAATACATTTTTGACACAAATATAAATATAGAAGAGAATAACCTATTAAAAAAATCAATAACTAAAAATATGGCCTCCATATAGTAGGAATATATTATGGAAAGAGAAAAGAGTGTTTGAACATTTTAAAAGTCCATAGGCAAAATGAAAAGCAAAAATTAAAACCCTTATTATAAAAAAATTATAAATAAAAAATGAATAAAAACGAATAATTAATGTGAACACGTTTTGAACACAATTATAATATCTTTAACCAGCTAATTAAGATAATAAAATCACTTGTTTAACCCCATAATTAATAATGTATATATTTATGACTTACACAGCAAGGAGTTCATTCTATTTTTATCATATAACCAACTAAACCAAATAGTTTACCTTTTAATTAATTGGCTCGGGTATTTTACTTGATGGTAATCTATCCTTCATAAAATGATACGATAAAAGAATTTTCTCCTAATTTACATTTTTTCTAAAGATAAAATAAAATAAAATAATGGCATGTATGCAATTGGGGCCACTATTAATCGATGTCTACTTGAACCCAAAAATGCATATGAATTCGTATAATTAGTCATAGGAATTCATATATATATATATATATGTAGACACAAGCGATTAATGAAGTATTGGTACTCAAAATTGAACTTATATTGGAGATTGGTATCACAAGTATTTCGCTAACATGGTCATGGTGGCATGCATTCAAGTAGTGAGTAATGATCTCGATTCTTTAGTTAAGTTTGACCTTGGTAAATTATACTGTACCATAATTTATGTATTCGTTTGGTAGAATAAATAGGGTTGATAACTATGTATTTCTCTTATAGCTTACAATTATAAACTTAGCTAGCATAGAGCATACGGGGTCACCTAACCCTGTATAATTTTATAAAATATTGAATTAGTAACAACAGGTAGACAATAAACTTATTTGCTCTAGTGGAGATTATCCTTAAATAACTTTACATTTCAAGGGATCAAAACCATTTTATAGATGTTTTTTTCCCAAACCTATAATAATGCATGTGGCTAGCAGTGGGCAATAGCTAGGCTAGTTGTTATTAGTTAGTACGTAACCTCCGTTTCCTTTTGTTATTTATAATTTGCCACTTATTGTAATATTATATCCTAAATTTTTTTAAAATATGTTGATATAAGATAAATTAATTTTAATTTTAAAAAAGTCTTAAATTTCTAATAAAATACAAATTTCAAGTGTACCAGAATACCCAATCGACCATTAAGCCTAAGAACTAACATTTTTAATCCACGATAACCAGTCGAATGGTTTGTCTAAATTCATCAATTTGTTATCTTGCAATTTTAGATCTTTCTTTGAAGTTGGCTTCGAATATCAATGTTTAAAAAACTTCTAATTATCATATTTTTATATTTTGTATTATTTTTACATTATTTAAATTATTCTATAATTTTTATTTAGCCACAAATTTTCTAAAAGTGCTTTTTAGTCATTTCTCTTATTCACTCTTTTTCCTTCACTTTTCTCTCTCTTCTAGCAACTATGGCCGTGTGTTTTGCTTCATACACGCTTTTCCCTAACTTACCAACCCTATACTATATCCTTTTATAACTACACTTGACCACCCTCACCTCATCAGGGATTTCTCTTACACTCAGTTGCCAACACTCAACCTAGTTAGTCTTTTCTCTCTCCCTCTTCTGTGAATGTCGACTAGCTCTCTTCTTTACACACCATTCCTTATTCATATCAATCCTTACCTTCTACATTTGCTCATTCTATCCCTTTTTATCTGTGAAAAAGCCCTAATGTTGGGCATTATTCACTTTTCTCCCTTTTCTTCTCTACTGGGGAAAAATAGAGGTTGTGTAACACCCCTATTTTTTAGCCCAACAAATGATTATTAATTGTGGAAGATAAAATAGTAAAAGAACATACAATGTTACCACCACACTTGGTACAAGTCTTATTTTTTTTACCATTCTCACACTAACTACTAAGGCTAAAAACATCACTCCTCTTAATTTAATAACACAGTTAATCAGAGTATAAAGAATCAAAGCATCTTTATATCATTTCGAATAAACCAACTATTAGTGGTTATAAAATTCATTATAACAAAAATACATAAAGCCATAAGAGTACAAGAACATCTGGATCAAAAAATACCGGGCTAATACCGAATAGCCATAACTCTTATTCTAAGTACTATCCTTAAATTGATCTCGCAACCTAACCTGCAAAGACCACTTCCCATTGAATAAGTAGGAGCCCATAAAAATGAATTATTTAGTACAACGGTATCGAGTAACCCATTATATAAAACTAATATGAAAAACCCACATAGAACATATAAAGGGTATCAAAGCAAGACATGGTATAACATATTAAAATATTAATGTGGTGATAAAAATATGATAATCATATCATATAAACACTAATCATCATAAACACATACTATTCACAATTGTTCATTTAGAACATAATAAAATTTACCAACCAAGCATACAAGGTATGACCTCTAAAATAATTATTAGGATCAATCTCAATATACTAACCATATCCTTCGAAATACATATCACGCTTGACATTTATAATATATAACATCATAGGTAGGGCTTAAAGGCACAGCGACTCGAAGGCACAATACCAAAGAAAAATTTATAACATCACAAGTATGGCTCAGAGGCACAATACCAAATAAAAATTTATAACATCGTAAGTAGGGCTCAAAGGCACAATATCAAACATGGCTAGACATAAAAGCTATTACTAAACCATAGGTAGGCACAATTGCTACTATTAACCCACATGTAAGCACAAAGGCTACTACCAAACCATATGTATACACAAAGGCTAGTACCAATCAATCCAATAATCAATTTGACCGAATAAAAATAATTTCTATTTTTATTTACTTGATGAGAGGCCATGACAAATTCAGAGATACTAAGATACTTTGATCATATCACTGCATCAAGGCACATAGTATCCTACTAACTATCAATCTAAGGATACTAAGATACCCTCATCGTACTGACACATGAAGGTAGCACAATACCCTACTGATAATAAAACCTAATCCATAAGTATGCATGTCCTCTATAAATTATTATTTATCACATTACATTACATATAAGAGAGCTACAAAAGGAATTAGATTTGGATTGTGTCCATGCAGTTAGACATTGCTTAAGTTATTCCCCAATTGAACCCATCTTCTTTTATTCTTCCTCTTATGTGTGCCTGTATCATCATCATCTTATTCCATTAGTGCCATTTCCACCATTTTTTCCCCATCATTAAAGCTTCAACAATTTCAAACAAATCTTAGATGTAGCTCCTTGTTGTTGTTTTGGGTAAAAGGGAGTTAAGTTGTGGCATTTGATGAAGTTTTAGATTCTTATTGTCTGTTTTTCAAGTGATTTGAGAAATAATTTAACCCTCTCAAGGTTATGGTTTAATCTTTCCTTTTTCTTTAGTTTTATTATCATCATACTTTCCTTTCATTTAAGTTTGTTTAATTATTATTTTTTGTAATCTTTTTAAGGTATTTGAAGATGGTTTTTGTGGCGATGGTTGGTGTGTGCACCTGCCTTTTTCCTTCTATTTTACTGTCTTGAAATTATGGTAAAGACTAATTTTCTTATTCTAAAATAATGATTTGGTTGTTATCCTATGCATATTAAGGGTTTTGATGAGATAGGCTTTGTTTGGTATAATTATGATGTTATGCATGAAAAATGAGTTAAATTATAATATTTTGATGATTTTGAGATATATGAGACATCATATTATGATATAGAAAAATATGAGATAGTTGGTGCTACCATGATATGTGATTTTAGTACATATGGTGTTGCTAAGTTGAAAAATGAATTAGTGTGAATAGTGTTTGGTTTAACCAAACAATTCTTATGGGTATTAGGTAAGTTTAATGTATACATAAATGTATGATAAACATTTACCATATTATTATTTCTTTTTCTCTAACATCCATCTAATTTTAGGCACAACATGTGTTGAGGATCCATTCACATGTTTTTACACTTGAAAGATTACATTATCCTTCTGATGAGTTGAAAGATTACATTATCCTTCTAATGACACTAAAGTAATCATTATTGCTACTTCACCATATTAATTACAAGCATCGTAATTCACTGCTCATTTGTGCCTTTACTGAGAGGTTGAATAAGAGAGTAATAGCTTTCACTTAAAATTTAGAGAGATGATAATACATTATAAGACGTGTAATATACCTTAGGCATTCAAATTGATGGAGATGCTTATATATGGGTATTAAAACTCTTCTTCAAAGGAAATCAAGTAAGAAGATGATGCGAGAGCATCCTCGTCCAATGATCATACTCTTACTCTTAATTTTCTCAAATTTGAGAGTCATAAAACTCTCCTCACTTGGACAAATCAATCACTCCCAAGAAAAATAGTCATGTAAGACAAGAAAGCCATGCAAGCCAAGCAAACCTTGTCAACTTTTATCACCTCCACATAATAAAATCTCCACCTTTTTTAGCCGTGTTTTTCTCACCCTTAGTAGTTCATTTTATTTTATTATTTTAGCTCCAAAAATACCCCAGAATGCAACCCAAGCTGCACCTACGATAGCCACTCAAAACAAACCACAAGTCCCTCTCAAGCCACGTGATAAGCCTTTTTTAGCAATTGGGAAGAACAATACAAATTTTTGGGAAGAACAAGGAAGGCTATAAGATATTTTTTTTACTTTTTTTTGTCCCTTACAAGAATAAAATGAACCCTTTATTTTTCCTTATGAATCAAGTGACACCAGCATGAGTTGGACACATGAAGGAGGGCTCTACCATTTGGAAATCGGCATGGAAATATACCTCATGGCCAAGTGACATAAGGTGGTGTATCAGGTAGTTTATTTTATTTGTTTTTGCTCAAATCACTTGTATTAATTAGCTAATTTGTAACATTTAATTCTACACTCCATCTATAAAATCAAAGGAAAGAACGAAAGAGAAATCAACTATTTTTTGGCTACTCATATTTTCTCTCAACCAAGAGTCTCTCATCTTCAACTCTAGTGCAAGATTTTAAAACTTATCAAAAATCTTCCAAGATTTATCCTAATAGTTTAAAACTTAGGTGGTTCTTGTGAGTATTGATTTAAAGAGTTACCAAGAATCAATTTCAACTTCTCATATCTTCCCCAATTCTACTATTTATTTTTAGTTGATCTAATCTTGATTAGACACCACTTCCTAGCATAACTCAAGTTAGATCTCTTATGCATCAAAAGATGATAACTTCATAGCTAAATATGGTAAAATATAGGGTTTGGCTAGGGCACTAAGCTACACCAGTAAAAATTCATAATCAACCATGGGTTAAACCACATCTTTAGGGTAGCTATCCCTAAAGAGCCACCATTCCCGATCTTGAGATCATTCACTTTAATTATTAATATTTTATTAAGGTAACAAAAAGACCATATATCAATCACATAAATTCAATTTCCATACAAAACCCTTTTCTACTCATATCTAATTATTCGAGACAACCATGAATCAATTCAATACTAAGGTCAATATTAGATATCTACTAAGGCCATCCTGAGCTCAAGTATTCATATTTAGACCCATTAGGCCGAAAATGACCAAAATACTCCAGAGGCCATAATTACCATATTATCATCCAATGATATAAATATTCATTTCATCTATTAACTTGTCATGAAAATGCTAAAACGCAATAATTCAATTATTTAACATGTAAATAAATTACCAGATATACCAAATGACCATTTTTTCCTTAAATATGATTTTTTACGTAAAATCATAACTTATTTTTCTAAAATATCAAAAAATATATTCCCATGATCAACAATAAATAATACATATTAATCATGCTTATTAGGATAAATATCAAGATATGCTACAAATAACCAAAATATTTCTAGGGCATACAATAATAATAATCATGCTGAACGTGCATTTATAAAACAATAATAATACATATCAGGCAAGGAAGGTTGGTTGGCATGTAGGAGCAGGGTGCATGGCGACGAGAAAGGGAAGGGAAAGGATAGACGATGAGAGGGGAAATGTAGGGGCTATGTTTGTCTAGAAGGGTAAAGAAGATCGACCATGCTCAACGTGCAAGGGCATTTGGATGCGTGGGAAGAAGATGGAAGAAAATGAAAGGAAAAAGAAATAAAATAGAAGAATGAAGGAGGCAGGGTGGGTGACAAGCCGGGGATGAGGAAAAAAAGAAAGAAGGAGGTAGGATGGACTGGTAAGCTTGGAAGGAGAAAAAAAGGAGTGAAAAGGGAAAAGGAAATGAGAGAAAGAGAAAGAAAATGGGAAAGATAAAATAATTAGAATAAATTTACGGGTTTGCAAGTTAAGGGTTAATAAAATAATTAAGTTGAGATTTAATGGATAGTTTTCAGATAAAATGATAGACATTTGAAGATAAGGATTATGAAATTTCAGGGGTGTTATAATTTACCTCTTATTTTCTCATTATTTAGTCAAATTATCGCCTCTTATCTCTTTTCCTAATTTTAGATTTAGATCTACCTTAGTTCTCTCAAGCAATGAATGATTGAGGTTTAAGAAATATTAAAGATATTGGTTTTCTCCTCTTTAATTTTAGTTACGAGAAAATGTTGTATTGTGCCATTTTTCTTCTCTTTCTTTTGATTTCATTTCGTTAAGTTTTGAAAAGATTTTTAATGGTGTTGATACTTGTTTCTCTTAGGACATCGAGATATCGGTAGAGAGCATCAATTTGGGAGTGCTTGTGTGCTAGAAGTTTTGCTTGGAGGTAATGTATTCTTATCTAGAATACGAATGAGGTATTGTGTTGTTTGTTGTGATTTATGTTCTTGGTATGTTTTATGATGTGTATGTATTATGTTGAGATCTTGGATTCGTGCATGTCTCCATATGTTGATTTTTTAAGTTTTGGAACATGTATGAACATTTTGATATTATGCACGAGTTTAGCGAAATTCAAGCATGATCTTGTTGAGCATTGATTTCTACCATGATTTATGAGAAATCATATTTGGAATATTTCTTTTTATATGTTTTACAACATAGAATCATGATAGGATTAAGTTGAAAAAGATTGGTTCTTTTGTTTATGTGTGGTCCATGTGCTTGGGTGTTGTTTCACCCAGACCAGTATGGTTGCTATAGTCAATCGATTTGTTATGTGAATAATAGATTGATTTGGTAGCCACAATAGGCTGGGTGATTGAACAATCGATTGGTTTGAACCAATCGACCAGTCTCCATGAACATTCGATCAATTTACCTAACTTGTCAACTTGTTATTTTGTGATCATAGTGATTTGGCCTCTATTTAAACTCATTGATTGATTTGGCGAAACCCATCGAATGGTTATATGAAAATTTGATCAGTTGGACCAACTAATCAAATGGTTTCAATGTGTAATGTTTTTCCTCGGGTCTAATGCGACCAGGCCAGTGGACTAATCCTAGTGATCGATCGACAAGTCTACCTGAGTTTATCATACTTGCTTGTTAATTGATGTTATTTCTATGGGAATTCTATACCGATATTTTCATATAATTGCAACATTTTAATCATGATTTTAACCATGCTTAACCTAAATTTAATTTAGAATAGAATTTTAATATTATGGTACCTTGTGTGGTTGAGTTGATGTTATCTTAAACACCCAATTTGGTGGGCTGTGTGTATTGGATAATGTTTGGTGTCAACACATAAAACACCTAAGTGGTTTAATATTTGGAATCAAATATGGAATCTTATAGGCCTTTGTAGTATGCATACTTAAGGTTTGATTATCTTTTGTGCCCTCTAGCTTAGAAGACCAAGTACAGTAGATGTTAAAGATCCATGAGAAAAGCCGATTGGCACCAGTAATAGTGTGGTGGGTGAGGCAAAGACATAACCAAAATCAAATGTATGCCCCCTCAGCTATGATGCCAAGTGTTATGGATGGTGAAAATCCATATGAAAATTCTCTTAGCACTAGAGTGATGTGGTGGTGGGAGTTGCGGTCCTATGTGGCTATGTCTATCTCAGTCTTTGAATATAGACAATGGTTTGAATCCATGAAAATGTGCATTAGGTGAGGTAAACCTAAAAGTTAGCATATCCCCCCTCACCTAGGAAACTAAGTGTGCCGGGTGAGGTATATCTCTAAAAAAATTCCCTTAGTACTAGTGCAATGTGGCATTGAGAGAGGCATGCTAGACCCATCATGGAATATTGACATTATGTGTTCTACTTTTATATGACTTGTTATGGATACTCATTCATGTATAAATATGTGTACCCTAAGCCCTTGCCATGATATATATGTAATCCATGATCTTATGTGCTATTTTTCCTAAGCATATTGCATACCATGTTATTGTATGACCTGAATGTCTAACACGAGCCATTGCTATATTTTAGGTAGTTTATTTTACCAGTACTTCACTGCACTGATACTATATTTGTGTGGTCACTATGATGTTCCAAGTTCTATTATGGTGATAAAATGATGATTTACAAAGCTATGATTATTAGTTGGAGTATGTTGAGGATGATGACGTGAGCTAGTAGCTAACCATTGTTTGGGAAATGAGAGTTATATACCTGTTGGTTAAGAGTTAGGCTAACCGACTAGATGTGTTTTGCCTCCTGTGTTAGGATGCTTTTATTCTTCTGATTATTTAAACACTTAACTTTGGTTTCTTCTTTTGGAGTATGTAACCCTTATTTTTATCAATTTATCATCATCATTGTTATCATTACTGATATAATGTTAGAACGTGCATTCTTTGCTCTTCATTCCATTTTACATTGCATCAGGCATGAGTTCGGGGATAATCACACCTCTCTTATGGTTGATGTGGCAACAACATCATCTTATTTTGTTAAACAATGTTTTTGCATCATCTTCAAAATAAAATTTTATAGTTTAAATTTTAGGTTGTTACGGTTATAGTCGTTTTTTTACTACCTTTTAATTATTTTGGTCTCTCTTCTAAACAAGCTTCTAGTTTTTTTTTTGAATTAATTTTGAACTTTTTGATTGATTATTTGGAGTAAAATAAAATTTATATTAATTAAAATTCAAAGCCTATTGTTTTTTTTAACGTTTAATAACCAATTATAATATATAACATACCAATTTTGTTAAAGGTAAATGAAATAAATAAAATTTTGTTGAACCCGGGTTGATATATTGTGATAGTAATTTCTCGTATTAGTATATTATATCTCATATAAAATAATATATTAGGTGTTATACACATTATATACTTGAAGGTTATATTATAAATTACCAAAAAAAAAAGAGAGGTTATATTATATGGTGACCCCATGGAACATAAATTCTAGGTTCATCCCTACCTACAATGATTAAATTGTAAAGAGTTATAATCCTTATTTACAATTTAAGGCTATGAACAGATGTAGTATTTGGACTTGCTTGAAATGATTAAGAGAATTAATTCACATTAATAGGTGATATGTTTGCTCATTACACTTGTTTATTTATCTAATAAGCCATTTATATTCGCTCATTGCCAAATAAAATATGGCTCATTATAAGCATATATGTTCATGAGTATGCTTGGTTAAGCATTTCATGCTTCAACAATTATGTTTTTTAAATATATATATATATATATATATATATACAATTTTTACTAACTTCATTATCTAAATATATAAATAACTAACAATAACAACCAATGGTTAACAACTACTACTACTCTAAGGATATAATATAAAAAGGTATTGCATCGTGCAATTCCAATATAAGTTACCTTTACATCGATATGGACAGTGTACACCTATACCATCAAAGGAGTATAGATTCAAATATCTCAAGTCACATGAGATAATAACGAGTGAGAGAAAGAATAATATCATGTGCTGCTTAAGAGTTGGGTGAGAAAATAGAGGAATATGTCTGACATTCTTTATGATAAGATAATGTTTCTCAAACTAAAGGAAAAATTACTATCAAATAACTATAACACCAACCATTATTTATGGGACTAAGCAATATAAAAGCTGAATTCATAATATTGTAGTGGCATAGATGGGGATGGGTAGATATGTGAACATAAAAAAAGGCTAAAGTAAACTCTAAAAAATAGTTATTAAATTAAGGTAGGTGTGACCAAGGGTGGAGTCGGGGCTTCTATATGGTGTCATGGGACACCATAGAGCCCTAACGAAGGAACATTATTTAGGTATTTGATATATTTTATATATGAATGACACTATTATGAAAACTCAAGATGTTATAATGGTTGGAAATCTCAAGTCCCTTGTTTTAAAATGTCCTCAAGGACCATAGAGAAAATCATTCTTTGTGCATTTTTTTGGCCCATTCAACTTTAAAACAATGTTGTATTGATTATGAGCTATTAGTTTTTTTCCTTATTCCCTTCCTCACATTGACCTCGATTGTCCTTGTCTTGCCTCATCTTCATTCCTCTTCTTCATCCCTCATTTGCTTCTAAGTTGTTCTATACAAATCCTCCACTAGGACCACCATTTCATTGTTGTTACTTCATGACTAGCCCGCCAAGCTACTCCTTCTCTAATCTACTACTGAGTAGTTATGCCTATACACATTACATGTTGTCAATTGTCTCACTATTGTTGCTCCGTTATAATGCCAATTTAACTTCCTTAGTTCCTTAAGTAATATTTCCCATATGCTTTAGTTAGTTAGTTTAGTAGTGATCAATTTTTAGTACTTAGTTCATATATCCCTAATTAATTTCTAAATTGATTAAATTTCTTGGTTTGTATAAAGCCTTCATTCACCACTTAACTTGTTAAAACCTAATTCACCAATTATTTTGTTAATGGGTTGAAATATTTAATTTCTTAGTTAGTTGTTGAACTAGATTATTGTATAATTTAAGGGCAATATGTTGCTATAATTGATATTGTTTATGAGTATTATTTAATATGGGGATACCATGAAATTCTAACCAAGGCATGACCACTAAGTGTGAATTTTATTGAATAAAGAATTGATTTAATGATATGAAACATTAGTAAGAATATTTTAGAAAAATATATTTTATGGAAGATAAAAAATGAGATATAGGAGTTATGTTGAATAAAAATTATAATAATAAGATGGAACTTAACTGTAACACCCCCAAATTTACTACTAAAAAATTTCGTTTAAATCAAAATTTTTAGCGGAAGCAAGAGAAGTAAAAACTGTAAACTCGGGGGTATTACCGCCACACTTAGTACCAGATCGATCCATAACTACCGACCCGATACTAAGTGCTAAGGCTAGAAAGAATAAAACCAGAACAAATCATTCATAAAACACAAGTTTTACGAGATCAGAGTGCGAAGGTCAAAAGTTACATTCCGAAATACAATTTAAAAGGTCCATATATCAGAATACTTAAAATAACGGAATAGCAAGGTACGATAAAACCCTCGAAAAATTAAATACAACATTTGTAACCTCTAAAGACAAATACGATTAAACCACACAATTTTCGAAGGGAAATATCCGGACCGCTTACTCACTCAGATCAAGCCTTCCACCCCAAATTAGTAACAGATCAACCTGCATCAAAGGTCTGCTCCCCACCATTGGTGGATCATCACAGGACCCAGTCAATCAAGGTAGTATCAGTACGGGTCCAGTACTGAGTAAGGGCGCAGGTGCGCTAAGGCCAAACATACAATCATACCACATAGCACACACAGCTCAAACATATAAGTCACATGCGATAACACACAAGATAAGGCCTGAGTACTTTTCTGGTGACTTATTCTTTATTCTCATTAATGATAAGTCCATTTCACACATACTCTTTAATAACCCATGTGAGTGCGGGAGCCCCACTATTATAGCCGGTGGACCGGAAGATATCGCACAGGGCAGAACGCCTCTGATCCACTATTATAGCCGGTGGACCGGAAAATAAACGCACAGGGCAAAACGCCTCTGATCCACTATTATAGCCGGTGGACCGGATCACAGCCCTGACTCACACGGTGTTTCGCTTTAAGTACTTAGTATCTTTCCCATGGATTAACTTATACGTTTGGTTTGTCGAGCACGAGATCCCCCACTATTATAGCCGGTGGACCGGAAGATATCGCACAGGGCAGAACGCCTCTGATCCACTATTATAGCCGGTGGACCGGAAAATAAACGCACAGGGCAAAACGCCTCTGATCCACTATTATAGCCGGTGGACCGGATCACAGGCTCGGCTCGACATCTTTCGCTTTACATGATTAATGTCTTATCGGTGTCTTATTAATTCACACATCACCCTTGACATGCATGCGGCTAATACTCTACTACTTTCCCCTCCAAGGGTTCATCCCATATTTTGAGACCCGTACCTCTTCTCACACCCGACATCCATCCCCCCGTAGACTTAGGTAAAGTAGCATATAGTAAGACACAAACCCCAAGGATATAGGCCATCCCAACACATATGATGTCGCCTCCGCATGTTCTCATCCCTCTAGGGTTCCTCCTCGGATACCCTAATCGGACCTATGTGGCCCAACTCTTTCTTACTTACCAAACGCTACGTTATTCTCTATCTCGCACCTCATTCTTTATTAGAAAATTCCCCAAGTGTATCTCTTTATCTCCCAAGTTCACATGTGACTAACCAAACCCTGGTTGGCCACTCAAACCCTAATCGACCACGCCAACCCTAGTTGGCTGCACCTAACCCTAGCACCTTACTTCTTCAACAAGTAACCTCCCTCTTTCACCCCAAAATCTTCCCTCTCCTTTAGAAAACCCATACTCATCCTTTATCTAACTGAATTCTCACTCTCAACCCCATACTCCATCCTTCCTTGATCATTTTTACCCTTGTACCCCTCAATTTCCTCATTTTCTCCCAAAATCCTAATTGGGTCCCTTAAACACCCTTATATCGACCCACGTAAAATTTTGCACACAAGTCTCCAATGGACCCGTAACTTTAGAATTATCTTATTTACTTCCAAAATCAACTTTCCTCCAGTAATATTCATCCCTACGCATAATTTAGATACTCCCTGCAGACTCCCCAACACCCACATACTCGCAAAACCCGAATCAGATCTCTTATGCACCAACTCACGTACTATCTTTCATAATAAGTCTCCCATCACTCTAAGACTCTCCACAACCCAAATCAGCCTTTCCCACGTAAGGATCATGCCCATGCAAGATCTAGTTCCCCCATGCAAACTTCCCAAATGTCCACTTTCCCGTTATTCTTTTATTATCATTTCATTCTACCCAAAACCCTAGCATGCATGTCCTAGAGGGCTATAACAAGTCACATCATCAACATCAACGATAAACATGGAACATGGCATACACGTATAATATAAGGCGCACACAACATACCTCATGATCCACGCTGCGCTACACAAAACAGGTTAATCATAACACATGCATATTACACATCAACATGGCATGCTCATCATCTATAAACACATCACAAATAGCACAAGGCCATAGCTTCGTCCTTACCTAACACGACACCGGTCTTGGAGCACGCTCCTACGTCTCCTCCGAGTGTCGACTTGACTCGCCTATGAGAGGGAAAATTGGGGTTACTTTTCCTCCGACCAAAACACTATTCTTTTCTATCTTACCCCTACTCTTTACCTTACCATTAGGGAGAAGACAAGTAATGTTACTTTTATAAGTGAAGTATGGTCAAAATTTTCAAGGTAGTAAATCAAGCTACTACTAATGAAAACAGCTACAATAATTTAAAGTAATTTTAATAACATTTATTATTAACGGTAGTAGTTCAATGTTACTGATAGTAATGATAGTAGTAATAAAAATAGTAATAATAATAATAATAATAATAATAATAATAATAATAATAGTAATAGTTATAGTAATAATAATAATAATGATAACCATGATAATAATGATAATAGAAATACTAGCAATAATAATAACGGCCATGATATTAAAATAAAATACTAAGGTTATGGGTCACTAGTATTAGTAAGACCAATAGTTATAAATGTTTCAAGGTTTGGTTAAATAATAATAACAATAATAATATTAATAATAATAGTAATAGTAATAATAATAATAATAATAATAATAATAATAACAATAGTAATAATAATAAAAATAATAATACCAATAGTAATAATAACAATGATAAGGGTAATAATAATGATAATAGTGATGATACTAATAATAATATTAATAGTGATAATAATAATAATAATAATAGTAAGAATAATATTAATTATGCTACTAAATAATTAGCACTTATATAATAAAGGTTCAGGGGTTGGGGGTTTAGAGAACTACCTAGGGTGTGGGTGGCACAGGTGGCGGCGCACGGTGGCGGCGGCGGCGGCGGCGTAGGGGGGAGAAAGAGGGTAGAGAGGTGGTGGAGGGAAAGGAAGGAAAAGGAGGGGTTGGCAGGGGAAATAGAGGGCCTAGGGGGGTTGGGGAAGTTCCCTGGGTGATTCTGGGAGGCAGAGGGGGCGCTGGGAGTGGCGGCGCGGCGGTGGGCGGCAGTGCGAAGGGTGGCGGAGCTTGGGGATTGGTTTGGTCGGGAAGGGTGTTTTGCACGCTTGGGGCGGCGCGTGCAAGGTAAATCGAGGGCTGAGGGAGGCTTGGTTGGGTGGAGGGCGCTGCAGGGAAGGGTTTCGGGGGTGGTTTGGGCGGCGGAGATGGGCGGCGGCGATGGGGCGGTGATCTGAAGAGGGGGCGGCACAAAAGGGATTTCTGGGCTGGGGAGGTTTGTGTGTGGCCAACGCCGGGGTTTCGGGGGGTATTTATAGGCCGGGGATCGGGAGGATCGAGGGGGAGACAAGGGAGGACGGTCAGGCGGCGACTCAGGGCACGCCGGCCTGTGGTGGCAACCGACGCAGGTCTGCCATGGCAGACTTGCAGGTTGGTCGGGGAAAGAAGGGGAAAAGGGTGCGGCGGCCTAGGGGTGCTGGGGGGTGTCGGCTGGTCGAGGGAGGGTGGCCGGCAGAGCAGAAAAGGGGAGGCGGCATGCAGGCGGCGTGCAGGCAGCGTGCAGGCGGTCGGAGTAGGGGGGCGGCGTGTTGCAGGTCGCGCACGCGAGGAGGAAGAAGACGGCGGTCGGACCGGCGGTCCGGGAGAAAGAAAGAAAGGGGGAAAACCGGCCGGTTCAGCGGACATAAAACTCATTATCCAAAACGCGGCGTTTTGGTGGTTATTTGGTCAAGGCGCGGCGTCGAGTAGCTGGCAGGCAACGATTACTTCAATAAACGGGGTGCAGCGTTTCGGTGGGATGAGGGGGTGAAACGCTGCGTTTCACTGTGGCGAGGACGGGCCGAACGGCGCTGGGCCGCGGGAAGGAGGAAGGGAAAGGGGGAAAGGGCCGGGGCTGGCCCAACGGGCGAGAAGAGGGGAAAAAGAAAAAAGAAAAGAAGAAAGAAAAGGAAAAAAAGGAGAAGGGGAAAAGGAAAAAATAATAATATGGGATATTTAAATTATTTAAAATATTTGATGTATACAAAATAATATTTAAATTCATTTTTAGGCTAAATTAGGATTTTTAAGGGATTTTTCATAAATTCCTTTTTAATTAGCAAACACCTTAATTTTTTTTTCTCCAATTAAATTACTTATAAAATTATTAAAATTTAGAAACTATTTTCTCCTTCTTATTTTAATTAAAATAATTTATTTAATTAACTTTTTCTTTAAATGCTTAATTAGCTAAAATACCCAAATTCCTCCTAATTAAAATACTTATAAATATCTTCTTGATTTTCCTTAATTAAATACCCTTTTTATTTTAATAAAATTAATTTATTTAAATAATTTTCTAATAAAACCTCTTTTAAATATAATTTATAAAATTAGGAATTTTCGGGGTATTTCATTAACTATCTCCACGAGTTCTCGATAAAAGTGGCATTAACATAAAATTTAAGTGAGATGATGTGATGAGTGATAAAGGGACTTTGGTTGGGTGAGACAGAGGAAGGATGAGCCACATAGGTCATATTACAGTTTTAGGGGAAAACCACAGGGAAAGATAGTGAATGGACTTGGATGGCATAAGGTAGTGGGTCTTGACCCACTGTAACACCCCCAAATTTCACTCTTGAAAAAAATTTTTTGAAAGATTAAAGCGGAAGCTAGGAGCGAATTTGGGAAATGTTACCGCCACATCTAACACAAGCTAAATGTCCACCATCTATCTCATGTTAGATGCAAGGCTAAAACCTGTCAAACAATTAAATCTGAATTTTAAATCCAATCAAACAATTAAATCCGAATAGTAACCGCTTAACAGAGTCCGAGAAATTTAAAGTCAATTACAAAACCTTTAGAAATCTAAATACAATACTTGCAAACTTTCAAGGGTAAATACAATTAAACAAAACAAATCCCGAAAATAAAAATCCGGATCGCCTACTCACTCAAGGCAAGTCTTCCACCCCAACTCAGTATCAACCTGCACAAGAGGTCTGCTCCCCACCATTAGTGGATCATCACAGGACCCATTCAATCAGTGTAGTATCAGTACGGGTCCAGTACTGAGTAAGTCTCGCTACCTTATCTTATAAGAAAGATCTCATCAAGCGCATATTAAATTATAGTACAATACGTTAATACAATAACATACATACTCACAACCCACAGCATGAGTCTCGCCATACACTCATAGTGTGACAGACGAGCTAAGGCCAGCACTTAGGACATATATTACAAGTTCAGCACATAGACCACATACAATAACATGCAAGAAAGCGGTGAATGTTTCCTCGGTACTTTGTCCTTTTATTCTCATAAATAGTAATAAGTCCATTCCACACATTTCTTCATTAACCCATGTGAGTGCGGGAGCCCCACTATTATAGCCGGTGGACCGGAAAATATCGCACAGGGCAGAACGCCTCTGATCCACTATTATAGCCGGTGGACCGGAAATATACGCACAGGGCAAAACGCCTCTGATCCACTATTATAGCCGTGGACCGGATCGCAGCCCCCGACTCACATGGTGTTTCGCTTTAAGTACTTAGTATCTTTCCCATGGATTAACTTATAAGTTTGGTTTGTCGAGCGCGAAAACCCCCACTATTATAGCCGGTGGACCGGAAATATCGCACAGGGCAGAACGCCTCTGATCCACTATTATAGCCGGTGGACCGGAAATATCGCACAGGGCAGAACGCCTCTGATCCACTATTATAGCCGGTGGACCGGATCGCAGGCTCGGCTCGACATCTTTCACTTTACGTAATTAATGTCTTATCAATGTCTTATTAAATTACATCACACCATTGACATGCATAAATCATTCTCTTTATACTATACACGTCACAACAAATAAAATCACACATTCATAACTACACTTTAGTCCATAAATACACATGATAACACCAAACAACTCTAAGCAATCATAACCAACCCTAATTGTCCACACCAAACCGTGGTTGACCACTTTTAACCCTATTTTACCATAACAACCATACTTAACCATCCCAAACCTTAATTATCCTCGACAAATCACAATTAGCTACTCCAACCCTACTTAATCACAACGACCCAGAGTTGATCACTCCAAACCTTAATTTTGTCTCCTCCATACCTTTATAATACTCCACGTACTATTCTCCGTCCAAAACTGTTAAAAACCCAAATCATGACTCACAGACTCGACTCTCCCTCATGCCTCACTCCTCCTCGTTTATTCTTATTATTTTCTTCCTTTTTTTTTTCCACCTTCTTAAGTTAGGGTTTCCTTCCCAAACCCTAGTTGGTCCCTATGTACCCTTAATTTTATCCCACGTACTATTTCTCACCTCGAGCCTCCAAACTCCCAAACAACTTTCCATTAGTCTCCCCACGTCCCAAGGTAACTTTTTATACGTATGGTCCGCCCCCATGCGGACCTTAATCTCCCCATGCAAACCCTATCATTTCCACCATGCCAACCCTATCATTCTCATGCAAACCCCAAATTTTCCCATGCAACATTAGTTTCTCCCACTCTCCCCTTTTATTCAATTCCCCCTTTTCCTCATCATCTCCCAATTATGAATTCCTTAGGTCATCCATACTTATGTTAACCAGCATACTTCCCTTTGGTTATCTTAGTTGTTTATTTTTCTCTTTCAAATCCCCCACTCCACAATTCCCCATCAAAACACCTAGCATGCATGTCACATCACACCACCTCATCTTTGTACCATACCATATTAGTACATACAGACAAGAGCACGGGAACGTACCTCGGTTCCATGCTGCGCTACACAGTAGAACATATAACATACACATGATACAACATATAACCATACGAGGCATCCATGGCAAGTAAAAACATGTACTACACACAGACGGCCTTAGTTACGCCCTTACTAAACACCCACAGGTAGGGGTAAGTAGAGACTTACCTGGATCCGAAGTTAGCTAAGCGAAATGAGAGGGAGAGGGATCCCTAGTTCGTGGGTCCACGAGAAAGCTTTCCTAGACCCGATAGAAATCGATTAGATAAACTACACATAGCAAAATTAATTCTACAAAATCATCCCCAAAGATTAGGGTTTTAAATGCCTAATTACGAATCAACCAAATTACTTTGATTACCTCAAATTGATAGTTTTAAAATACAATTAAACTAATTTTAGATAAATCCAGATAATCAATTTCAACAAAACAATCTTCCGATTAACCAATTCCAAACAATCCATTTTTAATATTAGGGTTTTAAAGCCCATGACACAACTCAAGTAATTCAAATCAATTAATTACAATTTAAAGGTATTAGAAGGTAATTAGGATCATTTCAACTACTTCTATAAATCTAACTTTAGAAAAACAATTATACAAATACTCAATCTCGTAATCTTACTTAAATCTAGGGTTTTAGGCCCGAAAATGCAATTCGGTAAAATTCTATAAATTTAATCAAATTAAATGTTTAGAAATACAATTAAACACATTTTATAACATATCAAATAATCAATTGATCAAAATCAATAAAGGAAATACCCAATTTAGCACAATTAGGGTTTTTAGCCCGAAACGCAAACCCGATCAATTATTGCCAAAACATACCAATTGACGGTTCAGAAATGTAATTAAACATATTCTAATATAATTTATATAGTCAATTGAATAAAATAACCCAATCACAAAATCCAATTTAGACCCGCGGGAGTTTTGACCTAAAAATTCAATTTCGATAAATTACGCACAATTTTTCCAAATCAACACTTCCAATATAAAATTAAATACATTTTAAACAATATTATAAAATCAATTGAGCGGAACGGCCCAATTATACGACCCAATTTCATTACACCCAAAATTTGACCTAGGAATCAAATTCCGATAAATCCTGCATAAATTTCTCAAATTGACGGTTTTAAAATGAAATTGGGTACATTTTAAAACATATTGTATAATCAATTTGTCCGAAATCGTAAAAACGGGCGGATCCGAAAAATTTGGGCATAACCCGGCTAAAAATCCAATTTTTCCAAAATTCCGACACAACCATACAATTAACCTATCCAAATCAATCTTACAGCATATACATACATAAACAAACAATCAATTTGGCTTTTTACAAGCCAATCCATACCCAATTAATCAAAATAAGGTTAGGGTTTTTCGGAAATTATACCAAACGAAAAACCGACGAATCGGGGCAAAGGAAGGCCGGGGAAGCTTCGTTGGGGCCCGGGGGTTGCTCGCCGGTGGTCAACGGCGCTCGCCGGAGCCGGACGGTGGCGTGAGTTGCGCGACCTGTCGCTGCCCTGCTGCGGTTCGTTGCCGGTGCTGCGCGGCTGCTTCGGTGGCTAATGCTTCGGCTGCTGCTGTAGGTTGAGGCCGACGAGGGCTGGCGAGGTTGGCCGGAGCGGGGAGGAGCAAGGAGGGGCAGCTGGGGAGATGGAGAGGCACGAGGGGCGGGGTCGGCTAGGGTTAGGGTTGCGGGAACAGTGGGCCAACGGGAGGGAAAGATAGGAGAAGGGAGAGAAGAGGGAAAAGAAAAAGGGGGAGGGGTTCGGTCGGGCCGGGGCAGGGTTTTTTTTTTTTTTTTTTTTTTTTTTTTTTTTACAAATACACATTAGATAAAATACCAAAAACATCAAAATATTAGTAGAAGATTTTATCTAAAATTCCTTTAATCAAAAATTTATTTTGACCGGATCCGAAAGCTTAAAATTAGTAAAAAGGCTATATAAAGAATTTTGAAAACATTTTCGGAAGGATTTAACAGCGAACACAAAATTTATATTATTTACGGAAATGTATTATAAGACCTCGAAAAATTATTTAAAAACATATACTAAAATCTTTAAGTCAAATTCGAATAACCCAAGGCTAATTTAAATAATTTCTGAAATCGGTTTTTTTTTTTAAATCAAAAAGAATAAAACGAAAGGGAATTAATTCCCGAAGGAATTTCATAAATAAACTCCAAAAATCTTTTCAATTTGAAACTTTCCGAAAATATTAGCGATTACCGAAAACGAATAAATTTAAAGTCGGAAGTATTTTCTACGGATCAAATTATTAAAATAAATTTAACTATTTAAATAGAAATTCTATAATTCAAATAATATATTTCGTTAACGAAATATAACTCCAAAACAAGGTCGTAATCACCTGACGAAGATATAATCGCAGACGAATTAAAAATATTAAAACCCAAAATACGAGAAAGAACGGGAATATATATTTTAACCGAAGATCGAAATCATAAGAATATAATAAAATCACTGTCGTGAACGAATTTGTCTAGAACGGTTCGCAACGACAATGATTAATTACATTCAATTATGAATTCGAAATCATCGATAAATCTGTAAAACGAAACGAAATTAGAATAATTAATTATTTACATCAAATTACGCTAATAAAATCATTAAGCTAGATAAATCTTGATTTTAAAAATACGGGGTATTACATCACTACCCCCTTAAAAAGGAACTTCGTCCCCGAAGTTCGGGAAAACTTAGGTAGTGGAAGCTTGACAAACAATTGAATAAAACATTGACCACAATCAATAGGTTAAAGTAAATCTGAAGAAAATAAAATGGTGTTTACGAAACCAAACCAAGCAAAGTTGATTCAAAACATGGCATAGGAAGTAAAGTAAAAGAGAGAAAAATTGATATCTAATAGATCGAATACAATGGAATTCAAACAAGGAAGAAATACGGACTTAAGGTCAAATAAGTTACGAAAATACTGTCGTTAAAATAAAGTCTTACAAGAGAATAACAAAAGTATCACGTGGAGTTGCAAAGAGAATAAAGGAATGAAAACCATAAGGGTTACACAACTCTAATAATACAACCAATACATAATATGCACATAAAACTTTACGCAAAGAGTTGTCTCTATGGCATTATACAAAAAAACAAGGCTAATACTTAGCTTAACGAGTCACAAAAGGTCCTCCAAAAACACCAACCACATACATCTAGGTCAAAGGGAATTCTTAAACCCAAAACACTTTGCTAACAAGTTCTCTAATCCACGATATAACCATGATAGTCTACACACTTAATTTCGAAAATGCTACTAATGTAGCAACTACAACATTCGAGCCCACAATTCTTATTTATCTCCTATTCGTTAATAGTTCTCCTCATACCAGAAAAAACTTAATACACTATCACTCACGAGCAACTAGAAAAGAAAATATGCCTACTTTCTAAGGAAGGGTCTTCATACATGCCAAAATTACTAACACAAAATACAAAATAGAAACAACCTGTGATTGAATGATAATCGATGAAAACTAGATATAAACCCATAATGAAAGCTATACTGCATCATTAAGATCACTAGGGTAATTTAGGCACCCTACACTCTATTTATAAACCCGAACACCTCCATCTAAACCTCAACATTATCATTATTATTATATCACAGTGCTAGGTTTCTCCCAATTGCAAATGATACATCTATTCAAACATCACCATTAGGGTTACAATCCCAACTTTATTACAACCCAAAAATTGAAACTACTCAACCAAAATAGATTACGACTCCTGTCACATCATGCTATATCCGACAAGGTATGCGTTAAGGTTTTTAATCCGCTAAACCTGCAAAACTAGGGTTAACCTAGTGGGGTCACTACCCCCTTAAGAGCAAACTAATTACAAAACCATAATAATCACGACATATAAAATGCAGACATAACACAAATCGGGCACGTAAAACAACAAACGATCATATACAATGACATAATTACAACAACAAGTCACAAGGCCACTTACACTACCCGATCACACTATCCTCACAAACTAATCCGGATAATAATAAAAAAAATCCCTTGAAAGAGGTGAAATACATTTTCGTTTTAAACATTTAGGATCGTGAGAACCGAATCTCTAACCGAAACCCGGTTCTCAATAACCAAAAGCTCTGATACCAACTTGTAACACCCCCAAATTTCACTCCTGAAAAAATTTTTTTGAAAGATTAAAGCGGAAGCTAGGAGCGAATTTGGGAAATGTTACCGCCACATCTAACACAAGATAAATGTCCACCATCTATCTCATGTTAGATGCAAGGCTAAAACCTGTCAAACAATTAAATCTGAATTTTAAATCCAATCAAACAATTAAATCCGAATAGTAACCGCTTAACAGAGTCCGAGAAATTTAAAGTCAATTACAAAACCTTTAGAAATCTAAATACAATACTTGCAAACTTTCAAGGGTAAATACAATTAAACAAAACAAATCCCGAAAATAAAAATCCGGATCGCCTACTCACTCAAGGCAAGTCTTCCACCCCAACTCAGTATCAACCTGCACAAGAGGTCTGCTCCCCACCATTAGTGGATCATCACAGGACCCATTCAATCAGTGTAGTATCAGTACGGGTCCAGTACTGAGTAAGTCTCGCTACCTTATCTTATAAGAAAGATCTCATCAAGCGCATATTAAATTATAGTACAATACGTTAATACAATAACATACATACTCACAACCCACAGCATGAGTCTCGCCATACACTCATAGTGTGACAGACGAGCTAAGGCCAGCACTTAGGACATATATTACAAGTTCAGCACATAGACCACATACAATAACATGCAAGAAAGCGGTGAATGTTTCCTCGGTACTTTGTCCTTTTATTCTCATAAATAGTAATAAGTCCATTCCACACATTTCTTCATTAACCCATGTGAGTGCGGGAGCCCCACTATTATAGCCGGTGGACCGGAAAATATCGCACAGGGCAGAACGCCTCTGATCCACTATTATAGCCGGTGGACCGGAAATATACGCACAGGGCAAAACGCCTCTGATCCACTATTATAGCCGGTGGACCGGATCGCAGCCCCCGACTCACATGGTGTTTCGCTTTAAGTACTTAGTATCTTTCCCATGGATTAACTTATAAGTTTGGTTTGTCGAGCGCGAAAACCCCCACTATTATAGCCGGTGGACCGGAAATATCGCACAGGGCAGAACGCCTCTGATCCACTATTATAGCCGGTGGACCGGAAATATCGCACAGGGCAGAACGCCTCTGATCCACTATTATAGCCGGTGGACCGGATCGCAGGCTCGGCTCGACATCTTTCACTTTACGTAATTAATGTCTTATCAATGTCTTATTAAATTACATCACACCATTGACATGCATAAATCATTCTCTTTATACTATACACGTCACAACAAATAAAATCACACATTCATAACTACACTTTAGTCCATAAATACACATGATAACACCAAACAACTCTAAGCAATCATAACCAACCCTAATTGTCCACACCAAACCGTGGTTGACCACTTTTAACCCTATTTTACCATAACAACCATACTTAACCATCCCAAACCTTAATTATCCTCGACAAATCACAATTAGCTACTCCAACCCTACTTAATCACAACGACCCAGAGTTGATCACTCCAAACCTTAATTTTGTCTCCTCCATACCTTTATAATACTCCACGTACTATTCTCCGTCCAAAACTGTTAAAAACCCAAATCATGACTCACAGACTCGACTCTCCCTCATGCCTCACTCCTCCTCGTTTATTCTTATTATTTTCTTCCTTTTTTTTTTCCACCTTCTTAAGTTAGGGTTTCCTTCCCAAACCCTAGTTGGTCCCTATGTACCCTTAATTTTATCCCACGTACTATTTCTCACCTCGAGCCTCCAAACTCCCAAACAACTTTCCATTAGTCTCCCCACGTCCCAAGGTAACTTTTTATACGTATGGTCCGCCCCCATGCGGACCTTAATCTCCCCATGCAAACCCTATCATTTCCACCATGCCAACCCTATCATTCTCATGCAAACCCCAAATTTTCCCATGCAACATTAGTTTCTCCCACTCTCCCCTTTTATTCAATTCCCCCTTTTCCTCATCATCTCCCAATTATGAATTCCTTAGGTCATCCATACTTATGTTAACCAGCATACTTCCCTTTGGTTATCTTAGTTGTTTATTTTTCTCTTTCAAATCCCCCACTCCACAATTCCCCATCAAAACACCTAGCATGCATGTCACATCACACCACCTCATCTTTGTACCATACCATATTAGTACATACAGACAAGAGCACGGGAACGTACCTCGGTTCCATGCTGCGCTACACAGTAGAACATATAACATACACATGATACAACATATAACCATACGAGGCATCCATGGCAAGTAAAAACATGTACTACACACAGACGGCCTTAGTTACGCCCTTACTAAACACCCACAGGTAGGGGTAAGTAGAGACTTACCTGGATCCGAAGTTAGCTAAGCGAAATGAGAGGGAGAGGGATCCCTAGTTCGTGGGTCCACGAGAAAGCTTTCCTAGACCCGATAGAAATCGATTAGATAAACTACACATAGCAAAATTAATTCTACAAAATCATCCCCAAAGATTAGGGTTTTAAATGCCTAATTACGAATCAACCAAATTACTTTGATTACCTCAAATTGATAGTTTTAAAATACAATTAAACTAATTTTAGATAAATCCAGATAATCAATTTCAACAAAACAATCTTCCGATTAACCAATTCCAAACAATCCATTTTTAATATTAGGGTTTTAAAGCCCATGACACAACTCAAGTAATTCAAATCAATTAATTACAATTTAAAGGTATTAGAAGGTAATTAGGATCATTTCAACTACTTCTATAAATCTAACTTTAGAAAAACAATTATACAAATACTCAATCTCGTAATCTTACTTAAATCTAGGGTTTTAGGCCCGAAAATGCAATTCGGTAAAATTCTATAAATTTAATCAAATTAAATGTTTAGAAATACAATTAAACACATTTTATAACATATCAAATAATCAATTGATCAAAATCAATAAAGGAAATACCCAATTTAGCACAATTAGGGTTTTTAGCCCGAAACGCAAACCCGATCAATTATTGCCAAAACATACCAATTGACGGTTCAGAAATGTAATTAAACATATTCTAATATAATTTATATAGTCAATTGAATAAAATAACCCAATCACAAAATCCAATTTAGACCCGCGGGAGTTTTGACCTAAAAATTCAATTTCGATAAATTACGCACAATTTTTCCAAATCAACACTTCCAATATAAAATTAAATACATTTTAAACAATATTATAAAATCAATTGAGCGGAACGGCCCAATTATACGACCCAATTTCATTACACCCAAAATTTGACCTAGGAATCAAATTCCGATAAATCCTGCATAAATTTCTCAAATTGACGGTTTTAAAATGAAATTGGGTACATTTTAAAACATATTGTATAATCAATTTGTCCGAAATCGTAAAAACGGGCGGATCCGAAAAATTTGGGCATAACCCGGCTAAAAATCCAATTTTTCCAAAATTCCGACACAACCATACAATTAACCTATCCAAATCAATCTTACAGCATATACATACATAAACAAACAATCAATTTGGCTTTTTACAAGCCAATCCATACCCAATTAATCAAAATAAGGTTAGGGTTTTTCGGAAATTATACCAAACGAAAAACCGACGAATCGGGGCAAAGGAAGGCCGGGGAAGCTTCGTTGGGGCCCGGGGGTTGCTCGCCGGTGGTCAACGGCGCTCGCCGGAGCCGGACGGTGGCGTGAGTTGCGCGACCTGTCGCTGCCCTGCTGCGGTTCGTTGCCGGTGCTGCGCGGCTGCTTCGGTGGCTAATGCTTCGGCTGCTGCTGCAGGTTGAGGCCGACGAGGGCTGGCGAGGTTGGCCGGAGCGGGGAGGAGCAAGGAGGGGCAGCTGGGGAGATGGAGAGGCACGAGGGGCGGGGTCGGCTAGGGTTAGGGTTGCGGGAACAGTGGGCCAACGGGAGGGAAAGATAGGAGAAGGGAGAGAAGAGGGAAAAGAAAAAGGGGGAGGGGTTCGGTCGGGCCGGGGCAGGGTTTTTTTTTTTTTTTTTTTTTTTTTTTTTTTTTTTTACAAATACACATTAGATAAAATACCAAAAACATCAAAATATTAGTAGAAGATTTTATCTAAAATTCCTTTAATCAAAAATTTATTTTGACCGGATCCGAAAGCTTAAAATTAGTAAAAAGGCTATATAAAGAATTTTGAAAACATTTTCGGAAGGATTTAACAGCGAACACAAAATTTATATTATTTACGGAAATGTATTATAAGACCTCGAAAAATTATTTAAAAACATATACTAAAATCTTTAAGTCAAATTCGAATAACCCAAGGCTAATTTAAATAATTTCTGAAATCGGTTTTTTTTTTTTAAATCAAAAAGAATAAAACGAAAGGGAATTAATTCCCGAAGGAATTTCATAAATAAACTCCAAAAATCTTTTCAATTTGAAACTTTCCGAAAATATTAGCGATTACCGAAAACGAATAAATTTAAAGTCGGAAGTATTTTCTACGGATCAAATTATTAAAATAAATTTAACTATTTAAATAGAAATTCTATAATTCAAATAATATATTTCGTTAACGAAATATAACTCCAAAACAAGGTCGTAATCACCTGACGAAGATATAATCGCAGACGAATTAAAAATATTAAAACCCAAAATACGAGAAAGAACGGGAATATATATTTTAACCGAAGATCGAAATCATAAGAATATAATAAAATCACTGTCGTGAACGAATTTGTCTAGAATGGTTCGCAACGACAATTTTATCGTACTGTACATTTTGTTCCTTTGGAAACTTTAATTATGCACTATTAGGTTGTAAACTCTTTTACTTGTACTCTTATTTATGTATTTTAAACAATTCATTTCTTCTATGAGATATTGTTTTAAGTTTGACTCTTGATTTTTGATGATTTTTCTTTAGCCTTGTAGTTTGTGCGAGACTGGCTGAGGGACCGAGCTTGTACTGATCATAGCGAAAATATTTCCAAAATTCACAGTTTGTTTTTTCTACTTTCGCTGTATCTTTTAATAAAACAAAATTTTTCAGTGGTGAATTTTAGGGGTGCTACGAGATGCGGCGTAAAACACCTACACTTTATGTTTTATCTTTCTCAATCAACTATTTAAAATGAAAATTTTAAGTCACGGGGGTGTTACAATGCACCCAAAGAGGAAAAACCCTTTCTGACCCATTAATAGTGTGAGATTACTAATCGATGCTACTTATATTTTGCAATGCGCTACTCAAAATGTCCTCTTAGGCCCTAACTATTGATAGGGGGATTATCGATTTGATGCTATTTATGTGCCCTAGCTCCGAGGGGAAACCATCCATATTTACACTCAAATTTATTTGATTGATACATATTTTTGTTATTTAATTGTGTTATAGTTTTGGTTAATCAATTGTTTATCTATGCCTACTAATTTTTTGTGTCATTTTGATAGATTGTTTTATTTTATTATGTGCTCAACTCTTATAATATTTGATCACTTAAGTGTATTTTAAACTACATTCTTATCTAATAATGATTTTCTTATTATTTGGTTTATTTGATACTTTAATAACATATGTTTTATACTATAAGCTTGATCTATGTTTTAGTCGGTAGGCAAATTACTTAATGATTTGTGGTTTCCCTCACTCCTCTCTAACTTTTAAGACAAGTAGCTTGAGGAATAGCTAATGGTTTGAGATCTATTGTTTAGTTGTTTGGCTAGTTTGCTAGGATTATAAGCCTATAATGATAAGTCTATAATGTTTTTCTAGTTGAATATGATCTCAAAAGGATCCCATTATATTTCATTTGGACTCTTTACTATGATTATGAAAGTTTATAAGAGTCTGTTTTATAACTTGGCTACGATTTAGCATTTCTAGCTATATGAGTCTCCTTATATAGTTAGCGGTATGTAACACCTCCCAACTGAAGGATGGTTTGGGGTGTTAAGCTTGACTCTAAGGTGTAGTACCCTCTAGTAGGACATACCATCCCTTATCTATGGTATACCCACTCACTTGTAGACTATAGTATCCCTCCCTTTAGGTCACCTATCTCCCCCTTAGGGCACTTTGTATGACCTTCTACAGGGTCCCTTCAGTTATAGGGTATGCTTTCGCTTATTCTTCCCTTGCTGAGAATAATTTGTCCTTAAGTTTGCTTGCTTTTACATGACCATCCTCTTACCTTCAAGGAAATTTTCAATGTGAAATATATTCTTTAATTCCTTAATTACATTTTCTATAACCATATTTGGAAGAACTACATCTTCTTGAATCATTTCTTAAAATAACATTTCAGTCTTAATTGAATCATGCATTGAGATTGATTCTGAATCATTTCTATTCATGAATCGTTAAACATTTTTGAAGATCTTTAAAATAAAGCTCTGGCACCAATTTAATGTGTAATAAGCTCACAAAATATCAAAGTATGGGTTTTTTTTGTGACAAAATTGAGGAAAATGAATCAAATTATGGTGTTTTATGAAAGAAGACATAATCTTAATGACTCGAAGATGGTGGACAAATAAGGTGATGTAAGATATGGGTGATCTAAATCCACAAACAACACAGACTAAGCCTTTGATTAAGCCCACATAGAAAATAATCATAAGGTTTCTAAACTACCACTCACACATGTATAATAAAATAGAGACGATTTTAGTTTATGATTCACATAAATAACATAAGCGTAGAAGAGAAACTCAAATAGGATTTCAATAAGAGCAAAAATCGAACTCAATTCAATTTAACGTGGCTTACATTATGAACCTTTTTAAGTGTGTTTATATGGTGTAATTCCCAACTCCTTGAGCCCAAACTTCCACACATAAGATAAACTATAATTTAAAAGAAAACATACGTAATGCCTATTAATATCCACGCCATTCTCAAAGAAAATAAAAAAGATAAAACACAATCTAAAAGATCAAACTTTATCTAATCATAACTAATATCCTAAAAGCTTCCTAACTATTAACTAAATAATTAAATGATGCCTCAAACAACGACTTAGTAAAATCCTACCAATAAAAATTCTTGAGAATTCCTAAGTGTTAAAATATCATACCTCGTGACCTAGAAAGACTTAATAAAATCTACCATAATGTCGAGGTATTGTATGCAAGCTCATTAATCGTGCTTGAAATTTGACCACTCTATTAAATTGAAGCATTTCAAGAATTTAGCTAAGTGTGACCATTGTATGTAAGGGCACTTAATACTTGGTTCAAAGTAAAATTTTAAACTAGAATGATCGATTATTTATTTTTGAGTTTCTGTCCAAGACTGTACTAATTATATTAGTCTATCATCCTAAAGTAAACTTTTTTGGCCCGTAACTAGTTTTGATCCAATCAGATACAAATCTATCCAACCTTATAGTTTGATCCCAGAAGTCCTTATTATTTACCCCATCGATACATATTTTTGATAAGATATATAATTTAGAACTTCCGGTCTAAGACTGTTAATTTTGGTTTGGTACCAATCTCAACTTAAAAAATTTTTGGTCATTAACTGAGTTCTGATCGAGTCCGATTTTGGATTGGTGTAAAATTTTAACAATATACGATATATTGAAGAACATACACACTTAACCAAACTTTTTAAACCCATAATTATATTTGTTATCATTAAAGTAAGCGTTGGTAACTTACTAGATCGACATAAAATAATATTTAGAAGTCAAATATGATTTATATAACATGTCCCAAAAAGGTTAGATAGTTGAAAATGACTTAAATAACCTTACAATAATAAAAATGTGAAAAACTATACTTACATAGTTTAATCCCATACAATGTTCGTTTTTATACAGATAGCTATAAAAGATATATTTATATGTGAATCAAATAAAATCACTCTCCTCCTAAATATATTTCACCTAAGTTAATATTCTAAAACAGGGTATTACCCCCCACCAATTCATTGACCCATTTATTTGATTGTAGATTCTACCAATCTACATTATCCACTTTATATTTACCTAGGTTCACCTAACAAACTTTAACTTAATTCAAACATAATGTTATCTTTCTTTAATTATTTTTATTTTGCTTTTATTTAATTTCTACTCAAATTTTCCAATTTCGTAGATTAATGTTCTAAAAGTAGGTCCAGACTAGAAAATAATCAAGCCAAAGAGAACACTAGGAATTAGGAATGTCATTTAAAAATTTATAACTATGTTACTTGCAAAACGTGAAAAAGAAAAAATTAAATAGGTTACAAGGAAATACAAATTAACAAATTTAGTCAATATATGTACAAATATAATTTACATAATCAACCCAAAAAAGTTTTTTTTTTGATATCCTAATTAAATATACCTCATTTTTATAAAAAGAAAAGCATGAAAAATATGGTATTATTAATATTTGTGGATTAATTATAAAAAAAATGGGTTCATCTAACATTTACCATTAGGATGCTTGTACAAATTACTAAAAATAAAAAAAATATTAATATATTTAATGGCATCACTTACCACATGTATGTGTAATTAATGCACTTGTTAGAAAATAAATTAAAGTGTTAACATGTGTGATGTTAAACAATTTGATAAATCACTACTTTTTAAAAACATAACATAATTAATTATCATCGATATAAATAATTAAAACTTTTATAGAATAATTGATTAAAATAGTTCATAATAGACAATATTAAAATATAAAGATAATACTAAGTCTTTTAATTAAATATTAGATTACACCAATTAAAATAAAACAGTAATACAAAGGTTATTTAAGCTCTATTTCATAACTTTGTATTTTTTATATTACTTAAGTATTATTACTTTAGATCGTTTGTTGTACATATTATGTTCATGAGCCCATTATTTATACTACAATATATTATTATTTAATGAGTTGGTCTCCAATATCTTTAACTTTGTATTTTATTAATAATATCCACGGACCACATCCTCACAATTATTAATATTAAATATTAATAATTAATACTACTACGAATTATTATTATTATTAATATTTGTGCACATTCATTATGTAACTAATAATATTTATGTAATAAATATTAATTGTGAATATTCAACATGCACTTAAAAATTAATACTAATTATGAATAGTAATTAGTAATTAATATTACTTATTAGTATCAATCAGTAATCATTAATATTAATAATAATGAATTTAATTCTTAAAAATTATCACTAATGAATATTAATTATTAATAATTATCAATTATTAATAATGTTAGTATTAATTATCGATAATAATTACATTTCAATATTCATCATTAATTATTTTTATTAATTATTAATAATAATGAATGATTATGACTTATTAATTATTAATATTAATTAATAAATAATATAAATAATTTATAAATATTATTAAGAATGATTAGTAATTGATATTAATAATTATTGATAATTTATATTCATTATCTATTATTTTTTATTAAGTATTAATAATTAATGAAAATGCTAATGATAGCCCGGTTAAGAAATTAAATATAGAAATATTTATTAATTGATAAAATTTATTAACTTGTGTATCTGTCATACATTTCTAAGTGAATACTATTTTAGAAATAAATTAATTGTTTATTAATAGTCCTAAGAGCTTTCAATAGCAAAACTCTTATTATTATGCTTATTTATCATGATCAATCATTAATATTAATGATTTATAATTATTGATATTAATCACTATCATGCCTACTTATTATTATTAATTAAAATATATTTTTTAAATTTAAATCTACAAGTTGTTAATAAATATTATTATATTATATCTTTTTAAAATAAATAATATTTAAAGTTGTCAATATACATCAATTTATTTAAGATGTCAAATACTATTATCATTTTAATAATTTTATTCATAAATAATATATATCTACAAATATATTATTACTTTAATTATAGAATTTTTTGAGACGCATTATTAATTTAGACAATAGAATCAGATAAAAATAGAATATTGAACGAAGACTTATTCATTTTTCTCCAATTTTCCCAAATAAAAAGGAAAGAAGAGAGAGAGTGAAAAAATAAATGCCAGCTGGCCATAAAGAGTCCGAATTTAATGCGGAAAATGCAACCTGAAAGTTACGGTTTCGGACGCCCACTGGTCAACTTGCCATTGTACCTTTTTCTACTAATAAAATTTTCTCTTTTTCTTTATTTTTCCATCAAGGACTCATGTGATTGGTTCATCGAACTCCGTCATCCTTGAATTCCTTAGGGACAAAAATGTCATTGACGAAATAGCCCACAACTTCCTAGTTCCTACCATCTTCCTCCGTGTCGTAGCCGTAGATACAATCTCAGTCGTCGATTCCTAATCTCGGAACCCTAGGACTCGCTCCTCCTGTGGGTTTCAAATGCCCCCCTCCTCTTTCCTTCACTTCTTTATATCACAGCGAAGAGGGGAGGAGGAGACGAGAGGAGGAAAGATTATCCGACCACCAGGTTTTTCCAGAAACTTATCTATTGAGGTAGAAGTCACAGAATTTTATACTCCTTGGCTTAATTTATCGTTTGAGTGATTCTGTTTCATGTTAATTGGAGCTGAGGAAACGAATTTATAAGGTGAAGGAAGCCTTTTACAGGTTGTTATCCTTCCAATTGAGCAATTCTAGGCTCTAATTTATCGAGTTAGTTAGTTTTATTTTGGAACAACCGTCGTCAGATATGGAGAAATTCGGCGGTGCGTCACCGTCGACAGCGGCTGAGTATGTCGCTTGGGAAGAGTTGTTGATTCCGTCGTCGAAGGATGGAGGGAGGAAAGTGATACGGTTTTATTTGAAAAGGAAAGATGGGAGTTTAGATCTGGCTGTGGTTGGGAAAGAGAAGAAAGATAAGAAAGACATGAAGGACATGAGTTTGCGGCGTTCAACGAGGTTTCATTTTATCATCCAGAATCGGTTTTTGGGTGATTTTTCGTCGTCGCCATCTTCTAGGTCACTTAAACTGAGGTCTATGAAGGAGGTGCATGAATGGCTTGACTCATTTGTTTCAGGTACTTTAATAGCCCCCCCCCCCCGTGCTTTCTCTTTTTATTCTGGGAGGATTTCGTGTCTTTCCTGTGTTCCATTTGGTCTTTATTCAAAATGATATTTGAGAAAATATGTTTCCTGGTTATTTCGCGGGTTCTTCAATAGATGGAAGGTTTCGTATATAATCCCGCTTGAATTTTCTGTTACCAATTTATGTCTGAGGGAGACCTAGGAAATTAGATGTTAAAAAACGCCCTCATTTTTCCAAGAAGTCTTTTCGCCATGGTTTCTTCGCCGTGTGAGTATTGGGGATGAGACAGTTTTCAGATCTGGAAGAACTTACTTGCGCTAGCCGGGGTCTCTACCCGTTTTCTAATTGAAGATTGCCTTTTTTCTCGTTGAACTCTCCTTTTTCTCCACCCCTTCTCGTTTGTCCTCATGCTTTGCTTCATTCTGGCTGTCTACCCCTGTTGAAATCATTATGACAATCCAATCTGTTATGGTTGTTCTTTTTCTGGGACTCTACCCAGATCGCCGTCCATATTATAATTTGCTGCGAGGCTTGGGATTCAGTTGTTGTCATGAGGGTTTCATTGGTAGCGGTTTGGACATAGGTCCGGAAACCGTCGGTGTGACCTAATATGTGGATAATAACTGTATCTTTCTTCATGCATGCGTGCTATCATTCATCTCTGGCATGTACATTGATGTGTTTTGAGATATTTCCTTCATGTGAACCAGACATAAACTTGAATCTCGTGCTCATGAAGACCACCTATGATTTTCAACTGAGCTGAAGAGATACCATGATTGCTCAATTACAGATTAGAAGAGAAGTGCCTCTCTGTCAATATGAAAGTTTCCCAGGTGGTTCTCACGGTCTTTGTAAAATAGCAAGACAGGAAACCATGAATTGTGCAATAAGTAGAGGAAAAGAAAGAAATCTTTCTTTTTTCTTTTTGATTTTAGTATATCTGGCTGCCTCAATTTATGTTGTAGGAAGCCTTTGGTTTTCTGTAAGTATGGTTGGTTTGTACATAATGAGGACCAGGCTTGTAACACCCCCTCTGCTGTTTTAGAGGTTTTAGGTTTAAGTTGGGTTAACATCTTTGTAAAACCAGGTAAACCAATCCGAATAACAGCTCTTGTTTGATAGTGCAGGTGCAACATAAATTTGATGCTATCAATTATGGCATGAAAGAATTGAGAGCCCTTATCTTGCAGTCTTTTCTATTTGATTTTATTATTCTTTCATTGTTGCAAGGGGACATAGAATTGTTGGTTGAGTTTGGCGTCATAGATTTATATGTTTAAACTTATGGAAAATTGGGTTGTTGACTATTCACGGATTGTTATTTTGATTTATATTGCTTGTGGGTGGCTTTTGCTTATCAGTTATCACGCCACCTGCTTCCCTATTGTGCTCTGAATTCTCAGGGAAACCTTTCTCAGTTTTACAGATTTTCCAATCCATCTTTTCACCTGTAATCATAGTCATGTCATCAGTTGCTATATAAGTAAAAAGAGCCTCCCCACTCCTAACCAATTATCAGTACCACATTTTTTTATATGTTTTATATTTCCACATTCTTGAAATTTCACCTAGCTGCAACTGAAATATTTACCGAACTCTTCCTTTCATTTCTTATTATTTTTTGTTTTTAATAAATCTTTTAGCATTTTTTACTTGCTGCTGACGGTGATCTGGGCTGCAGGATTGATATACCAATGTCCAAGAGCTGCTTGTGAGCATTGGAATCCTTATGCCCTCATCATAATTGCCTAGGTTAAGATCTTCAATCAGTTCTTTGTTTTCTTGGATACTTGCCTCGGTTCCTTCTTTCACTGTCTGTCTGTGTTTATGCTTCATCTCTTCATTTTTTTTTGTCCATGTATTCATGTGAACAAACCATCACGGATGAGTAGGTTGGGTTGCTGCTGCGTGTCCTATAGTTTTGACAATATCATTCTTAAATTTTTTAATCTGATGCAAATTGTTGTGAATGGATCTGCTATTACTGACTGTACACCCATCCTTTCTCTTATGCAGACGGCCACAAACTTCCTGCCTCTAAAATGCGTGGTCATTTAGATGAGAAGGATGTTCCTCATAAGGTTAGATTGACCGTTAACTGTGACAGTGTGTTACTCTCTATTTGGTTATTCTTATCAGTAGCTGACTTTTTTTGAGTTCTGTGTAGGATACTCTATACCGGAAGCTAGGCCAACATACAGGGGAGTTCCTATGGCTCGGCTCACCTTGGTGTTGCAAAAAGAGAAGAAGCCATTATTTGTCTTTCTGCCGCAATGGGGTTACAATTTCGGTTAGTAGTTGGTTTTTGAATCTTTTTTTTTCTTTCCTTTTAGGCTTTTAGGAAATACTCTTTGTAGATCCAATACTGATATTGAAGGCAGTATCTTGTCGCTGGAAGTCTCTGGCTGGTGGCTGATTCTTCCTTCTTGCCTTCAGGTAAACGACTTTGTTTATGTCTTGGCTGAAGATGGTAACCGTCTGGTTGCTTATCTGGAGGATATGTATGAGGATTCTTGGGGAAGCAAGATGGTAAAGATTAGGTGGTTTCATCGTATTGATGAGGTTGGTATTTATTTTCCTGACAAATACAATGGCAGAGAGATTTTCTTCTCTCTTTGTGATCAAGATCTCAGCATTGAGTGCATTGATGGATTGGCGACTATTCTTAGTCCCCAGCATTTTGAAAGGTTTCAAAATGAAGCCAAAGACACACAGTTGGTTCCATTTGTATGCTGTAGGCAATATGATAATGATGAGCTCCAGCCATTTAACATAACCGAAGTAAAAGGTTATTGGAACCAAGAAATTCTGAGGTATATGCATATTACAAGGGCAAAAGATTCAGAGAATTCTGTTTTAACCAACCATAATATGAAATCCATATGTCAGAATGATGATTCTATTGAGATGAAACCACGAAAAAGACTACGGCTGTCTCGAGACCGTAAGGCCGAACCTGAACATGCTTTTAGAAATGATCTGGGTGGGGCTTTGCCTTGTTTGGATGGTGGGGTCTCTGTTCCTCTGGTGTCAAGCAAAGAAACAAATGTAGACAGACTTCCGAATTTAGCAGTTGGTTCCCAGATTGAAGTTCTATCCCAGGATAGTGGCTTGAGGGGATGTTGGTTCAGAGCATCCATCATCAAGAAAAGCAAGAACAACGAGAAGATTAAGGTGCTGTATCTAGATCTCCAGGATGCAGATGATGAAAGTCGAAATCTTGAGGTACTTTCTTAGCATTATTGCATATTCTCTTTTCAGCAGTTTGTTTGTTTGCTGTTTATTTATTTATTACTCCTTCCGTATGAAAAAGGCATTCTATCATTTTGAACACTTCTTAAGAAAGTAATAAAAGTAGTTTTAAAATTAACTAACACCCTTCATTGAAAAATAACGTGTTGAATGCATATATGATTAAAAAAAAAGTAAGGGTAAAAATGAAAATTAGATTTTTCTAAAATGACTTCCTTTTTGATATTAAAATTTGATGATAGAATGACTTTCTTTTCAATACAGAGGGAGTATTATTTTCCTCTCTCCCTTGGGGTATTTTAACTTTTTAGATTAATGTCTTCTGTATTAATCCAACACTTCTGCTGCTGTCCCAGGAGTGGGTTTTATCATCAAGGGTGGCTGCTTGTGATAACTTGGGACTGAGACTTGATGGAAGGATGACTATTAGGCCCTCGCCTTTGGTACGTTGTAGTTCTAAGGTATCGTGGCTTATTGATGTTGGTTATCTTGTGGATGCATGGTGGCATGATGGCTGGTGGGAAGGCATCGTTATTCGGAGAGAGCCTGACGACAAATTCAGAGTCCATTTTCCAGGTAGGGTTTTCCTTGGATTTAAAGCTCTGTGGTTAAACGTGAATCCAGTGGCATGCATTTTTTTGATACTTGGTTTTTAGAGTTATTTTAATCTTCTGCAGTACTATCATATGATAATGTGGTTGATTTAAGGTGATTTGCTTGAATTGCAGGGGAGAAGCGGGAATCTATCTTTAATCGTGTTGCTTTGAGACATTCTCAGGAATGGCTAAAAAACGTTTGGAAAGATTTAAATCCGAGGCCAGAAGTTGCTGCTTTGATCCTGTCTGGCCTGAATTTGGACTGTGGAGTTGGCAAGGCTCAAACTGAAAAGCATACTAAAGTTTTGGCATGTGAAAAACCTTCACCAGAGTCTGAGGAGGGAAAGGAGAACTTGCCACCTCGGAGTGGAAGTGGTGGTTCTCCCACCCCCAGGTGTTTGGTGAACAAAGATAATGACAGGGGCGAAATGCTTGATCTATTGAAAGACGACTACCTTTCTCAATTAAGATGGTTGTCCAGGAAAAGGAGACGTGGTGGTGTGGTTCAGAAACTTTCTTGGAGCCCAGAAGTGGTTAGATCACAGGCTAGAGATGATAGAGTTTCACGTCCTTCATCAATGAAAGTTGATCGTGAGAAGTGCAAGTTCATCAGTGATTCAGTTTTCAAGTCATCCGTTCCTCTCGCGACAAGTTTAGTTATGTCCAGATGAAATGTTATTTGCTTCCGTGAGGGCACCTAACTGGTAACGGTGAAAGTCGCCTTTCTCTGTTGCCTGCTGAATTTGGTCTTTTGAGGATTTTTATATTTTTTTGGTCCCTTTCCCATCTTAGTGTATATTCCTGAGCGTCATGATGATGCCTCCGTCTTAGTTGCCGCCTAATTTAATCATAGCAGTTTGGATGTTAATTCATGGGTAAGTGGTTAAGTTTTCCGTGTTGTAATCTGACCCGACCAGAGTTTCGCTGAGATGGCTAGTTTAGCGTGGCGGGCAGACAGTTTTGGAGTGCAGTAGGCCTTGGCTTTGTTGGTCCGAGTGCTTCTTGATGCCGCCCATGAGCGGTTGTAGTCTTGATCTTGGGAAATTTTCGCATTGTAATTTTTTAATTTGCCTAGAAATAATAGGGAAAAAATCACGTGCGTTCTTGTCTGTTACCTATCTTGATGTCCTTCAGTACTATGCTGAATGCTTCTGACCTAGTGTTATTTTAAGTGGGAGACAGACTGGTAGGGCATATTATGTAGCCGTTTGGATGTCGTCACTCTCCTAGCTTTCTGATCCCTCGGTGCATGTTAGGGCATACATATTATATGGCCGTTTGTTTGTCCTTGCTCTCGCAGCTTCCTCGGTCAATTTGGTTGTCCATAGTTGGGTACATCTATATTGCCGTTTTGAATGTCTTTACTCTCTCAAGGCCAAGGAGGCGAGAGGAGTTCGCCTGATGCACTTTGTATATTCTGATAATAAAATTGTTGACCGTGGGTGTGGCGAAAAAAATGATTGTTGTTAGCGGTATGTTTAGCCGTTTAACAATAATTAATAGCAGTTAGTGTCGGCTCCGGCGCATGGAAATTGTTTTGGGGACTTTTTGTGTCTCAGCATCCTGATTTATGACTCCGAAAAAATGCATATAAATTTCTACTAGTTCATTTATATCAAAAAATCACTTGTTTTAATTTCTTTGTGTTCCTGTGCCCATGCAAAACCTGTCGGTCCATGCCGGCGCGGCACAATAATCATTAACGTTTACGAACCTGTGGGTTAAATTGGTTCATTTTGAACGGAAGTAAATGTCCAAACCGAGCGTTTGCAGCAAGATATCATATATATATATATAATAAGCAAGTCAGTTTGGTTGAAATTTGAAAAGATATGGCCCGATTGAAATTTACGTTTATCAAACAGGCTGGAGCGTGGTACAATATTTTACACTTCTCCAGCAACCTCCAATTGACAATGGGCCAAAGCTGAGCTCATGCTTATGACTCTGATTGACAACTAAGTGCGCAATAAATCAATGAGTGACTTGACTTTCTAAGCAAACCCACTTCTACTCGTTATTTCCGGATTGAAAGAACAAATTTATGCGGGGTCTACGATCCCTTCCCCCCCACCCCCTCCCCTCCCTCCCTCCCTCCCACCATGGAGTATATTCTTATCCACTATGCCTCAAGTTCTGTAAAGAGCACGCACCATATTTTTTTCCTCCTCCCTCGGTGCTTTTCACCTTAATCACAACGGCTCCAAAATTCTACGATCACATCATCACGACTTTTCTTTTGTTTCCCCGTCCACTACCGTAAAGAGCATCTCAAAAAGAAAGACCGAGGAGCAGAAAAACAACAATAAAAAAAAAAGTGAAAAGATGTTGTTTTTCTTTCAGTGTCCATGGGGCTGATGCTGAGCAGCGCAGCAGCTCATAGATCTTTTTCCAACTCTGTTCCACTCCTCTCTCTCTCTCTCTCTCGCTCTCTCTCTAACTTGTTTTCAGTCGCTGAGAATGAAACTTCATCTCATATATTAGTTTTATTATCATTTTCCAACCACTGGGAAAGTAGCTGATGCGAAAGGATTGGCCTACCTGTTTATAGGTGCGAGAGATAGTAAGGTTATGAGGTTCATAGATACGTGCGGTGATGGCGGCAGTGGGGGTCGCAGCAGCAGCAGCAAAGCTCGGGTCAGGAAATCGATTCTGATCACTACATCGAGCCTTGCCTCTCTTGAATCATTAACTATGCCCCTTGTTAGTACTACTCTTCTCCTCCCTCCCTGCTTGTTAGATAAAAAAAAAGTACACTAGCTAGTATATCTTTTCCGTTCTGCAGGCGACAAAGAATGGCTACCATTTTCCCTGAAAGAGAAGGGATTAAGGACCGACGGGCTTACTAATGACCGGTAAGGTTTTGTTTTGTGGTGGTGTTGAAAGCAGGAACACGAAGTCGTTATCTCCGCGGATGTTCGCTGTTTAGAGTGTCAGAAGAGGATAACCGACGTCATTTCACGTATGAGCGGTGGGTTTCATTTCCTTTATATATATATATATATATAGATAGATAGATATACTATGTCCGTGATTTGCAGGTTCCTTCTTTTCTTCCTCTAGTTAATAATTAATGTCGGTCTCATCATCCATCGATATAACGTACGTTTTCAGAGACGGAATCTGTATCGGTGAATTTGCTGGAGAAAAAGGTAACGGTGACCTGCAAGTACCGAAAGAGCAGCATCGTCGTCAGAGAGCCGCTGAGGAAGCAGATCGCCGCCGTGAACAAGAACCCTGCTGGCAAGGTTGCCCTGATCAAGCGTATTTTCCGACTATAAGCCGCCGACTTCTTTTATTATTTGTAATCTGTAATAACGTCGTCGTCACAACTTAATGTAAAAAACAAAAAATTCCCTCCTCCTCTACTACGATATTCATCGATGAAGCGAGTCACATTTGGAAAAGTTGCTTTCTTGTTCTTTCAGTTTATGATACGATGGGAGATGATGCCGATGTACCTTTTAGTTTGCCCTCTGCCTGCTAATTGTTTTTTTTGGAGAGGGTGCGGGGATGCTATCAGCAAGAAGCCTTGTAAACATCCGCTAACCTTTTGAGACAAAGAAACCTTGCTTTTTATGGTCTAATTACTTTGTTAAACTTTGAAGCCACGAAAACAGAGGCTCTGGCCCTTGTTATAATCACACAAGACATAATGCATGAAGGAGGAGAGTAATAATAATAATCATATTCAGATGTGTTCCCTTAACTAGTTAGCACTCCCTATATTTTGAAAAGAAATCCAGTTTAGTATTGTGTATTTTTTTTCCGTGAAAGAAAGTTATTTTAAAAAGGCTATTCTCTATTTATTTTTTTAATATTTATTCTTACCTTTTTTTCTCTTTTATTACATATTCATTAAATGGTTGCTTTGTTATTTGTTAATAAAAGATATAATATAATATTGAAACTAGGCTTGTTAGTTTTTTTTAAAAAATATATAAATTACGAAAAAATATTTTTTTTTGGAGGGAGTATAATGTTAAGACTTGTCGGGTATTGGGTTAAAAAAGGTAAAAAAAAATTTACTCTATTTTATATCTTTTATATCAAATATTTAAGAATAATAAAATATTTTTAATAAATTATCAATTAAAGATCAAATTGTAATTTAAAGTGGATATATATATTTATTTTTAATTTTATTTTAAATAAATTATATAAAATATATAATAATTTTTTTACTTCTATTAATTCTGTACCAAACAATACTTAAAGACCTAAAGCATTGGCAATCCAAAGACTGAAAACACAGGACAGTGCTAACCACACATGAAAAAGCCAGGCGTCGGCAACCAGACATAAAAGCCTGAACTCCATTCGATCTTTCGAACCTCAACAGAAACCGACTACATCGTATGAGAAGATTTCCTTGTCCCCACATAGTGTGAAAATTTTGGGTTTCATTTCATCAGTCAGTTTGATCCAAAAGTCGCATCAAAATCGTCCCCTGCCGAAAATTCATGTCAGGAACGGCAATTCTTCTCATCCTTCCATTTTCCCCACTTTATTTACTATTGTTCTATTTATTTATAATTCACATTATTTAAAATGGAACGGCAAGTAGCACCCTTTTCCCTTGCTTTTATTTTTATTATATCATATCTTATCTTATTTCTTTTATTCTGAGCTTATTTTTAATTGACACATAATAGATAACTATTGGCTCCATTGGGTGCCGATCAAAATTGCAGCGTTGCTGCTTGTTGGTGAGGATATCAATTGACTGCAGAGGCTTTCAGAGAAGACTAAGGAAAATTCTTCCGAGTATATGAAAGGTACTGAACGCTATTATAGTGCAGTCAGCTGAGGTATACTTGATGCATGTACCATGACATTGACCATGAATACGTACGAACTTACAAACTCAAGTTTTATTTTAAAAAATTCTTTGGGTGGTCGATTTGAAGAGATGGAAACGCACTCGATGGAAAGACGGGCAACATAAGATGTGTGGAAGATTTGAGGTGGCGGATGTTGGGATAAAGATGATGAATCGGCGGGTCGAGATATTGGAGGCTCAAGAGCTTGACAGTTGCAATTGTTGAGCCAAATGAACAACTGCCTCCGTCCTGTCCTGAAAATGGTCGACATCACTATAAAATGAAGGTAAATAGCGACATAAAAATCGTCGTAATTAAAGACTTATTCGTCGGGATAAATGGATTGATAATAAGAAGTAACACTAACGATACATTCGTTGCAATTGAGTTTAATATCGATGGCACAAAATGATAGTTTTTTTTATAAAAAAAAATTAAATTAAATCAATCTTAATATTAATGATTAAAATTAAAATTTTAAAATTACTTTGAATTCAAAAAATCTTATTATTGATGGTCGTTTTTATTATCGATAAAATTTAGTTTTAAATTTATAAAGATTTTGTATTAAAAACCTTATTGGCCATGATTTATCCTTGGTAATAAGTTTATTATCGACGATTTTATGGCAACTAAAAAGTTCGGAAAACATTATTACCAATGATTTATTATGAGTAATTTGATTTTTAAAATACTAAAAATAATAATAATAAGGTTTTGGAAATATTTTCTAAATAACCTTTTAAAGACAAATGGTTAGAAAAACGTAATTTACAAAACAAACATATTATTACTACATTTCACTTGTTAATACTAGCATAAAACCTAAAAAATTATTTTCATCATATTTATCTTGATCTTGATTAAATGGTGGAGGCAGATGACCTTGAACCCATGTAGCCATAAAAGCTTTCATTTGTCTTAATTTTTCCTCTTAATACTCAAATGTTTGTTGTTATTGGGCTATAATCTCATTTATTTGTTTTTGGTTTTGCTCTACTTAACATTTCTATTCTTGTTCTTGTAGTAGATTATTATGCATCTAACTCATACGAGAAGTGGCACAACTTGAGCTCTCCCCTGCAAGCCTTCGTCCCACACCTTTTCTATAATTTGAACGACTACATAAGACATCCTCAAGTATTTGTTCTTTATCAACTTTTGGATGCGTAGGATCATCCACATTAGTACTATTAGAAGCAATTTGTGACAATGTATCCTCTCGATTTCTTTCTCAGCTTGGAAAGTGACCCATTTGATATTTTTAAAATGCATTTTTCTATAGGCCTTGAACGCACATAACCTTTTTTTGTTTGTTTTTAGATTGATCTATATTTAATAGAAACGTTGATACATTACAATATATTACATGATAGAAAAGAGTAAAAAAATCCAAAAATATCTTCTTATATTGATATTGTGACGATGGTTGCGTACCGTGACAAGAGGGAGGGGTCTGTTTTTCCCTATTGGCATCATTTTTTTCTGCCAAAGCCTTCACCAATAAAATAGTAATTTGTTCATGTTCTTTAAATGTGATTTTGTATACCAAAATTTAATTCTACCTTTACATCTTTGGAATTTTATAGATCGATACATCTTTCTACACATCTGGCTCAAAAAAGAAAGCCTATAATTATTGTCTTCTTGTTAATCCTTTTTATGATTACATTTATAATTTTTATATCGATTAGTCATCATTCGATCAAGAATTAATTCAATCCTAGGTCATGAAGAATTTGCCCTCCATGGAGCTAAATGAAAATATGTTTGCATGTATACATAATCATCTTATCTGTTAATTTTTTTCAAACAAATAATTTTTACTAATCTTATCAATAACTAAATTTAGCAAACAATAGTATTACAATATTAGTTAAGTAGATACTTTATAAAAAGTTTAGCTAAATTATAAATATAATGTACTCCAACAATTCAAAACATGGATCTATATCTAATAGAAAACCTTAATACCAAAAACTATTATTCACTAGACTAGTAGAACCTTTAGGGTATACACTTTTAATGCTTTCAATCACCTACGAAATCCCATGGTAACATCTGATGACCAACTCTCAATTACCCAATGAATCCACAATTCTTATAGAATCACTTACCCTCTCACTCCTTCAGAAGAAGGCTCATCTACCTCGAATGAGTCATTTGGTTAATTAGGTTATACAATTGCTAGCATCCCATGGAGAGACTTCCATTCATCATTAATCATTATCAGTTCTATAGCAATCGAATAATAATGTCTCATAAAATACTAACCCTTAATAAATCTTGAGTGTGGAACATTAGTGACAAATAAATATAGATATCTAGTTATTACCCCTACCCATGGTTGTATAAGTGGCAAGGTAAACAAAAGATAATGCGACTTGAACTTGTATGGCTCAAAATACAAATCCATTTCTACCATGCGATCTAGGACATTACGTACCCATTTCACATGATGCCTAATATTCCCATCCAAAGACATCCTAAAGTAGAATAGAGGGTGTAAAACCTCAAAAAAAAAAATTAGCCTAATCATGTATCATTAATACCATAATTTGATTCTAATATTGAGAAAATATTATTTTAGCCTTAACTGATTTTTTTAATCCAAAAACTTTAACCGAATTCGAATCTTTGATCCGGATAAACCATATTTTGTAATCTGATCTTAAATCCACTAAAATTTATCACTAATCCCATCTATTTTGGCTAATCCATAGTTATTTAAACTAATTCCCAACCTTTCTCTCTTTTTAATTTTTTTCCCCTTCTCCTTTCTCCCGTCATCCTTGCCCTAACTTTTAACTAGCCTTTATGCAACTTGCATATTGCACATATCTCAACCATCACTCTCACCACTGCAACCACCTTCATCACCACCATCCATTAGCCATCAGCCCTTTCTCTCCCTCATGTTGCATGACCTACACACACACACACCCCTACCTGGCCATTTCTCATTCTCACACAACATACACACACAACCATCACCATCCCTTGCTACACCTTCTACAATTTTACAACAACACACAATCATCACCTCCCTGCTACCCCTCATGACCTTTGCACCATCACCCTGCACAACTATTGCATGCCTCCCTTATTTTTCTTTCACATGTTCGCATGCCCATGTCCATATATACACACACACTTCACTCTCCTTCCTTCTTCTTTTGTTTTGCCTTACTTTCTACCTATTTTGTGTCCCTACTTTCTTTCTTTCTTCTTCTTCTTCTCTTCTTTTCTTCCTCTTCTATGCCCTATTTTGTTATCGAGCCACCTCCATCACCACCATCACCACTATGCGACGTCACACACTACCCAATACCGGTGGACTGACTGCTCAAGGTTGCCCCATCCTACCCCATCACCGTCACTGGCCATCATCCCCAACCACACCCCTTTTTTCCTCTTCTTCCTTGCGTTCATCGCGTTGTTATAGAACACACGGCCTGTACACAGCTTCAAGCATGGCCGTGCAACACTAAAATTTCTTATCGCACGCCCATGCAATCCAGCACAGCTCGCCCATGCACCCTTGCACAGCTTGCACAGGGCCTGTCATACGCCCCTGCACATGTGTTCGACTTAAGTTTGTTTTACCCAGTGATATAGCACAACTGTGCCACTTCGCATAGCCTGGCCATGCACGATTCTAACTCTTGACTAGGGTGTGCACCGCTTACAACATGATCAGTCATGCACCCCTATTTTCACCCTCAAACCTTATCCAAACACCACTAAATTTTTACCATAGCTCCACCACACATTCACACATCTCAAGCTTCCATTTGACTCTTATTATTTCTATTTTTACCCTCTTTACCTAAATTTCTCCCTCGATTATACTCTTCGAGCCTAACCATATATTTTATTATTTTTGTAGGTGGTATTCTAGTGATCTAGGAGGAGGACGTCTAGGATTTACGTACTTAGAGCTTGATGTCCTAGTTTGTCAGGATACTAATCAATGTTTTAGGATTTTGGTATTAATTACTTGTATGGATATGCTTATTTTTCATGATATTATTGTCGTATGATTTGATATATGTTGTGATGATATGGGTTATATGTTTGAAAGAAAGTAAGAATGAGTAAGAGGTATGGATATGACTTTGTTATGATAATGTTATATTTGTAGGAAATATATAGGCCAAATATATGCCAAATAAGCCATGATAAGTGTAATATGCATATTTAAGAAGTATGATGATAAATGGTGGATTTGGGAAAAGTAATGATTGTAGAAGATACAAGATTTTATAAAATAAAGACTATTATATATCCTTAAGGGCATTTTAGTCATTATGGGTTAATACAAAAATTTTGGTATTGTAATGTATTAGGTGGATTAGAATATGATAATGATATCTGTAATCCCCTGAAATTTTAAAAACCTATAATATAATAAATAGCTTTTTATTTGGGATAAATTAGCTTTTAAAATTATTTAATTTAATTTTTTTTATGGATTTTTGAGTATATAAAATTGAATAGGAATATTTAATAAATTAAAATAAAATTTTTGTTATTTTACCATACTCATTTTATTTAAATAATTTTCCAAACCAATATTTTACTAAAATTATCCTTTTTAAACCCATATATTTAATTGTATTAAATTAAATTATTAAATAAATTCATTACCTAAAAATATTATATTCTATTATTTTATAAATTAAATTATTTTAATTTTTCCTATTTTTCCTTTTCTTTTCTTTCTCCTTTTTTCTCCTTTCTTCCTTTTTCCTTTTTCCTCCTCTTCAGGTCGCGAGGCCGGCCTGCTCCCTCGCCCCCCTGCGCACCTGGGCCACTGCCCCACTTCCCTCCCCTCCTCTCCTTCTCCCGCGCACGTCGCAGGCCCAACCCCTGCCTTTCTTTTCTTTTCCTTCCTCCTCCAGCGAACGGGCGGACCCAACCTTTCTTTCCTTTCCCACGCCCAGTCGAATGCCCCTCCTCTCCCTTTCTTTCTTCTTCTACCTCCAGCCCCGACCACCAAGCCACCCTGCAGCTGCCACCACTGCAACCCTCCCTCTCTCCCTCTCTCCCTCCCATCCTTTTCTTCCCCATTTCGGACCCAACCAACCCTGCACCCCCAGCCCGCATGACCCTTCTTTCCTCTTCTTCCCTTCCCTCTCCCTGCACTCTACCACCTCCCTACCACCATACACCCTACCACCCGATCAGCTGCCTACTGCTCTCTTCTCCCTCTTCTTTTTCTTCTCCTCACTAGCCCTTCCTGCCCCATTTTCTTCGAGCCTTCTCCCTTCCTTAACCTCCTTCTCTCCTTTTCTTCTCCTTTTACCCCAACCCCTGTTTTTGCACCACCGCCTCCTCTACCGCTTCCTCCACCTCACCAACCGCCTGCACCACCTTCTTTCACCACCTGTTATCACCCTAAACCACCACACCATCTCTTGAGCCACCCTACAATCCCCCTTCTTCCTCCCCTCTTCTTTTTCTTCCTTCTTAGCAACCACCCTGCACCTCCTCTATCCGCCGCCGTCTCATCGCCTCTACCACCACCCGAGCCACCAAACCACTCCCCGTAACCTCCTCTACCACTTCCACACCTCAACCCCTCATTTTCCCCTCCATTTTCCTTCCTTCTTAGCCACCTCTACCCCGACATCCCTCTTCGCAGCCTCGCTACCACCCTTGGCTGCCAACAATATATCCCCAACCACCACCTACACCCCATCTTCAACCTTGCACCCTTCCCTTGCCCTAAATCCTCCTCCATCTACCTTCTTTCCTAGCCTCAAAACCCCAACCCAAAAATAGCCAATCTTCCCTTTTCTTTCGCCCACCTTCAAGCCTATCTCCTTTTTTTTTTGCATGCAGCTTATGCTGCATGAGCAGTATGAGCTACTACATGCCTTAACTTATTTTAATTAATAAATTTCAAGCTATAACATTTAAGTTAAGTATTTCATTAATTAAGTTTTATAAAGTCTTATGCTTTGGTCTTCTCATTTATAATATGATAAGTATTGATATTATTTTTAGGTATTGGTTTTACTAATCAAAGCTTGAATCTTTAACCGAGATACCAGTAAGGTTTGATTTTTGCGGGAATTAAGGTAATCGTTTAACCCCACTTAAACGCATGGATAAACGTATGTTATCACATTAAGGTTTTTAATATATTATTATGCTTGATATATGTTGTTTAATATGATACATGTAGTTTCTTGTATTGATTGATAAAAAGGAATGCATGCTAGTTTATATGCCATGTATGGAAGAAATGCTTAAGGAAGGAGATTTGTTATTCAAGAATATGTTAAGTACTTATCCATGATATATTATGTTATTATGATCATTAATGCATGAATAATATTATTGTGAGCCCTAGAGGCATTTTACTAATATATCTTGTGTAAGAAGGTGGCCTAATATGTGTGGGTGTTGAGGAGTATTATGTGAAATATAATAGTTGGTGGAATTGGATGAGGAAAATGGAGTATTAATATTAATATTCATGTAGTGATGATAACTTAATAAAAGTGGTGCAAAAAAAGGGGGGCACAATGGGAATTTGTAAGTAAAAGGGTATTGTGGTAATTTTGGAGGAGAAGGGAAAAATGGTAATTTTGTAAGAAAAAGGGTATTATGGTAATTTTGAGGAGAAGGGCAAAATGGTAAATTGTGAGTAAAAGGGTATTATGATAATTTTGGAGGTAAAGGGTAAAATGGTAGTTTTGAAAGTAAAGGGTAAAATGGTAATTTTGTAAGAAAAATGGTATTATGATAATTTTGGAGGAGAAGGGGAAAATGGTAAATTGTAAGTAAAAGGGTATGATGGTAATTTTGGAGGTAAAGTGTAAAACGGTAATTTTGAAAGTAAAGGATAAAATGGTAATTTTGTAAGAAAAAGGGTATTATGGTAATTTTGGAGGAGAACGGTAAAAGGGTAAATTGTAAGTAAAAGGGTAGTATGGTAATTGTGGAAGTAAAGGGTAAAACAATAATTTTATAAGTAAAAGGGTATTATGGTAATTTTATAAGTAATAGGGTATTATGGTAATTTTGTAAGTAAAAAGGTATTATGGTAATTTTGTAAGTAAAGGGTAAAATGGTAATTTGGAAATAAAGGGCAAAATGGTAATTTTATAAGTAAAAGGATAAAATGGTAATTTTGGAGAAAGTAAAGGGGTAAAATGGTAATTATGACAATGGAGTAGGATAAAATGGTAATTATGATAATGGAAAAGGGTAATTTGGTAATTTAACCAACAAAAGGGTAATTTGGTAATTATGATAATGGATAAGGGCAATTTGGTAATTATGATAATGGAGAAGGGCAATTTAGTAATTATGACAATGGAGAAGGGTAATGTGGTAATTATAATAATGGAGAAGGGTGATTTGGTAATTTAACCAACTAAAGGGCAAATTGGTAATTATGATCACGGAGAAGGGCAATTTGGTAATTTAACCAACTAAAGGACAATTTGGTAATTGTGATAATGGAGAAGGGCAACTCGGTAATTTAACCAACTAAAGGGAAAATTGGTAATTATGACAATAAAGAAGGGTAATTTGGTAATTCAACCAACTAAAGGGTAATTTGGTAATTATAACAAAGGAGAAGGTGTAACACCCCCAAAATTCACTACTGAAAAATTTCATTAATTAAAGGAAATTAGCGGAAGTACATTAAGTAAAACGTGAACTTTGGGAACATTACCACCACACTTAGTACCAGACCGGTTCACTTATACCGTTCCAGTACCAAGTGCTAAGGCTAAGAAAAATGAAATACAATTGGAAAGACATTCAACATACATAAATCAGAGTAAATTGCAAGAAATTCAACATACTTAGATCAGAGTAGTGCATCAAATCGTTTACAGAAATAAAATCCACCAATGGTGGTTAAAGTAACAACATAACATCAAAACCCAGGAAATTAAATGAATAAAGAGGGAAACCCTAACGATACCGGGTAACTCCTTACTCTCTTTCCCGTAGCCCCCTTGAGTAGCACCTGAAAAGACCTGCAAGGGCACTGCCCATTGAATAGGCAGGGGCCCCATAAAGGGAATCCTTTCAGTACTACGGTACTGAGTAACCCTTTAATACCACACTTAAAGATAGGCCCACATACGACACATAATGCAAGCTACACACATGAATAATGAGAGGTGCATACATAACAATAACATACATAATAATTTATAAGTCACGATCGATATTTTGGGCCTTAAGCCATGTCATAGTGTAAGATCAATACATTCGGGCCTTAAGCCATTATTCTGTCATCATTCCATCAATCTCATATTTTATATCCATGTGAGTACGAGAACCCCACTATTATAGCCGGTGGACCGGAAGTAAACACACAGGGCAGAACGCACCTGACCAATATTATTGCCGGTGGACCGGTCTGGCCCCGACTCACATGGTGTTCCACTATACGTGATTAGTATTTTTTCATAATCTTATTCACATACATAACTGATTTTATTGAGCTCGGGACCCCCACTATTATTGCCGGTGGATCGGAATCATCATCCAGGGCACAACGCTCCTGGCCACTATTATAACCGGTGGAACGGTACTCAATATCATAAATCACTGGCCCGACTCATTAATATTCCACTTTCAATTATAGTATTTTTCCTTTCTTTAATCAGCACATCAATCATATTTATTTGCCTCAACGGGAGATCAATAACCCGGAATGCAAAGGTACACCGGTCGTACCGGTGCATATTAGCTACTCAATACCCTTCAACCACAAACCCAAGGATGCAAAGGTACCCTGGTCGTACTGGTGCATATAGCTAACTCAGTACCCTACTGACAAGGACACCTAATCCATAAGTATGCATACCCCCTAACTAGGTCCGTAGAGCTAGAAAGAGTAAGATATAGGGTCTGGCTGGGGCACAAAGGCACACCAGCAAATACCAGAATAATCGTGGACTAAACAACGTCCTTAGGGTAGCGACCCCTAAGGAGTCACCATTCTCGATCTCGAGGTCTTTCACTTTAAGTAATAGTATCTTTATTAAGGTGATCACGAAAAGCACGATAATCTGATATTTATTCACTTTCGATCGTTCTGATATCATTAATCGTTTCTTATTCAGATGATTATCCAGGATATCACAGAGAAACCATTAAGGCCATACTAATTATCAAATACTCTTACTTGGCTAATCAGCATTATTTAATCATATTATAAAGGTCCACGATCCCAAAGACATTTTAGGTACAAATTATTCATTTGCCCTTTACTTATATAATTGCTAAGTATTCCTTCCTTACTTGACAATTTACTATAGTACCCCTTAGGTTATGTAATTACCAAATTACCCCTCTCCTTTATCATCATTACCATTTTACCCCTCTCAATTATTTTAATTGCCATTTACCCTTTTTAATTATTATAAATCCCAAATTACCCTTCTTCATAATTACCAATATTAATTTACCCTTCTTTACGATCATAATTATTAACTTACCCTTCTCCATATTTATAATTACTATATTACCCTTCTCCATTATTAAAATTACCATAATGCCCTTTAATTGGTTAATTTACCAAATTACCCTTCTCTATTATCATAGTTGTCCAATTATCCCTTTTTAATCATACTTTAACTATTAATTTATCCTTTGTCGTTATCATTATTACCAACTTACCCCTTACTACTGGGTTTACCATAATATCATTTTATTTACAAAATTACTCTTTTATCCCTTACTTTCAAATTACCATAATATCCTTTTATTTATAAAAATTACCACCATACCCTTTCACTTGTAAAATTACCATAACACTCCTTTTTATTTACAAATTACTATTTTACCCTTTTACATCCAAAGTTACAATTTTTATCTTTCCTTACAAAATTACCATTTTGCCCTTCCTTTCCAAAATTACCATATTACCCCTTACTTATAAATTACCATTTCGCCATTCACTTATACCATTACCATATTGCCATTTACTTATGAAATTACTATTTTTCCCCCTTTACTTTCAAAATTACCATATTGCCCTTTTACTTGAAAAATTACCATAATGCCCTCCTTCATCCAAAATTACTATTTTACCCCTACTTCCAAAATTACCATTCTTACCACTTACTTATAAAATTACTATATTGCCCCTTGACTCCAAAATTACCGCTTTACCCTTTTCTCCAAAAATTACCATGATACCCTTTACTTATGAAATTATCATTTGGCCATTTAATCATAAAATTACCATATTATTCTTTTATCTCGAAAATTACCATCATACCCTTCTTTCTCACAACTTACAATTTTATCCTTTTTACTTATAAAATTATCATCTCACCCCTTCCCTTTTAAATTACCAAAATACCCTTTTGTTTACAAAATTACCAAAATGCCCTTTTTCACTTATGAAATTTCCACTCAACCCCTTTATGCACCATTTTTATGAATGTACTAACACTACATAAAATAATGATATTAGTACTTCATTCTTATCATCTAAGTCCACTAACATGTCATTATTCAACATAATACTCATTAGTAACTACATACATTAGATCACATTCTTCATAAGCATAATTACTAAAATACCCTTAGACAATAATATTATTCATACATTAACAACATATTACATCATATACCAGCATCTAGCATTTCCATCAACCATCAAACTCCTTCCTTAATTAACATACCTACATATGACACAAAAGTTAATATGCTTTTCCTTTTTATCAAACAATATGAGAAACCATATATATGTCATGCTAAGCACACAAAACATGCATAAAATCATACTAAACCCCTAATGTGCTAGCATACGTTTTTCCATGTATTTAAGGGAGGATTAACTGTTACCTTAATCCCGTAAAATATCAAATCTTACTGGTACCCCGGTTAAATATTCAAGCTTTATTAGCAACTCAACACCTAAAAATAATATTAATCATTATTGGGTTAGAAGTAAGAAATTAAAGGATACAAATTTATAAAACAAATTTATTTAATAATAATACACTTTAATTAAATATGTATATACCTCAAAATTTAACCAAATGATTTTCAAAATAAGGGGAGCTCACGCTGCATGAGCAGCGTGAGTCTCATGCAAAACCATGGGGAGAAAAGGGCTCAAAGAGGGTGAAGGGAGAAAAATAAGCCATTTTCGGGTTGGGGTATTTGGGCTAGAAAATAAGGTGGATGGGGGAGGTTTCAAGGCAAGGGAATGGTGTAGAAGTGAAGAGGGGGTGTAGGTGGAGGCTAAGGGTGGTTTCACGGCGGCATAGGGCGGCAGAGACTGCGGCGATGTTGGCTGCCGAGAAGGGTCGAGGGGAAGGGGTTGTGAAGGAAGGAAAAAGAGAGGAAAAAATGGAGGGGTTCAAGGGTTGTTTTCGGCCAACTAATGCATGGAGGTGGTAGAGGGGGTAGCAGGGTGTCGAACGGTGGGTTGGGTGGTGGCAGAGGTGGCCGGACGGCGGCGGAAGCGGCGGTTGCAGGTGACTCGGCGGTAAGGGGAAAAACTGGGGAGAAAAAGGAAGAGGAGGAGAAGGGAGGAAGTGCAGGGCTCGAAGGGCTTGGGGGGGTCTCGTGGTGGTGCAGGGTGGAAGTAGGTGGTGGTAGAAGGCGGCGCAGGGGTTGGGCTTGGTGGTTCAAGCGGCGGCGGGCGGGGGTGATAAGAAAAATGGGGGAAAATGGAGGGAGAAAGAAGGAGATAAGAGGGAGCTCGGGGAGGGAGAATATGCTTGAAAAATGTGGGAATGAAGGGTTGGTGAGGGTAAGAAAAAGAAGAGTCTGAGGCAGGGGGAGCAGGCGGCCGATCGGTGCTGCAGCGTGGTGGTAGAGCTGGTTGGGTGGTAGGGAGAAGGAAAGGGGGAAGAGGGAAAGAAACAGGGGCACGCGGGGTGTGGTCCAAGAGCCGGTTTGGCTCGAAAAAGAAAAGAAAATGACAGGGGAAGAGAGAGAGGGAGAGGGAGCAGGTGGTGGCAGCTGTAGGGCGGTGGTCAGGCGTGCGCAGGGATCGGGCATAGGGGCGGTGAGAAAGGAAGAAGATGAAGTGAGAAGCCGATCGGTCGAAGGGAAAGGAAATAAGGCTGAATCGGCCGGTCAGGGGAAAAAAGGAAATGAGGCGGCTGGCTGTGCTGGGCGGGCGCGAGGAGGAGAAGGGGGACAGGAGAGACGGGTCGAGGCCCAAGCGCGCAGGGGAGGGGGGTTGGTCAGGCCGGGTGGACGACCCAAGGAGGAGGAAAAGGGAAAAGAAAAGAAGAAAGAGGGAAAAGGGCAAAAAGGGAATGGAAAATAGGGAAAAATAAAATAAATTAATTTATGAAATCATAAAATGTAATATTCTTGATAAATTATTTAGTTTAATAATTTAATTCATTATAATCTAATATATTAATTTAAAAAGGTTAAAGTTAGTAAAATTTTAATTTGGAAGTTTATTTAAATAAAATAATATGATAAATAGCAAAATATTTATTTTTAATTTATTAAATACTCTTATCCAAAATTACATACTCTAAAATCCTTAAAATAATTTTAAAAGCAAATTTTATTTCAAATAAAAGTTATTTATTAAAATATAGGTTTTCAAAATTTTGGGGGATTACAGAAGGGCAATTTGGTAATCTAACTAACCAAATAGAAATATGATAAGGGTAACAATTATGAAGGGTGATTGGTGACCTAATAAGTGTGGGAGATAACTCGGTAATCCAAACTAAGCAAGGGGTAAATTGGTAATTATGTAATATGAAGGGTAATATGGTAAATTGGCAAGTAAATAAGGGATAACTTAACAATTATACAAGCAAGGGGTAATTCAATAATTTGTGTCTAATATTTTGTTATGATAATGGAGTTCGTAATAAGACTCAAGTAACACTGAATAGTAAGATAATGGTATTTGATAATTAGTAAGTATCACGAGAACAAATTGTAAATCGAAATTGGATGAGATTATGATGGCCTTAATGATTCCCCTATGTTATCTTGAATAACTGTATGAATAAGAAATACTTAATGATATGAGAACGATTGAACGTGAATAAGTATCTGATTGTTGTGCTTTTCATGATCTTATTAATCAAGACACTAATACTTAAAGTGAAAGACCTCGAGATCGGGAATGGTGGCTCTTTAGGGGTTGCTACCCTAAAGACGTGGTTTAGTTCACGATTATTCTAGTATTTGATGGTATGCCTTTGTACCCCAACTAGGCCCTACATCTTACTCTATTTAGCTCTATGGGCCTACTTAGGGGGTATGCATACTTATAGATTAGGTGTCCTTGTCAGTAGGGTACTGAGTTAGCTGTATGCACCAGTACAACCAGGGTACCTTTACGTCCCTAGGTTGATAGTTGAAGGGTATTGAGTAGCTTATATGCACCAGTGCAACCGGTGTATGGTGCGACCGTAGCCGACACGCAATTTAAACCCTCTTGTTGTCAATTGTAGCACTGGTAAATAAGGGTATCGTTCTAGCCGGGGATTGAGAGGGCTCACCTCTAAATAACTAGCTTGGAAATAAAACGAAAACTAAAAATAAAAATCCTAAATAAAATAAATGAATAAGAAAAATACTAATGGGGGTTTATCAAAATAATAAAATAATAAAAGGAATAAAATAAAATAAACTAATAATGAAAATAATGGGAAACCGTAGATATGATAAACATGTTAGGGAAATAAAAATCCACCACTATATTAGGTTGAAAATATAATATTTATTTCTAAGTCATCTTTTAATCGTGAGAAAGATATCGACCAAGTTGCACACCAAAAGCAGGTCTATACACCTTATATTACTTCCCTTAATTAAATTAATACGACAAAGCGCCAATATTAACCCTATTAAATACTAGCAGTATAGCAGCACCAAGCGGCTCCTATATTTAACTAGATTTAATGCATTAAGTGTACGTGGAAGGTTGTCAATCTAAGTATCCATACTAGTACAAAAAGCATGTCTAGCTGTATTTCCTTTCCTTGACCCACACGTATCGAAACGTTTTACCACTTCGGTTAGAATCACAAAACGATTAGGTGAATTGCTATCTAACCTAGCTGCAATTTATACATATAAATTCTAGTATATTTAGATGGCCACCTAGAAAGCAATTAATCCTACATACTGTCACTTATGAGGTACCAGAACAAGGCATGCACCAAATAAACTATACTTGACAGAATTATACATATAAACGATAGCAATTAATATAGAGTCAAGAAACAATCTCACGAAACAAAGAAGATAAAATTATAATTCAAACCATAGTCTAGGGTTTCAATTCATTCCCTAACAATAAATAATCAGCCAGTCATAATTAAAGAATTAATTACACAGAAATATATATCTAAAATATAAATTAAAAATAAGAGAAAGAAATAACCGGAATTAATTTTGGATAAAAGATCAAGAATTTATTCAGATAAAAATTAATTTTATCTGAAATAAATTCTACCGGGTATTAAATTCTTTCTCAAATTTCTTCCTTCTCGGCGCTTTAATTTCCGTGCCAAAAATTCTTTCTTTTTTTCTTTTTCTTTTTTCGGCTGACTTGCGGCTGCTGCTCGTACCTGACTGGTTGCTGTCTCGGACCTCGATTTCCGTGCGTTCCTCTCCTCTCTGCTCTGTGTCGCTTGATTGACGTGAGCTTCTCAGAGTCCGAGCCTCTGATGGCCCTACTCTCCTCCGCGTCGTCCTGTGCTGAAGGCTCTATCGAGCCTCTCCCGAGCCTATAAAGGCTCTGCCGCACCTCGTGCCCTGCGGCTCTGCCGCCTTTTCAACGTCCCTCTCTCTCTGCTCTCTCCGTTCTCTTCGACCTGCCGCACGCTTTTTATAAAATTTGTGTGCCTTTGCCACGTCAGCCCTATGCTGACTTTTCTTCCTCGTCCGAGTGGCTGGCTTTTTTTTTTCTTGTGCCGCGTTCTTCTTTCGTTCTTGTTTCGAGCCTTTGGTTTCTTGTTGCGGGCCTTTGGGCCTTCGGCCTTTGGCCGTTGGTCCAAAGGTCCAATCTCTCTTTTTTTAATTTTCTTTTATTTAAAAACAATACCTACAAAATAAAATTTAATAAATATTAATAAATAATATTTTATCCTAAATTTACTTAATTTATATCATTTTAGCTCAAATAATAAAATTTATGCAATTTTTACCACTTAAGCATAAAACAATAATTATTCCCCTATATTAGTTAAATAAACTACCAAAAACTAAGATTATAAGGGTATAAAATGTGTCAAAATATGAACTCATCACACCCCCACACTTAGCTTCTTGCTTGTCCTCAAGCAAGTTATTACTCTAAATAGATAAAATTAAATTAACTAGCCACTTTCGTAGGTCTCACGATTACACTTAGCATGTGCAACAAGCCCTTTAAACCCCTAGGTCACCCATCGAGGACGAGTAAGGTCTCGTGAGGGTTTCGCAGATGATATAACCACAAAATCAAACACAAATAAAATAAAAACATACCTAACACCCTTAACAATTTTTTTTTTCAGAATCTTTTACTTTCAAATGTCGAGATTAGCAATCAATCAAGATTCAGCATTGGGAGATTTAAAGAATCAATTTTAACATATGGTTCACACAAAACATGACAGGTATGAACAGATCAATATTATGGATGAAAATCTACCACGCCTTAGTCACATCAAGATTCATTCTCACTATGGATACCCTCTATTTTTTTTCTCTCTTAGATTCATGGCTACAAATGTATAGAAACACTCATGTATGTGAGCTAAGATGATAAAAATAACAAATGACTCACATATATAAACAATGAAGGCTCATGTTCTTGTGGATAAAACCTCATGAAAGATATCAAATATTCGCCAAATGGACCGAACCATATGCTTAACTCTTGTGACTAATCTCCATCAAATCAAATGCTGCTCATCTCAAGAATCAAATAGGACTTACTTATTGGTTGTAGCGGGGTTTAAGGTAAAGAAGGGTATGGAGTATTTTAGGAGTGTGGTGCTAAAAAGATCAAGAGCTAGTGGAATCTAATAGGTAGATGAAATATAAGCTTAATTCCACATCATCGATCATTGATACATATCTCCAACTTAACACCAAAATAGAATATGAATAGAACTTTCTCAACATAATCTCCATAACACCCTCTCTTCCTTATATCCAACATATTTTTTTCTTTTTTTTTGACAATTTTCTTTTTCTTTTTTTTTTAAATTTTTTTCCTCCACCAAACATAACCAATCCCTTTTCTTAGCATGCATATATTTCTTTCACACACACATTCACAACCAATTTTTATATCCATAATGATTTGATTTCCGTCCACTAGCTTTAAGCAATGGTAAAGATATTAAGGCCCGAAGGTTGTTGAATGTGGGTAATAACAAAAAATGTATGCTCCATGTATAGGCTCAAAAGGGTTTCTATAGGATGTGCATCATGGATTTACAAATTAGGTTAAGCTATTTGGTCATGTGATGGATAATTCCTAAGCTGCCTTTATCATTTTCTCAATCAGAGCATGTTTTGACTATAAGCTTTGACTAGCACAAGAGTAAGTTCTAGTAATCTCTATAGTCCATTACAAGATATATGGCAAATAATTTGATCAAAGCAATTAAACATATATGAGGTTTACAAAGAAAATTTTGAAGCCAAGAAAAATAGATGATTTTGTCTAAATTCGCTCAGAAAAAAGAAGGTACATATGGTTCAAACGCTCACTAAGGAATGTGAAAAATCTCAACATGCCTTGTCGGTGGTTAGAAAATCATACATGTTCTTTCTCCATTCATATTTAGGCACATAGATATGTGTTCCCTATATCGAAATCAACACAAAAAATCTCCACTTACTTTATCTTGATTTCATGATCCTCTTTTCGTTAGATTTCAAAGATATATTCCTCATTAACTAGTTAAGAGTTCCTACGACTCTAAAAATACTAAACACTCTAAAAAAATAAAAATTAAACACTCTAAAAAAAATTAAAACAATTTTTTTTCATTTTTTTTTCACGCATAAAACACACGCACCCCCAAACTTAAATCACACATTGTCCTCAATGTGTAAACAACTAAGGAAACATGAAATTTAATGTATGGAGAAAACAAAATAAATAAATAAATATAGGATAGAAAACTCCCTTATGACATTGGGTTGCCTCCTAAGTAGCGCTTGTTTTTACGTCTTCAGCCTGACGTGATCTCGGTTTTTATCGTTCAAGGTGGATACGTCCACTTCAGAGCTGCTTCACCAAAACCTTCCTTGTGATGATCATCTTTATCCTGCAAGGAAGAAAAAGACAAAATGTTAGATTTAATGAAAGATTTGATCCAGCAAGAACGTAACTTACTTAGCATAGAGTTTAAGCTCGTGTGTAGAGAGAGAATGTTTTGTCCAATGTCCATGTATCGTGATCTCTCTATCGAAGGAACATATTTTCCCATCTCAAAATCTTTAAACACATCCTTCCAACATAACCTCTCCTTTGGAGCATCACGCTTCTTATTAAATGTATCCAAGGTGATTTGATTACTCTCTTCACTCTTGGATCCATACAACCTGCTAAAAGAGGGAAAACAAGGAGTGTGGTTAGCATAAATAAAATCAACGTGGTTCAAAGGCTTACCTTGTGTCTCATGGTCATCTCCAAGCAAAAGTGGGGAATAAATGTTCAAAGATGGTATATGGTAGGTGAAAGTGATAGTCTTGTCATCCATATACTTCTCTTTGTTCACTTGATCCTCATTTTGATGAGATTCTTCTTCTACTTTTATAAGCTCTTCTTCCACTTGATCTTTCTCTTCACTGTTTTTCATGGAAACCTCCTCAACTAGCTCATCCTCACATTCAGATATGGCATCATCATCCTCATAACTCTGACTTGAATTTTGAATTGAAGTACCAGAGATCTCTTCTTGTACTTGTGATTGATTCAACAGGTTGACCATATAACCCATTTTCTCCTCTATCACTGACACCCTTTCATTTTGTCTAACCTGACTTTGCATCAGTTGATTTAGGCTTTCTGCCAATTGGTTTTGATCATGTATCAGTTCTTCAAGAATCTTATCCATTTTTTCTGAACTTGAGGGTTCTGAAACTGGAGAAGAATCTTGTTGAGGATATTGATAATATTTTGAAGCTTCATATTCGTGCATGTAAGGGTCTTGATATGGCACTTGATACTGATCATTCATCCCCCATCCAAAGTTGGGTTGATGCCTCATTTCCGAATAGTATGTGCTTGTATAAGGATCATGTCCTTGAAAACCATTGAAGGATTGAGCACCAGATTGTGTCCATCCTCCTCCTCTCATAGCTTGTTCATGGTAAGCATATGGATTTCCTTGTGTATGACACACTCCACTTATATTAATAATTCTAGCTTCAGCTACTTGCAAAACAAGAGCAGTAAGTTTGTTAAGTTTATCTTCAAGACTACTCATACTTACCTCATTTACTCTTGCGTTAAGATTCGAGCAAAGTTGTCCATAACTAAAGGATCCTCTCATAGCCACCTGAAAACACTAACACTTCAAAGGAAAAGGTTAATATAAAAACAAAACACACCAAAAATCCTAAGAAAATCTAAAACAAAACTAAGAGAAAAAAATACAAAAACACTAAAAATAAAAACACACTGAAAATACTAGCAAAATAAAGGTGAAGTTACCAATCCCCGACAACGGAGCCAAAAATTGGTGCGACCGTAGCCGACACGCAATTTAAACCCTCTTGTTGTCAATTGTAGCACTGGTAAATAAGGGTATCGTTCTAGCCGGGGATTGAGAGGGCTCACCTCTAAATAACTAGCTTGGAAATAAAACGAAAACTAAAAATAAAAATCCTAAATAAAATAAATGAATAAGAAAAATACTAATGGGGGTTTATCAAAATAATAAAATAATAAAAGGAATAAAATAAAATAAACTAATAATGAAAATAATGGGAAACCGTAGATATGATAAACATGTTAGGGAAATAAAAATCCACCACTATATTAGGTTGAAAATATAATATTTATTTCTAAGTCATCTTTTAATCGTGAGAAAGATATCGACCAAGTTGCACACCAAAAGCAGGTCTATACACCTTATATTACTTCCCTTAATTAAATTAATACGACAAAGCGCCAATATTAACCCTATTAAATACTAGCAGTATAGCAACACCAAGCGGCTCCTATATTTAACTAGATTTAATGCATTAAGTGTACGTGGAAGGTTGTCAATCTAAGTATCCATACTAGTACAAAAAGCATGTCTAGCTGTATTTCCTTTCCTTGACCCACACGTATCGAAACGTTTTACCACTTCGGTTAGAATCACAAAACGATTAGGTGAATTGCTATCTAACCTAGCTGCAATTTATACATATAAATTCTAGTATATTTAGATGGCCACCTAGAAAGCAATTAATCCTACATACTGTCACTTATGAGGTACCAGAACAAGGCATGCACCAAATAAACTATACTTGACAGAATTATACATATAAACGATAGCAATTAATATAGAGTCAAGAAACAATCTCACGAAACAAAGAAGATAAAATTATAATTCAAACCATAGTCTAGGGTTTCAATTCATTCCCTAACAATAAATAATCAGCCAGTCATAATTAAAGAATTAATTACACAGAAATATATATCTAAAATATAAATTAAAAATAAGAGAAAGAAATAACCGGAATTAATTTTGGATAAAAGATCAAGAATTTATTCAGATAAAAATTAATTTTATCTGAAATAAATTCTACCGGGTATTAAATTCTTTCTCAAATTTCTTCCTTCTCGGCGCTTTAATTTCCGTGCCAAAAATTCTTTCTTTTTTTCTTTTTCTTTTTTCGGCTGACTTGCGGCTGCTGCTCGTACCTGACTGGTTGCTGTCTCGGACCTCGATTTCTGTGCGTTCCTCTCCTCTCTGCTCTGTGTCGCTTGATCGACGTGAGCTTCTCAGATTCCGAGCCTCTGATGGCCCTACTCTCCTCCGCGTCGTCCTGTGCTGAAGGCTCTATCGAGCCTCTCCCGAGCCTATAAAGGCTCTGCCGCACCTCGTGCCCTGCGGCTCTGCCGCCTTTTCGAAGTCCCTCTCTCTCTGCTCTCTCCGTTCTCTTCGACCTGCCGCACGCTTTTTATAAAATTTGTGTGCCTTTGCCACGTCAGCCCTATGCTGACTTTTCTTCCTCGTCCGAGCGGCTGGCTTTTTTTTTTCTTGTGCCGCGTTCTTCTTTCGTTCTTGTTTCGAGCCTTTGGTTTCTTGTTGCAGGCCTTTGGGCCTTCGGCCTTTGGCCGTTGGTCCAAAGGTCCAATCTCTTTTTTTTTTAATTTTATTTTATTTAAAAACAATACCTGCAAAATGAAATTTAATAAATATTAATAAATAATATTTTATTCTAAATTTACTTAATTTATATCATTTTAGCTCAAATAATAAAATTTATGCAATTTTTACCACTTAAGCATAAAAAAATAATTATTCCCCTATATTAGTTAAATAAACTACCAAAAACTAAGATTATAAGGGTATAAAATGTGTCAAAATATGAACTCATCAGTGTACCTTTGTGTTTCGGAATCTTGATCTCCTTATCGAGGCAAATAAATGGAATTGTTGTGATGATTAAAAAGGAAAAAAACTAATCGTGAAAGTGAAAGACCAATGAGCCGGGCCCAGTTGATTATGATTATGAGTACCTGTCTATCGGATATAATAGTGACACAGGAACATGTTGCCCTAGATGATGTTTATACGTATTACGATCCATTGGCGATAATAGTGGGGGATCCCGAGCTCAATAAAATCAATCATGGATGTGAATATATTATGGAAAATACTAATCACTTATAGTGGAACACCATGTGAGTCGTGACCAGACCGGTCCACTGGCGAATAATAGTGGCTAGGAGCGTTATGCCCTGGAGACCGATCCACCGGCAATAATAGTGGTCAGGAGCGTTATGTCCTTTATGTATTTTGATCCACCGACTATAATAGTGGGATTCCCGCAATCACATGGATATAAAATCCGAGAGATGATTGGATAATGATGGACCAATGGCTTAAGGTCCAGAATTATTGATTATACATTATGACCTATTAATATCTGATTGACTTGTTCAGTATGTGAATGTATGGATGTGAATATTACGGATGCACCTTTCATTATGTATGTATCATGTGTTACATTGGGGGCCTACTTTTAAGTATGTTTTAAAGGGTTCCATTCGTGGGGCCCCTACTTATTCAATGGACAGTATCCCTTGCAGGTCCATTTGCAGGTACTATTTAAGTGGGCAACAGGAAAGAGCGTAAGGATTATCCGGAATCCTTTAGGGTTCACCTCTCTCTCTTTTAACTCCTAGTTTTAATGTGACTTGTATTCTTGTAATCACCATCGGTGGATTATATTCTTGTAAATGGTTTACTACACTACTATGATTTAATTATGGTTTGAGTTTTCGTAAATTGTATTTTACACTTTTAGCCTTAGCACTTGGTACTAGAATGGTAGGAGTGAAATGGTTTGGTACTAAGTGTGGCGGTAATGTCCCCAAAATTTACAGTTTGATATTTTGCTTCTGCTATTCCTTTTAATAAAATTAAAATTTTCAGTAGTAAATTTTGGGGGTGTTACAATATCATGAGAAGTGTTTGGAAGTATTATTGTTTGTCTTGGGTTCTTCAAAATGAAATAATGGTCTAATTAGGGTATAGTAACTTAAAATGATAATAATATTATTCCATGTGTAAAACCCTAGAGTTAATCCGAAATTCTAGATATGTTGCTAATGTGGCCTTATGATGATGTATATTAAACTTGGTAATCATACGAGTCTTATGTGAAAAATTATGACTACTGATGAAATTAGAGTTTTGGTAATTTTATGAATAGTACTTTGGATAAGATTGTTAATGTATGTGGACGACATGTGAGTTAGACCGTGAATTACGGGTATGATAATAATGATGATATTTGAGAACGATATATTATAACTTGTGGTTGAATAATCAATATGAGAGAATAAATGCTAAGAGTGTATAATTAGGGTTTGAAGAGATTAAGGATATTGACCTGAATGATATGTTTATCTACCTCTATGTGTTCAATGCCTGTGAATCAATCACGAATAAGATACGAATCATTGAAAAGAAAATAGTACGTGAGTAAGGCCAATGTGATGTTTTTATATTCCATTCCACCGGAGATAATAATGGCTCGGGAGTATTCTATCCCGAGAAGATAATATTTTTAAATATCCGTTCCATTGGAGATAACAGTAACTCAGGAGTATTTTGTTCCAAGAAGATGGTTCAATCCGTTCTATCGGATTAATAATAGTGGGACTCCCACTCATTATAAATGAAAATATAACAGTATAATCTATAAAAAAGACACTAATATTTTAATCATATGTGTTGTATTTATAAACATTAGCCTGTGGTGTTCTCATGAGAGGGAGCAAGGATATTTGATGTGGCTTCACTAAATATTCCAATTTAAAATTAAATTACTTTAACAATCTCTTCCTTTTGACATTTTTTTTTTTGCATTTATGAAGTCATCGGTTCATACAAAGCAAAGTCATAAATTATCTAGCTAGCTACTTGGCTTTGGATAGGGTGCAGAGACGATCAAGCATTATTGTATCTGCTGACCTTTCAAGACAAAGAGAATTTTCATTGTTGTATTAATGTAAGAATTTGTTTGGAAGAAAATTTCATTTTCAAAGAGAATTCACAAGCTTCTTTGACCTAACAATTCTGTCTGTGCATTTGAAAATAGAATTTAATATTTTTTTAAAAGTTTTAAAGTCTATAAAATTCAAACGAATAAGTCTGTAGTAATTAAGTACATACTTTTAGTTTCATTGGTAAAAAAAATATTATAAATATTCTGCCCAAATTGTATGGATAAAAAATATCCGGACAAAAAGAAATTATTCAATTCTCTTCAAATTTCCTATCTAAGCAATAAATTTGTACATACGTAAGTTTAATAGTGTATCATTTTTAAAATCTCATATATATCATCCGCAAGTCTGAAGAAATCCTAAAGCCCGAATCTTTCACGAGCGAGGAAAATCGAATATCCCTCGCTACACATAATCTAACCACAAGACGCGTATTAAGGAAGAGAATAACAGTAGATAGGCTTTTTCCCTAATCGGCATAATCTTTTTAAGACCCGACGCTATGGCAATCCAAGACTGCAGACACAGGACAAAGCAACCATGCATAAATGCCTGAACCCCATTCTCTCTCGCCGGGTACATCAATAGAATCTGATTCCATGGATACTATAAGGTTTCTTTATTGCTCCCCATATAATTCGACTTTTTTCGCTTTCGTTTCATCATCAATAAAATCGTCCCGCCCCGTTCTTCTCAGAATTCATGTCAGGAATGGTAAGCTTCGCCCTTCGATTCCCCTGTGGTTCGCTGTTATTTGATGTAACTATTTGATCTATGCGGGCATGTATATATATATATATATATAATAGTACATACCTATTGACTGCAATGGATGTGGTTGAGAATTGCAGTATTATTGCATGTTAATGAGGATATCAATCGACTGCAGAGGCTGTCAGAGAAGACTAAGGAAAATTATTCTGGGTATGAAAGGTACCGAGGCTTATATAACGAAGTCTCCTTTGTTGATACCTGTGATATATGTACACAGTTCATCCATCATGATTTTGAAAATGAATACTTTTTCTTTCTTTCTTTCTGTGCGATGGATTTGAAGAGGTGGAAACACACTTGATAGAGAGGCAACAAAATAAGGTGAGCGTGTGCGGAAGATTTAAGCCGGCGGATGTTGCGATAAAGATCAGGAAAAAGATGAATCGTCGGGTCGAGATATTGGAGATTGAAGAGTTTGTTAGTGCTGGGCCAAACGAACAACCGCCTCATGAAGATGGCCGCCGCCCTTATTGATTGAATGAAATGAGTCATTGTATATATGTCATGTGGTTTGCGACAATTAAGGAAACGATGCCAGGGTATCAAAAAGTACTAATGTTACTCATCTATATATGTATGTCGAAAACAACGAAGTTGTTACATCCTTTCCTAATTGTGAATATATATAATTGATATTTTATATATAGGGTATATTTGAGCCAGCGCTTAAAGATAAAATTTACACTATTTTCCATAAATTTATTTTACAAATATAGTCAAATAGTCAATAGTAGGGGTGGCAATCAGGTCGGGCGGGTCAGGTTTGGGTCGGGTCATTAACGGGTCATTTGACTATTGCGGGTTGGGTGCGGGTCGGGTCGGGTCACTACGGGTCGGATTATTTCTGGTCAATCAATTTGACGGGTCGAGTCGGGTCATTAACGGGTCGGGTCATTTCGGGTCAATTTGTAGGGTCGGGTCGGTTGCGGGTCGGATCATTTCAGTTCCGGGTCATTTCGGGTTAATTTATCGGGTCGGGTTAGGTCCGGCTATTCGAGTTAAGAAAACTCGGATTCGGATAATTTCGGGTTAACTTGACTGGTGGTAGGGTGACTAGGGTCAGGTTGGTTTCGGGTCATTTTCTAGTTCACATGAGTAGGTGGCTTCGGCCGGTTCAGGTCATTTCATATTTTCATGTAATAATATAATATCAATATGACGGGTTAGTTATGTTCGAGTTGTTTCGAGTTAAATTGATGGGTGGGGTCATTTGACTCATTTCATACAATTTGACGGGTTGAATTCAATTAATTACGGGTTAACTTAATGGGTCGAGTTTTGACGGGTTTACTCATATTCAAGCCTAAGTAATTATCATTTCATAAATCATAAATATTAGAGACAGACAATCATAAGATTAATATTGTAGATAAAAGAATTAAAAATATTAAATGTGCTTTATTTTCACAAATAAATAGTAAAGATATTTATAAATTTTAATAATAAAAAATATTCCGCTTTGAATCAAACAAAGATATTTATCATTGATTATAATTTATTTGATAACTTAAAATATTTAATTACTTAAAAAAAGATAATTTTATAAAATAAAGATGATCAAAACAAGACTATACAATGTATAATTAATTATCATTTATTACATTGTATATATTAGATACAATAATAAGATTACTAGTAAAGATAAATGAAATAAGAATATTATATGTGTTTTATTTTTACAAAGGTAAATAATAAAAATATTTATAAGTTTTAATAGTATTATATTCGATTGCTTAAAATATTTATAAATTTTAAAAGTAAAAATATTAGATATTTATAATATATTATATTTACTTAATTAGTTAAAATATTTGATTACTTAAAAAAAGATAATTTTATAAAATAAAGATGAGCATAACAAGAATAAACAATGTATAGTTATCATTTATTACATTGTAAATATTATTTAAATCATAAGATTATTAGTAAAGATAAATGAAAAAAGAGTATTATATGTGTTTTATTTTTACAAAGGTAAATAATAAAGATATTTATAAGTTTTAATAGTATTATATTTGATTGCTTTAAACATTTATAAATTTTACATGTAAAAATATTAGATGTTTATCATATATTATATTTAATTGATTACTTAAAAAAGATAATTTTATAAAATAAAGGTGAGTATAACAAGAATATATAATGTATAATTATCATTTATAACAGTGTAAATATTAGATACAATACAATTATAAGATTACTAGTAAATATAAATGAAATAAGAATATTATATGTGTTTTATTTTTACAAAGGTCAATAATAAAGATATGTATAAGTTTTAATTATATTATATTTGATTGCTTTAAAAATTTATAAATTTTACATGTAAAAATATTAGATGTTTATTGTATATTATATTTAATTGATTACTTAAAATATTTGATTACTTAAAAAAATAATTTTATAAAATAAAGGTGAGTATAACAAGAATATACAATGTATAATTATCATTTATTACATTGTATATACTAGATACAATATAATCATAAGATCACTAGTAAAGATAGATAAAATAAGAATATTATATTTGATTGCTTTAAAAATTTATAAATTTTACATGTAAAAATATTAGATGTTTATTGTATATTATATTTAATTGATTACTTAAAATATTTGATTACTTAAAAAAAGATAATTTTATAAAATAAAGGTGAGCATAACAAGAATATACAATGTATAATTATCATTTATTACATTGTATATACTAGATACAATAAAATCATAAGATCACTAGTAAAGATAGATAAAATAAGAATATTATATGTGTTTTATTTTTACAAAGGTAAATAATAAATATATTTATAAGTTTTAATAGTATTATATTTTATTGCTTTAAACATTTATAAATTTTACATGTAAAAATATTAGATGTTTATTGTATATTATATTTAATTGATTACTTAAAATATTTGATTACTTAAAAATAGATAATTTTATAAAATAAAGGTGACCATCACAAGAATAAACAATGTATAATTATCATTTATTACATTCTATATATTAGATATAACACAATCATAAGATCACTAGTAAAGATAAATGAAATAAGAGTATTATATGTGTTTTATTTTTACAAAGGTAAATAATAAAGATATTTATAAGTTTTGATAGTATTATATTTGATTGCTTTAAACATTTATAAATTTTACATGTAAAAATATTAGATGTTTATTGTATATTATATTTAATTTATTACTTAAAATATTTGATTACTTAAAAAAAGATAATTTTATAAAACAAAGGTGAGCATAACAAGAATATACAATGTATAATTATCATTTATTACATTGTATATATTAGATACAATACAATCATAAGATCACTAGTAAAGATAGATAAAATAAGAATATTATATGTGTTTTATTTTTACAAAGGTAAATAATAAAGATATTTATAAGTTTTGATAGTATTATATTTGATTCCTTTAAACATTTATAAATTTTACATGTAAAAATATTAGATGTTTGTTGTATATTATATTTAATTAATTACTTAAAATATTTGATTACTTAAAAAAAGATAATTTTATAAAATAAAGGTGAGCATAACAAGAATATACAATGTATAATTATCATTTATTACATTATATATAGTAGATACAATACAATCATAAGATCACTAGTAAAGATAAATGAAATAAAAGTATTATATGTGTTTTATTTTTACAAAGGTAAATAATAAAGATATGTATAAGTTTTAATTATATTATATTTGATATCTTTAAACATTTATAAACTTTAAAAGTAAAAATATTAGATGTTTATCATATATTATATTTAATTGATTACCTACAAAAGTATTATTTTTTTATCCAATAATTTTTATATCATTTATTCTATCTTTTTTTTTCATATTCATTTCTCTATATAATTTATCTTATTAATTTCTCTAGTTTTATTTATTTTATTAACATTATTATTGTAATATTTTTATTAATTATTATTATTATAGTAAAAAATATAATAAGTTATTTTAAACATAATTTAAATTAAATAATAATATTATATTTTCATTAATTATTAATTATTATATATATATTCATATAAATTAAAATTAAATAATATAAAATATTAATATTAATATTAATATTATAATTTTAAAAAAATAATTAGATATTGTAAATTTAAAATTGATGAACGTAGAATACTAAATTATATTTAAAGTAAATTAATAATATTAAAAGAAAAAATATACCTAAAACTTTAAATTTAGGGTTGTAACGTGAGATACTCTTGATACGGGGTATAGTTATTATTTGTTGGATTTTGTAGGTGATAAGTGATAAATTGATAACTAATAAATGATACTATTATACTATTCTATTAAGAGTTTCTTCAAATAGGTGGATTAGTAGGTGTAATGAACACGTTTTGAAAATTATTTTATAGGATAATAACCGGATGTTTGTCTTTTTTATTTTGGTTTTTTATTTATTAATAATATATCTTATTAAGATATCATTAATAAATAAGAATGTCTAGGGTAAAATTATGAAAAATAAGTACAATTTATAAAATACTATATTTTTTAAAAGCTTTAAATGAATAATAAAATATATGTAATTTATTATTATTATTATTATAATATATTTTGATGTCTGATCAGGTTAACATTGGGTCAGATCGGGTGATTGTCGGGTCGGGTCGGGTTAACGTTAGGTCGGGTCAGCTTCGGATCGGGTCAATTACGGGTTGGGTTGGCATCGGGTTGGGTCAATGACGGGTCGGGTCACTATCAGGTCGGGTCAATAATGGGTCGTGGGTTGGGATCGGGTCGGGTTGCTAAATTATTCGGGTCGTAACGGGTCGGGTTTCGCTCAGGTTGGACGGGTCGGATCAACTTTTGCCAGCTCTAGTCAATAGTAACATCTAGCGGCCAACACAAACCTCTGACCCAAATATAAAGATAGTCTTTTTGCTTGTCTATTTCCCCACTTTTTTTATTTTTTAACAAAAAAAAAGGCTTAGCATGCACGGGATATATCTTCTTAAAACACTCTCATAAATATAACAATACCATTATGATTCACTTTACTATCAAATTCTCTTTTTTATTTTTGAATGTATGTTTCTCCTTTTTTTTCCCTTCAAAATAATCTAACCAAAAAATAAAAATAAAAATGGACTTGCCAACAATATAACCATTAAATAATTAACTCAAAATATTTTGAAAATATTGCATAATTTTATGTATAAATTGGATATCCTTATATTGTACAAGATAGTAAACTAATTATAAAATCCATAAATGTAAACATATAAAAAGAGAAGTCGCCAACAAAAATATGCAGTTTACAACATACAGACAATGGACTGAAAAAAAACTATTTGTACATGTCGTGCAATAAATGCGACCTTGTGGCCGGAAACACACACTATTATTAGAAAATCCCTCACTGCATGGGACAAGGAAGGAGCCATCCCTATTTTTGAATCAGATAAGTAAAATTATTTTTTATTTTTGCTTTTTTATCGAAAAAATTTTGATCTAATTTTTTAATTATTTTTCATTTTTGATTATTTTTCGATCTTAAAACTCGAAACATAATCCATCCTCAGTACCCTGATATTATTTTTTTTTATAATATATTTAAATTTACAATATATTTTAATTTATATTCTATATAAAAAATTATATATATATATATATATATATATATATATATATATATAATACATATAAAATAATATAAAAAATTTTGGGGTGGGTTCTAGGATGGGGGCTCCAAACCCGTCTCTGAAAAAAATTTGAACCCAAACCTAATCCCCAAACTCTCTCCCCAAACCTGAATCGAATGGAAAATCTTCAACAAGACCTCGAATATGCAGAAAAAAATTGGCATCTCTAGTTTCAACCTGAACAATAGGGTGGTTAACGTCTAATGGATCTTGAAACATGGAATATTGCATCTATGGGACGCCTATTATCGAATCTTGGAAACAAAAAAAGATGCTTTGTGGGGTTCATTGGATTCATAAGTTTTTTTTCCAAAAAAGAAGAAGGAAGAAGCTTATAGGACCTAGCCGAGAGTGGTGAAGTGTCATGGTGCTTAAGGAGAGTCCTGAAGTTGCGATATAGTTTTATGGACAATATGACTTTAGGAAATTCAAGCATGCTCACTATAACAACACATGTAGCATATCTAAGGCCTATAACCTACTCAGCCGAAGAGGTGGGGAGGGAGATTGGCAGTGAGTTATTTGGAATTTGGTTACCTTACCCATACAACAACTTTATTCATGGATAAGTGTCTGATACCGACTATTCACAAAGTATAGAATGACAAGAATAGGGACGCCACCTGACCGAGAATGTAATCCCCCAAAATTTTAGAAAACCTATAATTTAATAAATAGCTTTTATTTGAAATAAATTAGCTTTTAAAATGATTTAGTTTAATTATTTTATGGATTTTTGAGTATATAAATTTGGATAGGAGTGTTTAATAAATTAAAAATAAATATTTTGTTATTTTATCATATTATTTTTATTTAAATAATTTTTCAAACTAATATTTTATTAAAATTATCCTTTTTGAACCAATATATTAAATTATATTGAATTAAATTATTAAATTAAATAATATATCAAAAATATTACATTTTATTATTTTATAAATTAAATTATTTTCCCATTTTCCTTTTCCTTTCCTTCTCCTTTTTCTCCTTTGTCGTCCTTCCTCCCTTTTTCCTTTTTTCTTTTCCTGGCTTCAGGCTGCCAGACCTCCCCTCCTTGTGCGCCTAGGCCGTTGGCCCATTCTCCCTCGCCCCAGCCGCACTGACGCCGACCCAGCCCCCTTCCTTCTTTTCTTCCTCCCTTCCCTTGCAACCGGGTCGGCCCAAATTAATTTTCCCCCCTACGTCGGCCTACTTCCTCCCTCTCCCTTTCTCTCTTCTTCTTCTCCACCTACCTCGACACAGCAGCCCCGATTGGTCCCCGTCGCCATGACTGCCATCGCCTGCAGCCTCCCGCTGCCACCTCCTACAACCACTGCCACCACCTGCCTTCTTCTTCTCTCTCTCTCCCCTGCCCCGTTTTTTTCATCATTTTGGAAATCGGGCAGCCATGCACCCCATCCCGCATGGCTACCCTTTCCTCTCCTTCGTCACCCTCTCCCTGCCACCCTACGACCCCCTACCACCCGATCAGCCACCTATCCCCCTACCCTCCCTCTTCTTTTTCTTCTCCTCTTCACCCCTTTTCCTGCCCCATTAATTTCGAACCTCCCCTCGATCTCCTCTTTCTCTTATTTTCTTCCTCTCCATCTTTTCCCCCTGTTTTTACACACCACCACCCTCCGCCACTCCAATCCCCTGCACCACCTTCTACACCCTTCTACTACCGCCTTGCACCACCCCAACACTGTCCAAGCCACCCCGCAACTCCCTCTTCCTCCCCTCTTCTTTTTCTTCCTATTTTCTTCCTTCTCGACAGCCCCTCTGCAACCCCTCCTTCTGCCGTCGTCTGACCACCTCTACCGCCACCCAAACCACCAATCCACACCTTGCAACCTCCTCTACCACCCCCACACCTTATTTTCCCGAAACCAGCCCGTACACCCCTTCATTTTTCCCTTCTCTTTTCCTTCCTTCTTAGCCCCTCCACCTCGACCCACCTCAACAACCACCTTTGTGGCCTCGCTACCGCCGCCACCGCCACCCTTGGCCGCCGTGAACCCATCCCCGACAACCACCTACACCCCCTCTTCACTCCTACACCATTCCCTTGACTATATCCTCCCCTACCCGTCCTCTTTTCTAGCCTAAATACCCCAATCCAAAAACACCCCTTCCATCCTCTTCTTCATGCAACCTTCGACCCTTCCACCCTTATTTTTACATACAACTCATGCTGCATATGCAGCATGAGTTTCTGCATTTATTTGCCATTTTTATTAATAATTTTAAGGTATGATAATATTTAAATTAGTTATTTCATTAAGTAAAATTTATAAAGTCTTATACTTTAATTTTCTTATTTCTAATATAATAAATATTGATATTATTTTTAGGTGTTGATTTTGCTATTTAAAGCTTGAATCTTTAACCGGGATACCGGTAAGATTCACTTTTTGCGGGAATTAAGGTAATCGTTAAACCCCACTTAAACGCATGGATAAACGTATGTTTGCACATTAGGATTTTTAATATGTTATTATGTTTGATATATGGTTGTTAGTATAATTTATATGTTTGCTTGTATTGTTTAATAAAAAGGAAAGTATGCTCTTTTATGTGCTATGTGTGTAAATGTTGCCTAAGGGAAGAACTTGATTATTAATGAAAGTGTTAAAGTACTTATCCATCTCATATTATGTTATTGTGAACATTTATGCTTGAATAATATTATTGTGAGCCCTAGGGGTATTTTAGTAATATTTCTTGTGTAAGAATGTGGCCTAATATGTGTGGGTGCTAATAAGTATTATATTAAAATATAATAGTTGGTGGAGTTGGATATTATTAAGGGAGTATTAATATTATTATTCCGTGTAGTAAATCTAATAGAAGTGGTGTAATAAGGGGACAAGATGGTAAATTTGGAAGAAGAGGCTAAAATGATAAATTTTCTAAGTAAAAGGGTAAAATGGTAATTTTATGGCAAAATGGTAATTTTATAAGTAAAGGGACAATATGGTAATTTTGGAGGTAAAAGGGTAATATGGTAATTTTATAAGCAAATGGAAAATGTTAATTTTATAAGTAAAGGGGTATTATGGTAATTTTGGGAGTAAAGGGCAATATGGTAATTTTGGAAAAGAAGGGCAAAATGATAATTTTGTAAGAAAAGATAAAAATGGTAAGTTTGGAGGTAAAAGGGTAAAATAGTAAATTGTAAAGCAAAAAGGGTATTATGGTAATTTTATAAGTAAAAGGATATTGTGGTAATATTGTAAATAAAAGGGGTAAAGTGGAAATTGGAAAGGAGTAACTTGGTAATTATAATAATAGAGAAGGGTGATTTGGTATTTAACCAACTAAAGGGGCAAGTTGGTAATCATGATAATGAAGAAGGGTAATTTGGTAATTTATTCAACTAAAGGGGCAATTTGGTAATTAAACCGACTAAAGGGTAATTTGGTAATTATTTAACCAACTAAATGGGCAAAATGGTAATCATAATAATGAAGAAGGGTAATTTGATAATTTATCCAACTTAAGGGCAATTTAGTAATTATAACAAAGGAGAAGGGCAATACGGTAATCTAACCAACCAAATGGGAAATATGATAAGTATAGCAATTATGAGGGGTGAATGGTGATCTAAAAAGCGTAGAAGATAACTTGGTAACCTAAACCGAGTAAGGGATAATTTGGTAATTATGCAACCTGAAGGGTAATATGGTAATTTATCAAGTAAGGAAGGGATGACTTAGCAATTATATAAGTAAAGGGTAAATGAGTGATTTGTACCTAACATGTCGTTGTGATTGTGGAATTTTGCGATATGACTCAAATAACACTGAATAGCAAGGTAAGAGTACTTGATACATAGTAAGTATCATGAGTCTGAATCCTAATTCGGAATTAGATGAGATTATGATGGCCTTAATGATTTCACTGTGTTACCTTGGATAACCGTCTGAATAAGAAATGACTAATGATATCAGAACGATTGAAAGTGAATAAGTATCTGATTATGCTTTTTGTGATCACTTTAATTAAGACACTAATACTTAAAGTGAAAGACCTCGAGATCGGGAATGGTGGCTCTTTAGGGGTCGCTACCCTAAAGACGTGGTTTAGCCCACGATTATTCTGGTATTTACTGGTGTGCCTTTGTGTCCCATCCAGGCCCTATATCTTACTCTATATAGCTCTACGAACCTATTTAGGGGGTATGCATACTTATGGATTAGGTATCCTTGTCGGTAGGATACTAAGTAGCTTTATGCACCAGTACAACTAGGGTACCTTTGCGTCCCTGGGTTCGTGGTTGAAGGGTATTGAGTGGCTTGTATGCACCAGTATGACCGGTGTACCTTTATATATCGGGTTCTTGATCTCCCGTCCGAGGCAAGTAATTGAAATTGTTGTGATGATTAAAAAAAGGAAAAAGACTAATAATGAAAGTGAAAGATTAATGAGACGGGCCCAATTGACTTATGATATTGAGTACCGATCCACCGGATATAATAGTGGCCCAGGAGCGTGATGCCCTGGCAAGTGATTATGAGTACCGATCCACCGTATATAATAGTGGCCCCGGAGCGTGTTGCCCTGGATGATATTGATATATATTCCGATCCACTGGCAATAATAGTAGGGGGTCCCGAGCTCAATAAAATCAGTCATGGATGTGAATTAAGTTATGGAAAAATACTAATAACTTATAGTGGAACACCATGTGAGTCGGGGCTAGACCGGTCCACTGGCGAATAATAGTGGCCAGGAGCGTTTCGCCTTGCATGACCAGTCCACCGAAGAAATAATAGTGGCCAAGAACATTTTGCCCTGCATGACCAGTCCACCGACGAATAATAGTGGGGTTCCCGCACTCACATGAATATAAAATCTAAGAGTTGATTGAATAATGATGGACTAATGGCTTAAGGCCCGAATGTATTGATTTTGCGCTATGACATGGCATAAGGCTCAAAAGTATCGATTGTTCATAATGACCTATTGATATCTGATGTGAATGTTAATTATGTGAATGTTATATATACACATCTTGTTATATACGTATGTAGCTTTGTTTCATGTATTGCATTGCGGGCCTGCCTTTAAGTGTGATTTTAAAGGGTTACTCAGTACCGTAGTACTAAAGGGTTCCATTTGTGGGGCCTCTGCCTATTCAATGGGTAGAGTCCCTTGTAGGTCTTTTCAAGTGTTATTCAAGTGGACGACGGGAAAGAGCGTAAGGATTATCCGGACTCTTAGGGTTCTTCCTTTGCCTTTACTTTATGGTTTAAATGTATTCCTTGTTCTTGTACCCGCCATTAGTGGAATCTATTCTTATAAAATGTTTACTTGCACTACTCTGATTAAAAAATGGTATGAATTTCTAGCAATTGATATTTTGTTCTTTAGCCTTAGTACTTGGTACTGGAATTGTATGAGTGAACTGGTCTGATACTAAGTGTGGCGGTAATATCCTCGAAATTTACCGTTTTATATTTTGCTTCCGCTATTTCTTTTAATAAAACGAAATTTTTTAGTAGTGAGGGTGTTACAGGGAATGTGTCTTGTGCAAAGAGGTGTAGTAGAACATGTAACATTTACATTTTGAATGTAATTATATATTTGTGAGTTGTTTGCAACAACATGCCTGAAGCACTTGGTTGTATGCATCAAAACGCATTGGTTGCGTCAACAGATTTTTCATCATAAGAGGCGTTTACCACCTGCGGTCATTCATAATATTGTTAAAGAGGTGACAGATAGGATACAAAATTTTATCTCATTGTAGATATCATATGAAGCTAGTTATGATGCACATAAAATATCTAGATTGAGGTAGCAGTTGTGTCTTGCTTGTTGTAATTCATAATGGTTTGAAAGTAATAAAATTGTACATCACTTACCAAATAAAAATAATAATAAATTTGACCTTATTCATCTCCAAACGACATGGAGAACATATTAATTTAAGCACAGCTTGAACATTATTTGGATCATCATTGCTGCCATCAAAGTTTTGGTCCTACTCATGCTCTTGCCACCGGTCTCGTTGCTGATGGGTCTTTTAGTGGCTTCGTTCCTCGCTATTTTTCATGACCATATACTTACATGGATACGATCGCTTCTGTTGCCTGATGCTCCACGTCGTATATTTGGAGATTAGAGAGTCTGATATAACAAATGTTGATCCAACAAGCGACCGTTGGTACTAGAGGCTTATACTAAATTGTATTACTATACTGCATGGGGATAAATTTAACAAGCATTATTATTATTAAACTTTAAAGGGAAATTTAAGGCATCTTTGGTCATAAAATCTAATTTGGATAACGATAATCAAGGGCCCTGTCATTGATTCCATAAATGTACGGGGGATGCTTTGGTGCTCAAAGCGGCGGTCTATATGGATATGAATCATATGATATGATGGTTGATTTATAGCCACCGTGGCCAAGTAAGTAACCGACCCCATCTCATTCTTTACCCAAACCAATCGTCTTATTCGTCATCAAATCCTGCAAAGATGCATGTTATGAGGATCTCTTATCACTTGACTCGGTGAATTAATGACATCATGCACCTTGCAAGATGGCACACCAATCACATTTTTCATAAGGAGTGAAGGAATTTAACAGCAAAATCAATTTCAAAAGAATCGATGGAAGCTCGTTCTTCACTTGGCAGACATATATAATAGTTCGTGGTATAATTAACTGTAGTGTTGGTCTTACTGTAATGAAAGATATTCGGAGAAGAAATGATGCGGTTAGGGACACCTACGCTACGGACGATCAATTATGGGTGGATCTATAGAAAGTATCAAATCAAGTGGTAGAGAGTTAAATGAGAAAGATTGGAATATATATTATTAAATTAATCCTAAAATCTATAATTACATATATACGCTCATAGGTGTGAGAGAGTCAAAAATAGAAAAATTGAGAAATAGCTATGAAATATCTAATAACTTGAGGAGAAATATAAGGAAAAGATGAGAAGAATAATATTCGGCTAAGTTGAATAACCTGAATCTTCTCCCATAGACTCTCCTACAGATGTAGGAAGATCAAAACAAAAAATAGAGTCATTCCCTAGGCCGCATGGACTTGATGTTGCATGGGCTTGTGTCAGATTTTCTTCTTCTAACAACCCCTCACAAGCTAGAGCGTGGGGAATCATGCCCAGCTTAGGAAGAGAGTGATCGTAAACATACCCATGCAAAGGTTTGGTGAACACATTGGCAAGTTGCTCTCTTGTAGGAACGTGGGATGGATCAATAAGGCCAGTAAGAACCTAATCACGAACAAAATGACAATCCAATTCAATGTGTTTGGTCCACTCATGAAAAAATGAATTTTTGGCTATGTGAATATCAGCTTGGTTGTCTCACTTGACCAAAATCGGGGTGACGTTGGTGAGGGATAATTCATGTAACAAGAGACTCAACAAAGCAAGCTCAGAGGTGACACACTGTAAGGATCTGTATTCTAATTCGGTAGAGGACAGTGAAATCGTGGCTTGCTTTTTCGATTTCTAGGAAATAGGCGAACCGCCAATGGTGGTAAAATACCCACCGACAGACTTCCTAGAGAAGGAGTAAGCAGCCCAATCAGAGTCATAGAAGGCCTGAAGGGAAATGCCTGAGCCATTATTGAGGAGAAGCCCCTATGATTGTTTACCTTTGAGATATTGAAGGATATGCAAGGCAAAATGATAGTGAGGTAATTGCTATGCATTGTTGAACTGGACAACATGCTAGACGGAAAAGGAGATATCCAAATGGGTATTAGTAAGGTAGTTTAGCTTTCCCACTAGGTTGTGAAACGTTGTTGGATCAGTTGGAGGTGCTCTCATGTCCAACAATATTTTCGTCCTCATATCAAGCGGACTAGCAACTGTAGGGGCATAAATAAGAGAATATTCATGCAAAAGGTCATAAATGAACTTGCGTTGACTCATGATAAGGCCTTGAGAGGTACGAAGGAACTCGATGCCTAGGAAATAGTGCAGCTGACCGAGATCTTTAATCTTGAAGCTACGGTGAAGAAAATCCTTTAACTGTTAAATCTCTTTTATGTCATTACCTGCAACCAATAAGTCATTCACATACACTACTATCACAATCAAACAATCAAAAACCTTTTTAGTAAAAAGTGAGTAATCATTTTTGGATTGTGTATATCCATAAGAGTGCAAACATGATGATAATTTGGCATACCACTGCCGTGAGGCTTGCTTCAAGCCGTAAAGCGATTTCTTCAACTTACAAACATGAGAAGGAGGGATATTTAGACCTATAGGAGGTTTCATGTAGATATCCTCATATAAATCGCCATGAACGAAGGAATTATTCACATCAAATTGATGAATATGCCATCATTTTTTTACGGCTATAGCCAATCTACTCCTTGTGGTCATCATGCGCACCCACCCATTTTCATTGAGGGCCTCAAATTCAGCTTCCATGGCCTGCTGCCAATGTGGGTTGGACACTGCTTCCTCGTAACTACTAGGCTCGAGTATGAAAGGAGTGGTGCAGGAATGAAAGGAAAAAGATGGTTGGTTGTGGGCATAGGTATTAGTAAGAGTGCGAGGGCAATATGCAGGAGTGGAAGTTGAAGAATTACACACGCAGTTGCAGATGTAATCTTTTAAATGTGAGGGTGCATGAATGACTTTATAGGACCTTCTTAGAGTGTGTGAAGAGGTTATGTTTTGTCTTGGTGAAGAGCGTGAGGGAGACAATGAGGGTGCTGAATTGGAGGAAGAAATTGGGTGTGAATCGGTAGGCTGTATGTTAGATTCCATTCGAAAAGGTGAAGGCTCGGGTTGTGCTGGTAAGTCGGGTATAAGCAAAGGCATAGGATCTAAATTATGAGATGACATATCAGTGGACGTGGAGTTGGTAAAGGGAAAAATTGACTCCTTGAAAGTAAAATCTCTACTGTCAAACACTTGTTTGCTTTCAATACTTAGGACCTTATAGGTTTTTCTCCCACGCGGATAGCCTAAGAAAACACAAGGAGTGGATCGAGGCATTAATTTATCTCTAGACTTGTTAGACGTAGAAACATAGCAAAGGCAACCGAATGGTTTTAAGTGGTAATTAGGTTTTGTGCCAAACAATAATTGGTGAGGGTTATGATTGTTGAGTATCTTGGTGGGGATTTTATTAATGATATAAGTCATTGTTAAAAGATTCTCCCTCCAATATATTTGAAGCATATTCGATTAAAACATGAAGGCCCTAGACACTTTTAAGAGGTGTTTGTGTTTTCTTTCAACTAAACCATTTTTTTGGAGAGTGTATGGGCAGCTAGTTTGATGCATTATACCCTATTGAGAAAGAAATCATTTAGCTTCTATGCTAGATCCCAATTCATAAGCATTATCGGATCGAAAATATTTGATGGTTTTATTAAACTAGGTTCTTATTAAAGGAATAAAATATTTGAGAATTGTGAATGCACTCCCCTTTGTACTTAGTAAGTAGGTCCAGGTGGCTCTAGAGTAGTCGTCCACTATCATCAAAAAACACTTAAAACCATTATAAGTGATGACTTTGTGAGGTTCCCATATGTCAACATGTATAAGATCAAAAGAAGTCGCATGAGTATAATTAGAGAGGAAAGGCAATCTATGTTGTCTAGCCTTGGAACAAATTTCACATGGAAAGTCAAAGATCTTATTAATTGAATGTGGAAAGTCAAACATTTGCTTAATTTTATATAAGGGTAAATGTCCTAATCTAAGGTGCCACACATAGACATTGGAAGAGGAAAGTAAAGCTGAAACATTTTTTTATCTCTGACTTGTTCTCAACTTGATCAAAGCTTGAGGTATTAGCTTGAGGGACAGTGTGAGTAGAAGCTATAATGGATGATATTGAAGGATGGAATAGATACAGGTCACGATTCAATTTACCAAGCGGAAGGGGATTCCTCATTGAAGGGTCCTACATGAAGCATTGATGATTAGTGAAACAAATAGCGGATGAAGCTTGTTTTATGAGTTTGTTGATTAAAATAAGGTTATATTTGAAATCAGGTATATAAAATACTTCTCTCAAGGTTAAGTGATCATCCAGGTTGATAGAACCTATTGAGTGCACCAAGATTGTATGCCAGTTGGGTAAAATGATGGAAATGGGATTAGATATGTTTTGAAGGTTCAAAAATAATTTCCAGTTACCACTCATGTGATCTGTGGTACTAGTGTCCAAAATCCGCGTGTCCGTACAAACCAAAGATGTATGATATGAAAGACTCGATGTAATAGAACTATGAAAGGTGAGTTTTTTACCTGCAAAAGGGGCGACCATTGTGCTAGTGGATGAGCAATTCCTAGTTGCTGCTTGATTTGATCCACTAGGGGCAACATGCATATTCTTGTCTGTTGCCTTGCACTGATTCAACAAAGAAACCAATTGGTTGTATTGATATGTATTCAGTCACCCAGTATGCTGGATCTGTTAACCTGGATTGGTTTCTACAGAGGTTGCTACTGAGAACCTCTTGCTCTTTGTGAACTTAAAGTCAGTAGGAAAGCCTACCAGTCTGCAACACTTGTCCTTAGTATGACCAGGCTTTTTGCAATAGTTGCAAACAAGCTTTTTGTTCTTAGGTTTTGATCCATAAGATTGTTCCCTCCTTGTTTCTCCCACATTGAATGAAATTCCCTCAAAAGGAAGAGCATTGTGAGAGCTAATTTATTTCTTCCTTTCTTCATTAATGACCATAACATAAGTAGCTCCAACCCCCGATAGCGGATTCCTCAATAGAATGCTCCCTCTTATGACCAAATAATAGTCATTCAGTCCCATCAAGAATTACACCAATTTCTGATAATCACAATGCTTGACTAAGCTCTTGGAAGCACCCAACTACAAATGGGAGTAGTTTTAAGCAATGCTAATTTGTCCATAATTTCTTCAGCCCGATGAAGAACATAACAACATAATCAAAACCTTGTGAAATGGACGAGATTTCCTTCTAAATTTGGTAAAGTTGAACCCCATTTAAAGTACCAAACCTTTCTTCCAACTCTGACCAAATCTTGTGTGCCAAAGTAGTGTATATCACACTTTTAGCAATTTCTTTACTCAGTGAGTTCAGCAACCAACTTGTCACCATGGAATTACATCTATCCCATTGAGCATGAGACGGAGAGGAGAGATCAGGCTCCTTCAATTTTCCATCAATGAGGTTTATTTTATTTTTAGCACCAAGTGCTATCATCATGATTCTCTTCCATGCATGATAGTTGGTGCCGTAAAAAACCTTCAAAACTAAGATTGCCCTAGGATTATCTAAAGCATGAATGTAAAGAGGATTTGAAGGATCTAAAACGGAATCGATAACTTGATTAGGCTGGGATTGGATTGTGACACCCTCCATAGTAAAGATAATAATGAATTAGGTCGAGTGATATTATCAAAGGATCAGGATTCAAAATATGAGAATCTGCTTTGATACCATGTAAAAAGTATCAAATCAAGTGGTAGAGACTTAAACGAGAAAGAGTGGAATATGTATTATTAATTAATCCTGTAATCTATAATTAAATATATACACGCATAAGTGTGAGAGAGTCAAAACAGAAAGATGAGAAATAGCTATTAAATATCTAATAACTTGAGGGTAAATCTAAGTAAAAGATAAGAAGAAGAATATTTGGCTAAGTTGAATAACCTGAATCTTCTCTTGTAGACTCTCCTACAGACGTGGGAAGATCAAAATAAAAAATAAAGTCATTCCCTGGGCCGCATGGACATGATGTTGCATGGGCTTGTGTCAGATTTTCTTCTTCCAACAAGGTCAAAGCTGGCAGAATTTCTAGCACCGGCTATGTACCTCAGGATTGGCCCATGAAGAAGTCCTTGTTATATACCATTCAGAATATATAGATAGTATTTGCTTGCTAGATTAGCGAATTAGGGATATCATTTTTTTGCTGATTGAACTTTTGGCATCATTGGACCATCCTTCAATGTTATTAATAGAGGAATTATGCTTAACTTTTGTATGATGAGCAACTAGTGCAAGTAATAATAATGGTTAACTGCTCTTGAGCTAGGCAAGCAATATGTCTCTCAATCCTATACTAGTCAAATCCCATTATTATTGTTATTATTCAAATAACAGACTATTACACTACTTCCCATCTTCCATCAATAATATTAGCACAAGTAACCTTGTAAGGACATTTTTTTTTCGAAGATGTATTTCGTGCTTTATCGCTATTCGTAGACCTAGTGTGTACGTATGTACCCCATCTTTTACATCTAAGTAATACCTTGTTGCTCTTCTACCATTTATTTCATCGAAACTTTTATGATTAAAATCATGATACGACTTCTACTAATATCACAAACTTCTGTTACAAGGTCGTCCCGATTAGAAAATACTTAATATATCATGAAAAACTCTGATAATTGTAGCTCTCTAGAAAATTGATGTTGAAAATATGATGATACCTAACAAATTATTAGAGATGGATTAATATTTATGGAAAAAAAATATGACAATGAAGGCAAGGAGGGTGTTGGATGCATGGGAAGAGGATGGCTATGTAAGATTCTCATGCTTGGGTGGGAGGTTTCACGTGAGCTTGTGACGATGTGTTGGGGTATGAGAGTCTCACTCTTGGGGTGGGGGTTGCATGAGGGACTAATATTAGTGGACCAATCTCTACATGAGAGTCTTATGTTGGAGGGGTCTGTTTGCGTGATAATATAATGTTGGAGGATAAGCTCAACGTGAGAAACTAATGTTGTTGGGAGGTTTCTGCGTGAGGTATTGCATGTGTGAACTAGTCATGTTGCTAGCCACACATTGTGTCACTAGAATGTATGATTCTACGGAAATAAAATAAAGAGTACCTCTTCATGGATATATGATAAATTTGCTCAGTTCTCCTCTTCGTATCTATCAACCTATTATTTATTCGTTTTTCACATAAATTTATGTTTGGAGTAGGAAAAAGGAGTCGCTGAAAAGAGAGAGAGCATAGGAAAGAAAATAAATAGAATACAAAGTTTTGGTCTTTTGGACTTTGGAGTGTTTTCTAAAGATGGTGTTCAAAGGAAATATGGTAGGCTAGTTAAATTATTATCTTTTATTTTTGTTATTTAGTAACTCTTTATTTTTTTTAATAACACCATCAAAAAATTTTAATTGATACAAATTCCTAACGCTTGTTATTTCATTTTTAATTTAAAAACGTTTTATCTGTAAACATTAAAACGTTCTTCCTTAATTTTCAATTTTCTTGCATTCAGTTATGTTTGCATTTCATCCGTTGTCACTTGTCAATTTAATCTAGCGAGCGAGCTTAAATAAACCCCTTCCCGTATCTCTGACTTCATAGCAAAACAAGTATCTAAGGACGTAGCTTTTTCAATAAAATTAAAATAAAATAAACCCTTTCCCACGAAACGCTACGGTCATATCTATTCCCTGAAACTCCCCGCATCTCATGAAAAGAGATCCCAAAAAACTGAACCCAAATGCACAATCCCCAGTTAATAGTTATTTGCTAATTTAGCCCTAACGATCGAAACCCTCTGTAGTTAATATTTCTTCCGCCATGACCAGCGATCCTCAGGATTCTCATCGCAAGCATCGCCGTTCTCCTTCCAACGACGAGTCGCAGGAGCAATCTAAGCGGCACAAGAATCGTCACCACCATCGCCGTCACCATCGTCGGCACCACAAGCATAGCATTAAGAAACACGATCACGAGGGGGAGGCATCAATTGAGAAGGTGGAAGCTTCTATGGAGAGCGTTGGATTCGACCAGGTCAGCAATGACAACGTTGTGAGTAAGGGGATTGTTAATTACGATGACATCGAGGAAGGTGAGATTCTTGAGGAAGGTGAAATTGTTGGTGGCGAAATTGAAATTGGCGGCAATAAGGGTGGATTGGATACTGAATCCAGTGAAATTAAGGCCAGTGACTCGGATAACTCCACAATGGTGTGTTCAGACCCCCTTTCTATCTCTTATTGCGTTTGGTTGATTCAGGAATTGCCTTTTGTTCCACGCCGTTGCTAACAATTAATTGCGAAAGGAGAGAATAGAATAGTTCTCTGTCTCGTGCTCTTTTTCCATCATTTCTTATTTTTTGGTTCTTGTTCATTGTTCACTGATCTTTGACTTCGCTAAACTTTTTATTTCCTTTTAAATGAATAGTCTATCAGCTCACGAAATTGAGTCTCTTTGGGTAGAGGGAAAGATGGCTTCATACGTAAGAGTCTGCTTGCATTTTGCGGAAAATGAATCCAGAAAGTTAATGTAGGCAGTCCAGAAGCCATTGGCTTAGAGTCTGCGTTTTATTTGTAAGACTTAGTTACATGTTATAACTGTATTGCTTGATGAATAAAGTTTACTTTTTGTTATAGCACAATATAGCAACATGCCAGTTGTGATTCAAGTTTGCTTTTGCAATTTTTTTGCAGGGAGCTGTTAATGGGGATGTTGGCCATCAGTCTAATACAGGCAGATTTGGGACACATGGGAGGTACAAATCTCCAGCAAGGGGAAAAAGTAAGCAAGAAGTTCAATTTGACATTGAAGGCGTGGAGCAAAATTTGGTATCCATGGATGTGAAAGAAGGTGAACAAAGAAGTGGGGGAGACTCAAAGTATTTTAGACGCCGTGGCAACAGGCATGAGAGGTTGTCTTTTTCTCCATCTCAAAGAAGGTATTCTGAAGAGACAGCTGATAGAAACATGTCAAATTCTTCAGAATATTTGAGGATGAAATCTCTTCATAATGAGAGGGATGACAACAAGCACAACAATGAAAATTTTGAACTTGAGTCAAGTGATGAAAAGGTGACTATCCCTAAAGGAAGTGACTTGTTGAAGATTGAAGACAAGGAAAAGGGCTGTAGTGGTATTAGAAATGATAAACGAGAATTTGGGCATTATGGTCATGAATCTGGATACGGAGACAGAGCTGAGCTGTATAGAGATCAGACAATGAAAAAGGGCTGTGAAACAGAAAGCAGAAGTTTGGAGAGAGAGAAAAGACAGGCAAGAAGCAGAGACAAATACCATGAGAACGTGAAAAATAGAGAGAAGGCCCAACAACAGAGCCACATTTTAATCAGCAATGGAGTACTGGATGGGGACAGGGGTCCAGAGCAGGATCGTAGACAGAGCAGAGAGCAGGATTATGATAGGGAGATGAGGGACAGTGGCAGGGCATTACATAGAGATAGCGATATGGAGAAAGGCAGGAGAAAGGAAAAGGACCATGGAAGTGTTCAGGAGAGGGATTATGAAAATGATAGGAGAATAGATAGTAGTTGGGGATCATACAGAGATAGAGATGCCAAGAGAGCCAAGGAGAGCAATCATGGGGGTAGCAGAGAGAGGGATTATGCAAGGGAAAGGAGGAGGGACCGTAGCAGGGCTTCTTATAGAGACAGAGAGATGGAGAGAGAATGGGAGGAGAGAAGTAGTGATATAAAATCAGGAAGGGAGAGGGACCTGGATAGGTCTCGAAGAGATCACTATGGGGATAAACTAAGGGATGCTGAGAGTGATAGAGCTGGTAGGTATTGTAGATATGATGATGATGAATATGGTCATCGAGGTAGGTACATTGACTCCAGAAGGCATGAGTATGATGCTCAGGAATTCTGTAGGGATAAGATAAGGAATAAATATTTAGAAAAAGAGTATATCTCTAAGGATGACTCCAGGCCAAACAAAAACAAATCAAATAGGTAGTTCTTCACCTATGTTAGTTGTTTCTCTCTCAAATATTTATCGGTTGAAATTATTTAGATAATTGCACTTCTTTATGCTAACATTATTGACTGTTTCTTTATCATTATTGCCTTCAGGAACGAATATGAGCAGAATCATTTTGAGGATGTCATAGAACTCAGATCTCTTGAGCAGGAGGAGGAAGATATCGAGAAAATCAAGGAGGAGAGCAGAAGGCGAAGAGAAGCTATTCTCCAAAAATACAAGGCCAAGCAGCAGCAAGAAGCAGAGTACCAAATCAGGAGTGTAGAGAAAGGTTAGTTCCTTAGTTATCTTAATTAAGAAATAAGGTGTTTATCAATTGTCAATGTCATATGCTGAAGTTAAAGCGGCAGCTGCAGCAGATATCTGTGCAAATCTTTGCAGAGGAGTTTTATTGGTATAATATTTCTTATTTAATATAAAGGTGCTCATAATTTTACCAATTGCATACATTGAATTTGAAATGGGAGCTACAGTAGTTATATTTATGCAATTAGATGCAGATCTGCATGTGTAATTATCCTGTATATTGAGCGGGGAGGCTAGAAATAAAAGGGGGGCTTCTGCATGTGAGATCTTTTGTGGATGAAGTAGGCGAGGTTGTACCAGTGGGCATCGTAGTTCCCAACTGATATATTATCATCCAACACAGGCACTGCCTACATGCTGGTTAATTTTCAATTTATATGTGATGGTTGACCCCTGGAATCAAGTATACATGATGTTTTCTAGGTTTTTTCTTCAAGTTGAATTCAGGCATGAAACCCTTGTGCAGCTGACTTACAGTATATGAAGAAGTAACTTCTGGAATAGTGTTTTTGTTGCCTGCACAGTATTTATAGTGAAGTCATCAAAGCCATCTGTCAGTGTCAAATCAAGCTACCTTTCATTTTATTATTTAAAAAGCATTCCTTTGTTTAGTTTTGTGATATAATTGTTCTATGTAAGGATAACAACTTGCAGGAAAATGAGAAAAAAGTAATAACTCCATTTTTTTCTCCTTTTTTATTTATTTTAAAAGACAGAAAATGGCAAGAGGAAATTTGTATATTGGCTCTTTTCTATCACAAAATAGTCTTGTGTTGGTGTATCATTAATGGAAATGATGAAGAGGTAGAATATGGGTGGGATGATTTACATTTTTTGTCAGAACTTAAGGGTAGTGTTAATGACGTAACTATGGTAATAAAGAGTCCAAAAGCTTATATCCCAACAGAGTCTGGTACTGATTGAAACGTTCTTCAGGTGATTAAAAATTTGGGCAAGTCGATTTCCTAATTTTATGATGTCACTATATTGCGGTCAAATTGATTATCCTACCTGACCAGTCGCTTGACTTGGTGGTAGGATTAGACAAAATAAGGTCACTCACAAGATAATTGGTTGGTTTTGTGGTAGTATTTGCTGTTGGTTTGTCTTGTTTTTCAGTTATTGTAATGATTATGGTTATTTATTTTGATGCCTGGTCTTCCTGATCTTGTTCAGTTCCAATTAAGGACCTGACAAAAGTGACTTCTCAAACAGCAATCACAGATGATTGTCCTGACAGTAGTGATACTAAGGGTCAACCCGGTCCAGTGCTAGATGCTGATGATTTTAACAATGCATTTTCATTGGGCAAATCACCTCCACAAAATGGAATTGTTTCTGGTGGCGAGCATTTTGGTGCAGGAGGACTGGGAGAGGGTACACCAAAGGTTTGTGCTTGTCTCTTACGGCGTTTCAGCTGTTTGTTATTCTTGTTTGTTGGGCTTTAATATTCAGTTTTTTTATGATAGCTTCCCCCTTCTCGACAGAAAAAGCTGCACATTCATATGCCAGAATTAAATGGAATTTGAATCGGAAATTAAAAGAAACAGAAATAGTCAACTTCTCAATCTTTATGATATAAAAGGAAAAAATTGAGACAAGAGATCAGGAAGTTAGCTTATGCCCCTGATTATATATATATATATATATATATATATATATATATATATATATTTTATGCTATAAAGGTGTTATTTTAACTGAAGAACCATCTGGCGTGCTTTTCTACTAGACTCTGCTTCCTCTTTGAAGTCCAGCTAAAGTTCTGGTGAATGTCGGTCGATATTGATATTGGATTGTGCCTTGAAAAACTGGTAATTTGTAGATTGTTTGGTTCCCTGCTTCATTCATTTAGCTATAGGGAATATGTTTATCCTATTTCTTGGGTGCAAGTGACACAATGGAATATGTTTATCCTATTTCTTCATTTGGTTTCTCTGTGTGTGGTACAAGGATTTGTGTATCATTTAAGTCTTGGACTCATGCTAGATGCATTATTTTGCAGAGTGAAAGACCAAATGATATGTTTTGTGATGGCATCTTTGGGGATTCTCCGGCCGGAGCTCATAAAATGGTATGTTTGAGAACCCCTTCCCCCCTCCTTTTTTTTTCTTAGCTGCTGTCGGATCATAATTCATAATCTTGGTGACCTTTTTGATGGTTTCTCTACTCTTACAGTAACTTGACTCACGTTCATAGTAGTTTGCGAGAAAAAAATTCTTGTCCGACTTAGTCCCCTCAAGCATGGTCCTGTTGATTGACTGGATGCAAAGCTTGAAACTCAGCAATTTTGAACAAATAGATATCTAAAGTATATTATACCATCTTTGATTGTAAGTGTTAGAGAACAGGTGTCAGATTGAGGGTTGATTGATTGAGCGTTATTGTAAATATTTTATGACAATGAAATGTATGTTTGTGCTGTTTAATCTGGAATGATGACTCATATATGTATAAATAGCACAAATTTGAGAGTTATGTGTATTGTTCCCCGCTTGTATGTTCTTTGAAGCCAAAAAAGCTGGCAGCTTGTCCAATCAAGTGGAATTGGGAACTTTCTACTTTGTTAAGCTGCTATATATGTAGATACCAAGCAACTAACTTGATATATTTTGTATGTGGTCTGAATTAGTCCTATGATAGTATGTATTTCTTTTCCTTTATTTAGCTTCTTCATGCGTTCTGTTGAAGAGGTCCTTTGAACAGTGAGAATGAGAATTATGAGACGGGCAGCATAGAGGAAGGAAAGAGAACGCAGCCATTTTTATTAATCTCAATTATTCATTCATCAGGTGTAAAAATAATGTGCCTAAAGCCCTATATATAAGCTAAAGGACTGCAAAGATAAATATTAAGCATAGGATAATAATAATTTGTATCTTAAAAGATACTCTCCCCGGTTTTAAATAAGTGATATTTTAGTAATTAGATTTTGGTTACAAATGATTCTCGTTTTACATTTACAAGGTCAATTTTGAATAGTTTCTTCTACTTTACCCTTCAGTATTAATTACTTTAATAGCTTTTGTGAATTCATCTATATCTTTTTCTAACAATTATTATTCAATGGGATTTAATAGTGATAATTTATTAATTTGAATTATTTTCTTACTTCTTGTGCCAAAAATAAAACAATGCTTATATAAAATCAGGGGCAAGAAATGGCTATTCCTAATAGATAATTCAAATCAAATATCTAAACTTACTAGATATTAACTAAACTAAATATTTTAATTCACGAATAATCAATCATCTATGAAATAATCTAAAACCTCCACCTTATAATTGATAAAATATTCCTGATAAGTCTATCTGCATCACCTTTTCCAGTATATGTTCAGCAGAAGACACGACACTTTTTTGGATATCTGAATGATGCTGACATTATTAGGATATGCTAAAATTTTGTTTCACTGTTCCCCCTCCCAAACAGGGTAAGGGTGATGGTTCAACCATTCAGAGTAGCGGTCTTTGTGACAATTGGGATGATCCAGAGGGTTACTACAGTAAGTTCTATATCATTCCCTTTATCTCTTTGGTATCTTATTGTGCTCACTGAAGCTAATTTTGATCAGTTTGTATTTTATGAAATACTCCCTCTGGTTCTAAATATTTGACATTTAGGATCTGTACACATATTAAGAAACTCTTGAACTGTCTAATTTACCTCTAATTATTGTTTTATCTTTCCATGACCAAAACAATAACAATCAGGTCTTGTAAGGCACCCACCTTCCTAAGAGCAGATCAGTTCCTCTTGAGCATCAAAATCAAGAAAGCATGACATCGCCATCCATAAGTCTCTCCTGCCAATTGTCTTGATGGGAGACTAGACTAGGCTTTTTTCCACGGGGATTATAAGAATTTAGATTTATGTATTACTGATTCATGTGTAAGAATTAATTTTGAGTAAGGATAAATTAGGTAATTCTGTAAATAAAATGCTAAAATGTCATTTAAACTGCAACATATGAATTGCTGTCATATATTCAGAACTGGAGGGAGTACTTATTTGTTGAATGGTTGGAAGTAACTTCTGAGTTTTCTGTGTAGCCATATCATTACATTTATTATTGTAATAACCTATCCAATATTAACATCTCCATTGTTTTTGTTTTGTCTCTGCTCGTAGTTTTTTTCTTTTATCAATCTTTTTTGGATCTTGTGTTCCTTTGTTGGGTTCAAATTTTAGTTTTAGTTAATTATTTTATTTGATGGTTGATGTGTAAAGGAGGCATGATTTTATTTTATTTTTTCATCTTAATTGTAGGCTTGTTTGATTCTATTGAAATTTGAAAGGTCTACTACTAAGCAATTTTAACCTCTATCTATCTATAGTCATAGCAATTTCTTTCAACTTCTATGCCATGAAGCTTACCGGCGGAATCTACAGAATTAATTTATTTGAAGTGATAAAATAGTATTATCTTACACTTTATTTTTGAGAAAGAATATTTTATTGTTCATAATTGGTGTTTACTGTAGTTTACATTTAAATGCATTGGTCTCAGGCAAAGGCATTTTGCTGGTCAAACTTCATTGATCAATATTATTTGCATTTGAAGTTCACTTTTACTGCTTGTATTTGTGCAGTGGTACATGTTTGCATGTCCATTGTTATTCTGACATGGTTTGACGATATTGTGATCTTGTAAAGGCCATCGTTTTGGAGAGATACTTGATGGTCGTTATGAAATTGTGGCTACCCATGGAAAAGGTGTATTCTCAACTGTAGTTCGTGCAAAGGATCTGAAAGCTGGAATCGGTGATCCAGATGAAGTAGCAATAAAGGTTATCCGTAACAATGAGACTATGTAATTAATCTCCCTTCTTTGCTATCTCTAAGCTGCATGTGCCAAATTTTCATTTCTTTCTTATCTGTTTCCTTTTCATCTTTTTTACTTCATTTACCTCATTAATACTTGTTTTGGCGTCGAATTATGTTTTCAGGTTAAAGGCAGGTATGGAAGAACTGATAATATTGAAGAAATTAGTTGGTGCTGACCCAGGCAATAGAAGACACTGTGTTCGCTTCATCTCAAGTTTCAAGTATCGTAACCATCTTTGTTTAGTTTTTGAATCTCTTCATATGAATCTGCGTGAGGTTCTAAAGAAGTTTGGTCGTAATATTGGACTTAAGCTGACTGCTGTGAGGGCATATGCAAAGCAACTTTTCATTGCATTGAAGCATCTCCGGAACTGTGGTGTTCTGCATTGTGATATAAAGCCTGACAATATGCTGGTAATTGGTGGTTGTAATTTGAGATATGATCATAGTTCTCTTATTTGCTCCCTCAATATTCTCTTCCTTTTCTCTGTTCTTGCATTGATTTGTCTCCTTCAAATACAAAGAAGTTATTGACATGCAGGTAAATGATGCAAAAAATGTGCTGAAGCTTTGTGATTTTGGCAATGCAATGTTTGCTGGTAAAAATGAGATTACACCATACCTCGTGAGCCGTTTCTATCGTGCACCGGAGATTAGTAAGCTCACTGTTATCCTTGCTTGTTGAGAAAGCAAAACACCCTCTTGTTCTATGTCATGAGTCATTTAATCCATTTCAATTCTATTTTTGCAGTTCTTGGCTTGCCTTATGATCACCCTATGGATATCTGGTCGGTGGGTTGTTGTTTATATGAGCTTTACACAGGAAAAGTACTCTTCCCAGGTTTGACAAATAATGACATGCTTCGTCTTCACATGGAACTGAAGGGAGCCTTTCCAAAGAAGATGCTTCGCAAGGTTTGGATCTAAATTTCATTTGTTGCTAAAAATATTCTTTCTTCTATGTCTGTGTTGCCATGTTATCTACTTGGTTATTGGTTGGTTTTCATTTTATCTCCTAATAATATACGACTTCAGGATGACTTATTGACCAGTGTATCTGTGTATGTCTTCTTTTCTAAATCCCCTATCCACCCCTCGATGAAGCAAAATGAGAATTCAACATATCTTTAAATGCCTGCTACATGACACCTGATATTTTATTTTGCAGGGTGGATTTATTGATCATCATTTTGACCAGGACTTGAATTTTGTTGCCATTGAAGAGGATCCCATTACCAAAAAGGTGAATATTAGATGACCATGTGCAAGCACTTAGTGTAAAAAACTTTACTCGGTGTTCTTAAGAATTTTAAGGTTGCATTGATATGTTTCCTGTTGCAGACAATACGGAAGTTGGTTCTTAACATTAAGCCAAAAGACATTGGCACTATCATAAAAGGATACCCAGGAGAGGATCTGAAAATGGTGGCCAATTTCAAAGATTTGTTGGAGAAGATTTTTGTGTTGGACCCTGATAAGAGGCTGACTGTGTCGCAGGCATTAAGTCATCCATTCATCACGGGCAAGTGAAAATGATGCTGATTTTCTGACTCCAGGAATCATATTGCAATAGATAGTTTTACATTGAGGTCCAAATTTAATGAGGCTAATTATTGGGCATTTACCTGTCTTGTCTTTTGTGCACTACTGGGGCCTGAGAGCTTTGGAGATGGTTATTGGCATGGTTGAATGGGACGTCAAAAGAGGTGATCTTTTATGTGGAGGCCACTAACTTGCATTTTTTGGTGGAATAAGTTCTATTTATATTGTAAGACAACTTGCCAAAGACATTTTCCTGTGTTGTAATAATCATCATTGCAAAATTGTACAGCCTCTTTTGTTATGTTTTAAAGGATTTTCTCTTTTTGAGTTCTTGATTTCAAGCCTGCTATGTACATACTTACGTGTTTGTCCTCAACAGTGTAAGTTGACAGGGGCTGTTAATCCATAATTTGATAACTCATCCTCTGGAAACATACGAATATCTCTTCTTATTCCTCATCTTTGTTTTAAGTATTCATGTTTCCTGTTTTTATTTTGTCAATGTGTTTGTGTCTCGCAATTCTAATTGCGCTCTTGATCCAGGAAACTGACCAGTTCTTTGGGGCTATCCTCCAGTGCTTATATGCGTAGAAGTTAGAAGGCACCTGAGAGAAGGTATCTTGGTTTATTTATTGGGACCATTCAGTGACACACTTCTTAGTGCTGTGATGTCTGGCTGTGAATTTTATTATCTCATGCTTCATGAAGTTGAGATTGTCATAGTTGTGGATGGAATCCTGGAGATAGGTTGTGATATTTGTGGAATGACATTGTTTTTATTCCCTTTCTCTTGTGGCCGGGGTTAGTTATATTGCTGTTTGCTGTGAGAAATTTTTTCTTGCTGTTTGCCATTTCTTCTGGTTTATGTCTTTTTCCTGCTCTTATATATGCATATATTCTAATGAATCTGTTGCAATTCATTCATGTTTGTTCATTTGCAAATCGCGAGGCATTTGCACTGGAGGTTTATTGCTGCAGCCTGGATGGGAGTTTTTTAATGCGTGAGTTGCTTAAGTTTTTGAACTTCTGATGAGTATGTACATAGTTTTGGTTGTAAAAATGTTATTTGTACTTTTTAAGATATTAAATAGTTTCATTTTGTCTTTCTAGGGTACTTCCTTCCATGCTTCTGCAATTTTTGTAAGTATCTAATTTATTCTTCATTTACCTATGTCTCAGCTTTCAAAATTACTTCATAGGTTAAGTGTTTTTCTTTGGAATTTTACAAACATGTCTGTATGTTGACATCTTTAGCGATAGAATAGTCTTTAGTATAAAAAGCTAAGAAGCTGGTGCATGTGTTCTGTTGTGGGCCACATAGTGAACAAAGAGTTATTTCTTGTAGATTAGGCTGTAGCTGGCCGCAATGTTTTCTCAAGATATGTCTGATATAGAATCTGTTAAATAGGAAGAGAAAGGACTGGGTTTAGGCTTTGTATAGGGAGATCCTGATCCTTTCTTGTGAAAGTGTAATAAGATTATGACTGTGATAACATTGTATTCAATAGGAAGGGAAAGGGTTGTGTTTTTACTTGGAAAATATTGCAGGAATATGAACTTGGGAGATTCTACTGTCAGCAGTCAATATTTCGTATTTTCTATGATTATGTTGAAAAGTCTAGAAACACAAACCCCAGTTGTGAATCTCATTTTCCATTTCCTTTAATATTATGCTATTGATACCTGTTTTGAACAAGTGCTCTGATGTTTGAGGCAATGGGTAGGTATTCACATTGAGTATTTGGGACACTCCATAAAGTCTTGCCTTTATTAGCCTGGAGGGAATAATATTTTTTTCTGTATATTTATTGCAATATGAAGGGGATATTATTGTTGGAGTGGGTATATCAGATTTAATTTGGAGTGTCTGGCATTATGTATGAGTGCATAGAACCAAGATGATTTCTATCCGAATGCTTTGGAAATTTTGGATTGACTCGACGTATTTATTTTGATTTTCTCATTTGGCCCATAATTTTTTTTATTTGTTTCATTGAAGGTATATTTTTTTGAATTTTATTGTAGTTTCGGTTTTTGCGGAGAGAATGCTGGTTTGGAACTTGTTCCTTGTTTTACACATAGCATGTCAGACATAAGAGAAGGTTAATGGTCCTGGAAGCTGTTGAGATTATGGTAATGAGTCATTGGCTCAAACTTAGTCCCCCTATGAGCGGGTAGGATAAAGCTTTTCGCCAATTGCTTTCCCCTCTTTTTATGGGGTGCAAAGTTGATGCAAGACTACTTTCTAGCTTTGTGGGTCTATCAAACAATACCTAAAACTTTTTCACACAAAACTCTACCTTAAATCAACATTAAAATGTTATCAATCGCTAATAACATAAGCCTAAGGCTATATATATTGGTTAAAAGATTACAAACGATAAACATAATCATTCTTAAAAAGATATTTCTAAATTTAAATTGACAATAAATTAGAAAGTGCTGGTTGTACTAATTTTTGGCCTATGGAAAGAGGCATATGCATTTGGACCTGCTCTTTCCACGATAAGCTTTATGGTGAGGTGGCACGTAGAATGCATATCCTCGAGATCTGTTATCCTATATCTTGGCATAAGAAAGCTTGATGTGGAAGGCATTTTACCTAGAGGCTGGAATGAACCATATTGAGGGGAGTAGATGTAATACTGACTGATTAGTGGAGGAGCGCAATGAATGTGTTGAATTTAGAGAAAGATCCAGAGAGCAGAGAAGATGGTTATGGCTTATGAGGTAGCGATGCAGTAATAGCAGTTTCCATCATATTATGGTCAGGGTGGACTTTCTTGCCTTTTTGTTTATGATGTGATTATGACCAAGCGAGGGATGACATGGTCAGCGGAGAATATTTCAAAGTAGAAAGACAACCAAATTCCCTTTCCTTGCCCCTTAAAACTTACTTTGTATATGGCACTTTAGAAAGGAAGAGCTTTTAAAGGGAGGAATTTTAGAAGTGAATTGCTTTTAACATCCTGTACCTATAATTTTGTTTTTTGATAGTCTGGAATTTTGCTGATCTGAAAGAATTCTGATTTTTTTAATGTGTTTTTGTAGTTATTGTTTTTAGAAATATGATTATCCTTCTTTTTTTCTTGATCTGGTCTTAGGAGAACATGTCCTTAATATACCCAAAAAAAAAATTGAAAAAAGAATTCATAAAAATCTCTTGTTTGGATATTTTTGCATAGAGGATTCTAAAGGGGGATTTTCAAAACTCATACCATGGCTTATATTAAATTTTGTCTAAAACTCAAGTTTGAGATGAAACTCAAATTATAATATTAACTTCTATTACTTTTGCATTTGATCACTTCGTAAGGAAATTTACCTTTTGCAGTTAAGAGTCAAGTTGTCAAAGCTTAAATAGAACAATGCTGATGACTTTTCAAGCTATTTTTGCACTTATATCTTCCATTCCCCAATGCCAAACTTTAAAAAGTTTGGCCAGGGAAGTTTTCAATCTATAACGATGAGGCTTAAAAAACTCTGCTTTATTGAAAGCCCAGCGAGACCTTGGGTAACATTTAACATGTTCAAATGGGTTTTCTGTAGTTGAATCGATAGCATAATCATATATAAACCAAGGTGAACATAAATGGCATAAAGAGTGTTTCATGTCACAAGAATTATATTGATATGCTAGAAGAACTAATATAAAATTGTATAATATGATAATATCACATTATCAATTATTACAAACTAAACTTTAGCTATTATTGAACCTTATAAGCTGATCTGTTAACGTGATACTCTCTGGTGCAAGCTTTTTCAACGATTTTGATCAACTGCACATCATTTTAGATGTATAGTTTCAAATTGAAAGAAAAGACAACACATCCCATTAGTATATATTGGCAAATTTCTGAATACTAATCGGCACCTATGGTTTATGTTATTTTTTTCAAATTTTGTCTACAATTTGCTGAGTTGTTCAATCCTAGAATTCGGCAGAGACTAGAATGAAGCATTAGAAATAAAGAGGCAGAGATGAAGGTGTATAAATGAGGTCCAAATGGTTGAAGGACGATTATGAAGGATTAAGTCCACAGCAATAGAACTTAGATTCAGAGCAGAATACAACAGCAGCAGATGTTAGAATGGTAGAAGGTTTCTTTTTTAAACAGAGAATCCTCTGTGAGGAGTTTTTGAAATTCCACATAGTAGATGGTATTTGAGACTACCTTATTGAGGGAATTTGGGTGGAGCCGTCTCGAAAGCTCTTCTATACACCATAAATTCCTGCAAAATAACCTATTTAAGAAATTTAATGTCCTCTTTAAATAACCCAGCAAGGATTGACATAAGAAATTCCCTTTTCAAAGCGAATTGCCCTCTAGAAGTTGCTCGTCCAAACCCAACCTAAAAGAAAAATATTTTGCTTCCTCAAATGTATCTCCTTACCATACAATAAAATATTGGTACTGCAATTGCGTATCGGCCGCAATTTTGCGGTTTTTGGGTCAATCGTGACACAATTCCGAAATTGCGGTTGTTTCAAAAAATCACATATTTATCGCCGCAATATCGGCAAAATTTCGGATATCGGCCGATATTAGCCGATGTTTACCGATATTTGTTAGTATTTATTGTGAAAAAAAAATTAAAAAATCACACCATGACAACCGCGACATATAAAATATCATTCGCGACACCCCGATACCGCGACGCCAGGACAGCAACTGTAATCGCGGTTTTATTGCTTGCTCCTTACCCTTATTAAACCATATTCCTTTTGTCCTGAATGGTTCTAAGGATGGCTTATCGATATGGGTAACATTGGTAGAAGTATTTATATTTATGTAAGGAATATCAGCTTGGGTATATAGAGGTATATTAATATTCATTCTGTCTACTGAGGAAAAGGTAATGGAAAAATTGATATCGCTTACCCTTTGCCTCATTAGTATTTCATATATTAATATTATAATGGAGCAAGCCAATGATCAGGGGCGTTCTAATTATGTTATTTCATTTTATTTTTGAACGAGGGCTGCATGGGGTATCGGTGTGGTCTAGGATTAGGGGTGCTCTGCTTTCCCGTTTTCCAAAGGGTTCTTGTCACTATTTTGTGAATGAATCAGATGTCTTCATTCCATTTATTTTCTTCTCAAACTTGGTACTTCAGCCGATATCTTGTTGGCTTTAATTCCATTAATTTTCAATTATCCCAGTTAGGCAAAATTAGTCTATCATGGGTTTTTGGGTATCTTTGTTCAGTGGCGCCATCATGTTGGCATAATAATTATACGGATAGTATCATGGTAGAAGACCAAAAGCGGCATTGAGCTGCTTTTATTTTGTTTTGCATGTTGTTTCCTTGTAGATTAAAAATCACCCACATCTCCTGCAGTTCGATCAAAATTAACTTTAACTGTGCAATATATTTCCCTATTGAATATGCTACTGTCTTGAATTTGGCTGATTTTTTATTTTTATCAGTTTACATGTTAATGATAGGGTTCACCGTATTAGTAGTGGGTTATCAGCTCATCGCCCTTTCTCATGTAGGGATTACTTGTTATTAGGTTTAGATTTTAACCCCTATGCCTTGTATCTTAGAACTGACTGCCTTTTTACTTTGCTGATAATTTAGATGTTGGCGGATGGTTTGTCCTCTGCAACTTTTTATTCTTCTCATGCTTGGGTCACCATTAATTGTTCATATCTGTGGCAGAGGTCTAAAAACTGCTTGCCATTTTTGTAGCATACTTCCCATCGTTTCATGACGATGTTCACTCAAGTCCATTTAGTTTTCCAATTTGACACCATTGACCAAAGAGATCTGTTTCCAGTTTGTTCTGGTGCATGCAAAGCTTGATACTTTAGAATGCATAGCTGAGATTCCTTTTATTAGTGTGTAATCATAGGGATGGAAAATTGTATGTGATGGTTGCCAGTTAAATTTCCCAAGAGTCTAGATTGAGTGCCTTCTCATATGACCGTAGCAGTTAAAAAAAAAAAAAAAAAAAAACAGGATTCTTCTGAATTCTGATCTGGTTTGAAGTATTCTGTTGTAACTTGCTGGTGCATAACACACCCTCTAGAGAAGAACAAAACGGAACCTGAACCTGACCTGTGCAACTTGCTGATTCCATAGCGGCTATCGTCTAGGGATAAACAAAGAGGAACTCTCTTTTGTCCCATGGTTTCCCCTTTTCCCCTTTAAAACTTGTATGCAGCGGCGGAGCATATATTTAGCGACTATTGGCGGGAGTGTAAAATTTTGGTAATTAGAAAGGAGAAGATTCTTACTAGAGCGCTACTGAGCCAGACCTTTGACTTGATAATACTCTCTTTGATCGATCTTCTTTCATCTAGATGCAAGGTTTCAAGTGTTTTTTAAATTAGTAAAAGACCTGCAACATATGATGCTTCATTGGATCTCAACGACGATGTTTCAATGTCCACCATTATGCTTGTTTTTTGTGGTACATGGTTTCCATTGGTTAGTTGTACTCTGTACTGTTGTGTGCGTGATCCTAACAGTTCTTCAAATTCAGCAATAGAAGGCTCCGTTGAATCTGCCTCTTCATCATTGTGACGGCATCGCAATAGCCAAGGGGTATATGGTATTTATATCCCGTCCAGTTTTCTCGTTTTGGTGGATGCCTTCTTGTCTGTAAATGTTATTCAAATTGGAGTATTGTAGGGAGTGCATTATATCGCTGCTGGCAGAAAACTGTGTTTTTTATACTTTCTTGCGCTCAAGTCTTACCTCGCTGGGGTGAACTGGTTATACGTACCACATGGCTGCATTCACTGATTATAAGCACTAACCATGTCAATCAGAAATTGATAATATAACTGGATTGGTCGGTCAGTGGTATTTTTTTTCCCCTTGCCGACATGCATCTCATGAGATTTTGGATGCCGCGTTAGTTGACGGTCTCATGATAGTAGCTCATGGCATTCTGCTATTGTGTTTGCTAGAGTCAGATGGTGCCTACACTCTTGAGGGTCTGCCGTAACATGGAGGGCAGTCTTGGAAGGCTAGCCTGCTATTTCTCTACCAGTCACATGTGAATGCGAAAAAGGACTTTGCCAACAATGTTAGGCTACGCAGCCACTAACTAAAGTGGTATTCAAAGAATCAGTCCTAGTACGCCACTAAAGTAAGTTTACGGTGCACAAGTCATTCAAATAAGAAAAGAGGGTGATGTAGCCGTGCTTTCCTCATGATCAATTATAATTATAAATATACTGACTAGTGTAATTATAATTATTTATATTATTATTATTATTAAAAATAATGTTATTATTATTCAAACAATTATTGATTAAATTATTATTATAATTAGTAATATAACTATTCAAATTGTTATTAATAGTACATTTATAATTACAAGTACTAATATAATTGTTTCAATTATTATAATAACTATATTATTATGATTATGATTATTAATATTAATTTTATTACAATATAATTATTATAATTACCATTATTAATATGATTATGATAATAATTAATTAATATTATTATAATTATGAATATAATTATTTTAATAATAATCTTTGCTAATATATTTAACATAATTATTAATAAAATTTGTTATTATAATTATTAGTAATATATTATTATAATAGTTTTTATTCATATCAACATTAATTGGCTTAGACTAGAAAAATTTGGTAAGGAAAATAGGCTTCAGCCAACAAGGAAATGTCTTTGGTGTTGGGGCAAAAAGGGCAATGAATTTAAAATCTGATTGACCAGATCAATGAGGTATTGGGATATGCATCGGTACGAAATTATCTGATTTTAAAAGTAATATACTAATTAAAAAATTATATTGTACCAGCTAAATCGATTTGATTGGATACATACTAAATGTCGTTATTTTAGTTATAGGGATGAAAAATATTGAAGTACAAATGATTTAATTGAATGGGAATCAGATTGTGTTATATTAGATATTTTTTTAAATAAAATAAATTTTCTATCAAACTACGATTGAATTGGTTGGACTATGTATTGAAAAAATTATAAGATAGTTTTTCGGTCAGGTTTTTGAAAACCCCTAAAAATAAGAGAAACACTTCTTATCTTCTTTGAGAAAAAAAGATATATAATAATAACGTGAGGTACAGAAGATAATGTTTTTTAAGCGTATGACGTGTGTATGGATGTATATTTTTGGTTTCTAGAAGTGGCTACCTACAATTTCTCGCCGTGACAGCCTACTCTAAATTGAAGTGTTCGAAGTAATTAGTTAGCCACGTCTTCTTTCCTTTCTCGGAAAGGGTTGGGTTGTGGATATCTTCATTTTCCAAATTGAATTGTGGGAAACAGGGAAAGGGACGAACCGGACAAATACAAAAAGGCGATCATTACAAAATATATATAGTGACAGCCGAATCAAGGTCATACCCACCCAGACACAGTTTTCCCACTCACCGTCTTCGGTTTGGTAGGACCGTGAGACGAGAATGAGCTGCGTACAGTTATATTGCGTTGGAACAAGTTTAAACGCCATGCTCCTTTCGACGATTTAAAATACTGTTGGAGTACACATCACTTGATTGTGTTTTGTTGATTGATGATAATTTTCTCACTGTCTGGCACAGAGACTGCGTTACAAGTACAACGTACGATCCAAAAGATAAAAGAATGCGCAGATCTAAAATACACCGAAGGAACGATGGGTGCCAACATTTATTAATGTGCCACTTTAGGCAGGAATCGTATCACTTAAATTGTTATTCTTTAAAGTAACGTGAGTGTGCGTAACCTCTTCGGCATATTGAATGAGAAATGCAGATAGTTTGATGCGGAAAAAACCAGTCGATGTGGGTTGTTATCGTTAGCAGTTTATATTTATTCACAAATATAAATCTATATTTGTGTTTAATTGTGATTTGTGCGAATTGCAAATTACAAACCTCGGTTATTGGATTTGTGCCGCACACGAAACGGGGGGTATGTCGCAACACCATACGGCCGGCGACGTCAGTACAACATCAACACCTTTTTCTTTTATTATAATTGATCTAGTTATAATTTAGAGTATTTAAAAAATGAAAAATAAAGCATACTATAAAAAATTTATAAATTATATTTTACAAATAGAAATTCATATTGGCATGGATTTTGGCAATAAAAAAATTTATGATAAAATATTAGTATAATAGTAGTGAAAGATCATGAAATAATTTAAATGTGAGTGAAAATAATAATAATAAAAAATACTTAGATGTATGATAAAATCTATGTATACTTGTGGTGTAAAATACGCATATAAGTAATAGTATATGTTTTTATTAATGTTGAAAATTTTCTAAAAAATAGTGGTGAAAACTATATTTAACAATAATAAAAGATACTTAGATTCACGATGAAATATACGTGCAACTGTGGTAAAATAAATACACATGAGACTAATGACATATGCTTAAAACAACGTTGAAAAGTTGAAAGAAAATAGTGGCGGAAAAAAATATTCATAGCAGTGGTGAAATATATGTACGCTTGCGTTAGATGATGATGTGTTTAGGTGAATGTTGAAATTTTTTCTGAAAAATAGGGGTGAAATATATGTTTAACAATGTGTAAAGGTGTAACACCCCCAAAATTAACTACTGAAAAATTTCATTTTATTAAAAGAGAATTTTGAAAGCCAAAGTATTACCGCCACACTTAGTACCAGACCGGTTCACTCATACCGCTCCAATACTAAGTGTTAAGACTAAAGTGTAAAAGACAATTTACAATTCATTATTAAATCAGAGTAGCGCATTAAATCATTTACAAGAATAAAATCCACCAATGGTGGCTATACTAACAACATTAACATTAAAACCAAGAATTTAAAAGAAAAGGAGAAAACTCTGAACCGGATAATTCCTTACTCTCTTTCCAGTTGTCCACTGGAGTAGCACCTGAAAAGACCTGGAAGGGGCACTGCCCATTGAATAGGCAGGGGCCCCACGAAGGGAACCCTTCAGTACTATGGTACTGAGTAACCCTTTAATACCACACTTAAAAACAGGCCTGCAATGCAACACATAATGCAAGCTATATACATATGTAATGAGAGGTGCATACATAACAATCACATATATAATAAGGCTACCACATATCAACAAGTTATAAGGTACGATCGATACTTTTGGGCCTTAAGCCATTAGTCCATCATTATTCAATCATCTCTCCGGTTATATCCAAGTGAGTGCGGGAACCCCACTATTATAGCCGGTGGACCGGAATACATACAGGGCAGAACGCTCCTGACCACTATTATTGCCGGTGGATCGGTCTCCAGGGCAGAACGCTCCTGGCCACTATTATTCGCCGGTGGACCGGTCTGGCCCCGACTCACAAGGTGTTCCACTATAAGTGATTAATATCTTTCTATAATTTATTCACATCCAATGCTTGTTTTATTGAGCTCGGGACCCCCCACTATTTTAGCCGGTGGACCGGAATATGTATAATCATCATCTAATGCAAAACGCTCCTGGGCCACTATTATATCCGGTGGACCGGTACTCATAATTACTTGCTAGGGTAACACGCTCCTGGGCCACTATTATATCCGGTGGATCGGTACTCATAATCACTTGCCAGGGCAACATGCTCCTGTGCTACTATTATAATCGGTGGATCGGTACTCAATATCATAAGTCATCTGGGCCCGGCTCATTAATATTTCACTTTCATTATTGGTATCTTTCCTTTCCTTAATCAGCACAACAATTATATTTATTTGCCTCGGATGGGAGATCAAGAACCCGAGACACAAAGGTACACCGGTCGTACCGGTGCATACAAGCTACTCAGTACCCTTCAACCACGAACCCAGGGACGCAAAGGTACCCTGGTCATACTGGTGCATAAAGCTACTCAGTACCCTATCGACAAGGACACCTAATCCATAAGTATGCATACCCCCTAACTAGGTCCGTAGAGCTAGATAGAGTAAGATATAGGGCTGACTGGGGCACAAAGGCACACCAGCAAATACCAGAATAATCGTGGACTAAACCACGTCTTTAGAGTAGCAACCCCTAAAGAGTCACTATTCCCGTTCTTGAGGTCTTTCACTTTAAGTATTAGTGCCTTAATTAAGGTGATCACAAAAAGCACAATAATCAGACACTTATTCACTTTTAATCGTTCTAATATCATTAGTCATTTCTTATTCCGACGATTATCCAAGATATCACAGAGAAACCATTAAGACTATCATAATCTCATCTAATTCCAAATTAGGATTTGTTCTCGTGATACTTACTAATTATCAAATGCTCTTACCTGGCCAATCAACATTATTTGAATCATATTATGAAATTCCACAATCACAACGACATGATAGGTGCAAATTACTTATTTACCCCTTACCTATATAATTGCTAAGTCATTCCTTCCTTACTTGACAAATTACCATATTACCCTTTAGGTTGCACCATTACCAAATTACCCCTTATTCGGTTTAGGTTACCAAGTCATCCCCTATGCTTTTTAGATCACCATTCACCCTTCATAACTGTTAATCTTAACATATTTTCCTTTTTGGTTGGTTAGATTATCAAATTGCCCTTTTCCTTTATTACAATCCAGAACTTGCCCTTTAGTGAATAAATTACCAATTTATCCTTCGTCGTTATCATTATTACCAAGTTACCCCTTACTCCCAAATTTGCCATAAACATCCTTTTATTTATAAAAATTACCATTTTGCCCCTTACATCCAATTTTACCATATTACCCTTTTGCTTGCAAATTACCATAATACCCTTTTACATCCAAAATTACTATCTTACCCCTTACTTCCAAAATTACCATTTTTACCACTTACTTATAAAATTACTATATTGCCCTTTGACTCTAAAATTACCACTTTACCCTTTCCTCCAAAAATTAACATAATACCCCTTTACTTATAAAATTATCATTTTGTCACTTAATCATAAAATTACCATATTGCTCTTTTGCCTAAAAAATTACCATAATACCCTTCTCTCTCACAACTTACAATTTTATCCTTTTTCTTATAAAATTATCATTTCACCCCTTTCTTTTGAAATTACCAAAATACCCTTTTGCTTACAAAATCACCGTTTTACCCCTTTCTTTCAAAATTACCAAAATACCCCTTTACTACAAAATTTCCAAAATACCCTTTTCACTTATAAAATTTCCACTTAACCCCTTTATTACACCACTTTTATGAATTTACCACCACTACATAAAATACTAATATTAGCACTTCATTCTTATCATTTAACTCCACCAACTTGTCATTATTCAACATAATACTCATTAGCAACTACATATATTAGATCACATACTTACATAAGCATATTACTAAAAATAACCTTAGACAATAATATTATTCATGCATTAGCAACATAATACATCATAGACAAACATTTAACATTTCCATCAAATATCAAACTCATTCCTTAAGTATCATCTCTACACATGGCACAAAAGCTATCATAATTTTCTTTTCTTTTCTTTTATCAATCAACATAAGCAACCATATATATCATACTAGGCAACACAAAACAAGCATAAAATCATACTAAAATCCCTAATGTGCTAGCATACGTTTTTCATGTGTTTAAGTGAAGTTTAACGATTACCTTAATCTCGCAAAAATCGAACCTTACCGGTATCCCGGTTAAGGATTCAAGGCTTAATTAGCAACTCAACACCTAAAAATAATATCAATCATTATTACGTTAGAAATAAGAAATTAAAAGGATAAATCTTTATAAAAATTTATTTAATAATAAAACACTTTAATTAACTATTAATATACCTCAAAATTTAGCCAAATAAATTCCAAAATAATGTGGAGCTCACGCTGCATGAACAATGTGAGCCACATGCAAAATAAGGGGGAGGAAAAGGGTCGAAAGGGGTGAGATAGAAGGGAGGAGAGATGGCTCGGTTTAGGGACTTTAGGCTAGAAAAGAAGATAGATGGGGGAGGTTTCAAGGCAAGGGAATGGTGCAAGAGTGAAGAGGGGGTGTAGGTGGAGGCTAAGGATGGTTTCACGGCGGCAGAGGGCGGCGGAGGCGGCGAAGATGGCTGCCAAGGTGGGTCGAGGTGGAGAGGTTGAGAAGGAAGGAAAAGAAGAGGGAAAAATGAAGGGGTTCGAGGACTTTTTTCGGCCAAATAATGGACGGGAATTGTAGAGGAGGTTGTAGTGAGTTGAATGGTGGGTCGGGTGGCGGCAGAGGTGGCCGGACGGCGGCGAACGGGGCGGTTGCAGGTGGCTTGGCGATAAGGGAGAAACGTGGAGAGGAAAAGAAGAGGGGGAGAAGGGAGGAAGTGCAGGGGCTCGAGGGGGTGGCGTGATGGTGCAGGGAAGTAGGGGATTGTGGCAGAAGGCGACATAGGGGGTTGGAACGGTGGTTGGCGGCGGCGAGCAAAAACCAGGGAAAAAATGGGAGGAGGAGAAAATGAGAAAAGGGGCTCGGGGAAGGAGAAGAGGGCTCGAAATTATGGGGAATGAAGGGCTGGTGAGGGTAAGAAAAAGAAGAGAGAGAAGAGAGGGGTAGGTGGCTGGTTGGAGATAGGACGAAGGGTGGTAGGGAGGTGTCGGTTGGCAGGGGAAAGGGAGGGAAGAAGAAGGAAAGGAAGAGGGCATGCGGGATAGGGATGCAGGGGTTAGTTTGGTTCGAATTAGAAAAGAAAATGACGGGGGAGAGAGAGGGAGAGAGAGCAGGTGCGGTGGCAGGTGGCGGCAGTTGCAGGGCGGCTCGGTGGTGCACTACAAAATAAATGATTTGTGCCAACAGGGCCTTATCTGTGGGTAAAAGCTATTTTTCTGTTGGTAAAAGCTTTTACCAACAGATATTTTTTTGTGACAAAACTATGGGCAAAAACTCTGTGCTTAAAAGTTTTACCCACAGATATGTATCATCTGTTGGGAATAAATGATAATGCCCACAGATATTTATCTGTTAGTAAAACTTATGCCCACACTTATATCTGTGAGTAAAAGTATTAACCACAAAATAATATCTGTGACTAAAAGTATTACCCACAAAACAATATCTGTAACTAAAACTATTACCCACAAAATAATATCTGTGACTAGCAGTATTAGGCACAAAATTATATCTGTGATAAAAAGAAATAACCACACAATTATATCTGTGTGTAAAAGTATTAAACACAATATTATATCTGTTACTAAAACTTATTACCAACATATATATATTGTTGGATATACATATTAACCCTGTATGTGTGTGTTTGTGTGTGTGTGTGTATATATATATGTATAGTTAAAACCTGTATCGGCCAAAACGTACAAAATATCAAATATCCAATATCCACCTGTAGTAACAATTTATGCTTATATATATATATAATTAACTACACCATATATAATTATCATTGTGTAGTACAAAATAATTAGTTGCTTAGCTCCCAAAGGCATAACAGTCCTTTAAGTACAATACTATATAAACGACTTATAGCATAAGCTATTATACAAAAACATCTTCATACATTGATATACAAAATCATCGGCTATTATACAAAAACATCTTCATATGCTAATATACAAAATCATCGACCATATTCGTAAGCTACGAGCAAAAGCACCGATATACAAAATCATTGACCATCTTCGTAAGCTTACGAGCAAAAGCACTGGGCATCTTCATTAGCTAACATATATACAAAAACATCGGGCATCTTCATAATTTGATATACAAAAATATCGATCATATTCGTAAGCTAACGAACAAAAGCATCAACCGTCTTCATAAGCCGACTCACAAAAGCGTTTTTATAAAAACGCATCAAACATCATCTTCTTCATTTTCCTCTTCAGTGTCATCCGTTTCATTCTCATCATCCTCCATTTGATAATAATTATCAACATGTTTTCCCTAAAAATATATATACAATTAACTTAATCATATTAATCTAAATTCATATCAAAAAGCTAGATGATGAGAGTTTGTACTCTTTAATTGAGTATATACATATCCAAAGTTTTTTTTTGTTTGGGTTTTTGCAGAAGATTGGTACGAAAACTATCTTCTAGGTTTGGATTGTATAATTTATTTAATATTTAACTATTTATAATAATTTACTAGGATTCCTCGTCTAATAAATATTTTGAGAACCTATAACGAGACATAAACTTAGAACTTTTCAATAGGTCGGCTAAGATAGGTTAACAAGAGTAAGGACAGTGATTAAATAAAGACATTAGTAGGAGAAAGAGCGTTGACTAGACAACTAATATAGGTAATAGTTTTATAAATTTTATTTTATTTTTCTCTCTTTATTTTAGTAGATTTGGTCTATTTTTATTAAAATATATATAATATATACGTGCGAGTGTGCGTGCGCGTATAAATATTTTTATCATTTTCTTTTGCACCTACTTTCTAAATTTTTTAAAAATATCATAGGAAATCAATTAGCATACAAAAATTCTTTCAATCGGAGTCGAAGTGGCACATTAGCTGAGATTGAAAAAGAAGAGACGCACATACCATAGTTACCCAATCTAATCACTATATGACCCCTAATATTCTCATATATTCATCTATGCACTATTTTAGAGGTAAAAAAAATACCCAAAATAAATGTGTTGCATGAGAAATGTAAAAAAAAACTATCAACATTTAGTGAGGAACTTACTTGATTCTCTAATAATGTATGCATTATACCAGTCAGATATCCTACTTGCTCTTTAGTCTCAAGGAGATCCTTTTCTAACTTCTCAACTCTAGACTCGGATTTGATCCTTTTAGCTCGCTCCTCCTCAAAAGCACATCTTCTTTTGTGGGATCGTGGAACTTTTACACCAAGACCAAAGGTTTTTGCATATCCATTCCTATCTTCTCCCACTACCTTTTTGAATATTTCACGTCGAGCATTAGCATCACATCCTTCTGGAAGTGCAGTCATCTCATCCAAAATCGCTTTCTGTAAAGTATAAATCAATGCTATTAATGGGCAGTAGATGAGGTAGATTCACATATATATATACATATATATATATATATGTAACCCTAAAATTAAAATAGATTAAAAACATACTCTTGTTGCAGCAGAAGCATCATTAAGCTTAGAATAACCCTTTTTCGGTTCATGAGTTTTCAACCACATTTCCAATTCATCGGGATCTTTCCCCATTTTTTCCTAATCAAAACACATATGAAATTGTATATCAAGCATACAAAGTAAATTAAATTTGGTATTGCGTAGATGAATTAATTATATACCTACCTTTTCTTCCGCTCGGATGCGTGCAAAGCTCTTTGAACCAGCATATGAACACATTTTTGACTTTGCACGATTGAGAATCCCTCTTTGACTTCTTTCCTAAGCAATATGAGAAAAACAAAGATTAGTATAAAAAATAAACTAATCAAACTATCATAGCCATAGCCTATTTTTTTTAAATAATTAAATGAGAAATCACTACCTTGCCTTTTGGAGATTCCCAAAATTTTACCATCTCTAACCACATACTCTCGGGTATTTCCTTTGGCCTAGACTGTATTGCTTGATTGTGTGTTTTTCCATCAAAATGAACCACCTTCAACTCAGACTTATGAGCTCTCCAAGCTTCATGGATTTTACCCAATGCCCACTTATATGGCTCTCGATTTTCAGGAAAGTAATAAGAGATCTATAAAGGAAGAAAATGAAATAGAAAACAAAAATTATAAATTACGTATAGCAAAAATAAGAAAGTTAACAAAGTAAATGTTATGGTAATGTACCTTTGCTTCCTCCCAAATCGAATCTAGATATGTCCTATCCATCTTTCTCCAATCCCAACAATCAAGTGGCAACCGCCTAGGATCCCGTGCCAAGCAACCTATAAGTGTTGACAATTGCCTAGCTGAATCACTAATTGGTTGAAGATGCTCATTGACATCCACATACTCAGCCTTCTTTAACACTTTAGTCTTGTTACATCCACGACCCTTTTCATTTCTGGGCATTGTACCTCGAAATCTTCTTCTATTCGTGGTAAAATAGCCATCTGAAATTGCATGCTCGGTTTGTGAACCATCATTTACTTCTATTATAGATGACACATTGATGGATTGTATACGGCTAGGACTATGTCGTTTGCCTAATAACAACAAAAAAAGGGTAGCTGAGTTATTCAATTTCAACATGGAGAAGGTGGTAATAAATGCTAAAGTAAAGTTATAACATATAGATTTACATGACTTACAAATGTCAGCATTGGAAATTATCGAAGGATCTTGCTCTATCACTTCATTTAGACTATTAATCTTTGAGGAAGAAAATTCTTGTCCATGACGTTTGCCTTAAAAAATGAGAAACAAATAACAATAAATGCAAGCAATAACGAAGTTAAAAGACATACAAATAATTAATTTCTACCATTAGATATTTTTTCTTTAGTCATTTTCATATATTACAAGATTATATATTACCATACAAACAAGGTTTTAAACTTACCCATGCGACTAAGTAACATGGACCACCTATTAATGGCTGTTTCCTTAGTAGTTTTCATATATTCTATCCTTTCCTGCCCTCCTAATTGAAAAAAATTGAATGTAATAAAAACTTTGAATAAACTCATGTCTTACATTATTAAATGTAGTAATGAAATATAATATAAGTAAATATATACCTAATTCAGCTCTTTGAGATCCTTCCTCTAATGACATAGGCGTGAATAGTTTCTGCTTAATTGATGAATATGTGGATGGATCGATTGCAATCACTTTCTTTAGCCCATGAGCATGTCCTATTGCTTCAATTGATTGTTCTTCATTTGGAAATTTTGAAATTCTTTCCTGCATAAATAATACAATAATAATGATGAATTAATGGTGGCTAAGAGGTTAGATACAATTGTTCGAGATAAAAGTATTTCTTGGACTTATACAAAAAATTGACAACAAAATTATGAAGAAAGATAATTAGGACAACCATATTTAGTACTACTAAAACAAAATAATTTCTAACTAGCACACGAAAGCAATAATAGTAAAAAAATTGCCTCCAATTGTCCTTGACTTTTTTGAGTTACTTTCTTCTTGCTCAATGCCTTTTGCAAAGATGACATAGAAACCTAGTAACATAAAAAATGAGAATTAGTATTTAATTAGTTATGTTTCCGTATGCAACTTAGAAATCAAAAAGTAACATATTAAAAATAAACTTTCACCGACAATTACCATTTACGTTGCTAAGAAAAAGAAAGTACATAAAAGAAGAAAAAAAAATATAGGAAAGATAGATTTACCTGTAATTGTTCCCGACTTATTGTAGTTTTTTTCTTTTTACTTGATGCTTTTTCTAAACCCGACATGATAACCTAACAACATACAAAGTAGAATTAGTATATATATTCATTCAACATACCATATTGATAGTAATAATCAAAAATATTGAAAGGCATACAATACAAAATATATTTAAGCATAAGAAAAATAAATACTATTAAAAACCTTAAAGTACACAATCTTCATAACCGGAACACACAAACATCAAATTATATTTCTAACATTATAACCAAAATCAGAAAAAGATACATATTTCTAACACTACTCGGTATCATAATCATATAAAGTTTTATCTTCTTCATCACTTTGGGAACTATATTCTTCAATTTCTTCATCATCATTATTGCTTTCTGTCATAGCAACAAAAGGTTCTTGTTCTTCTCCAGTAACAGTAAAATCATCTACACCTAAATCTGTAGGCATGCTAGTTTGTCTACGATCCACTTCAGGTATGAGATCGTCTTCCATTTCAAACAAGTCTCTTGGCTTAGTAACATTGACAACATGCCAATTTCTTTCTTTAGAATCTGGGGTATAAAACACCTGCAATGCTTGAGATGCCAAGACAACTGGTTCACTTGTTTTCAGAATAGCCTTTAGATTAACAAGAGTAAATCCAAGTTCGTCCTCTTTAACTCCTTTACTAGGATCAACCCAATGGCATCGAAATAAAATAACACTCCTTCCATGAGGATAAGTCAGCTCAATAATTTCTACTAAAACACCATAGTATGACATGCTTCCAATATCTGTATTTGCATTGACTAGAACGCCAGAGTTTTGAGTTACACTCCTCTTATCAATGCCTTTCACACGCCACCTGTATCCATTACAAGTTAATTTAGTCATTGTCTTTATCCACATGCTTGGAGCAAGACTAAGAATTATCAGATCTTCTGCAACACATGCTTCATTTGGTAGATGCTTGGAGACCTAATAATTAATAACACTCATTGAATAAAAAGATGTATAACTAATGATATAAACATAATGAGTATAAGTATCAACATACATTCATTGCAAACCATTTAGGAAACTTTCTTCTATGGATGTCATCAATCATATTTGACATCTGTTGGTATTCAGTTCTTATGATATCATAATGCTCTCTGGGAACAAATAATAAAGTTAGAAATATATATAAAATGATTAAAAAAATTATTCAAAGAGAATTAGGACTTACTGTGCAAATACGTCAACTTCATCACAATTTGCAAGCACATAACTATGTGCTTCTTCAATCAACATATATTCAGGTTGTACATCTTTTTTCTTAGACATTGCACGAGATTTTAAGGAAAATATAGGCAACCCATTATGCAATTCATTACCATCATCATCATCATTTCGTGTGGACCTATTTTCCTTTGTTGGAACATCAGGCAAATATCTAGAACAAAATGTCAGACATTCTTCCGCAATATATCCTTCTGCAATTGATCCTTCAGGACGACTTTTATTACGAACATACATTTTTAACCTCCTCAAATACCTATAACATTAGTATCATATTACTAACATAAAGGGAGCATAAGCTTGATCTTCCATTAAAAATAATAAATAAAATACTAGAATGTACATACCTTTCCACAGGATACATCCAACGGTAAAATACTGGACCTGCGATGATTGCCTCCTTAGGCAAATGAACAACTAGGTGTACCATGATGTCGAAGAAAGAAGGTAAAAAAATGCGTTCCATATGACATAGTGTGAGAGCGATGCGATCCTCTAATATCTCCAAGTCTTGGGTTGTTGCATCTTTCGAGCAAAGTTCCTTAAAACAATTACTTAGCTCAATCAACACCTTACTCACATCCTTATTCCGCATTTTTCTTAAAGCCAATGGTAATAGTTGTTGCATTATAATGTGATGATCATGACTTTTTAACCCAGAGATTTTTCCATCAACAATTCGCCTTCTGATGTTTGCAGCATACCCATCCGGTACTTTCACAGAACCTAATATGCTTAGTATTTCCTCCTTTTCTTTTTGGGTTAATGTGAAGCATGCTGGAGGTAGATATATTTTATCTTCTATTTCAATTGGATGCAGATCATGCCTTATATCCTTTACCTGCAATTCAAGTCTTGACTGTAAGGTATCCTTAGTTCTCCCTTCGATGCCTAAAAGCGTGCCAAGTAAATTTTCGGAAACATTCTTCTCCACATGCATCATATCTAAGCTGTGGCGTAGTAGAAGATGCTCCCAATATGGAAGTTGGAAGAATATGCTTCTCTTCTTCCAAGGCCTTTTTTTATCCTCCCTTCTCCTTTTATTATGAGTATAAGGGGCTTTTCCAAATATGACATCAATTCCATCCATTTGGTATAACAAGTCTGTCCCAGAAAATGATGTAGGAGGAGGTCTAAGTTCTGTTTTCCCATCAAAGGCCCTTCTACTACGACGAAATCTGTGATTAGAATCCAAGAAGCGGCGATGGCCCATATAACAAATTTTTTTGCTTCCCCTCAAATATTCAGAGCAAGTATCTATATTACAATGTGGGCATGCAATTTTTCCTTTAGTTTTCCATCCCGACAAATTGCCATACGCTGGAAAGTCATTGATGGTATTAATCAAGGCACCATGAAGAGAGAACGTTTCATTTTTTGAGGCATCATAAGTCTCTAATCCTACATCCCACAGCTCCTTTAACTCATCAACTAATGGTTCAAGAAAAACATCAATATCATTTCCAGGAGCCTTTGGGCTAGGTATAAGTAGTGAAAGAATAAAGTATGATTGTTTCATACATAACCAAGGAGGTAAGTTATAAACCATTAATACAACTGGCCAAATGCTATATTGAGTACTCATCATGCCAAATGGGTTGAACCCATCACTTGTCAAGCCAAGCCTGACATTTCTTGAATCACTAGCAAACTCTGGGTACTTAGAATCAAAATCTTTCCAAAGATAAGAGTCTGCTAGATGCCTGAGCTTACCATCTTTTTTTCGCTCCTCTTCATGCCATCTCATTAAGGGAGCTGTTTTTGATGACATAAACAACCTTTTAAGCCTCGGGATCAAAGGAAAGTGTCGTAATACCTTTAAAGGAACCTTTTTGCCACTAGCTAATTTCAACATAGTTCCATCATCGGCAACTTTCCATCTTAAAGCATTACAAATAGGACAATTATCTAAATCAATCTTTTCCTTCCTAAAAAGTGCGCAATCATTTGGACATGCATCAATTTTCTCATAACCAAGTCCAAGTTTTTTTATAATCCCCTGCATTTGCCTATGAGAATTCGGCAATGTTGATTCTTTTGGAAGAGCTCTTTTAAACAATTTCACTAAGGCATAAAAGGCAACATCGGTCACTCCATATAAACATTTCAGATGATACATTTCAACAATGAAGGAGAGTTTACTAAAAGCTTCACAACCAGGATATAAAGGTTGCCCTGCATCTTCAATCAACTTAAAAAATGCATCAGCTTCTTCATTAGAACCTGGACAACTACTACTTGCCCTATGAAATTCAAAAACATCTCCTACCATCTCAAGAACATCATCACATGAACCATCATGCACATCATCAAACCCCATATCATCATCGAGCCCCAAATCAAAATTTTCATTATCTTCATTGCCCCTTTGCTCCCCATGAAAAATCCAAACACACCTTTGATAGTCTATATCCATTTCTCTCATTATAAGATGACCTCTAACCACATTTCTTTCATGATAAAATCGATTTGCACAAGTCGAACATGGACAAGCAATCTTATTCCCATCAGTGACCGAGGTTGCAAATGCATAGTCAAGGAATGTATCTAAGGTTCTTTTGTAAGTATTTTCTACTCTCCTTAGTTTCACCCAACTCTTGTCCTTAAATACATCCATGACATCAAGTTCCTACATAATTTTCAACAAGTAGAGACATCAAAATAATGAGAAAAATAAGGACAAAGGATAATAATAAAGACTAGTTTTTTGTAGCACATGATTTGTGTAGCTTTATATATTATAATTATAATTATAATATATCTACAATTTAATTGTAGGCGATGCTACCAATCCACCAATATAACATACAAGCATTAGCTTTGAACACTTGTAGCTCAAAAGCCCTAGAAAAGACCCATAAACCCACAAATCATACAAGCAACCTATCATCAAATCAAATCTTCATCCATATTTGTGCTCATATCTATTTAACAAATTATATCTATATCAACCAAATAAAATTTGTCAAATTTCAGATAGATCTAGTCTACTAGCCGGATAACAGCATTTGGGGTGGTGTAGTTGATCTTCCATAGCAATAGGTTAATGGTGTAGGCGACTACAAGGTGCACATTATTTTTTCTCTTTTTGTTTGAGTTAATTTATCTTAAATTAAGATAATTAAAAATATGTATCTTTATATTTCTTTAAATTTTCTCTACGACTAGAGACTCTTATTGATGTGCTTCTAATTTAAAAAATTATTATATGTTTCATGATATTTATAATTATTTTGTTCCATTGTTTTTTATGATATTTTATTGTATAATTAATTATACCATTAAACTAATAATTTCCCGTTTTTAGCATTGATGTTTGACCATTATTACCATTAAAGTTTCACTACTATTACTATTAATATTTTTCCATTATTAATATTGATGTTTTACATTATTACAATTGTTTCACCATCATTACTATAGTTGTTTCCCATTTTCTAATAATTATATAGTTATATTTAACCAAATTTAGTTGTAATATTTTACCATGATTATCCTTATATTTTAATATAGTTGTCTTTATATTTCACCAAAATTACCTTCTTGTTTTAGTTTAGTTGTTATTATATTTGACCAAATTTAGTTGTGGTGTTTTCTGGAAAAAAAAAACTAGTTTGTGATATTTTTCCATAGTTGCATACAACGGTTATCTTCATCTATCACTTGCATTCTATTCATGTTTTACAACAGTCATCTCCATTTATCACTTGTATTGTATTCATGTTTTACAACTCAATTTAATTGATTTCAGAATCTATTCCCAAAAATTAGGGTTTTAAAGTCCAAAATACAAATCCAAATCATTCAAACCAATTAATCCAAATTGAACGTGTTAAAATACAATTAAGGTCATTTTAAATAATTCTATAAAATCAATTTTAGAATAAACTATACAAATGATAATTTACATAATATTATTTGAAAGTTAGGGTTTTAGGACAAAAAATACAACTCAGACAAATTTTATTAACTTATTTAAATTAAATGTTTTGAAATGTAATATGACCTATTTTATAACATATTATATACTCAATAGATTAAAAAAATAGAAAGAATACCCAATTTAACATAATAAGCGTTTTTGAGCCCGTACTATAAATTCGGTCAAATCTTGCCAAAATATTTAAATTGACGGTTCTGAAATGAAATTAAACATATTCTATTACAAAATGTATAATCAATTTAATAAAATAACTCAATTATACAATTCAATTTAAATCCGCAAGGATTTGACCTAAAAATCAAATTCTGAATAATTTCACACATTTTTCTTAAATTGACAATTCCAATACGAAATTAAGTATATTTTAAAGTATAATGTATAATTAAATCATCCCAAATAGCTTAATCGACCGAATACAACATATCCGGGTCAATAATCACAAATTTCAGAAATCAACATATATCACATAATTAGCATATCCAATTCAATCATACAATACATATATACTTAATTAAATAACTAATTTAGCTTAATTAAAGAACATTGTTTCATAATTAATCAAAACAAAAAATTAGGGTTTCGAGAAATTATATCAAACGAAATAAGCCAAATCAATGCAGGTAAAGGGCGGCGGAGCTTCGTCGGTGGGAGAGGAGCAGTCGCCGGTGGCCTACAGACGGTGCAGATGTCCGGCCAGTGGCGCGCCGTTGTAGCCTTCTTGCCCTGCTGCTGCGCCGCGGCTGCCCTTCCACTGCAGTTGTTCCGCTGTTGCTGCTCCCCTGATGCAGCCGTGTGCGACGACCGGGAGATGTGGCGGCACGGTCGAGCGGCGGCGAGTTGGTGTGGACGGTCGCTCGACAACGAACCACAGGAACCAAGTTGGGAGGCAGAGGCGTCGAGACTCGAGACAGAAGAATGAGGTAATGTTGTCGAGAAACAAACGGGAAAGGGAATAAGGGGCGGGGAGCAGCGGGAAAGGGAATAAGGGGCGGGGAGCAGAGTTTTTGTTTTTTTTTTCAATTATTTAAAAGAATTTATGTCAAAACTATAATTTTAAATATATTAAATTTAATCGAAATTAATATTTTATAATGTATTATTAAGATAATATTAATCATAATTTATAATAAAATAATAATTATTATTAAAAAATAATTAATAATGGGAAATAAATACAAATATGAATAATATAAATATTAATCATAATTTCCAACAATTAGTAATAATATTTTTTTAAAATAATAATAATAATAATAATGTCCTAAAATAATTATTCTTAGTAATTATTAATAAAGAATTATATTAATAAGAATAATATGAATCATAATTAAATAAATTAATAATAGTACTAATATGAATAATTATTAATAATGTGAATGATTATTGATAATATTTATTATTTTTAAGATAATATATATTTGAATGATAATTGGTAGTATTTAATAATAATTTAATTTAATAGTAAATGGTAGTAGATATAATATATATTATTTCATTATAATTGTTAAAAGACACCATTATCAATAATATTAATATTAAAAATTAGAAATAAAATAATATTTAATAATAATATATGTAAACTATTATTTCTAATAATGACTAATGACTTATTTATTATTATTATTATTATTAAAAAGACTAGAATTAATCATTATTAAAATTATATAAAAATAAATATTATTGTTGAATTTCATAAATACTAATACCAACAGATGTAAAAGTGGGTATTAGTTCTGTTGGTATAATACTACTAATAACCACAGATATAAGTGATGGTAAAAGATCTGTTGGCATAACATATTAATACCAACAGATAAAAAAATTCTGTGGGAAAAACTACATTATTGCCTACAGAAAATTATCTGTTGGTATTAGTTACTTTTACCAACAGAAAAAGTATCTGTGCCTAAGTTTCTGTTGGCAAAAGTCAATTATTTTGTAGTGGTGGCAGGTATGGAGTCGAAACTTGCAGGTGGTCGGGCGTGGAAGAAGAGAGAAAGGAAGGGGGTGCGAATGGTTGGACCGGCGCAGGAAAGAGGAGTAAGCCAGTCAGTTTGGAAAAAAAAGAAAGGAGGGCAGCTTGGCTGGATGTGCGCCGCACGGGAGAAGGAGAACAGGGGGGAACGAGCCTGTGGCCCAGCACACAAGGAAGGCAGGCCAGGCCGGGCGGTCTAAGGGAGGGGAAAAATGAAAAGAAAAGGAAGAAGAAAAAGGAGAAAAAAGGAGAAGGAAAAGAAAAAGGAAAAAGAAAAGGAAAATGAGAAAATAGGGGAGAATAATTTAAGTTAATTTAGAAAATAATAAAATGTAATACTTTTAATAAATAATTTAATTTAATATCATTTAATATATTTTTCGACACTGATACTTTTAGTAAATATTAGTTTAAAAAATTATTTAATTAAGAACACTGTGATAAAATAATAAAATATTTATTTCTAATTTATTAAATACTCCTATCTAAATTTATCTACTCAAAAATCCATAGAATAATTAAACTAAATAATTTTAAAAGCTAATTTATTTCAATAAAAGTTATTTATTAAATTATAGGTTTTCTAAAATTTTGGGGGATTACAAAAGGTACTTAGATTCATGGTGAGATATGTATAGGTGAGGTAAATGATATACATAAGGCTGAGATTAATGGTGAAAGTTTTCAAAAAAATAATGGTGAAAAATATGCTTAACAATAGTAAAATATACTTAGATGCGTAATACAATATACATGTAGTCGTGACAAAATATTTAGTAGAACCTGAGTGACGAAAAAATTGATACAACAATGATTAAATTTTTTTTTATGTTGTTGAAAATTCTTATTAGGTTGATAATATATATATTCGGTTGTGTTTTACTCATTCTTCTTCAAACATTTTCAACCATTCCAAGTCATAGGAAATAATGGAGGAACGGTTACCATCTTCATTTTTTCCAACTCCATTTTTTATCTACAAATTAACATAAACCGAGCTTTATTTTTTACACAGAATTCATAAATACTCCTCTTTTGCTCTTCCTTTTATGTAAAAACAAAACAAACTGGGTAAAAATCTACAAATTTTATTATCTTTGATCCTAAGTGCACAAGATAGGACATCACTGTATTAACATTAGGGGCGAACCCGCCTCAATATTGCACCAGAAGTCTGACTGAATTCACTTCAAGGCAGCGTTCCTTTGGTGCTACTACAACCAACGAATGTTTGATAAATTCTTTATTATTTTTTTTTTTTGGTATACTCCACCATTGTTTTTGGTACAGTTTTCACTAATGAAAAATATGTTGTTCGGTTGTAAATTAATGAAATATTTATTTCAACTTGTTGTAAAATATATAGGTATTGTGCAACTCATGTTCTTGTTAGCGGGAGCAGCTTATATAATTTTGAAAAACAAACTCTTCTACAAGCTGAACCCGATCACAATCAGGTGATTTGTACGTGTCAACTCGGTGGACCCTCCATGGAGCCCACACAAGTGTAACCCAGTCGTGACAACGATTTGAAGAGAACAAAGTCGTGCATTTCACATTTTGAGCCGAGCTTCCTAGTATTTGTGCATGCACACACGGCACAAAACACAACCTTCCTCCCTAAGCAAACCCCCTTGAACGCGCCTTAATTTTATTATCGAAACAGAATCAAACTCAATCATCCGAAAACCTCATCCTGACCTCCCGCTTCTCCGTCTCGTCACATAAAAAGGCGCTGCATAACCATATCTCCCTTGTCATATTCTGCTGCTCCTCTCAGCACAGCAAAAGACAGGTTCAGGAGGGTAGGGAGGAAAAGATGAGAAAAAAGCTTGATGCTTTGCTGGGTAAAACTGTTGAAGATTAGAACCATTAATGGCAATTACTGTCTGTATTACATTGATTAATGTTCCTTAATTACTGTCCTTAAATGTCTTAATTACTGTCATTAATTCTAACGGGAATAATCCCGTTAGTAGCTGCTCTTTCATTACTTTCTCCTTGTATAAATTCCTTACTGTACAAACTCATCAGACATGATTAATTCAACAAGTTTATACTCTTCATCTCTGAAAATCTTCATTCACCTCTGAATTAATTCTTCATGGTATCAAAGCAGTGATTCAGCTCCTTATTGTTTCTCGATTATCTATCATTGACAGCCATGGACTGTCAAGAATCTGGGAATAATTCTAAACGAATTATTCCACCTTCAAGCATTGACAATGATGCAAATTCGTCACAGAAAGTGACCACTGTGTTACTCAACGAATTCAATTACTTACCTTGGTCAAGAGCAGTAACAATTGCTCTTGGAGGAAGGTCTCGGCTGGGATTCATCAATGGAAAAGAAAAAGCCCCCGATAGCAGCTCCCCAGAATTTGACAGTTGGTTAGCCAAAGATCAAATGGTGATGTCTTGGATTTTGAATTCCATGGAACGCCATCTTGCTGAGATGTTCAGCTACTACCAATCGTCACTGGAATTATGGGATGCAGTGAAGGAAATGTATGGAAATCAAAACAACTCAGCCCGCATTTTCCAAATCCAACAAGAAATTGCAGGTCTTCACCAAAATGGGCAGTCCTTCGTGAACTTATTAAGCAAATTCAAAGGTCTGTGGAACGAATTGGATATCTACAGACCACACACAGTTGACCCAATTGTTCTTCGCAGCCGCAAGGAAGAAGATCAAATTTTTCAGCTTCTGGCTAGCCTAGGATCGGACTATGAAGACCTCAAGAGCCATATCTTGATGAATGACGAGCTTCCACCATTAAAGAGTGTCTGTGCAACCATCCAAAGAGAAGAAATCAGACGAAAAGTCATGACCCGAGAAAACCCAGGAAAATTTGCAGAGACTCGTGCGTTTGCTGCCCAGAAACTTGAAGAACAGAGCACATTCAAAAATTCAGAAAAATCCCTACTCAAAGGTAATCGATCTAACCTACGATGCAATCACTGTAATACTGTTGGACACCAAATGGATCGTTGTTGGATCCTTCACCCAGAATTGAAACCCAAAAATTTGGGAAATCGACAGCCAGGAAACCCAAGAAAATTTTTTAAACCTAGGGCTAATGTTGCTACGCATGAATCAACCTATTCTAGTCCTATGAATCTGCTGAGTGAATTTGCCAGTTTTCTCCAAGAGAAACGAAATTTTGGTGGAAATGGTGGAGAAGGCAGCTCGGCCGAGAACAATGAAGCCAGCGCCTTCTTAAGCAATTTTTCTGGGTTGACCCGTGAGTCAGCTGGGTTGACCCGTGATTGTGCAGAAAAATTCCAAGGTATGTGTATTGCTCTTATGACTGCTTTAGAATTAAGTAATTTACATGATATATGGGTTGTAGATTCGGGTGCGAGTGATCACATGACAAATAAATTATCAAAAATTCATGATTTTATTCCTTTTCCGATATCATCTTTTGTTTCCATCGCTAATGGATCTACTGCAGCAGTAAAAGGCAAGGGAAAAATTAAAATTGCGTCAAAAACTATTAATTCTGATATTTTATATGTGCCGTCATTTCCATTTCAATTATTATCCGTTCAAAGGTTAACCACTTCTCTTAATTGTGATGTTATATTTACTCCGTTTAAGGTGTTTTTTCAGGACCATTACACCAAACAGAAGATTGGTGAAGGATTTCATTTGAATGGTCTCTATTTTTTCTGTGAGTCCGAAGTTCCGAAGGGATTACAAGCTAATTATTCTCCGATCAATGATCACCAATTGTGGCATTTTCGTCTGGCTCATGCTTCCGACTACGTCATCTCAAAATTAAAACCTACTTTGTCAAAGAGAACTTATGATTGTGATACGTGTCATTTTTCCAAATCAAGCAGACTGCCATTTAAATCTTCAGTGTCCAAAGTGTCTGAAATTTTTCAACTTATTCATTCAGATGTATGGGGACCCTTTTCAATGTCAATTGATGGTTTCAAATATTTTGTTACTTTTATTGATGATTTTTCAAGAGTTACATGGATATATTTACTAAAATCAAAAAATGAAGTTTTTAATTGTTTTAAAGACTTTCACAAACTCGTATCTACCCAATTTTCCACACATATTAAAACCTTCCGCTCTGACAATGGCTCTGAATTTACATCGCATGATATGGAAAATTATTTAAATTCTAATGGCATAATTCATCAAACTAGTTGTGTTAATACTCCTCAACAAAATGGAGTTGCTGAACGCAAAAATAGGGATTTATTAGAAAAAACTAGAGCTATAATGCTTCAAATGAATGTTCCCAAAAAATTTTGGTCCTATGGAATCCTTACTGCTACTTATATTATTAACCGCTTACCCAGTCAAGTACTGGATTTTCAGTGTCCTCTTGAAGTTTTGCAGGGTAAACCTCCTAATATTTCGCATTTGAAGGTATTTGGGTGCCAATGCTTTGTTCACCTTCATCCCCATCAACGTGACAAACTTGACCCTCGCGCTTCCAAATGTATTTTCTTAGGGTATTCTCATACCAAAAAAGGATACAAATGTTACGATGCTGCTCGTCAGAAACTGTTCGTCAGCAGGGATGTCCGATTTATTGAAACCAACCCTTATTTCACTACTCCTAATCAGGGGAGTCCTTGGAAGATTTAATTCCTCTTCCTAGAGGAGACATCTGTAGTGGAGACATCTGCAGCCTCGATGTGACTAGGCCCACTAGGCCCAATACTCCCCGTGAAATCATCCCGGTTGACGATTCATCGTCTGCAATCATACCAACAGAATCAATGGCCCCTAATATGTCAGATGAAGTGTCCGCTCCAAGACGCAATCCTTCACGTCCTCGACAGTGCCCCCAAAATTTCAAGACTATGTGGCTTATACAGTCAGGTATCCTATCTCGACTTATTTGGATTACTCAAAATTCTCACCCTCGCACTCTGCTTTTTTGTCAGCCATCTCCAATGATCATGAACCTAAAAATTTCGCTGAAGCTCAATCTCAACCGGTATGGCGAAAAGCCATGGAAGAAGAATTGACCGCTCTAGCTGACAATAATACTTGGAGTCTAGTTCACCTTCCCAAAGGTAAACATGCTGTTGGTAGCCGATGGATATACAAAACCAAGTTCAACTCTGATGGATCTATTAATCGTCACAAAGCTCGCCTTGTGGCTCAAGGCTATACTCAAGAATTTGGTGTTGATTACAAGGAGACATTTGCTCCCGTCGCAAAAATGACCACTGTAAGAGTCCTTTTATCTGTTTCAGTCAATAATGGATGGTTTTTATCTCAAATGGACGTCAAAAATGCCTTTTTACACGGAGATCTTGAAGAAGAAGTGTTTATGAAGCTTCCTCCTGGCCATTCCTTAAGTGCCTCCCCTAATCTGGTATGTAAGCTTCACAAATCTATTTATGGGTTAAAACAAAGTCCCCGCGCATGGCATGCAAAGCTTAGTGGAACCCTTGCTACATTAGGTTTCAGCAAAAGCTCTGCTGATTCATCCCTTTATATCCGGTTCCAAGATAGTGATAAATTGATGGTCTTAATTTATGTCGATGATTTAATTATATCAGGAAATAATAGTGACTCCATTGATCAATTGAAGAAAACTCTTCAACAATTATTTTCCATTAAAGACCTTGGTCCTTTAAAATACTTCCTTGGAATTGAAATGGCATCATCCACGAAAGGATTTTTTCTAAATCAACGAAAATACACTCTTGATGTCCTCCAGGATGCAGGTATGCTTTTAACTAAACCTTCTGCTACTCCTGTTGATAGCAAGCTAAAATTATCTCTTGCAGGTACGGCTTTTACCTCGCCTACATATTATTAGCAACTTGTGGGCAAACTCATTTATCTGACGATTACTCGCCCAGACATTACCTACGCAGTCAGTCTGGTCAGCCAGTTTATGCATGCTCCAACAGTTCACCATTTTAGCATGGTCAAGCGAATTCTGCGATATCTGAAAGGAACTATCGGTCGCGGAATTGTCATGACCAAAAACAATCATACCAACATAATGGGCTACACCGACTCCGATTGGGCTGGAAATCAACTTGACCGGCGTTCCACTACCGGATATTGTATGTTTGTTGGAGGTAATCTTGTGTCATGGAAGAGCAAGAAACAACATGTCGTAGCTCGTTCCAGTGCAGAAGCCGAATACCGTGCCATGGCAGCCGCGGCTTGTGAACTTGTGTGGCTTCGAAGCCTTCTCACAGATATGGGTTGTGTATCGGTCACTCCGATGAGCCTTTTTTGCGACAATCAAGCTGCCATGCATATTGCCAAGAATCCTGTGTTTCACGAAAGAACTAAACACATTGAAGTTGATTGTCATTTCATTCGTCAGCAAGTTCAATCAAACAACATCGCTACGCATTATGTCCGGACCGGTGATCAACTTGCCGATGTGTTTACCAAAGCCGTGCCGTCCTCCCAGTTTCATCGCCTTCTTTGCAAGCTTGGATCCATCAACCCCCTTGATCCAGCTTGAGGGGGAGTGTTGAAGATTAGAACCATTAATGGCAATTACTGTCTGTATTACATTGATTAATGTTCCTTAATTACTGTCCTTAAATGTCTTAATTACTGTCATTAATTCTAACGGGAATAATCCCGTTAGTAGCTGCTCTTTCATTACTTTCTCCTTGTATAAATTCCTTACTGTACAAACTCATCAGACATGATTAATTCAACAAGTTTATACTCTTCATCTCTGAAAATCTTCATTCACCTCTGAATTAATTCTTCAAAAACCTATAAACCTTACAAGTTGAAGGCTCCTATCAGTCTCTCTATCTCTCGCGTAGCCGTCCTTAAGAACCAGCGTCAAATCCGGTCCTCTCAGGCTCGGGCCGATGTACTCCAGCTCCTCAACCTCGGCCACCATGAACGTGCTCTCATCAGGGTAAAACATGAAATTCATTTAAACTCTTTGAAGAAGTTCAATCATGAAATGATGTCGTCTTATATGTTGATGAAAATGGTGGTATAATACGTCTGTATTCTTGAACCAGGTGGAACAAGTAATCAAGGAGCAGAATATGATGGACGTGTTTGTTATGATAGGTGGATACCTTAATGTATTGATAGAGAGAATTCACCTCATTGAACAAGAGAAGTAATCATTTTCTATCTCAGCCTTATAGTGTGTACATATATACTATAATATAGAGCCTTTCTCTTCAAATGTTTCCAAAATTGACCTTTGGCTATTAATGCAGGGAGTGCCCTGATGAGCTGAAAGATGCAACGTCAGGCTTGATTTTCGCAGCTTCAAGGTGCGGGGAGTTTCCTGAGCTGCAAGAGATTCGTGCTGTTTTCATCTCTAGGTTTGGGAAAGAATTCGTCGCCCGTGCTACTGAGTTGAGAAACAATTGCGGCGTCAATCCTGTGGTTTGTCATAAATTTCTATCTCATCTTTTCCAACTTTTCTTTCTTTCTTTCTTTCTGATGTACTTAATCTATCTATTTTCCCTTTCTAGTTTGATTGATAGTATCGATATGGTTATCCTGTATGAAGTCAGTCTTTGGAGTAGGGTGGTCGTGATTGATACAACATGAATATTTGTGTTTGCAGTTGATACAGAAGATGTCTACCAGGACCCCAAGTTTGGAAAGAAGGATGAAGGTATTGAAAGAGATTGCTTCAGAAAATGGCATTGACCTTGAGTTTGATGATCCAGCAACTATCGCTGCAGAGGTGTGAACAAATGCCTCCTCCAATCTTAATTATAATCGCTACCAATTCCTCTTCATATAATATTTTTTTATTAGATTTCTTTTTAATGATAAGGCGGACAAATTCTTCATAAATGACTAACATTCATATGTGCAGAAGGAACTGGACAAACAGAAGCAAAACCGACCTCTAGAAAACCTGCCGGTCAATGAGATATTTTTGGCCGATGGGATAGACAACGGCGAGGATTTGACTGATTCAATGAACATGAGGAGAAAGTACAAGGATGTTGGCCAGGCCGCCGAAGAAGCTTTCAAGTCAGCAGCACAAGCAGCAGCTGCAGCCAGAGCAGCTGTCGAGCTTTCTCGTCCTGGTTCTGGTGGGACTAATGACCATTTCTCCGACAACAAATCACATTTGAGAGAAGAAAAGGGTTTCGGAGGTGATGTGAAATCTGATGATCAACTAAGTAAGAGGGGAGGGAATTCAGGACATGCTGATAATCTTTCCTCAGAGAAGGAAAAGGATCACCCACTGGAGTACAGTTTTGATTCGGGAAAAACGAGTGTGAATCATAATGAAGTTCAACAAGCAGAGGATCTTAAGCTGAGTGGGAGCAACATTTCTCATGATCAAGAAGAAGAGACCAAGAAACCCTTTCTGTCAACCAAGTTTCAGAAAGATGAGATCTCACCTAATCATCAAGCTGTCACAAAATTTGATAATCCTGCAGTGACCCCTGACAAAAGAACATGGAAAAGGCCAATTTCCGTAAGGACCAAAAGATGACATTCTTACGAGTTACGAGACAGCATCAAGAGACTTAGAGTGAGAATTTAAAAAGCAGTGAAGTGCTCGGCGAGGGCAGCTGAAAAGTCGTTATAGCTTCAGGTCATATTTTTTTAAATATGGTTGCAATAATATAAAGACAACAATCGATGGTTTTTTGAATATATTATTTTTCCTTACTGTAAATCTATGTAAGCCCATGAGTGTACGTGTACGTGTGTGACAGCCAGCAAGCATTTTCAGTTGAATAAAACGGGACAAGTGATTGAGATCATTCCTTGTTCGTCAAGACTCTGTGGCTAGTCAATTATTGTATCAGTCGACTGCCAGTGTCAGATTCCAAAATCAATATTCAGACAGCAATCCAGAAGAGAAAGTCCTCACAGGTATATATGTCCAAAATGAAGTTGTTTGGCAGTTGAGGACCAATGCATATTAATTCTGCCACAAGAAAATTGATCCGGCGTCTTAAAGTTTATGATGGCTAACAAAAGTATTTATCATAGTCAATCTGACAAGGAAACCTAACATGGAATTTTATGCTGAAATTCATGTGAATGTTACCTAGGATGAACACACTGGCTACCTTTTGTTATGAGCTTGGTTATTACCTACACTACATAGCTCTACTCCAATTCTTCTTTCATATACATACCGATTCTGGAGAAAATTTGATATAAATGAACTAGAGCAAAGGGTGAACCATCTCCTATATAATGGCTAAATGATGGTAGTCGACTTGATGATTGCAACTCATACGTTGAAGCTACAACTACTCTCAACCACACATCTAGAATAAACCAAATTTAAATACAAATGATTCAAGTTAGATCTTTAAAATAAATGGTTTAATGTAAATAATATTGAATAAATTTACAAGATAAATAATTTACGATATTAATTTAAATTAAATTATTTAGAGGTAAAATATTTAATTTAAATTAAGTAGAGAGTGTGTGTATATACGTATATATACTAGTTGAAACTAATTAAGAAAAATTGAAGAGCAAGCTTGGACCCATGTTGTGCGCATTATATGAATCTGTGTGCGCAACGCACGATCTGTGCGCACGCTACATCATCTGTGTGGAACCGCAACCAATAGGTAACACAAGGGAGAACATGACGCGAGACTACATAGGAGTTCGGCAGTGCAAGCAGCTAGCCATGCTCAAGCCCTGCATCATTTTCAATCTCAAATTCTTTCAGCTTTTCAATCGATTGCATAAATAAATTGTCAGATTTAGAAATGTTCAAATCTAGTTTAATCAACCAACAAATGAGATATATAACAATCAAGTGAGAACTAAAATGCTAAAAACTAACATTTTTGATATCTTTGGTACAAATGAAAGCACACTATTCCCAATTAATCAAACTAAAACGAAGGTTGGAGGATGGAAGAGTAAAGAAGAAGGTTGGAGGCTGGCGAAAGCATGGCGTCAAGAGGAAGAGAGGAAAAGTAGGTTGGGTATAATGCGAAGGGTATAATCACAAAAGGGTTTTTTTTTTCAAGCATTCAAATGTTTGTTTCAAATAGTATATTAAATAATAATAGTTATGGTAAAATATAAAGGTAAATTTAGTAAAATAATAAGACAAAAGTGATGAAATACATACAAAACAGTGGTGAAACATAACATAATAATTATAAAATATCATAATAGTAAAATCAGTTTTATAATAAACATTATAATAATAATAATAAAATATAATTATAACCATTGTGAAACATATAATTATATTTTTTAAGTCAGAAATATACCAATATTGACCTTTAATTATTGAGAAAATTTTCAGAAATGTTATGGTATGATTTTTTTAATCCTAATTAAATTAAGCTAAATAAAAATGTAATGGTATAATTTTTTTTACTCAAGTTAAAAATAAATTAAGTTAAATAAAAAGTATACAAATGTAAACATATATATAGAGAGAGAGACACGCCTACCTAAATATGTTTATGGGTGCTTAAGCCTGAGGTTATACCATGAGTATAGTGTAACTCATTGAATTATATATCAAATGGAAAGGGGTTGGGCTGTTGTTGACAATAACTTTTATTTGGTGATTTTTTTTGTCAAAATTATGTTTAAATTAAAATATCTTTTATTTTGTTTATTAAAAAATAAAACAATTATACTAAATGATTTTAATTTTTTTTATACATAGTCATTTATATTGATATACTTCCAATGTCAAAAAAAAATATTATTAAACCTATCATTTCTTTAAAGTAAGATATGTGGAATATAAATCAAATGTATATACAACCAATAATATAGATGTAAAATTGAATTGATTGTTTAATTGATTCTATAACACCCTTTTTTTTTATCAAAAAATATTTATAGAACCATATGCCTCTAAAAAACCAACTTCAAATGCCTTCCTGTGATTACCAAGAAGTATCAGCATACATGAACCCCTAATTGAACTTTTAGCATTTGTGAGATAATCAAACCCCTAATTGAAGTATTTAGTAAAAAACTTTTTTGTACTAGCAATCTGGAATGATTTTTTTTATTAAAAAAACTCAAAATAATAACATTTTAGTAAAACTTATTTAAAATTAGCTTTATAAAGTTATTAGTACTTTTAATTTGATAATAGCTACCACTATTAACAAATATTATCAAACACCTTTATATAAACATCTAATATAATCTGTTAGTCAAATCAATTAATTAATCTGCTATTAGCTGATTAAATTATAATATATTAATCGCTATCGACTATCCGCTAATTATTAAACAAGGTCGTGATAGCATTTGCATTTCTATGAGATCTTGGTATACTGTTATCTCATGCTCATCATGAGTATAAACACTACATTATAAAGAGAGAAAAATCTACTACCATATGCATCAACAAATTTTCAGAAAGCATTGAAAACCATAATGTTAAAGCCTTTCCATCAAGTATGTACTCATATTCACTGTGCTCGGGCTCGCTTTTTGCTCTGTGGCATTAGATCTGAAAATGATTGTAAGCTGACACCAACATCCTCATCATATTCAACTCCAAGTTCCTCCTGTAAAATGTTTCATTTTCGAACCTTTTCAGGACTGAAACTGTAACTAGGTCAGGCATACAGCTGGATTGAAAATAAAGTCATATAGGACCTTAAATTCCTTGAGGTCTTTTGGCGAGTTTTCAGTTATAGTATCCCAGATATCCTTAAACATCCTCTTACGCTTCCTCCAGAGACTTATTGCCTGTGTATATAATGCTTCTACGGCCTTCCGCTCCTCTGGTTTGACAAGAGTGACTCCTTGGCGTAGCTTAGTAAGCTTCTCCTCCATTTCTTCAACCTGGTATAGGTTTTCAAAATTCATCAGTCTGAATTCCACACTAAATTTGCATATAGATAAGTTTGACAAAATCTTCCCTATGCCTCTACTTTCATCCTGTCTAAATCAAAAGGTGCAATTTTCATGTCCCAGGAACATGCCTCTGTTTTCAGCTTTTCCTCTCTTTCTTGTATCTCATTCAGTGTTAAACTTGACTGCAGTGTCCTCATCTCTGAAAGAAAAACAAATGTTGTGTCGGTTCATAATGCAGACCACAGAAAAAACAAGGTACCACGGAATTCAGTCAGTAACTTCTTTCGCATACAGGAGCTGAGCCAATCAGAAAATCTTTCATAATACTAAACCAAAGAGTTGCCTACCTCCTTCTAAATCACTAATCCTTTTCTTTTGGTCAGTAATATGTTCCCTTAACTTAGCATTTTCTTCCTTCATTTGATTAAGCTCTTCAGCGTTTGGAATCTCAAACTGATCTTGTCGTGCAATGTAAATCTTCTGCTTGCCATACTCCTTGGATGAAATTTTTCCACGATCAGCAAGCGAATCCAGAGCTTTTTGGACAGCAGCCTTCTTGAGGTTGTACTTTTGCAATGCATCAGCAACATTCTGACAATTTAATGGTCTATTTTGCTGCAAACGTTAAGTTGAATTAATAAGACATTGAAAAAAGTGTAGCCATAAGTCAACTTGATATCAGAAGTTTGCTTGATATACGGATGTAACTTCTTGCTTCAATTTCACTCAAGTTGAGTAAATAGGTAGTAGAAACATATAGGCATAGCATTTATATTTTGTTTTGGCAAAAACTCATTTTTATGGGTCCTTGCTACTAGAGCTTATGTGCATCGGATACCCAAACCTTGCTAATGATAGGATTCAAAGTGAGATGATGTAAGGTTAGACGAAAACTGTCGAACGTCAATAAATAACAATCTCGGGCCGAAACCATTCACTAATTATCAATCAATTCCTACCTTCTATCTTTGCAACCAATCTCCATAATGGTGGCTTGATATAACATTGGCATAACAATCCAGAGTTTAAAATTTGTTAAGAGAAGAAATTTCGTTGATCAAGAAAAAATACGCCAGAAGCTTTCTTCGAGCTTAAATGAGCAACCAGAAAAGGGGAAACAACCCCACAGAAACATTACGTCCTCCTCTTCCATTTTTCTTTTCCCCTTCCGGAGGTCAGGAGGAACGAGTAAATAAACACAACATGGATATAGTAATTTTAGCACTATCTAACTTAGCGGGCAAACAATTCGAACAAAATTAGAATTGCAGCTGAAAAAATCAAATTACCTCATCGACGAAGTTGAGCACAATAGCTGGACATTTTGTTTGTGTTCGTTTTGAGAGATATCAATTTGAAGACCAAATAAAATAACGAAATTAGGAAATCGACCAGAAGAAACGAAATGAATAGGATTAATTAGCACAAAAAAGTAGGAACAAAGGAAGCAAATGGCGTGCGATTAATATGTATTATCGCGTGACTTAAAAGAATAACGAAATCAGAGAGAGGGACAGAGATATACCCTCGGCAGAATCGGATTTGGGCGCCATGGATAAAGCTGATCCGAAACTGCTTGCTTTGACGTTGAGTGCGTGTACTACTAATTGCGCGGCAGCTTGTCGAAGAAGATGGCGGAGGATGCTAACATCGCGTTCCTTACCTGTTCTGCCAAAATATTAGCCCGGGCATCGTTTCAAATTTCGAAACTGGATATAAGAGTTTAGCTTGTTTCAATATGTGCGATTTTTAATGAATCAATATATAAATATATATAGGTACACAAAATATTTTTAACATTTCAGTAAAAAATTCTTACTGCAATTTTTGAATATAATTATTCAACATGAGCACTTTTTTTAATTACCGACAACTATTTTATATTTTTTAAATTATAAGTTAGCCAAGTAGATAAAAATTATATTATCCGTATCAAAAAGACATATATTTTATCAATCTACAAAATTTTTTAAAAAATAATAAAATTAGTATTAAAATTATATGTAATAGAAAATTAATAAATCATTCAATACATAGATAATGAAAAAAAAAGTGAGGGTCCACATAAAAGTAGTTATTAATTTTTTTTTAACTAATTTTGTTATATAAAAATTTAGAAACAAAATAAATTATTTTTTATACAAAAATTATGAGTTAAAACTACTACTATAGTTAGAGGAAAAGACGACTCTTCACCCTAAAAAGGGAAAAGAATTATTACAACTATTAAATTTGGTTATGGAGTGATCAAAATTATTTTACCTAATAATTAACCTAAAGAGGTAACTTCGTCGAGACCATTCGCAACCTACTTGATCACTACCATACCCATCTACAACCTTACCTAATATAATAGCTCTTGACTTCAATTATTAACTCCAAACAATTAGAGATTCTGGGATAATGTGAGTATGTGATGCAACTGCCTTTCCTGAACTCTCAGTAGCAGCCATGGTTGCTAATAGGCCTTTAGCTTTTATGTTTTTCTAGGCATCATGTTGCCTTCATGCCCCCCAAAGGACTTATCCTTCCGAGTTTCTATGCCATGATCCATGTCTTAACACTTGATCTAACTACATCAACATTAATTTTCACCTTTAGTGCTGGTGGTGTCTTCCATTTTGTTGTAACAGCTTGCCGTGGTCACATTTCTACATCCTCCCAATAAGTCAATGATAGTTGTTTGATGTAGTCTCTAGTTTGCCTAGGATCAATCTAGTAGTTCTCAAACACCACATCATTTCTGGCTATGCCACTAGATTGCCCACTTGTACTACATTAAGATCCAACAAATAGTTGAATTGGCATCAAGGTCACATACTTAAGTGAGCCACTATGTTATGTAACGACCATTTCAGCTTCATTGGGTACCATCGCTAGACTTCTTTCGCCGCTGCATAGTCCATTAACACATGTATACCCGCCTCATTTTGTCTTCTTCCATGACACTTACCAAAAATAACCACCCCCTTTCCCTACATATCTTCCTTGGTTGGGAGGATATATTTGTAAGCACCCCAAGCGAAGGATCAAACTCTCGAGAGAAGGTCCAAATATCTTTGATATGCAGCCATAAATTGTTTGAGCCTCTTGCTGATTCTCCAAGATACTCCTTGTATACAATAACCAACATGAAGATATATGATGCCATCACTTAATAACCACCATACAGGGGAAAGTTCCATATAAGGCGATATGGAAATAATGGGATGTTCAAGATTCATTCCACATCCATGGAGAGCATTATATTCAAAATCTATGCTACATCCTACTGTCTAGTATTATGCACTAAAAGGTAAGAGACTTTTGTGTTGTTGTGACCAATAGCTATGAGAGTTATCAGCTTGAAGGATAAGGGTATAATAAGCCATTTGTCATGTCAAACACTTATGCTCTTGTCATCTCCCACCTCCCATCTAACACCTGTATATACCATACACTTTACCTCCTATATGTTGCCCTAAGTAAATTTAGGTTTAACTCTAAGAGGTGCCATGAGAATCGAGCATTGAGGAAAATATTGTGCCTTTAGTATGCTAAAAAAAATAAATAAAATGAAAACCACCTTCGAGAGTGGCGGAAGTTTTTATCACATGTCGGTTCCCTCGCCCTCATAAAATCCACCCAATCATCCTTACCCACACACATACTACCAAAAAACATCATAAAACTACCAGACCAACACATTAAAGATCTTTTTAGTGGAATCAAATGGACAAAAATAAGCATATTATTTTCATTTCATGGGAGAGGATTTGTTATCTAAAGAACAATAGGGAGCTTGGTGTTAGGCATCTAGACCTAATGAACAATGCCTTTGTGGAAATTTTTTTATAGAGATTCTTAACAAACCCCACGCGTACATAGGTCATGCTATTATGGACAAAATATAATTGTTTGTGAGGATTGTTACTGGGACGTGGAAAGAAACAAAAATGCTATGATAAAGGAGGAAGTAAATTCGTACATCTTCTATATGGTAAATGATGGGACTTCCATACACATATGGCGCGACTCTTGGGTACCGTCCTTCCTAAATTTCCGTCTAGAGAAGCCACAACATATACAACATGATGTTTTATTTGTAGAAGATATACTGCTTCACAATTCCAAGAATTAGAATGCTAGTCTCATAAATCAAATATTCCAACCATTTGAGGCACAACATATACTCAAAACACAACTCCACAAGCTCACCAACTCTTTGTGGATTGCCTACTATGGCTACAACACCTAACAAGAACATTCAATGCAAACTTGATATACAAGTCATTTGCTAACAACCTATCAACATAATCATACAACCATGATGCGTTAGTATTGTTTTAGGAATTTAATTTTATTAATAGATTGTCAAACAGAGCCTAAGTATTATTTTAGGAATTTGATTTTAGTTATAAATAAGTATCATTTTATATTTACGAAGTAAATTTTAAATTAGTGGATTATATTAGTGGTTAACTGGCAGCGGATTGTATTTGTTGGCTTGACTAACGGATAATGTTAATTGTTTATATTAATGTATCTGGCGATGCTTGCTAAAAGTAGTAGTTTTTAGCGGATTGAAATTATAAATAAATTTTAAATGGGGTAATCCAAAATACTTTTATTTTAAACTTTTTCACAAAGAGTTTATTTATTTTTTTAATCCTACAAAATGCTTTTAAACAAAAATTTAAATTAGGGGTTTAATGTTAGTTCAACCTTTGATGTATCTCATAATTGCTAAAAAAAATAAAATTCAAACCACTATTTATTAAACGTGACATTATTTAAAAGTGGGAGTATATGATTATGTCTTTTGCAATAAAATGGTCATAAAAACACTCATATCTATCTCTCTATATTCGTGTTTGGGACAATATGACACAGAAAAACAACGGTTGGGCATCGGTTCCTACATTGTAACCCACTTGATTGGGTTCCCCTTTTTTTTTTTTTGAATAACTAGAATCTTGATATAATAGTTCTTTTAATTTCTGATGTTCTAAATTCTTTCTAGTATAATTGATGTACATACATTTATAAAATAAATATTAATTCTCTGAAAATTAGAATTGTGTTTGAGTTATATCAAACCTTGAAAGTCCTATGAGTTTACAGGAAAGTTTTATGCAGAAAATATAATCAACTTGCAATTCATCCAAGCGAGGCTTTTCCTCGTTTGCAACAACAAAAATAAAAAAATAGAAGGAAGCACCATTTTTTTCCCTGTAACGACGACGTTTGAAGCACAACTAAAGAAGTACCCGTGAGCCATGAAGTTTCATAAAGCGGCTGCACTTTTGCCACGCTTTCACAATTTCTGAGTACCGATTTTCCTGGCTAATGCGACCTCAGGCCAACACGTCTACAGCGGTTCCAACCTCTAAGTCCATCCATCCGGGCCAACGATAGTACGGCTGATTACTCACAGGTGGCTTTGGTACCGGAGATGGCGGGGGTATTATCTCCGTCTCAAGCTACACCGATTGCTTCCCATCGAACTCTGCCACATTACCAGTCTACCATGTTCCACAACAACAAACGCAGGGACTGGAAACCGTTTCTTTCATCGTCCAACCCTGGCCATTTCCGGCATTTTAGAAATGGTTTCGAAGATTTAAGGTTTAGTGGAAATTGCAGTAGTTATACTTTGAGATGCCTAATTCACCGCGATGGAAGATTGGGCTCCGGGATTCGGCGCCCGCGATTCATGATCCCTAAGGTAGTGCGGAGATCGAACATGCCGCCTCCTGACGGGAATGAGAATTTGCGGAAAGGTGTACAAATAGGACTGTGGGTTATGGAGGGAGTATACATTTTGTGGCTGTTTTTGCTTCCTTATGCCCCGGTAATCGTAATCATAATACTGTTTTTCACTTTCATTGTTTTCTCTCTCTCTCTTTTTTCCTTGCTTGTTTCGTTGATTCTAGTATCAAATTCGTTTTTCTTTCACAAATAGGACTGTGGGTTATGGAGGGAGTATACAATTTTTTTTGGCTTTTTTGCTTCCTTATGCCCCTGTAATCGTAATAACAGTACTGGTTTTCACTTTCATTGTTTTCTCTCTCTTTTTTTTCCTTGCATGTTTCGTTGATTCTAGTATCAAATTCGTTTTTCTTTCACGTTTTACCTTGTTATTTAAGCACAAATGGACTTTATTTTGTTAGCTTGGATTACGGGGAGCTCGTTTGTTAAGTGTTTTTACTTACTTTGGGTACTAACTATAGAGGATCATTAAGTTGTTATTTTTAATTTGTACTTTTATAATTTAAAAAAGAAATAGTTAATGCTGAACATATGTGGTCGTAGTCTCCACCTTCTGCTTCAATTTCCTTGCAACCCAATAATTTAATTCTTCTCTTTTGTTGACAGGGTGATCCTGTTTGGGCAATCAGTCCTGAGACGGTTGATTCTCTTGTTGGACTTTCCCTCAATTTCTTCTTTATCCTCCCACTGATGAATGCTGGTTAGTTCTTCTTTAGAGCAACTCTAGACGTGATTTAGTTTTGTCGTCACTAGTGTTTGTAAAAGTGAATTTCAATTCAGTTTTATTTTAAGTTAGAAAAATAAATTAAGAGGTTTATTTAGATGGTTATCAATAAACGATTTAGTGATTACCTGGAGAGATTCATATGGAAGAACGGGTAGTTTTCTTATTACCTATGCCTTTATCTTGATCACTGGAAGAACCAATGTCATAAACATTTGTATGCTAGGAAGAGCATCACCTCTATAACAATTATATAATCTGAAATTCATTATCAAAGCTGGAGACAGATGACAAGGAGAATAGATATATAACAAGATAAGTACTAGGCGGTGATAGATCTCTTTCATTTGTGCCTTGACACAGACAATCATGTCTTCTAAGTTTTACTCCCATGGGTTTTAGGAAACTTCCATGTATGTTTGATCAGAGTGTCTGATATTTCGTCTTTGTACCTTAGCTTGATGAATTTTGCAGTTAACTCATGGGACGATCTGCACCTAAGTATCCATATTCTGAATTTAATGGCAGGGCAGTTGGCATTCATATCCTAGAGGCTCCAGTTCTTCACCCTGTAGGTATTCTGTGCTGCATATGCCTTTGCTCTCCTGATGGACCTGCCCTAACATTTGATTTTACCTCAGATGTCGGAAGGACTGTTCAACTTTGTTCTCGGATGGACCCTAATGTTTGCCCCTCTGCTGTTCACTGATACTAAGAGAGACAGGTACACAGGTTCTCTAGATGTCTTATGGGGCCTTCAGATGTTCCTCACAAATAGTAAGCTTCCTACCAAACTTTTATGCTCAATGAGAGACAAAGGAACACATTGTTTGCTGTCCATTTGGCTTTGATATTTGAAAACTTATCTGAAGGAATATTGATACTGCAACTGGATTATAAACCTTCCTCTCTGTGATTCACATGGTATCGTTCAATTTTTGAAGAGTTTCACCTCTCTGGCATTTGATTTTTCTATCAATGTCCACTGCCATTTATCATCAATAATGTAAGGCTATTTGGTTCCTTCCATTGTTGGCCCCAATAAGAAACAAATATTTCTTAAAAGAATCGCAAAAATGTCAGTGAGAGGCACCCTTAAAGGCGAGAGTGTCCTGCATTCTTCCAAGCTTTCCTGGTCCCAGTGGCTATTAAAATATAGGCAGTAGCTGAAACAGTTTTCTTCCGGCCACTTTAATTTCTCAAGTTTCTCATATAAGCTAGGACCGTCCTAATGCTTCTTATCTCTAAGGACTTAAAAAAGCTAGGACTTTCCTTTCCAGTTATGAGCTAGCTGTTTGTAGCATGCAGTCTGCTGCCTACTACTTTACTCCACTTATGATGTTTCTTTACTGTTGTGTTGTCTGTTCCTCAGTGACTAAATATTGCAAGTGTTTTTACATTGCACAGCATTCTTGATACCTTACATGGCTATTAGACTGAATGAAGCCAATCCTGAGGATTCACCAAGAGAGCCTTCTCAACTAAGTTCTGTTATGATCAATGGTGCAGCTGTGGTTGGATTGGTTGGTGGGCTTGTATGTGTAATATCACTGCTGTGGGCGCTATTTGGCCGATCGGATAGCAACTTTGGTAGCTTAGGTGACAGATGGGATTTTCTGGTTAGTTATTTGAGTACTGAAAGGCTGGCTTATGCCTTCATATGGGATATCTTTCTTTACACAATCTTCCAGCCCTGGTTGATTGGCAGTAACCTACAAAATGTTGAGGATAGCAAGGTTGGTGCTGTAAATGTCTTTAGGTTTGTACCTGTAGTTGGACTAGTTGCTTACCTTCTTTGTTTGGATAAAGAAGGGGAATGAGATCGTCTTGTGTAATTGATATTACTAATGTAGCTCAAGCTAAACTTATTGTTATGAGAACGATTCTCATCAATTAGTAAATGCTTTCTTTCTACATAAAGAATTAAGTGTTTTTTTTTGTCATTTTAATGGTAATTATGGCTGCTGCGTAGGACCAAATATTTATTTTTTTAGACTAAAATCAAAAGAAAAAGAGATTATTCAACATTTTTGTCAATATATTTGTAATTATGTCCGCTCCTCCACTCTTGTGTGTGCCCCCTCCACTGTTTTTTTGTTTCCCAACCTCACGCTGCCTCACCATGCATCTACAAAGTCAAAGATTGATGTGTAATGTTCAAGCAATTGGTGGCAAAATGTGATTCTAATCTTTAAAGAATGATAAGTATTCACCATGGAATCTATTCTGGTTGTTGTCAAGCAATGATTGTATATCATCAGCTATATGGACAACCATTGCAAGCTCATCCATCTAACTCTGCAGGCATCACCTAAATCTAACTAACTTGCAAGTGAATATCGCAATATGGGGCATGGCATTAGGTGATGTTGCTATTACAAATAACTTGATCTCTCATTGCAAACCTTTGAGAGCAACATATATATATATATATATATTTATATTTCATCTGAGTTAGGAGATGGAGACCTGACTGCCTGAATGATGTATGGAGAGACATGGCTATGGTGGTGATGAGAGTGGATTCGTCTATAATGTCAGTCACATTCATCCCTTAATGCTCCTATTGATGGCACCTTCGATCACACTTGTAAGGTACATACTGAGTTTTCAGTTGTAGTTTTCACATTATCAATTTCAACAACTGAATTATGTAGTTTTTGTTTTAAGGGGTTGCATATATACTTAGCATATATGAAAATTGCATTGATATTGTGCGATTTGTCTAGTAGGATTCTTCCTAGGACTGTCTATCCTATGATTGTTCTCATGTTATTATGCATAATATTTAATATGTGTGAGCTATATGATACGAACATCTCGTTTGATTTTCTTTCTTTCTTTTCTATAGAACTAATCTTTCGAAGAATTTAGACTTGACGAGTCCCTCTATTGATGATGAAACCCCATTGATAATACATATATCTATAGTTGATTTGTATAATGTTACAATGTGCTACATTAATGAGAGGATGATATCAACAATTACTTTTAAAGCGAGTTTAAAATAAGAACGGAAATAGAATAACTTAGATATTGCTATGATTGTACAAGATGGTCATTCCAAAGAATTCTGTAGAGAAAAATTTGATGCATCTAAGTTTGATCCATCTTAAGGAACTATATGCTTTGGATAGATTCCTCCACCACTGGTGTTACTGGCCTTTTTTTTTTTGTGGAAAATTAATTTTTTTGAAGGGAAGGGTTGAGACGATGGCAAACTTCCCCTCAATCATAACAAAGCCAAAACAACATTACAACCATGCAACCAGTGGTTCGGATCTAGAAGCTCCAGCATCGCAATATTATCAACGACCAAGTTCAACTCCTTGCCCTTGTAGACTATAGACACATTAGGATACAACGATAACAAATTCCTAGATAAAATGATATTTCCTAAGGTTGCCCTTTGTTTGATGACACCAGGCAATTGTTTCCTGCGAATGATTGAGAGCCAATCCTTATTGCATGAGAAGTTGAGGGCAAAAAAAAATCACAAACACCTCTACGACATTAATCTCCATCTAGGGGTTGGAGAAAATGCAACAAAAGCTGTTGTTGTTATCCCTTGACACTCCTATAGCACTCTTACCAGTCTTTGATTAAGGTTGCATCAGTGTTCCATTTAATATTGCCTTCCATTGGGTTTGATCATTGCTGCACCATCTCCTCTGCTTGTCTATGTTGTCTATCATGATACCCATTTTGGACTCCTATAGGTTTGACTTGATCAATGTTTAATGGGAAGAAGTTTGACCACCTGTGAACCCAACATCCCATATGCAAGCGAACTATAGTCTTAATATGCGCCACCCTATCATTCTCCTTCCGAAACACACGAGAATTCATGTCTTTCCACAAAAACGACAAAATGACAAAGAAAGCAACCATTGAAAAATTACCTACCAATGAGGAAAAGTGACACTTTACCATGATAAATAAAGATGAATTACATCCCCTGGACGGAACTGCACCACATTCCACATAATAAACCACCAATGCCAAATCTTAGTTGCAAAATGACAGTGTACAAACAAGTGGGAAGTGTGTATTAAGTTGTCATTATAGGAGCAATGAGTATTGTCCCAGTTGAGAACCCTGAATGAGGCTAATTTTTGCTTAAGTCAAGTTGTTCAATTATGTATTGTAGACATCCTAGCAAAAAACAAGAATTCAGGGGAGCAGCCTGTGTCTTCCATTTATAAGTAAACAACTTATAACACAACTTAGAAGAGAAAATTCCCGACACCTGGAATCTCCAAATAATCACGTTTGGGTTACTCTTGTGAGGAATGACCTAATTCAACACATCCAAGAGCCTTGCTTTGCGATCCTCTTTCTATTCAAAAGTCTGGTAATGCTAATGAAGGTCCCATTTCTATTTATTTCCCTGCCAACTTCCCATGTTCAGAAGAATATGCTCTTGTTATGTAGACATTGAAAACAACCTAAGAAAAGAGACCTTGAAGGGCTAATCTCCTAGCCAACAGTCAACCAAAATTTGATGTTGTTGCCACTCCTTAATTTATATTGGATACCTTCTTGGAAACACTCTAAAACAAATTGGTTTCTCAACAACTTTCTATAAAGAGTCACACATGGGTCTTTACCTCTAGAAGTCTGCTAATATTCTATTATTGAGATGCGAGGATGCTTAAATTTGTTAACAACAACCTGCTTCCATGAAGACAAATTTTATCCCAAGTATCTCTAAAACCATTTCATAAGCAAGGAGCTACTTTTCAACCGTTGGTCAGTAATACCAATACCATCTATAGATTTTAGACAGAACACCAATACCCATCTAGCAAGATGTGCTTTTGCTTTGCCACTTGGCACACACCACAACATAAAGGATTGAATGATCCTACTCATTTGATTTTCAGTTGACTTGGGCAAAGGGAAGGGCGACATAAAATACAATGGCAAAATAGTAAGGACAGACTTAACCAACACAACACAGCCACCAAAATATAAAGTTTTAACCTTCTACAAGGCTATTATCTAAGGATTTTGTGGTGTACACATACCATTTAGCCTTAGAATACTTGAATTACAAGAAAAAACTAAGAAGTATGCCAGGAGGCTTCACTTCATAATTGAGTATTTTTGTCCTTGAGCATAATTTTGGTCGCCAAATAGAGTAGTAGATGGTCTTATTAGTGTATGCCCATCTTTCAGCAACGAAGCATTTAAGCGACTAACTTTGATTGAATGAAAGAAGACCGATCACGCTTCACATTTTTGGGTCATTTCTAAAATGGGAACATCCATTGAAACTTCCTGCTCCTGGGATGTTTTGGGCATAAAAGTTCATAAAAAGAAAAAAGAAAAAAGAAGACTTACTAGAGGAAAGCTTGTTGTCATGCCCACCTTCAACTCTTCAACTTACTGTTGACCATCGCTTCGCTAGTTGGTGTTGCTTCTCTTTTCTTTGTTATCAAATCTTTCCTCTTCCTGTTTTCCTCTTATCCTTCATTTGTCTATCTCATGCAAACTGTACTCTCTCTTCTCTCCAGAGAGTTGTGTACCTGATTGAAACAATCACTTTGTTCTTGAACTTTTCATCACCCATCGCCTTTTCTGTTAGAAGGCTGATGTGTGAGAGCGTGAATTTCTCATTTACTTTTTTTTTTTTTTGCTTTCTCTTTTCTTTAGCAGGAATCTACTTGCTATATACGGCTATTGATGTTGATTATTTCTAATATCCAAAGTGACCCCTCCTTTATTGTTGAAACTATGTTAATAGTAATTATCTATGGAGTACTGTCATTAAAATTACTTCTTTACAAAAAAAGAGAAGAAAAAAGAAAAGTAGATATGCATCTGGTGCTTTTCCTTTTGGGCTCTTGAATTGTTCACAACAAATATAACAATTTTCGGTATATAAAATAGTTTGTTAATTTCTCCATGTTCTTTACGTAGTGTTCCTGTTTTTTTTGAGATTCATTTATTTATTTCAATGAGTATTTTTCAAGGCTTGTCATCCTTGCATTCCCTAACCTTCTAATAGCCTTTCTATGAAGATTTCCTATTATGGGACTTGCATGCTGGTGACTTTGTTGATCACATTAGTCGAAATCGCATCGCTTTAGTGAGAGATCAATATATTATTTTCTTCTGTGGCAACAGGATGTAAAATGAGTTGTATATTAAGGTATTACTTTTCAACTTGTAAAAACTATTGACTTATAAAATGGGAATTTGTACTTTGTTATGTGTTCCGCATGACCATAAGAAGGTCTTATGATGGACTTCACTCAAGGTAGTCCTAGAAGTTCATGAGGTCACGACTCAATTTTAGTTTGGATAGATAGGCAGTAAATAAGAGAACTATTATATTTTGGAAATTTAGATATTGAGCTCCATTACCTTACATTGCCAGCTCTGTGTTATGTGGATGATTGTATGATAGGGTTCTTTTCAGTGAGGTTGTTTAACTGGTTACTCCACTTTCATTTGAAGTAGATATCTGTTAAGGAATTTGTTTTCAAATCCCTCATGGTATCTGCATCCAGCATTGATAATCTATCGTGGAAAATCATAGCTTGTCTGAATTGCTAATGCGATGAACTATGAAATTGACCTCTATCCTGTGGGAATAGGTAAAGAAAGAAGGTTACTGATATCTTGATCGTGTAAATGAAATTGTACTAGTACCTTTTTTCTTCTTCCTTTTTCCTAAGCTTATTTGTATATCGTATTCAGGTAATGATAGCGACGGGATATGTGAGCGCGGATGTCCGCTTTTATGCTGCCATGAAAAGAGCTTGATGTTGGCTGATGTCCTTCTGCCTAGAAGAAAGAAGATTTGGTGTCATATTTTTCACACATTCTCCTTCAAGGTCACAATTTGTTGTTTCCTTGTGAAATATGTATCTCTGTGGCGTCATGAAATACTTGATTTATCCCAAATTATGTAGTCGTCACTGCTTTTATTAATGTAGAATACAGAGAAGCTCCACACTTTACTTCTCATAAGATTGCTGTCCCCGAATAGAAAATGCTGGTTTAGGATTCAAGGAAGTAACATTTGGTCGTTAGCCTGTTAGTAAGACTCGGTTGATATGTTTATCGAATTAGCTTTCAGATGCTGGTCCCCCACACCTCCATATATTGACCTAAGTAGCTCATAGGTTGCTCATGTAATAACTATTAACACCTTCCCCAATTGTCTAGTTTATTGCCTGGATAGTTGTAGCAGTTTTCAGTATTCATGGGTACTACATGACTTTACACCTAGATTGACTTGAAAGCATAAGGGCTCTGAATTCCTACCAGAATGCTTCCTCTTTTTCAGAAAGAAGTAAATGGTTTCCTGGCCATGCATTCAGAATAGGGCTAAGTAGTAAATGATGGCCTTTCTGGTGCCGGAATAATGTTGGTTTTAGAGAGTTCTATGCTTTCAAAATAAAATCCTATATTAATTTTGAATGCTGATGAGATTTATTCTTAAAAATATTTGTGGTACGTGGAGCTACATTTCCGGATTAGTGTGATTGCATGGTGCCTCTCTGACTAATCTGGGGCCATTTTAAGAATGTCCATCGTTTGATAAATATATTATTCAGGTTAAGTTTAATAATTCATGAAAGAATAGTCAAAAATGAAAGACCAAGTCTTTTAATTTTATATATCCAAAGTTAGTTGAAAACAATGTTAGTGACTAAATATTAGGAAAAGAAAAACAAGTCTTATGATCTTATCCGGCAAAAAATAGTGAAGAATAAATGTTAGTGACATATACTGGTAGAAAGATGGAAACCAAGTCTTATGATCCTAACCTATCTAAAAATTAGGAGGAAAAAAATGTTAGTGGTCATGTTAATAAAAGAATATAAATCACCGTAAACAGTTAGATTGATGCAGTGGGAAAAAAGAGTTTGTTAATGGATTAGAGCACCGAGAAGTACAGCTACAATAGTGCGAAAAAGGTTTGATTTTTACGGACAACTTGATCCGAAAATTTTAATCCGATATTTAGAATATTTGATTCGATTTTAGTCGAAACGATATTTGGTATTAACTATATCTAGTTTTTTACTCAATTATTTAATTTAGAAAAATATTCGATATTTTTTTGATTATTTGAACAATACTAATTAATATTGTATTTTGTAGTTTTAAGTTTTTAAAATTTATTTATTTTTATATTTTAAACATTTATAATAATATTTTAATATTTTTTCTGATAAAATAAAATAGATATATAAATATAAATATGATTATTAATTAATATGTGGTCTTTATTTTTAAAAACTGTCTCATTAAAGTTAATAAAATAATGTTTGTATAATGATATTAGATATATCTAAATTCGATATTTATTTGATTTGTCTTTTCTAAATATTTAATATAAAATACTCAGAATAAATTTGGAGAAAGAAATAGATATTTAATATACACACCCGTGGCTAAATCACGTCCCACTGTTTACCTGATCTGCCAAAATTCGCGGGGTGCGGATGGCAAACTTATTTTCTTTTTGAAGAAGTATTGCCACGACCCAAGTCATGATACGCCCGCACGGGCCCGTAATTGTCTTTCCGTCTTTGTCTTTGATGGGATCCTTACCATGAATAGTATAATCATCCACAACTTGGTGAGTCTGCATCTTGATTCTGACTGTTTTCTACCGTTCTTCTATCTTTGTTCTTCTTTCGTCTTTTGGTTGTTCTCAGAAAGGCTTTGTATAGCTTAATCTTAAGGACAGATATTTTCGGCATTCTTTTTTCACGGACGTTGACAGAAACGTTTGCCTAGGATTTCAAAACTGATTTCTTTCTCGCATCATCATTCAGTTTAATTCATTAATCTAAATCTTGTCTCTTCCTCTGAGGAAGAACGATAAAAAAATTCTTCAATTATGGTTTTACAGATCGGATCGAACAAGCTACTTCTTTTATTCCACCCAAGCAGCGATCAAAATAGAAAATAAATGATTAATATATGTCATGTAATTATGTATTTAACAAATATCATCCTAGAACATCTCCGACTACGACTCTAACTTTGAGGTTTCAATTATAATATCTAATTATTTTCTCTCTCATCTTTCATACTTTTATCAATTTATCTTAAATTTAATTCAATAATCTACTTTTACCTACGTCAAATTCACAACACCCAATTACTTCTATCAATCTCATCATCAATCATTCGCACTTTATATTATTTAACTTTTAATTTATATCAATCTATACATAATAATTAATAATTTATGAAAATATATAAAATTAATATTTGATTTTAATTATTTTTTAAAATAACCTATTATAGTTTTTCTACTATAATAATAATAATTAATAAAAATATTACAACAAAAATACAAACACAATAAGATTACGAATATATAAAAATAGGAATACAAATTAAATAACATTACGATACTAAAAAAAGAGAAATACAAATACAATAATATTACGATAATATAAAAATGAAAATACAATTACAATAACATTGTAAAAAATATAAAAAAAGGAAATACACAATAGAAGTAAGAAAATATAAGGTACACATCTATTAAACAATACATTAAAATCGTAACATTAAGGATTCTCCATCATTCTTGTCATAGTTGCTGCCTACAAGATTTGATGATTTGTTTTCCCTTCATCCGTCATATTTGACGTGTCACGACAAATTATAGTCATGTCTACTTTTTTTCCCTTCAATCGCCTTCGTTTAGGAATATCACTCTGCATATCTGCTAACATTTTTTCTAATATCGCATTCCATTGTCTAGCAATTTTCAACAGCCTATTGATATCTGAACCTCTGTCCTAGCTGATTTCTTTTGTCTTTCCCCTAGAATTTTGCTTTGTTGCTTTTTTCCCCCTTTCCATAGGTCGTTCTAACAGAAATTCCATCTCCCAAGTATCAGGAATAGATGAATCATTGTATGCATCTAAAGTTGAAGCCTTTGTTCGTTTTGATGCATAAGTTTGTCCACTACCTTAATTCATTATCATCCTTACATTTTTGCCCATTTCTTTGAACCGAGTCCTCTAAAAAATGTATCCATCCACTAAAGAGGATTTCTTCTTTATTCGTCCATTTGTCATAAGCTCGGCTTTCAAGATCATTGGAAGATTCAACCCGAGCGTCGTCTTCCAATTGATTTTGGGTGAAAAATTCTAAAAACTCGGATTCTCCAAGAGACACGACTAATGGAGAATTAAAATCATGTTGTGGAGAAATTTGAATATTTGAAAATTTATGATCAAATGGAACAGTGGTATTTGGAGGTTAAAAGAATTAGAAATTAGCATCATTTTGATAATATTGCATATTTGAAAATTTAAAATTTTATGGATATTGAAAATTTTGGACATTTGGAGACTTTATATTCGGAGAATATTGTGAATTTTAGATATGTTGGTTTGGAATTTATATAAAATTTGAATCATTTGGATTATTATAAATATTAAAAAAAATAGTAGAATCCGTTTGTAAAATGGAAATATTGATGAAAAATGAATAAAATAATACAACTAGAGAAATTAATAAAATAAATATAACTAGAGAAATTAGTAAAATAAATATAACTAGAGAAATGAATAAGATAAATATAAGTAGAGAAATGAATAAGATAAATATAAGTAAAGAAATGAATAAGATAAATTATCTAGAGAAATGAATATGAGAAAAAGAGTTATAATAGATGATATGAAAATTATTGGATAAAAAATGATGTATTTATAGACAATTTTTTTTACAATTAATATTAACAGTCATATTTTTTTGTATATATAAAAAAATTATATTATAACAGTAAAAATTAGACTAAAAATATACTAAAAAGTATCAAAAACCAACTTCAACAGTCTGCGAGGGCAGCAAAAGCTGTCGCGCTCTTAGCGCATGTCATCCATGTGCCTGACTGCAGTAGCTTTTGCTATACAAGTGGACCGAGAATGTTACTTTTTAAGAGATTGAAAACCCGATTTATTTGAGGTTGTACCAAATTAAAGGGTATATATATATATATATTATTTATTTTTTACAACCACAACTCTAAATATAAGGCCTCCAAATTTAAGCTTGGAATTTTTTTTACACCATCGCAGATGCTCTTATTTCATCATATCCAAGATATTTGATTGGTTTTTTTCGGCATATTATGCACGCATTTCATGTATCGAACCATGGCTGCCTGCAGGGAATTCATATGACTTTTCAATAAATTTACATTTTTCTTGCGTCCGTTGAAAGCTTAATCGACATGAATTACATAGTAAGATATGCAGTAAAAAAATTTGGTGGTTTGGTACAGTTTTCAGCTCCACCGTTGAGATTTGAAAGGTTCACATAATAAGATATTGCTAAGACTTACCGGTCGGATTCAAATTTCACTTTTGCAATGTACAAAATTAAATGACATGAATTGGATTTTCCATCAGATGGCTCTAACAACTTCAAAGTAAATGAACTTTTAGTGTACAAAAGTATTATTATTCTTAGTACTATACATAAAAATTCATAATATAACCAAATTCACAAATTACCAAAAGATAGTAATCAATTCTTCTTCTTCTTTAATATTCTCAAATTTAAAATTTCAATTAATAAAGGAATGAGAGAGTTAAACAAAAAAGGTCATAGAAATGGAGGATAATCATAGATAGAGGCATGATGTTACTAAAAATCTGCGTGTAGAAAGTGCCTTAGGCGCCATATGATTTCTCATTGAAGCCCTATGTTTTTTCACCAATCCCCATCATGATCCTCACCTTTTTCCTTCTACTAGCCACCTCGCCGATAAGAAATTGAATTATTATACTGATTGCCATAAAATGGAACCAAATACTATGATATTATATGCAAAAGGAGATCTCATACAACATGAACTCCCATTGAATAATATATCTCCTAAGAAGATTGATGATTCAAGGTCAATGATTAAAAAATCCCTAACTTAAGGACTTTAGTGAGATTATTTCAAGAGGTTGCATATATTTCCTTAGATGATCCATAAGGGAAGGAATTAGAAGATGTGGAGAAAGATAAATTTCAAGACTATTTTGTACTACAAAATGTCCTATGGCCCCAAATCGGGCTTATTGCTATAGAAAAAAAATATATGTGTGTTGTCCATGGTGAAGGTGTTGATGATCAAACCCTTGGGTCTTAGCATTAGATATGGCACATTATGCCATACAATTAGGGACATGTGGTCTCTTGAGGGTACTTATGAACTGATTGGCTTATGGGCTTTTTCTTGGTCAAATTCCATAAAAATACTTATTATGAACATATATTGTCTAATTATCTTTAGATGACGTATGGTCAATATATGACAATAAGACAATAGACATATAGCTTCAGAGTATCCACAACCTCAATCACTTCAACCCTAACTTGGGTAAGATAAGACTTCTAGAATTATAAAAGTTAAATCTAATATGTAACTACATTGGAAGGCTTGTTATGTTTGATGCCTTTACTACTATGACCTATAGAGGGAAATTCGCACATATTGTTTTTGAAATGGATTTGAAGAAATCATTTCTTCCAAAGTATTATCTAGGAACGATGTTCCACAACACTAAATATGAGGGAGTTCAAATGATATGTTTTCATTATGCATGTGTTGAGCATACACATGATTTATGCCCATTTTTATCACTGTTGAGGCAAAGAGTTGGAAAGGATATGAAGATACTTTATATTTTGGTCCTTGGATGCTAGTGTCTAACAAAAATTATTGGTGGTAACCTCCCTTGAAAATTACCATACATGAGGACTTTGGTTTTTCGTAGTTGAGGTATACATGGCATAGTTATGCAAGAGGTAGAAGGATTGGTTCAAGGATTGGTTGGGTGGTTGCAATAGGTGAATGGAATGAACTTTTCCCTTCTACTCACATTAAACATTCATCAAGAACATGCTTGTACCATCATCCAAGAATCTTTAATTGGCTTCGTTAATGGCTTACATGGATGGAACATAATTTCCTTTGGTAATATTTTTTCCAACAGCAGCGGTTTTCTTTCCTAATCGGAAGGAATTTAATGAGCCATGAATGGGGGTCACTCTTATAGTCTTGCAACCTAGAAAACACTATGTTAAAAGCGTATCATGATACTTTGATGCAAGAGCAGCTCTATTGATTGAACAACTTTAATCAACTATAATACTCACCTTTATCACAGAGTTTCCATCCAAAGGAAGAAAATAACTATTGCCTCGTGCCTAAAAAACAATTAAAAAGACCATAGAAGGGGTGAATAGGATTTATGAATTAGATAATGGCAAATAAATAATTTGAGAGATAAAAGTAAAGAAATTTAAAAATAATTGACACATAATTTATAGTGATTTAAAACATCTCAACAAGGTTTACCTTTTAGATTTGAATCTTTATTCTATTATGTGTGGATGATGATCACTCTAATACCTTAAAATTTATTATTGATTTAATTTTTTTAAAAAGATAAACAAAATATTTAGGTATTACTAACATACTTAATATGAGTTCGGTTTATCATATCATTTTCATATGAAGTATAAGGCAAATACTATGAAATTTTAAATAAGATAAAGAGATAACAAAAGGATTTTCATAAAACTAAGACAAGGTTTGGAGATAAACTCTGACCGCAACACTAATAAAAATACAATAAAAGGAAAACACATGGAACTAAAAGTCTACAAGGTATCCTACCAAAATTCCTACCTATCGAATATCCTAGATTCTACATCCACAACCCAACAATTAGTCACTCTTCCACAAGTAGAACATCAAATTCAACAAAGTCTCATAGATGGTCATGAATACCCACATACTAATAACATGGTTGTTTACTCGTGGGAATAAGCATCAATCATGAAAAAGATGATCAATACTTGCATATTGAGTAAGGTAACAAATATATATATCATAGGAGAAATAAATTGGAAAGACTTATCTCGCATGATGCCAAAGCAGTGCAGAGATGCCAAATCTCACACGACCATGGCTTGTTGGAAGGCCATCTCACTGAAGACTAACTGAGATCCATCATAGTCATCCCCGCCGTCACCAATTACTCTAGTCGAAGTAGAAATTGTGTTAACCGGGAAAAGGTAGAAGTTTAATAAATTCAAGAAACGCTTTTGAGAAGCTAACCATTTAATCGAAAAGGGTATGACAAATATGAAGGAAGATCATACTCTGACACAAAAAAAAATCAAAATCTAGTGAATAATCAACCCAATCCTATTGAACAAATAGCACAATTAAATTCTATTCCAAGTTGCGCAAAACCCAATTGAGGAAAGAGTATCCTAGAGGGATAAGGTTCTACAGAATAGAAAACCCGATCAGATACTTCCTTTAGTATATACTTACCCATACGATTCACCAAGGTGACGTCCTAGTTGAGATTCAACCAAAGAAAGTGGTGAAAGAGTCCAAATATTGGGAGAATTCTATTGTAGGGGTCGTGTATGGCATGAAAGCATCTTTCAACCAAATGTGCAACTATATACAAATTCATTGGAATCATGTTAAAATTCTAAAAATTATGCTCCATGAATCTGGTTATTACCTCTTTCAATTTGAATCAAATGTCGATTCCAATACCATATTCAACAATGCCTTGTGGACATATATGAATAAACCACTGATACTGAAAGCCTGGCACCCTGATTTCATATTCCAACCTGAAGAATTTCCGTTCATTCACACTTGGATCAAACTTCCTAATCTTTCCTTGGGTTATCGGTCACCTGATTCTTTGGGCCGAATGTGTAGTTGTATGGGGAGGCCTTTGGGAATTGACAGAGTAACTGCAAACAAGGAAAGAATTTCATATGCTAGATTGATGGTAGATGTGGACATTCAAAAACCTCTCCCTGATTATGTCACAATTAGAAAACCAGATGGCTTAGTATTTTCTTAGAAAGTAGAGTATGAATGGAGATCAATTCTATGCTTAACCTATCATCAATTTGGCTATCTAGCTCCACACTACACATCAGTCTATAAACAAAACAACTATAAGCCCCCTAATGTCAACCAAGAAAATTTTGGAGGGTGGTTAATGATAGAAGGCATGAATAGGTTTAAGATATAACAACAAGACAAAACTTTACTCAAGATATTCTAGTTCAGACACTATCTCAACAAATATAAGTGTCTCCTAGTGTGCCAAATATCTCTACAATCAATATTATAACACCTAACCAAAATAACTTATCAGATATAGATCAAATGGAGAACCTAGAGGGAGAACTAAATTACTAATTTTTTATATTGGTTAGAGGGAAAAAAATTCACGGAGGAATCATATATTCCTGACTTTGACATACATATCTGATGCATTTAGGATGCTAAAATGTTAGAGGGATGAACAACCTTCTAAAAAAAAGACATTCAACATTGGATAAGGAATAATAAGCTACCTTTAGTTGGTTTAGTTGAGAATTATGCTACCCATCACTATAGAAGAGTATGTCTAGGATGGAACTCAATAATTTGAAAGATTGAGGATATCAATCAGTGTGCATGAGACATTTTAGGAGTGGTTATAGATTCACATAAGGACATTCACTTTAAGATCAGTGTTGTCTATAGAAAGAATACTAGGTTAGGAAGGAAATAACTTTGGGATTTGTTGCTTAACAACAACCAAACTAACCTTCCTTACGTGGTGATGGGTGATTTCAAAACCTTTATAACCACCAATGAGAAGCTGAAAGGTAACTAAATAAACTCTCAAGATGCTGATGACTTTCGACAATGTGTAAATTTCCTACAGCTTTCTGATATCAATTGCATTGGTGCTTTCTATACCTAGTGCAATAATCAAGAAGGTCATGATAGAAGTTATTGTAAAATCGATAGAGTCATGGGAAATCTCTCATGGATGGATACTTTTTCCAACTTTAATGTAAATTTCCAGTCCCCCATTATTTTTTATCATGCATCCATGGTGCTAAACATCCCACATAATCAATACAGGATCAAAGCCCTTTCGTTTCTTCAAAATCTAGACTCTTAATGCAGACTTCATCCCTCTGATACGAGAGTATTAGACAAAGAAGTATCATAGAAATCCTATTTCTGCTAATATGGTTAAACTAAAAGACGTGAAGCACCCTTTGAAACTTTTGAATAGAAGACACTATGATCATATTTCTAAAAAGGTTATTCGAGCCCATATTCAGCTATCAACTATACAACAAATCTTAAACTCATCTCCTCTTCATATTGAGCTTATAGATCTTGAGAAGAAGCAGCAGGCCCTCTATACTCATCTAGTAAAGTGTGAAGAAAACTTCCTAAGATAGAAAGCTCAAATTTCTTAGTTAAATATTAGGGGATAACAATACTAGATTCTTTCATAATACACTCAAAAGAAAAAATCACACCAATCATACTGAGGCTATCAGAGATGAGACAAGAGATCTTCATACAACACTTGCTAAGATTCAATATATCCTCACAACGTTCTACTAGAACCTACTGGGACAAAAGGAAGTGGTTACTGATCACATCTTACCATAAATTATAAATAGAGGGCTAAAATTAATAGTGGAGCATCAACATGATTTTTTTTTGACCTGTCTCTAAAGAAGAAGTTCACAAAGCTCTTTTCTCCATGCATTCTGAAAAAGCTCCAAGTTCGGGTAGATATAACCCATACATTTTCAAATATTCTTAGAAGATCATTGGAGATGATATTTGGAAAAAGTGTCTCATATTTCTTCTTTTTAGGTAAATTGCCTCATAAATTCAACATTACTACTCTCAATCTCATCCTAAAACTCCCCAAAGTTGATAAAATTGGAGACTTTAAACATATTTCATGCGCTAATGTTTTCTATAAAATCATTACAAAAGTACTTACTGTAAGACTCGAACCTATAATGACATCAATTATTGGAGACACTAAATTAGGTTTTATCAAAGGTATAGGAATTGGTTAAAACATTCTCCTTGCAACTGAGTTGGTGAAAGGATATAGCCAGCGTAATATCTCCCCCATATGCATTATTAAACTTGATATGAAGAAGGCAGATGATACAGTTAACTGGAGCTTTCTAGAGCAAATGCTTCTTTCATTACATTTCCCTCTCCACATTGTCAAGCTCATCATGATTTGCATGTCAACCATGAGCTACACATTAAAGCTAAATGACACATTGCTTCCCCCCTTTTAAAGCCAATATAGGAGTGAGACAAGGTGACCATCTTTTTCTATATTTATTTGTTATAGAAATGGAATATCTAAATAGAGGTCTGCTTGGTTTGTAGGAAAATTTTGAATATACAGCTCACCCAAAATGCAAAAAAGTGAAGTTGGTCAACCTCATGTTTGCTGATGATCTACTGTTGTTTATTCGAGGGAATGTAAATTTAGTAAGAGTCTTAATGAATAATTTTAGCCACTTCTCATCCTTATCTGGCTTTAAACTCAATTTCCTCAAAAGTACTATCTTCTACGGAGCTAAAGTGTCTGTAGAAACAAAATCAATTATACATTTAGAAACCCATTTACAAACAAGAGATCTTCTAGTGAAGTATCTAGGGATTCCATTACTTGGATCCACCCTGAGAAAACAACATTACAATCATTTGCTGCAAAAGTTAACTAGAAGGCTCAATTAATGGTAACACAAAACTCATAGCTATGCAAGAAGACTCCAGCTTATTAATTCCATGCTTATGGGGATGCAAGCATACTAGAGCCTCCTTTTCATGCTACCAAAGCAGATCCTACACAATATTAATGCTATTTGTAGATCTTTTCTTTGGATAGGGTCGGAATCCTCTTAAAAAAGTCATGTTGCATGGGGAGCGGTATGTTCTCTTAAACGGGAAGGAAGTTTGGACATACTAAATATACAATGGCGGAATCTTGCAGCTATTGGAAATAAACTATGGGCTATTGTTAAGAAGAAAGAAGTACTATGGATCAAATAGATCCACGCTTATTACATCAAAGGATGATATTTATGGAATATTAATCTTCCAGCCAGTGCTTCTTAGGTTTTCAAGAAAATCATGGAGACAAGAACACCATTTCTTCATCTTTTTGATCCAGTCTAGCCCTCCAAAATTTGTTTGAAGACAGGAGAATATAGCATATTAAAAGTATACCACCTATTGCGTCCAAGAAAACCAAAAGTTCCATGGTCCAACTTGGTATGAAATATACTTTCTCTTCCTAGACATCAATTTCTTCTCTGGCTAACCATACAAGGTAGGTTATTCATAAGAGACAGAATGTTGTACATCTTCAATATGTGAATTATGCCACAAAATGATGAGACACTTACTTCCCCTTTTATTTGAGTGCATATTATCAAGATCAATATGGCTATCTATTATGGAAAAAAACAAGAAGCTCACAACAGTTTGCTACCTGAGGGAGAGTTACTCATTGGATCGTGAAAGGAGTAAGGGAACCATTAATTTGTCAACAATTTTTTCAACCTTTAATAGTGGGATTAGTATATCATATTTGGCAATAAAGGAATAAAAGAATCTTCCAAATAAAAAATAAGTCCCCAATCTAGATTATAAAAACTATAGTATGGGAAATGGCAACAAGGGCCGAATTCTTTCATCAATGTAAATCATATAGAGATATTATTGGACTAGTAGATACTAGTTTAAAGTTTGTCATTACTTTTGTAATGGTTGGAAATTTTGTAATCTTGTTTTCAAAGTAATATACCATTCAATTCACTTATATATATATCACTAGTGTACTAGGGTAAGGCATGCTACACTAAAGGTCACCTTAATATAAAATTCACAATCATACTACTCATGATTGAGAAATAACTAAGATGTATTCATATTAAATATTTTTAATTAGGTGATCAACAAAACTATCTCATTAACACATTGAGGTCAATGAACCAATAGTTACAATATTCTCTCCTTTCCCTTGTAGATGGGAGAAAGGTAGTCAACCTTAATGGTACTCTCACGTCTAGGGTATAATAGGAATGGATCACTATTAAACCTATACTCTTTAAATATGCATACCCCTTATAAATTGATGGATTGGTTAGATAGAGTTTACTAGTGTCATCTGGTTTCGTTAAGACTAAGTAATTAATTTTAATAATTCTAAAGTACTTAGTCCCAACTCATGTGTTATTTCATTTTAAATATAATTTCTTATTAGTATCTTAAACAACACTTATCACATAACATATGCATTACAAGAGTTACTTAAGTTATTATACTTATAATTTTATTATTATTGGCTTATTATAAGATATATTGATCATCATGATCCCTAGTTATTATGAAATTATTCCAACAATTTATAAGACCAACACTTAAAGTGTATCATTGATGGCACATTGAACATAGGAGTAAAGAAAAGACATAGGAATAATAATTAATTACATTATAGAATCGTTCACAAGGTAAAAGACTATAATCTATATCTATATATATAAATAAACAGAGTTGTCTAGCAGACAATATACAAATAAATTTTTCCGCCTAAACTATATCCATTATTACTAATCATAAATTATTGTTGCCATATATTATTGCTAATTATTGTTATTGTTAATTAATAAGATGGAATAATTAATATAACTATTTATTAATATAATGCAACTATTCATCTCCTATGTGCATTAAATGTATATAACTATTCATTTATTGCACATATGTCAAACAATTAATTTTAATAAAGTATTAACTATATATTTTCTAATCAAATATTTTCTTAATTAATTATCCGAACATATGCAGAAAACTATTCATTTCCTGCATATTAATAGAATTGTCGGACTATTCATCTCTTGCATATTAATATATAAATAATTAATACACCAAAGTGCATATTTATTTGCTTCACATGCATATATTCATTAATACAATGCGACTATTTATCTCTTATGTGCAGCAAATGCATATAACTATTTATTTGTTGTACATATGTCGAACAACTAATTTTAATAAAGTATTAATCAAATATTTTTTTAATCAGTTACCTGAACATATGCAGTCAACTATTAATTTTCTATGTATTAATTGAATTGTCAAACTATTCATATCCTACGTATTAATATATAAATAATTGATAAATAATTAATACACCAAATAAAGTGCATAAACTAGTCGACCAACACATATGCATCTGCTGCCATTAATACAATGCAACTAGCAAATACATATAACTAATTTTAATGAAGTATTATTTTTTTTGAGGTTAGATCAACATCAATCAAATATGATAATAATAATAATAATAATAATAATAATAATAATTTTTTATAATAATAATTTTATTATTTATTATTAATAATATGAATATTATTATTAATATAACTATAATAATTATAACTATTAATATAATTAATACTAATATAATTATTTATATAACTTTGATAATTACTATTATCATAATTTATAATATAATAATTATAATTATTATTATGATAATAATGAATATTAATATAATTGATTATTACTATTATGAATATTATCATGATTAATAATATAATTATTATTAAAAAAACTGATAACAGAACGAAAATATTGGTTAGTATATAAAAACAGAGTTGTTTGACAGACAATATACAGGCAAATTTTTCTGCCTAAACTATACCTATTATTACTAATCATATATTATCACTGTCATATATTATTATTAATTAATAAGGTCAAATAAATGATGAAATACTCCTGCGTATTAATTGATTTATCAAACTATTGCATAACAACAAAATGATATTCATCTCCTACGTATTAATTGAGATATTCATCTATTATACGTATGTTGAACAACACATATTAATAAAGAATTTTCTTAATTAATTATCTAAAAATATGCAGCCAACTATTCATCTCCTGCGTATTAATTGAGTTGTAAAACTACTGAATAAATGAATGTAACTATTCATCTGCTGCACATATGTCGAACAACACATATTAATCAAGTATTTTCTTAATTAATTACTTGAACATATGCAACAAACTATTCATCTTCCGCATATTAATTGAATTGTCAAACTAATAAATATTTGAATGCAAATATTCATCTCATGCGAACAAAAAATTCATATAACTATTCATCTTTTGTTATTAATACAGCATAACTATTCATATCCTACATGCAACAAATGCATATAACTATTCATTTGATGCACATATGTCGAACAATACATATTAATCAAGTATTAATTAAGTATTTTATTAATTAATTATTTAAACCTATACAACCAACTATTCATCTCCTACATATTAATTAAATTGTTAAACTATTCATCTCTTATAAAATAATATATAAATAATTAATACACCACCGTGCATTGCACGAGGAAATGTAACTAGTATCCTTATAAACCCTAAGTTTACAAGTACAACACAACCTCATCCATTAGGCTTTCCAACTCACCAAATTTAATACAATAACCTAAAATATTATTAAAAACATCATATGCAAAAATCATATCTTAACTCCAAATTTTCACACATAAAATATAGATAACTATTCCCAAATTAAATATTTTCTCATAAAATTATACTTTTGATAATAATAATTTATCAATATAATTCACAAATCATCTTTATCATACTTAGATCTATATAATACTTATACAATACCAAAATTCAAGATATAACAAAAAGGACCAAAATATCTTTATTATGCCTAAACATGTAAAATTTTATTTTATTTTATAATTTAGATCACTTTCATCCAAAACTTAACATATTATATACCAAATTTATTGTAAAGACACTAAGGAACACAATTTCACATTTATTTTCTTGAAAAACTTACAAAAGAGACCATTTTATTCCTATTGATGAGACTGCCCTAAAATTCACTACATTCTATAAGTCTTCAAATATTACCAATTTTACACACACCATAATTACATTATTATCATCCTAAAAATATAATATACAAAGATCAATACAAACCATAACAAAACAAATACACATGGACAATACCTCCCACAAGGCATAAAATGCCCAAAATTTGAGTTTCCAACATCATACACAAATCACCATACTTAGACATTATTTAATCTACTCACCCTAGGACTTAAAAATATAACATAATATACTATAATGCCTAGGATTTTGCAGCAATGGCTAGTAAGGCATAAGATAGAAATTGAACATAAAATACCAAATATGGCTATAAATCTAAAGTAAATCCTAGAATAATTTCTAGCATAAGATACAAGAATCATATAAATCAACACATAAATACAAACAAGCTATAATCTCAAGATATTGATTTCATACCAAAGCTACTCTAGTCTCTTAACAAAAATAATCCTAGACTCCTTCTACCATTTGACAACCTAAAATAATAAAAATATAAATTTGAAAAAGAGAATGTTAAGGGTTAGAAGATGAGAGAAAAAAATTAGAAAAGGTGAGAATAACCCTTAAAATTTCAGAAATGGCTTAGGGACAAGCTTGGGGAAGCCTTCACCAATCTATAACCTTAACTCTCTTTTTCTTAAAAATAATTGAGCTAAAATTAATATTTATGAAGTAAGTTGATCAAAGAAAAATAGAGAGAAAAAGGGAGAGGGGCTCGATTATAAAGAGGCAACCAACAACAAGCCAACAAGAATAAAAAGAGAGGGTTGCGGACAGAGCAAAGTTAAAATGTAGAGAATTAGTTAGGTGTGAAAACTCAACCAAAGGCAATGTCCCCTTTATATTTGTTGACCAATGCAGAGAGGGAGAAAACATATAAGAGGGTTGTTTGCAAGCAAGAGGAGTGATGGAAGGCATTATCATAGGTGAGAGAGTGTGCAATAGAGTTTGTAGATGGTGATAGAGGTGATTATGGTTAGATTTGTGGTTGAATGAGTAAGTACCATGTGTTATGTGATCATGGGGAGTGAGAAGGTTCAAATTTCAAAGCCCACATGTCTAAGAAAGTCAACAATTATTAAAAATTATGTAGGTAAATTAAAAAGTCTGATAAATGATTAAAAATGAAAAAAATCAAATAATTTACAAAAATTATGAAAAATATAAGGAATTAATTTAGAAATCCAAACATATAAAAATGTTGGGAATAGGAATATATTTGAAATTAAAAAAATTAAGAAAATCTAAAATGGTGAAAATTACTTAGTGCCACTTAATTGGAAAAGGTTGGCAATCAACTGTCTAAGGCCCTAAATGATAAGGTTTTTGGCACCGCTAGCCAGTCAATCAAAGGTAAGGCTTGGATGATTGTTGGTCAGCCGAATTGAAAACTAAAGTTTTGAATGGTAGAAAGTTAAAATGAGGGTTTGAAAGGTATATTTCAAGTGTTCAAAGAAGATTTAAGATTACAAAATGTATTATGAGACTAATTACCTAGGAATCAAGGTTAGAAAATTTGGGGTATTACAATTACTCTTTTAGGTTTATGAGCCTACAATCTTAATGATATTTTAAAAGTTTATTTACTCCTTCACCTAGTTATTATCTTTAGTTTATGAGCCTACTAATTCAATAACCTCTCTTATAAATGCTAGACATACATAACCTCTAAATAATGAGTTTTGAAAGGAGTGTTCTGGTGATTATAAATAATCTCATTGTTATAAGAGATGAATGTGTAAGATCAATTCATGAGTGTAATATGGATTAAAAAATAAGATATTAAAATGAGAGAATTGATTCTAGCTAATTTGAGTGAGAAAGAACACTTTTAGAAAATCTTCAACAAATTCATATTTGAAAATATGTAGTTGAGAATCATTTACATTAGAGAGTAGGAATTGAGTTTACAATTAATTGGTTATATTAAAATATTGATTTAATCCTACCCTACTATCTCTATTTATGGCTTGAGCGACACTCATAGACGTAGGACACAACATTGTAAAGAGCCTTGTAAAAAAAAGAGAGCAAAAATTAGCATTCAATGTTGATCAATCGATCGATATAGGGTCCTACACAATTGTTTGGTATGACTAACTAAATGGTCATGTTCAAACCTAATAGAAAAATTGTTACTATTTTAGTAACCAGTTGATCGATTTATCCAAACCAATCAATTAATTAAGGCTAATAATTTTTGTTCTTTCAACATATTACAAATCCATTGAATGGTTGAGAAATCCTATGGCTTAATTGGAAAACCAAGCAATCATTTTGGGACAACCAGTTGGTGTGTATATGTCTATCAAAAAATAATTTTGCAAACAAATCAACTCATGGCCTAGTTAGTTAAACTGATCAATTAATTTTTGAAACTATTCGATTGATTCTAAGAAACCGATCAATGCTTACAAGTTAAATAAAACATTATTTTTGCACAATCTATAACCATTAGCCTAATTGAGTAAACTAGTTGATCGATCACTAAAAACCATTTGATGCTTTAAAGTCAAATTTAAACAACTTTTTAGGAGAAAATTCCTAAGGAACTAATTGATTGGTTACTAGGTTTTTTCCCTTAAAACTTTAAGGTCCTAGATTAAAAATGTAAACCATTTCTAAAAACAAATAATTGGTTTTAGTTGGAACCACAATTCTATAAAACACTTAAAAAAATGATTTGGTATTTAAAATTAGATAAGATTTTAAATAAAAAATGCTAAGGAAGATCATAAAACATTTCAAGAGATTAAAATAATAGTATAAACACTTAACACAACCTTAGAAAAAAAAATTCTAAGACCAAAAGATTAAACCTTGTGGCTTGAGTCTTTAGGCATATTGTCATAATCTTCTTTGGTGTAAAACTTGATTGTTCTCTTAAATCTTACACTTGAGATAAGTAATGAATAATTGTTCTTGGAAACTTGATTTAAAAAAAAATATTTTCACTTGAGAGATAGTTTAAGTGAGTGTAGCATGCCATCTGTATCATCGTTGGAATACATGCACATTTTTTCAAATATATTAAACCCTTAAACACATTTATCATCGTTAAAATAAATATTATTATATTTATTAACCTAGGAGGTCAAAAATATTACTAGTGTAAAAAAATATAGTTAATACTATTATCACACAAGAGATTTCACATGCCATGAGTCGCAAGAAAGAAAGAAAGGGATATATGGCCATTAAGATTGACCTAGAGAAAGTTTATGATATAGTGTTATGGAAATTTATTGAAAATACACTTTTTTATTGTGATATGACTCAGTCCATCATCTAATTAATTATGTTATACATCAATATATCATCCATACAGGTTATTTGGAATGGCAAAGTATCTCAGTCTTTTTTTCCTTCAAGAGGAATAATATAAGGGGACTCTATATCCCTATATATTTTTCTTGCTATGTATAGAATGATTGGAGCATCTTATTAAACATGAAGTTGTCAATAAAATCTAGAGACCAATTTCAATTACAAGAGGAGGCACATGCATCTCTCACCTCTTTTTTTTCTAATGATATACTACTCTTTATGAAGACAAATTGATCTCAAATAGAGGTGATTGTGGAGTGTTTGCATATATCTCCCTTGTATGGATTGCTTTAAAGATTTTGAGGTAATGAGAAGATACCTTGAGATTATATTACAAGTACGAAGAAGCAACAAAAGTTTCTACGCTTCACCATTGATGAAATACATAAATACATTTATTCTTAGCTCCAAAGGCTTTTTCTATAGTAGGGAGAGTAACCTTAGTATAGTCAATCACAAGTTCTATCTTTATCTTTCACAACCAAACTTATATATATATATATTTGAAGAGTATAAATGGTATCTATAAGATTAATCTAATTTTTATTTGGGGAAGTTTCAACCATTGAAGTAAAGTTCACCTTGTTAAATGGTAACTCCTATGCAAAAGTGAAGATAAGTGATGTTTGGGCCTCAGATGTATGAATTTAGACAATCATGCCTTAATCTTGGAACTTGGATGAGGCTTATTATCAAATAGGAAGGATTTTCGGATACAATTATTACATAAGAAATATTTTCAAAATTCATCTTTACTAAATAGTTGTATCCCTAGCTGAGCTTCACACCTTTAACACAATATTGTAAACATCATTCCAATCTTGAGACAAGGTATAAGGTGGTTAATCAAATTTGGTCAAAAAATTTGTTTCTATAATGATTGGTGGGTAGGGAAAAAACTACTAATTGTATATACTCTAGTACTAATATGTTTGAAATATCAAAAAAAAAAAATAGTGTAGGATTGTCTTATGGAAAAGGGAACCTCAAAGTTGATGGAATCTTAACAACTTTTACCAATTAAAAAATTATCTAAGATTATATCCATTCTTATCAATTATATGTGTGAAGTGGACGATATTCTTGTCAATTACATTGTTTTACAATGAATCATGTCTAGCATCCACTAATTTAAACTACATCTTCACTCTTAAAGCTAAGCACAAAATTAAGTGTTTTGCATGGATAACAACATGATATATTACCGAAAAACAAAAGCATAATGAAACAAGGTTTGGTTGTTGAAATTGCTAGTGATTTATGTTACCACCCAATAGAGTCTACATTATATGCTATGGGATAACCCTTATTACCAAGCTATATAGTAGAGGATGATTACAAAGATTTTTACAATGACTCTTTAGATGTTTGGTTGTTGCATAATCTTTAGAAGATCCATCTGTCAACTCATTTCAATCTACCATGGAAATTGTTGTTTATTATTAAAAGTACCCTAGAAGAGGGCGAATGGGGTTTATAAAATGCATAGTGGCTATTTTTAAAATTATAAGGAAATAATAGTAAAACTTATAGATAATGTACACACTATTTATAGTAGTTCAAGAACACTCAACAAGGCTTCTTTACATTGCTACCAAAATGTTGTCTTTTAGATTGGAAACTAAATTTTATTTTATATGGATGATGATAACTTTTATAGGTTTATGAGACTACAATATTGATGACATTTTAAGAACTAATTTATACATTATCTTAGTTATCTTCTCTAGATTTACGAGGTTATAAACTCAATAACCTTTCTTAGGAAACAACCACTAAATAAAGAAATTTGATAGCATAATGAAATGATTACAAATATTCTCACAATATCAAGATATGAAAGTGTATAAACAATTTTTGAGAGTAATATAGCTAGTAGAATAAAATATTACAATGAGAGGATTGGTTTTAGTTAAGTTGAATAAGTAAGAGCACTTTCAAAAAATTATCAAGAAACTCATATTTGAAAGTGTGTAGTTGAGAATTATTTACAAGAAAGAGTAAGAATTGATTGTGTAATAAATTGGATATTCAAATATGTCTTTAATTTTTCCCAATAAATGATATATATACCTCGAGATGCAAATGAGAAAGATTTTATCCGAAACCCGATGGATTTTATCCAATGAATACTTAAACAAATATTGATAAATTGATATAAATACGAATATGGAGGGTGGAAGAAAATACCCTTTGAGTTTGGGTACAGATACGGGTAGGGGTTATCCATATCCATACATGTACTTATATCTGTATCATATTTGTACCTGTTTATCCGATAGATTATTACTATTTTACCATTAATTTTAGAATAAACAAAATATAATATTAAGGTTAAAATTATCATTTGGCTTAAGCCTAAATGGATTTATCTATCAATTAATTGATATACCCGTCCGATAATATTCGTTAACGAGTAAACAAATTATGCATTAGGTAACGGATATCTAAAGGATATGAATATGAATGTAATAGTTGATACCTGTTTGGGTATATGTAAGAATTTGGGTGCATATTTTTTTTATTAGGTACACACATAGGTATGGACATACCCTAAAAATGTTCCTCATTTATATCCCTATATATACCATGAGACAACAAAGTAGACGTTGAGGTCAACAAAGCATATTAATATTATGTGAATGATGGGCATAATTTTCAACATTTAATGTTGATTAGTTGATCAATTTAGTGCACCGGTCTATTGGTTTTAGGAAATTATTCAATATGTTTAAGTTGAGATAAAATTAGTTTTTGCAAGAATTTAACTTATAGCCTAGTTGGTAAACTTCTTGATTAGTTTTAACACCCATCAATTGATTTACGAAAAACTAGCTAATGTGTTAAAGTTGAGCCTAAACAATTTTTTCAAGACAAAAGTCCTTAAGGTACTAGTTGATTACTTGTTAGGGTTTTTTGAAAGGTTTAAAGTCCTATTTTTAACAGCATAAACAATTTATTGGGTCTAAAACCAATCTACTGTTTTGGTAGGAACCAAACATTTGCAAAACACTTTGAAAAATGTTTTGAAATTTAAAACCAACAAATAGTTTACTTCAAATAAATTCTAAGAAAGATTTTAAACATTAAAAGAGATAAAATTAAATGTATAAATGGTCAATCAACCTTACAAACAAATCCTAAGACTTAAAAATTAAAACCTACTTGAGTATTTTGGCATATTCACCAATTAGTATCTTGTGCTTTAAAACGTGATTACACTTTTAAATCTTACACTTGAGAGAAAAATTGATTAAGTGCAATTAGAAACTTGATTGCTCTTTTAAGCTCTGCACTTGAAGGATGGTTTGAACAAGTGGTTTGACATCAATATGGTCATTATAGTTCATGCATACTTAAAAAAGTAAGTTAAACTCTTAAACACATTTGTTATCATCAAAACAAAAATTATGATTTTGATTGACCTAGGAGGTTAATAACTGTCACCTATTTGCATCTATGTTACGTGTGCAACAAGAGAATATTTAACACTAAAGAGCAATCACCCCATAGAGTTGTTGGACTTGAGACATTGTTTATGAATAATTCCATGCATGGAAAAAGTTTAGCAGTTTGCATCAAACTAGAATACACAAAGAATTGCATTCCTTAAGTTCCTAGAGACCTCCTTAATGACATGACCAAACTAACTGTAGATGTTAGTGACAAATTAAATTTGGGGAACATAGTTTTAGGCCTTATAACATGTGACCATTTAGGTTGTCGGTTATTCGGTTTTATTGCTAATGTGGGCAATGACTCTATATAAACAAATGAGCTTTGAGAAGTTTTATGGTTTATAAGAAGCTTTTAATAGGGGCTATAAGATGATAGAAGTGAGCAACTACTCCGTCACTGTTATAAATCTTATAAATGAAAATGGAGTGGGATATCACATAATGCCACCTATTTTTTAGGACTGTAAATTCCATGTGATGTCATTTAGCTTTTGTAGAGTATATCATGCTCACAAGGACACTAACCAAGTTGCAGATGGAATGACTTATCTTGGACATGGGTTGCCTTATAAAGTTTAAATTTACAAGACCCCCCTTTAGATATAAAAAATAGATTGGCTTTTGATATTTTAGGAGATGTTAGCTAGCATATGATTAGTAGGTACTAAGTCTTGTGTTCTGACTTTATAATCTCTTGATCTCTCTTCCCCCTCCCCAAGCAAGGGAAAATTGTACTTTGTAAGTACATTTAACAATGAAGGATTATGGGAGATAAATGTGGTGAGTTAATTGTGAAGGTTGGAGAGAGGGAGAGAGAGAGAGGGGGAAGGAAAATAGTATGTGATAGTCGAAATTTTTAGTTTTCAATAAAGAAAGAATAAAATGGAAAGGTCATTCATGGATTTTCTTTTTATAAAAAAAATAACTTTGTTGGATGAATATCATTAGTGATAGGATTAACTAATGTCTTACTCAAACATGAGGATATTATGTGAACGTTTCAAACCTTGCAGATAACTTAGAACCATGCTTAGAGAACAAATATTTAAAATTTATTTTTAGCCTATGAAGCATCATTAAATGTATGCTTTTAAAAAGTCCAAAACCAATATCAAAGTCCAAAATGCAAAAGGAATCTAGGATTTTTACAGAATTTAGGGAGTACTTGGGCGAACTTTTTAGCTCCTATCAAACACTTTTTAACTATAATTTGGAAATTTATATAAAATTTGGCATGTTGATTTTTTAATAAAGCAAAAAAAACAACAATAATGGCTTGTCATTAAGAATCTTAATATGCTTCCTTCTACTCCCTTATTATCGATCCTATTTAACACAAATGTCTAATATATTAATTTTTTTATCTGATATAATTTATGGAACTATCATTTTAGTTATTACTCTCTCCATATTAAAAAGAAAGTTATTCTATCAATAAATTTTTGTATAAAAAAGAAAGACATTTTAGAAAAGTCAAAACCTACTTTTTATTTTTACCCTCACTTTTTTTAATTATAAATGATTTATTATTTTTCAATGAATAGTGTAAGTATAATTTTAAGACTATTTTTGTTACTTTTTAAAAAGTATGCAAACTGACAGAATAACTTTATTTTATATGAAGGGTGTATATATTATAACTCTTCAATTCTATTACCTAGACACCACTTGATAACTCATATTATTTTTTATTTTCTCTAATAATATAGCTTTCTTGTTGTTTGTTTTACCTATTATATTTAGATCCTTAAAATTGATTATCTGCAACTTATTTTTAACTTATTATTACTTCATAAGTAGTTTATACCAAATCCAACTGAATGTCAAAAAATATTATACTTACTTGTATTACAAAAATATCATATATCAATTAAACTCAACCAAATGTTTACCATTGTTATTATACATTAGTTTATTTTAATTCACATGAGTTATCTGATACCATTATTACTTTAGCTATATGCATATATAAATAATTTGTGTTCACCAAATATCTTACCATATTAGCACTTTATATTATTAGATCGTGTGTTTTTTATCCAAATAATATCTTATGTAACTTGTTCTAAAATGTTTACAATATTTATTTGTATTTATAAAATTTTAGATATTTTTTAGTTATTAATAATTTGCACACATAAAATAAATATGAAATATAACTAATTATCAATGTGAGTTGCCACGTGTCACCAACTAATTAATTTTTATCCCTTCCTTTGCATTAGGGTAATATTATCGTTGCAATCAATTCACTCTTAGTTTTTTCTTTTTTGCAAATCATCTAATAGTGCGCGGATCCTATATATATGAAACCGGGTTTTATTAGATAAGAATATAAAAAAGTTATAAATAATTTTGATCCCACGGTTAGGCTTTTCTCATCACGGCGTGTCGAAATCACATCACACCTCCAAAAACAGCAAAGAATGCTCCCATTTCTTTCATCAACGTTATGGGATGACCGAGCGAGCTCCGTTCTCCGTCGCCTGTGGGCACCCACGTCTACGCTGCTTAAACCTTAAAGATCTGAATAAGTGAATGCTGGAGCCGTTGATCCTTTAATTCGTCCCTTCCAGGCACACCCGCACGACTTTTGTTCTCTTGTTCTCCGAGTCCTAACGCAGTAACGGCTTTTCAAATCATCTTCGACCGCAGTACCTGTACTACACACGACTTCATGAATCGTTTTCACTTAGCGTCATCATATTTGGACTCAACGGTGTATGATATGGTTCTATATTCAATCCTGGCACGTTATGGTCCTCAAAACGAAATTCATGCATTATTAACAACCCAATTATTATTATTATCATAATAATGTTCAATTCTCGTTTATTTTTTTCAATCATCTTCGTAGTATTCAATTCTTTGTTTCTGATCCTCCATTGGGTTTCTACCCTGCCAAACAGCTAATTAATCAATCAATCTGAAGCCCCCTTCCCCCGGGGGTCAATTTCATGCTTCTTAATTTTTATCCTCTCCACTTGTTCGAATAAATGGCGAGTCTCTTCGGCACAAACAGGGAAAGATTGCTTTCTCGTAAGGGGTACTCGGAGCTCGTCCATGGTGAGTCCGATGGCGAAGACGCCGGTGTTGATGGTAATGGAGGAGGTAGGAACGGATGTTGCCGGTGGTTTTCCGATAAGTTCTCCAAGTTACGAGATGGGGCGGGTAAGCTACATATGATGGGTAAGTCGGATCCTCGGAAAGTAATCTTTGCGGCGAAGATGGGGTTTTCTCTAGCGCTTGTTTCGTTGCTGATCTTCTTAAAGGATTCTCTGAAGGATATCAGCAGCTACTCGATTTGGGCTATATTGACCGTTGTCGTGGTTTTCGAATTCAGCGTAGGTACTGATTACTGGATGCTTTTCGATTCTGCGTGAACAAGTTTTTGACTTGATCTTGTTGATAATAGTTATGGAATGAAATTGATATCTCGGGGATATTCCGTCCAAGACTTTTTGATTTGCATCTCAGTACTTGCTGAATATTTTAATCTGAAATATACATTGGTGTCTGAATAAACACCGACTCTTACCCAATTTTCCCCCCTAATCTTTTCTTTTCTCTGTTCTATGTCTGTAGGAGCTACCCTTAGCAAAGGGTTCAATCGTGCACTGGGTACAATATCTGCTGGCGGGCTTGCTTTAGGCATAGCAGATCTTTCGATTCGGGCTGGAGATTTCGAAGAAGGAGTCATTATTATTGCTATTTTCATAGCAGGTGTTGTTCATTGCTTCCAACTTCATATTTTTCTTTTTTCCTTTTTTTCTGCCTAATGTTTTCGCAGTTGGGTACGGTTGGAGTAGGATCCTTCGACATTTTTCCCCGGTTGATTTCTTTTCATCATTTTGAATCTTCTGTTTTTGATGTTCAGGGTTCAGCGCAAGCTATGCAAAGTTGTTCCCATCTATGAAAACATATGAATATGGATTCAGGGTGTTCTTATTGACGTATTGCATAGTACTAGTGACTGGAAATAAGACCACTCAATTTTTCCAGACAGCATTTTATCGATTGATGCTTATTGGGGTTGGAGCTGCAATTGCTTTTATCATAAATATATTCGTTTACCCCATCTGGGCTGGTGAAGATCTTCACAAATTAGTGGTGAAGAATTTCGAGGGCGTGGCTACTTCATTGGAAGGTGAGTCCTTCATCCAGTATTTGTCACTATAAAGTTCCTCGGTTAAGCTGTTATGCCTGGTCGTTGTGGCTTGCTTGAGTAATTTCGCTCAGCATCTTTCTAGGTTGTGTGAATGGCTACCTGCAGTGCGTGGAGTATAAACACATTCCTTCTAAGATTCTGACATATCAGGCATTTGATGATCCGCTGTATGGTGGCTATAGAGCCGCTGTCCAATCCTCGAGCCAAGAAGATTCTCTGGTATGTGAAGTGATGTTAGTCCCTTTTCTCCTAGTACAAGCAAGCTAGTTACTCATATGTTGTTCTGGATCTTCAGTTGGACTTTGCAAAATGGGAGCCACCTCATGGTCCTTACAGGCAGTTCAAGTATCCTTGGGAGAATTATGTTAAAGTCAGCGGTGCTCTGAGGCATTGTGCTTTTATGGTCATGGCGATGCATGGATGCATTCTTTCTGAAATACAGGTGAATATGGTAACCTTGAATACTGTTCACTTGAGCATGCATTTTCCATTACTTTTTCAGTATTAGGTCCATACTACTCACGAGAACCTTTGTCCACATTAGCATTTACTATATATCTATTTTTCTTCGTTGGAGTTAACGGGCGTTGAGTAAGGAGTTTTGGTGGCGCGGTCACTGTAAAATGGAAGAAAAGTAAGCGTGAGACTGGTTTCTGATAAGTCACTTGAGCCATATCAAGTTTAGAGAATATGGCCGTGCAAGGTTGCTTCATAGTTCATATTGTTGAGTTTGAAACAGATCTGAAGATGTCAATATAGCAGACGAAAAATTTCGCCAAAGAGTATCAATTGTTTCGAAAATAAGTTTTTATTTTTTGATTTTCATTTGCCATTATTACCATAATTTAAGTTATCTCTATGCCAATTCAGGGGGAAAACATTTAATATTTAATATTAATTATAATATTATATCTATTGTAGCCAATCTGTTATTACTTGTCCCAGATGGAAAACGTTGTGGTTAGTTGACACTTGACAGTTAAGGCAACACTTTCTTTTGAGTAAGGCTGTATACTCAAATTCTAAAACCAAACAAAGAACCAAACTTTTCTAAAAATATACATATTAGTGTACTAAGATTATTTTTTATTGATAATTAAGTAATATAAACTATTAATAATACAAAATAAAAGAAAATCATAGCATAAAAAATACAATAAATTTATTATTAGTATTATTTGTATCATCATCATTATTATTATTATATATGGTGCTACAATTTTATTTTATTTTGTAATATTATTAATCTGTATTACTTAATTATCAATGAAAAAATAAAATTAGTGTACTGATATGTATATTATCAGAAAAGTTTGTTTTTTGGTTTGGGCTTAAAGTTTGGGTATATAGCATTTTTGCTTTGTTCTGTATAGAAGTGATATCGTCAATAATCGTGTTTCGATTTATACTATTGATCTTGACTAACGGATATATTGAGAATTTTATTAGTATTTTTTTTTGGCTATATGAAATTGTTCGTGTATGCTAGTTATCTCAATGGGAAAAGGATTCCGTTATGTTTTAAATAGAAGCCAGCTGGTTAGAAGGTCACAGATAAAACCCCAATTTTGAGCTCTAAGCTCCGCAGGCAATTCATAATCCTGTTCTAATAGCATCATTCAGTTCACTTGATTAACTATTTTGCAACACATGTAGGCACCAGAAGAGAAGAGGCTTGTTTTTGCGTCTGAGCTCCTTAGGGTTGGTACTGCTGGAGCCAAAGTACTACGGGAGCTTGGAAGCAAACTTAAAAATATGGAAAAACTGAGGGAAGGAGATATACTTGAAGAAGTGCACAAGGCTGCAGAAGCGCTGCAGATGAGAATAGATGAAAAATCATTCTTGCTGGTTAATTTTGAAAGCTGGGAGGCTGGAAAGAAGCCTAAGGAATTTGAGGACCCTGAATTTGTAGCCAGTCTAAAGGATAGTGATCTCGGTCATAATGTAATTCACTCCCTTAATGATACATTTCTTCAAAACGGATCAGAGCTCGCATCAGCAGCAGGCATTGATGCTGGGCACTCAAGAGTGTCCATCGCTAGCGTTGATCACCCTACAATGGCTGTTAGGATTTCAAGGGCTTCCATGATTAGCAATCTTGAACACCACCCTTCAATGGCTTCTTCTGGCAGCATGTATAGGCCTACTTGGCCATCACACTTTTCTCTAGGTGTAGATTTCCCGATCGATGAACAGGAGGCAAAAACGTATGAAAGTGCGAGCTCTCTGTCGCTGGCCACATTTTCTTCCCAATTGATTGAATTTGTTGCGAGGCTTTCAAATATTGTGGCATCCTTTGAGGAGCTCAGTGAGAAAGCAGGTTTTAAGGATCCAGTACAGGTGCCTGGTGACGAAGAGGCCAATGGGTTCTGGAGGAAGCTGATGATTTGTATTGGGTGTAAAGAATAAGAGATTGATCATCCCCCCTTCCCCTAGGGGGAGGGGGTCTAACACGGTATTATTTGTGCGGAAATTTTTAGTAATGCCGAGATATAACACAGGCAATTTGATAAGTGCTGAACTCTCAAAGATGGTTTTAGTTTGAGGGATAGGCGTGTGTGCAGAGTTTTAAATTGAATTATATGACGAGGGATCTGCATTGCCGTTGAAGATTTGGCATTCTTGCTAGTTACTACAAATTGAGGTGCGGAAGATATTAATCTGTCAATACCACCTCACGCATAAGATGGGATTATTCTCCAGCGTTGCAGATAAGTAGCCCATTCTTGAAATTCTCTGATGTTATTATAATTTATTTATTAATTAATGGTTTGTTTTGAGTTACTTATTAAATGTTACTTATTAAATATAGTTATCTAAGATAATTACTCATTATAAATAATATTTTTTTGTGAGCATCTCCAGACATGCTAATTCATACTATTCTGTAAGAATTGAAGGAGAAGGAAACTCGCGATGGAGAAATTGACTTCCTGAATCCTTTAGCCCTCTGTCATTTTGTTAAGGAGCGCTGGTTTATTTTTTGTACTAACTAATTGAATAATTGATACTCATTGTTGACCGACTATAAACATAATCATGGTTTGCTTCTTTCGAGTTTGCAGCAGCTGTCCAAGTACGACCCACCACAAACTGTTTCAAAAATACATTTAAAAAAAATAATAATTACGAATGATAGAGCATCAAGAAACAAATTAGTGTATGCAAGAATAGTATCAATAGTGATAACACTACTGGTAGGATTAGTGATAAATGAAATAAATAAATAACGAATATATATATAATCTAAACAAAAACAAATAGATAACTAAATATAAGTTAAGGCACGTTTAAGCTTGTCAGATTCACTTTCAAAGTCGCCCGAAATTTAAAATTGCTTCCCCCTGAATAGTTTTTCATGGCATTTGAATTTTAGAGATGTTATATCTTATAATCCTGTATTTTAGCAAAATTACTTGATATCAACAAGAGTCTTTGATACACTCCCTCCCATGTAAATCTTTCACAACCCAGCGGGTGTGTAACACTTAGTCTAGCTCCCTTCAATCTAATTTTAGCTATTTTACTTAAGCTATGCATTTTGGTATTGAGTTTTTATGATTTCCATTTGTAGACCAGAATCAAAACAATTATGAGTCACATAAAGAAACATACTCACCAAGGTCGTCGGTGAGATTTTCATCTTCATCCAATGCCCCAATCATCTTCAGGAAATCAATTGCATTTTGAACCTGCATTCAAACAACAAGCTTGAATAAAGCAAGAGAATAACATCATCTAACATACCGCAAGCTGTTTAGCTAGAGGTAAACAGCTTACAGTATGGCATCATCTCCTTGTATGGCGGTGGAAAGAGGGGAGGTAATGTGGTTGTGTGTTCTTTTTCTTTTAGTTGGATAAAATTTATGCTCATATATCTACATGAGATATAAAACGAAAAATTAAAAGGAGTATCATTTATGATAGGATGCAACCTTTTCTGTCAAATATACAAGTGTAATCTGCAGTCTCAGTAAGAAGAGTGCATATGCATAATGTACAAACAAAATGGGAGGAAAGAAACGAGAATTAGGCAGACTTCATATATGAAGTACCACAGCAATACACATGATTACACTGCTCTGCAATATTTTACAAATATTCAAACTGATTGTGCACAGTAAAATGAATTTTCTTTACGACAAGTAAGAAATATCAGGAAGACGAAGTTTCACGCTACTAATCAGTGATCATGTCCGTGCCAATTATATTTTACACTAATCTGGTGTCTGAATAACAAATTTGCTCAAACAAATCAGATGAAGTGCACAAGGGAAATGCAAAGAAAATATGTGACTAGAAACATATGGAGGAGATATAACATCAAATTGAGCCTCATGCACGTCAAATATAACATACTGCTAAAGGTTCAGGTGGCTGCAGAGCAGCAGACAAGAATTCTCCTATGCTTCCAATCTGCAAACTCTTTATCTGTAAACATAGAGAATTTAAAGGAGTCCTCAGCAGTTCGGGAAGTCGATATTCAGCAAAAGCTTCATAGACACATCTCGGGTAAAGATGATAGCACTCGCCTGGCTGCACACGACCAGCTCTGCCCCTTCTCTGCAACAAAAATACAAATCAAATATTGAGCCATGAGAAGATGACACAAGTTATCCAAGCTTTCTTTCTCTATCTATATTCCCTTTGTTGGGATCAAGAAAATAATAAATAACTTCATTTATAACCAAATGAGCACGTTTAAAGAGCTATCCACTAACTTTCATACACTTATATAATAGGGTTTGAGCATGTTTAGGTTAATTTATGTTTAAGTGAAGCTTTAAAAGCCCTAAGAGCAATTTTTTCATTTTACTTGTGTTGCCATTTCTAGGTATCAAGCCTATGTTTGGTGTTATTTATGATAAGTTTGTTTGTTGTTTAAAGGTTGGCTTTCTAATCATGTATTTTTAGCTTAAAATGAGCTAATTAGTATTTTACCATATTATGGTTATTTTTTTTATTTTTAGGTAAAATGTAGATTTCATTAAAAATAAAGAGATAAACATACAAGGAGAATCTCTTATAGAAAAACCTAAAGGCTGAGACTGACTATCTAGTAAAGCAACATTTAACCAAGCTTATCAATACAGTTCATCAAACTATTAAAAGAAGTGCAATGATGGAATCTATTCATCCTTCTTGCCAAATCCATGACAATTTGTTTCTGGATGATGTGTGCAGGCTGAGATATTTCTTTGAAAATTCTTCGGTTTCTTTCCATCCAGATGTGATAGATGGTGGTGGTAAGTAAGGCTCGAATAAATTGTCTTCTGATTCTCCGACCTCGACCACCTTGAATTGTCCAATGAGTAATATTTTTCCAATTTGTAATTTGATGGCGACATCCTATCTTTAAAAGAAGAGGAAGCCAAATTGATTTATTATATGTGTAGTTGAAGAAGAGATGGTTTTGTGTCTCAAGTTCCACGTTGCAAAGTGCACATTCCTTCTCAACCTAAAGTCCATATGCTTGAAGCTTGTCTCGGGTTCTCAACCTATCCAGTACAGCCAACCACATGATAAAGGAGTGTCTTTTAGGGGAGTAGTTAGTCTATACTAAAGGATACCAAGGCACTGTAATATGGGCAGGTCAAATAATGTGATAAGCTTTAGATATAGAAAATTCCCCATGCTGAAAGATAGTTGATAGGTTGGTCTGTTGTAGTATGATCCGAACATAATCTCTGATAGCCAGGAGTATTTTGAAGATCCAGAAAGCTGGATTCTTTTCTCTAATCTCCAGAATATCTGACCCTTTAAGGTAGTATGCATGAATCCACTTGACCCATAGGAGGTCCTTCTTTTCAGCAAGATGCCAAATGTGTTTACACATTGCAGCTCTATTCCACCACGAAATGTTAGTGAGGCCTAATCCCCCTTCATTCTTAGGCACACAAACAGACTCCCATGCCACCAGAGCTGGTCGTGAGGTTGAGGCATTTCCTGACCATAGAAAAACTCGACATACTGCATTTATTGTAGTTATAACATGGGTTGGCAAAGGAAAAACCATACTCCAATAGGTCTGTAGACTAAGCAGAATGGATTTGATTAGCTGTAACCTCCCTGCATAGCTGAGATAGAAGTTCTGCCAATTTCTCATCCTGGATGTAATCTTGTCAATAAGAGGTTGATAGTGTTGTTTTGAAAGATATTTTCTATCCAAGGGGACCCCTAAGTATTTGAAGGGTAATTTCCCTTCAGGAATCTGAAAGGCCTGAAAATTTTCATCTTTCAAATCTTGGGAGCATCCTCCTATATAGTAAATATGACTCTTTGCAGTATTTATGGTAAGACCAGAGAGACAGGAAAATGGTGGAAAATGTTTAAAAGGGAGGCTACAGTTGCATGAGAACCCTTACAAAATAAAAGAATGTCATTTGCAAACATGAGGTTAATGAGTCTCAGATACATCGAGGATGGGGAGAGAAAGAAGAATGACTCCATAAATTGAGGAAGGCACGATTGAGGTATTCCATGATAAGGACAAAAAAGATAGGAAGAAAGAGGATCTCCCTGTCTCAGTCCCTTTTTTGCAGGGAAAGGAGGATGAGGAATACCATTAAACTTAATGGAATACCCCACAGTAGACACACAAGCCATGACAAGCTTAACAAAGTGGGGGGGGGATGCAGCTCCAGCAAAAAATTTTCAAGGCAGTCCCACAAAACAAAGTCATATGCCTTTCTCATATCCAATTTAATCATGATTCTAGGAGATAAGTGTTGCTAATTATAACCTTTCATGAGTTCAGTGGCTAGAAGAATGTTATTTGAGATGGACCTTCCTTTGATGAAAGCTGAATGAGCTTCTCCTATTAGGCCAGGTAATATTGGTTGGAGCTTGTGAGTGATAATAGTTGATATAATCTTGTTCATAGTATTACAACATGCAATTGGTCTAAAATAACCAGTCGAAGAAGCATTTGGAATTTTAGGAATTAAATTTAGAGAAGTGACATTTAGGCTCCTAGGTAAGATACCTGTGATAAAGAAGTTGGAGATTGCCATAAATAGAGAAGGTCCAATGATACCCCAAGAAGACTTGAAAAATTGGGAAGAATAGCCATCTGGACCTGGTTATTTGCCAGCAGATAAAGAAAACACTACCTCCTTTACTTCTTTATAAGTGATAGGGGTTAGGAGAGCTAGCTATTGAGGATTGGTAACTTTGGGCCCTTTGTCAATAATATCCTTATCAAGAGGGATAGCAACAGATGTAGATGAGCCCAGCAGACTCCTATAAAAATCTTGAAAGATAGAAATTTTTTTGTTGTGGTCTGTGTGAAGAACTCCTGCAGAATCGGTCAGAGAAAGGATTTTGTTTTTCATTTGTTTCCCCTTCACCATAGCATGAAATAATTTGGTGTTATCATCACCCAATGTGAGCCATTGAATACGTGCCTTATGTTTGTAAAACATTTCTTCACACTTGGATAGATGATTGAATTTCTAGGGTAGGTGCTTCTTTTGATGATGGAGGGAATGATCCTGGATATTCTCATTCAGAGCAGCTTGTATGCTTTCCAGCTCCTTCTTGACCAGTTGCACCATCATGCTAATTGTAATACCCCGTATTTTTAAAACCCAGATTTATTAAGTTTAATGATTTTATTAGCGTAAATTGATGTAAATAATTAATTATTTTAATTTCGATTCGTTTTATGGATTTATCGACGATTTCGAATTCATAATTGTGTGTAACATTTTTGGGAAGTTTAAATTAAAAATGTTTTCGGAACTTATTTAAGAATTTCTTTTTGAAATTAGTTTTCTTCCGTTCTACGCTTTTTATTTTGCGGAAAATCGATTTCGGAAATTATTTAAACTAGTCTCGGTTTATTAGAATTGGATTTAAATATTTTCTTATTTGTTTTTAAATAATTTTTCGAGGTCTTAGAATATATTTCCGTAAATAATATAAATTTTTATGTTCGTTGGTAAATTCTTTCGAAAATGTTTCCGAAATTCTTTATATAGCTTTTTATTAATTTTAAACGTTCAGATCTTTTCGAAATAATTTTCGTTTAATAAATTTTAGATAAAATCTTTCAATAATAATTTATAAATATTCAGTATTTTATTTTATATATATTTGTCTTTGTAAAAAAAAAAAGACCCAACCGGCGCCCCGACCGAACCCCCCTCTTCTTTTTCCTTTTTCTCTTCTTCCCTTTCTCTTGTCTTTCCCAAATCTCCTGTTCCCGACCTCTACTCCCGACCCCTGCTCCCGTCTCGTAACCCTAGCCGCCACCTTCTCCCCAAGCTTCTCCCCGCTCCGGCCAAGCTCACCAGTCCTCGTCGGCCCCAACCCGCAGCAACAGCCGCTGCAGCAGCAGCCGGAGCAGCGCGTCAGCAGCGGGCGACAACAGCAGCAGCGGCGAGCTGCGCTGTGTGCGCCGCCGTCCGGCCACGACAGACCCTGCTGACCACCGGCGAGCCACCCCCGACCCCCGACAAAGCTTCCCGGCCCTCCTTGCTTCGATTTTTACTGATTTTTGTTTGGTATAATTTTCGAAAAACCCTAACCCTTGTTTTGATTAATTGGGTATGAATTAGCTTATAAAAAGCTAAATTGATTGTTTGTTTATGTATGTATATGCTGTAAGATTAATTTGGATAGGCTAATTGTGTGGTTGTGTTGGAATTTTGGAAAAATTGGATTTTTGGTCGGGTTATGCCCAAATTTTTCGGATTCATCCGATTTGGTGATTTTGGACAAATTGATTATACAATATGTTTTAAAATGTATCCAATTTCATTTTGGAACCGTCAATTTGAGAAATTTATGCAGGTTTTATCGGAATTAGATTCCTAGGTCAAATTTTGGGTGTAATGAAATTAGGTCGTATAATTGAGCCGTTTCGCTCAATTGATTTTATAATATTGTTTAAAATGTATTTAATTTTATATTGGAAGTGTCGATTTGGGAAAATTGTGCGTAATTGATCGGAATTGGATTTTAAGGTCAAAACTCCCGCGGGTTTAAATTGATTTGAGTAATCAGGTTATTTTATTCAATTGACTATATAAATTACATTAGAATATGTTTAATTACATTTTCAAACCGTCAATTGATATGTTTTGGTAAGAATTGATCGGGTTTGCGTTCCAGGCTCGAAAACCCTAATTGTGCTAAATTACGTATTTTTTTTATTGGTTTCGAGCAATTGATTATTTGATATGTTATAAAATGAATTTAATTGCATTTCTAAACATTCAATTTGATTAAATTTATAGAATTTTAACGAATTTTATTTTCAGGCCTAAAACCCTAAATTTCAAGTGAAATGATGAAATCGATTACTTGTAAGGTTGTTTTCTAAAATTGAATGTATAGAAATAGTTGAAATGGTATTAATTGCTTTCTAATACCTTTAAATTAAATTAATTAAATTGAATTACTTGAGTTTGTGTCGTGGGCTTTAAAACCCTAATCTTCGGGGATGATTTTATAAAATTGATTTTCGTTGTGCGTCTCTAATCTAATCGATTCCTGTCTTTGGGTTTTAAATCATTTAAATTCTGTATTAACTTGACCGGTTTGGATTTGGTTCTATGTAAATGGTTAGATTACCTATTCAGTTGTAAAACCTAATAAATAAGTTATTTTCGATAAATTAACTTATGATCGATTATTCTTTCTCGGGCTTTCCAAATTAAGTTGAAATGTCCCAAGTGATATTTGTATTAACCCGTTTTGATTTAGTTTTAACCTTAAATCTTAATAAAGTTATGCTTTTAAGTTCTAAGTTTCGGACACGTTTTCTAAGAAAGATCATTTGTGTTGTTTGTGTTTATTTAATTAGAATACGTGAATTATTGATTGATAGAATAATTTCTAATTTAGTTTCGATTTCTATCGGATCTAGGAAAGCTTTCTCGTGGATCTACGAGCTAGGGATCTCTCTCCCTCTTATCTCGCTTAGCTAGCTTCGGGTCCAGGTAAGTCTCTACTTACCTCTACTTATGGGTGTTTAGTAAGGACGAAGCTATGGCCTTGTGCTATGTGTGATGTGTTTATGGATGATGAGTATGCTATGTTAATGTGTATTATGCATGTGTTATGAATAACCTGTTTTGTGTAGCGCATCATGGATAATGAGGTATGTCGTATGTGTTCCTATGACATGAGCATGACATGTATATGTGTGATGTTTATGATGTGACTTATTATGGCCCTCTAGGACATACATGCTAGGGTTTTGGGTAGCATGAAATGATAATAAAAGAACAACGGGGAAGTGGACGTTTGGGAAGGTTGCATGGGGGGACTAGACCTTGCATGGGCATGATCCTTACGTGTGAAAAGTTGATTTGGGTTGTAAGCAAGAGCTTGGGAGAGTCTTGGAGTGATTGGTGACTTGGTATGAAAAATAGTACGTAAGTCGGTGCGTAAGAGACCTTATTAGGGTTTTGCGTGTAAGTGGGTGTTGGGGAGTCTACATGGTGTATTTGAATTAAGTATGGGGATGAATCTTACGTGAGGAAAGTTGATTTAGCGCGTAAATGAGATAATGTCAAAGTTATGGGTCCATTGGAGACTTTGATGTAAAATAGTACGTAGGCGGATGTAAGGGTATCTAAGGGACCCAATTAGGGTTTTGGGGGAAAAATGAGGAATTGGAGAGGTACAATGGTAAAGGCGATTAAGGAAGGGTGGAGTATGGGGTTGAGAGTGAGGGTCCACTTGTATAAAGGATGAGTATGGGCTTCTAAATGAGAGAAGAGGTTTTGGAGCAAAGAGGGGAGGTTACTTGGGGAGGAAGTCAAGAGCTAGGGTTTGGTGTGGCTAACTAGGGTCTGGCGGCCACATGCGGAGTTGGGGAACAAGGAGATATATTTTGGGAATTGCTTAGTAGAGACGGGATGCACGACAAGGAACAGAGTAAAGTTAGGATGAGTAAGAAAGAGTTGGGCCATGTAGGCCCAAATTAGGGTTTTCTAAGGAGGAGCCCTAGAGGGGTGAGGACATGCGGGACCGATATCGTTGTGTTACGGTTAGTCCATATTCTCGGGAGAGTGTGCCCTTACTACGTTTCCTTATGTATAAGAGTAAGAGGAGTTGGACATCGGGCGTGAGAAAGGGAGAACAGTCTCAAGATATGGGACGAGCCTCCTCGAAGGGAAGGAGTAGAGAGTAGTAGACATGCATGTCAAGGGTGGAACCTTATTTAACAATACATGAATAAGTGTAACACCCCCAAATTTACTACTGAAAAATTTTGTTTAAGACAAAGGTTTTAGCGGAAGCGAAAGAATTAAAACCATAAACTTGGGGGTATTACCGCCACACTTAGTACCAGACCGGTTCACTCCTACTGTTCCGATACTAAGTGCTAAGGCTAAACTAAACAATCATTAAGTAAGAGTCATCAAAACATAGGTCCATAGTTAACATAGACCATTCACGAAAACCACGAGTCAACAACAGTTAAAATATCATTTAGGAATACAACTTAGAGTACGGTTTCAAAACAAGAAGCGTAGTACAAAATATAGCCAAATAAAACAGATCCCAAGGGACTAATATCAGGATCGCCTACTCACTCAAGACAAGCCTTCCACCCCACAATTAGTAACCGATCAAACCTGCATAGGAGGTCTGCTCCCCACCATCGGTGGATCATCACAGGACCCATTCAATCAAGGTAGTATCAGTACGGGTCCAATACTGAGTAAGGACACTGGTGCGCTAAGGCCAAGCATACAATCATACAACATAACATACGTATCACAATCATATAGACAACATATGATAACCGGCAAGATAAGGCCTGAATACTTTTCTGTGACCTATTCCTCATTTCTCATTAATAATACGTTCATTCCACACATATTCTTTAATAGTCCGTGTGAGTGCGGGAACTCCACTATTATAGCCGGTGGAACGGTCACGAGGGCCATGCCCTGCCACTATTATAGCCGGTGGACCGGTCACGAGGGTATCATACCCTGCCACTATTATTTGCCGGTGGACCGGTCTGGCCCCGACTCACAAGGTATTCCACTGTAAATGTTTGTATCTTTCCCAGGTCTTATTATCATTCTGATTAGTTTGTTGAGCGCGGAATCCCCCACTATTATAGCCGGTGGAACGGTCACGAGGGCCATGCCCTGCCACTATTATAGCCGGTGGACCGGTCACGAGGGTAACATACCCTGCCACTATTATTTGCCGGTGGACCGGTCTGGGTCCGGCTCAACATCTTTCTCTGTAAGTAGTTAATGTCTTAACATATCTTATTCAAAAGGTTTTCACCAAGGATACGCATAAATCATTCTCTCTCTGCTTTACACATCGCAACCAATAAAATTCCACATTCATAACTACCCTTTAATCGATAATACACATGATAACGCCAAACAACTCTAAGCAGTCATAACCAACCCTAATTGTCCACACCAACCCGTGGTTAACCACTCTCATCCCTATTTACCATAACCACCGTAATTAGCCATTCCAAACCTTAATTATCCTCAACAGTCACAATTGGTTACTCCATCCCTACTTAATCACAACGCCCCAGAGTTAATCACTCCAAACCCTAATTCCATACGATCATTAACTCCCATGCTAAACCCTAATACCGCCATACCAACATTACTACCACCATACAACCCATAACACCACCATGTAAACCCTAATACCACCATAAGTCATTAATACCACTATACAATCATTAATACCACTATACGAATATTAATACCACCATGCAAACCCTAATACCACCATACAAACCCTAATACCACCATACAACATTAATACCTCCATAAAATCACAAATACCACCATACAACATTAATACCTCCATAAAATCACAATACCACCATACGAACCCGAATACCACCATAAGCCATTAATACCACTATGAAATTGTTAGTACCACCATGCGAACATTTATGCCACCATACAAACCATAATACCACCATACAACATTAATACCTCCATAAAATCACAAATACCACCCTACAACATTAATACCTCCATAAAAACACAAATACCACCATACAACATTAATGCCTCCATAAAATCAAAATACCACCATACGAACCCGAATACCACCATAAGCCATTAATACCACTAGGAAATCATTAGTACCACCATACGAACATTTATGCCACCATACAAACCCTAATCCCACCATACAAACTTCAAGACTCCCATGATGGTTCCCAACTCATATTACCATTTATCCTAACATGCATGTCCTAGTGGGCCATAACATATTACGTCATAAACATCATACATATAAATGTCATGCTCATGTCACAGAAGCACATACAACATACCTCAATCTCCAAGCTGCGCTACACATAAGACAAGTTATCCACAAATCATATAATACATGGCATAGCATGTCATACACAACATTCAACACATCCATGTCACACATAGCACAAGGCCATTAGCTTCGTCCTTACCTAAGGCGACGCCAGGCTTGGAGCATGCTCCTCTAACTCCTTAGGGTTTTGGTCGGGATTACCTATAAAAGGGGAAAAATGATAAGTATTAGTTTCCCTTACAAGTACCATCAACCCTTATTCTAGTTTAGGATCAGGGTTTTTATTACTAAAGAGGGTATTATACGAAAACTAGGGTTTTTACCTTAGAATTAGTATACTAAATATTAGTAGTCAAAATATAGTCATTTACGATACTTATTGTTACACTTATTTTATTAAGCCCATTAGTTCCATTCTTATAATACTAGTGTTCACTAGTCATAGTAAAATAGTGATGATAATAATAATAATAATAATAATAATAATAATAATAATAATAATAATAATAATAACAATAATAATAATAATAATAAGACTACTAATAGTGACATTTATGTTTCAAGTAATAGAACTCTAGCGTTTTTAAGATTAAGTCTAACAATGGTGTTAGGTTTGAAATAATGATATTATAATGTCACAATATTACAAGTAAACTATTCCTAAGGGTGATAATGATAATAGTAATAATACTAATAATGATGATGATAATAGTAATACTCCTAGTAGTAATGATAATAACAATAATACAACCAAGTAAGGTTTAGCAACCACAATAATAACCGTAGTAAGGATAATAGAAGTAATAGTAGTAATATTATTAATAATGTCAATACTAACAATTATACAAATTAAGATTAAAGTTAAGTATAATAAAAGTTAGGGTTTAAAAAGGGATGTTAGTAGTAGTAAGAAAATAAGAACATTAATGATGGAGACCATAATAATGATAATAATATTAATATTAATAGTAATGAAAGAAATAATAATAATAATAATAATAATAATAGTATTAATATTGGTAGAAAATAGTAGTAGTTATATAACAAAGGGTATTAGGGTTTGGATGAGTGGAGAACCACCTAAGGTCGGTGGTGGTCCAGCAGCGGCGCGTGGCGGCGACGGCGGCGACGGTGGAGGAGGAGAAGAGGGGGAAAGATGGAGGTGCTGGTTAGATGGGGGAGAAAAGAAGGAGTTTGAGGTGGGGAAATAAACAACGGGTGAAGGGGAGTGGAGTGAGGGTGGTGGCGTGGCAAAGGGTGGCGGCACGCGGCGGCGACGACGGCGGCCGAGGGTGGTGGAGAGAGGTGGAAGATGAGGGAGGAAGGAGGAGGGGGAGGCAGGGGAAGATGGAGGTATGGGAAGGTAGAGGGAGGTCTGATGGGCATTTTAGAGGGTGGAGGAGGCTCTGGTGGCAGCTGGGTTGGCGGTGGAAGGCGGCGCAAGGGCGGCGAGGGGTTGGAAGGGGCTGCTCGGGGTGGCTCTTTTGCACGGCCAGGGCGGCACGTGCAGGGCAAATCGAGGGCTGAGGAGGGCTTGGTTAGGTGGAGGGTGGTGCAAGGTGGGGTTCTGGGTGGCGCTAGACCGGCGACGTTAGGTGACGGCGGCGGTCGACGCGTTTGATGGGCGGCGGCGAGAGGGAGCAACCCAGGGTTTCGGGGTTCCAAATCCCGAACCCAGGTGATCAATGGGGGTATTTATAGGCAATTGGAAGGGGAAAACGATAAGGGGAGAAGGAGGCGTGCGGGGCAGGTGTGCAGGTGGCCGGCCGGTGGCAGGCGAAGCAAGTCCTACCATGGCAGGCTGGGTTGGGGAAGGGGAGAGGAAAAGGGAAAGAGGTGGGCACGCGGGAAGGGGAGAGAGGGACTTGGTTGGGGTCGAAAATAGAAAGACAACGACGGGGAGAGGGCAGAGAGGGGAGGTCGAACGGCGTGCTGCTGTCGGCGGCAGGGCTGCAGGGTTTGGCAGTTGTAGATCGGGGTTTGGGAGGGAGGAGGACGACGACTGGACCGGTCGGTCCAGGGGGAGAAAGAAAAGAAAGAAGAGGGCGGTTCGGCCGGCTGGGGCAACGGGCGACGAAGGAGTTGAGCGGGCCTGGTCGCGCGAGACGGGGGGGAGGGAGAGTTTGGGCCGCGGGCTGGCCCAAACCGGGAGATGAAGAAGAAGAAAAAAATAAAGGAGGAAGAAAGAAAAAGAAAAGAAATGGGAAAAAGGAAAATGGAAAATGATAAAGTAAGTTGGGTTGGGGGTATTGGTTCTTATTTATTTATATATTTATTTTAGATATTTAATTTTAATAATAATTATTTTAATTATAATAATTAAATCTATTTTAAAATTAGTTAGGCTATTTTGGGTAAATTGCCCTTAACTTCCATTTTAATTAGTAAAATGTCCAAAATTTTCTAAATAATTTATTTATTATTTTCTCCTTATTTTTCTCAATTAATTTCCTCTTTATTTAATAAAGTAATCTATTTTCTTAAATTTTCTCTAATAAATCATTATTTGCCATAATTCCTAAATTAGGATTTTTGGGGTATTACAATAAGACATTAACTACTTAAAGAGTAAGATTGTTGAGCCGGGCCTAGACCGATCCACCGGTATAATAGTGGCCAGGTGCCGGGGTGCCCTGGAGACCGATCCACTGGCGTATAATAGTGGTTAGGTGCGTTCTGCCCTATACGTGACCGATCCACCGGCTATAATAGTGGGGGATCTCGAGCTCAACAAACCAAACAGTATGTTGTAATTAAATCATGGGAAAGATACTATATACTTACAGTGGAACACCATGAGAGTCGGGGCCAGACCAATCCACCGGCATAATAGTGGCCAGGAGCGTTGTGCCCTGGAGACCGATCCACCGACATATAATAGTGGTTAGGTGCGTTCTGCTCTATACGTGACCGATCCACCGGCTATAATAGTGGGGTTCCCGTACTCGCATGGATTAACAAAGATTATGGTGTGAAATGACTCATAAACAAATCATGGAAAGATACGTTATAATCACAGTGAAACACCATGAGAGTTGGGGCCAGACCGATCCACCGGCATAATAGTGGCCAGGAGCGTTCTGCCCTGGAGACTGATCTACCGGCATAAAATAGTGGTTAGGTGCGTTCTGCCCTATAAGTGACCGATCCACCAGCTATAATAGTGGGGTTCCCGTATTCTCATGGATTCATAACGATTATGATGTGAATCGACTATAATTATCAGAGTTATGAAAAGAAGAAGTTGGACTGAACCATGACCGATCTACATCATTCATAATATATCATGTTGTTTATGTGATTGCGTTGTGCATGTTATGTTGTATGATGGTATGCTTGGCCTTAGCGCACCTGCGCCCTTACTCAGTATTGGACCCGTACTGATACTACCTTGATTGAATGGGTCCTGTGATGATCCACCGATGGTGGGGAGCAGACTTCCTGTGCAGGTTTATGATCGGGTACTATCTTGGGGTGGAAGGCTTGACTTGAGTGAGTAGGCGATCCGGATATTGGTCCCTTGGGATCTGTTTTATTTAGCTATATTTTGTACTACGCTTCTTGTTTTGAAACCGTACTCTTAAGTTGTATTCCTAAACGATATTCTAACTATTGTTGACTCGTGTTTCCGTGAATGACCTATGTTGATTATGAACTTATGTTTTGAAGATTCTTACTTAACGATTGTTAGTTTAGCCTTAGCACTTAGTATCGAAACGGTAGGAGTGAACCGGTCTGGTACTAAGTGTGGCGGTAATACCCCCAAGTTTACGGTTTTAATTCTTTCGCTTCCGCTAAACCTTTTGATCTAAACGAAATTTTTCAATAGTGAATTTGGGGGTGTTACACTAATACCTCCAAATTTGCTGTGATTAAGCTGCTTTAGGGGCTTTTTCAGAGCTTTGAGATTGGTCACAATATTCTGGAGATTTGTTGTGGTATTTTCTAGAGACCAGTGAGCAGAGATGAGGGGTAAGAAGTCAGGATCTGTGGTCCACATGTCAAAGAAGCAAAAAGTATGAGTTCTTGGCACTTGATTCTGGTGGACAGTAACAATCATTGTTGAGTGGTTAGAGATGAAAGAAGGAAGGAAGTGTGCAGAGGAATTCTCATAATAGTTGATCCACTCAGTGTTACAAATAACCCTATCAAGCTTGCTCCATAATCTATCCTCCCCCATCTGTCGATTAGACCATACGTAAAAAGCTCCTGTATATCTAAGGTCTGTGAGTTGGAGATGATTTAAGCAGTGTCTGAAATCCTCCATATCATATGTATGGATCTCCCCTTAACTCTTTTCATTTCTATTCAAAATTATATTAAAGTCTCCACAAACAAGCTAAGGGTAGTTATGAGGCTGATAATCAGTAAGCCATTTCCAGAGCTCCTTTCTTGTCTCACCTGTGTTAAAAGCATAAACAATAGTGAGGTAGAATTTGATTTCACCTCCAGAGTTCATGATTTTACAAAGGATACCCTGAGCATGCATAGCAATGAGATCAATAGTCCAGAAGGAAGGATTCCATCCTAACCACACACGGCCATTATAATGTACATTATTGTTTGTGAGCCAATTCCAATTAGTCATCAGGTTTTTGAATACTTTATCAAAGTTGATGTCTTTCACCCTGGTTTCAACTAAACCAACTAAAGAAAGAGATTTTTCTTTGCACCAATCTCTTACTGCCTTCTATTTTTTGAGGTAATTCAAACCTCTTATATTCCAGCAGCCTATTGCCATGAGAGATGAATATTGAAATCTGGCAAAGCATGCATCATCTCTGATCCTATTCTACCATTCACTATTCTCCATGGGGTAGAAATTTCTGTCTCTTGTAATTGTGGAGTGTGGCCATCAGCAGGAGGGTGATGTGAAGAGGAAACTAGCAAACACATAGAACTCTTTGCTTTGGTAAGAATTGAGGAACCCTTAATGGTATTTTTATTTGGTCATTTAGATTTTTACAAATTTCTAACAATAAATTTTTATTTGGATACTATTTGCCCTTAGTATGGGTTTTGTAATTTTCCATAAGTGTTTAGTGTCTATTTGGCATTTTATAAGTTAATTATGAAAAAGAGACATAATAAATAATTTGTTAAAATATGAGATATTTTGGGATGTTTGGGTTATTTTGGTTAAATTTGACTTTGACCTTTGATTTTTGAAACAATAAGTGTGAATAGTAATTAACCATGCATAGTAAGTAATAGTGAATTATGATTTAATGTGAATAATATTTTGATGGTGTTTGTATAAATGACCGTGGTATTTTTTTAAAGGTGGTAATTTGATGTGTTTAAATGTTTTAAAATTGATTATATGTGAAATGAATCATAACATAAGTGATATAATGTGTTGGTGAAATATATGATAATAGTTAGAAAATACAAACGATGAAAGTGAAATGAGTACATGGAATTGAGTTGGAATATAGGCTAGTAGTCTTGGAATGACCTCCGAGATAGATTTATGTAGTTGTATGTCTTCTTTGTTTTATAGTATTTCTTTTTGCCAACATGTAAGAGTAATGCCTTTTCTACTCTATAGATGCTCTATAGACTCTATAAAGGATATCAATACTTGAGTTCTAAGTGCCCTCAATGGTCTATATGATTTCCTTCTCTCTTTGTGTTCTTGATCTTTTCACGGTCTCTAAATCATGGATTCTAGTTATTTTTCTCATGTTACAAATAAAATGGATATTAGTATTATGGCATATTATTAGTTATGTGGCATATGATTAATGCTTTGGTATTTTGTTATGATTGTGATATGAATTCAATGAAATGGTATTATATTCTCTTATGGCCTTCATGCCTTGAATTTTCAATACTAACATGTGATGAGGCTGAATAACCATGTGAACTAGAATGTATATGCAAATGTATATAAAGAAAGGATAAATGGTTGATCTTGTATGTTGTTTAAGTGATAATATCTATTATCACATGTGATGGTATTTTATTATTATAGTATGCTGCTTCATAAATTATTATGACTTATATTATTCATGATTTTTTTTCTCTGTAATTTATGATTTCTTCTATGACTAATGATTTATCTATTTTTTTCATGTCATATTATTCTTTTTTATTATGTTATTACAATTAGTTTGGTGTATTTACCTACTACTTCATTGTACAAATACTACACTTGTGTAGTTATCTGATGTTGGCATTTGTTAACTTTGGAGTCTTATTTGGTTGGGGATGACAGTTAGGGATTTATGGCATGGTTCTTGACTCTTGAGTATCTTTGGTGCTGATTCTTGGGAATCTTGGCCCTTTTTCTTCATTTTTTTTAATTTTGTTGATGATATCGATCATTATACTACTTTCATATTGGTTTTGTTGTTTTGTATCAATCTTATATGAGATGTTGACCATACCTAATCCATAGGTATGAATTATTTTTTATGCTTTCATCTAACATGGATGAGGTGTTGGTTGTACCTTCTCCATATTGGACATGACAATAACACTCTACATTTATTATACATGGCTTCCACAAATTATTTATAAAACAAAAGTTTTAGGTTATGAAAATGGGCTAGTTACAAATTTGTATTAGAGCTTTGGTTTTGAAATCTGTAAAAAAAAAATGTTTCTTTTGATTTAGTTTCAGATAAAAGTTCAAATCTTTTAAAAAAAAACCCAAATTAGCTTTATGATGAGAGTGTGATTGGGTAGTATAGGTGGTTATACAATTGTTGTGCTTATTTATTATCTTTGTGGTTTCGTTGTTATTTATATTTCCTGACTTGTTTTAATTTTGTATATTATCTGAATTAGTTTGCCTCTTTTAATTGGGAAATACCTAATAGATTGTCCTTAACTTAAAATTATTCTATATGATTGATGGTTTTTTAAGGTTTGCACTACTAGTTAGAGCATAATGATATGTTTTGCTTGGGGAATTAAATACTTTTAAGGTTATGTTTGGTATGGGGGTAAAGCTAGTGTAAAATTTACAAGGGAAATTATTTCCCTCTTTTTTTATGTTTGGTATGGGAAGAAATTTATTTGGAGGTAAAATTATACTCTTAGATGAGGGAAAATTATTTCTCGAGCTGTTCGGTAATTTTCTCCTCTTGTACTGAGGTACAAAAGTTTCTCCAGATTCACGTATGTTTGGGCAAAGACTCCGCCGCATGCTATTCTTGGTCTGGATTTTTCCGAATACATGGTTGTTCTCCCTTTCGGTAAGATGTTTTTTGTTTGTGGTTCGAAACTTCGAAATCATAATTAATTTTTTTAAGAGGTCTACCTTTTTTTTCTTTTTTTTACATCGAATCCAAAAACTCATAAAAAAAAGTCAAACCATATTTTTTTATTTGTGTAAATAGTGACAAAACAATTTTTTTGATTTATTATTTTGATCTCAAAAATATTTTTATTTATTTTTGTATCTTTATGTTTTTAAAAATATACATAAACATATTTTGATAATTATTGTTTTCATTCTCATTTCTGTATTGATACAGCACCAGTTGGAAGTGATTCCTTATTTCGCCATCGCAACAAACAGAGACGGTACCTCTTAATTTGAGAACAACAGTAAAATAGCCGTTTGATATTAGATGAAGTTTGTGGACTTTTATTATGTTTTAATGGATAATTGTTATTTTTTAGCTATTGAATATTTAGTATGTGAATTAATTATAAATGTCTTATTTTAAATATTGTTATAATATATCTTGATTAGTCTCTTTCATAGATTTTTTTTCTAGTTATTATAATATGTTATTTTGATTTATAAAAATTAAATTAAAAATATAATATATTATATTTTGATTTATGTGATAAATAATTATTTATATTTTATATCTAATAAAAATATTACTAATTTTTCATGATAATGAAGTAAAAGAATATATTATTCTAACATAAGTTATTCCTCCCAAACCAAATATAAGGAAAATATTCCCTAGAATAATTTACCCTTATATACCAAACAAGAAAGGTGGATAAATTTTCCCCCTTAATTATTATCCCCTTAATCCATTTCCCTCATCCCAAACATACCCTAAAGGTAAGAGAAACATACATCGCTAGAAAAAGAATTATAGATGACAACAAAAAAGAGGTAAAGACTGTAGTAAACATTTGGTATGTAAGCTACAACTATCTACACTAAAAAATGATAATAGTTAAAAACACGACAATATATAATGAAATAGAAAATAAAAATGGCATCATATGAGAAAGGGTAGACGATGATTTGTGGTTAAAATAGTGGTCTATGTTAGACTATAGATGATGGTTTTAACCCACAACCATCATCAAATATGCTTGCCATTAAAGAGTAAATGGTGGCTATAACTAGAGATGACAAAAGTTGACTTGACCTACCCGACTCAACTTAACCCGACAAATTTATCAACCCAACCCAATGCTGACCCTAAAATAAGCAACTCGACCCTACCCCAACCTATAACTTACCATCAACCCAATTAAACCCATTATTAATCCGACCTAATTCGACAAAGCCAAATTCAATATTCACCAGTTATGATAATTAAAAAAATATACATATTTTATTATTTATTTAAAAATTTAAAAAATATAGTAATATTTAAAATTTTACTTTTTTTCTTATTTTTATTGTGAAAATACTTATTCACAAATGATATTATCATTTTACCTATTTTTTCCCATAAACACATAACATTTAAAATTTATAATAATAAACAAATAGTAATTAATAATATGTTATTAATCACATACTGATATGAAGTTAAACTTAATTATTACCTACGAGGTTATTAATTTCGGTGGTCAATGTTTGATTTGATCCAAATTCAAAGTGATTCGATTTAGGATTAACTTAGCTTGAACCCAATTCGACCTATCAAAACTTAAAAAGACTTGATTCGTCAAGTTATTCCAAACATGACTCGTGAAATTAACTCGAACACACAAATCACCTAAATACGAGTTTGCTTAACATAAACTTGATCCACTAGGGATGTAAATAGTGCAGGTTTAGAGCGGGTATACCCATACCCCTATTTACACCGAAAAAGAAAATCTATATCAGTATCCATACCCATCCCCCAAACAGATATCCACTAACATTGTAACACCCCAAAATTTATACACATTTTTTTTAAATAAGACCTTTAAGTGTAAAATTCATAAATTCTGGGGATGCTACCGCCACACTTAGTACCAGATCGGTTCACTCCTACCGTTCCAGTACCAAGTTCTAAGGCTGAGAAAAACATTTCCATCATCACGCATTAATACATAAATTAAAGTTCACAAATTGATAATGAGAGTACGCATAAATTTTACATAATTCGAAATACTAACATTAGTTTTTCAGGGAAGAAAAATAGCTACAATAATAAAATTGTTTATGAAGTTTCAAACATAATTAAAAGAGAACAAGAATAATAATCTCATAAATGGAAAACGACCACGCCATTCCAGGACCCGATCCAGCCCAAAATTATCACTCGGCCCCACCTGATGTCCTATAGACATCAATGGCATCAAAAAAGACATCACCTATGTACAACACGTCAGATGCACTTTCTATGTAACACCTCCAAATTTCACTCCTGGAAATTTTTTTTTGAAAGAATAAAGCGGAAGTTAGGAGAGAATTCGGGAAATGTTACCGCCATATCTAACATGAGATAGAAACACAAGATAAATGTCAACCATCTATCTCATGTTAGATGCAAGGTTAAAACCTGTCAAACAATTACATCTGAATTTTAAAAACTTATCAGAGTACAAGAAGATTAAAAGACAATTACAACACCATTAAATTTTATATACAATACTTGAAACTTCCAAAAATAAATACAGTTAGACCAGACAAATCCCGATAGATTAAATTCTGGATTGCCTACTCTCTCAAGTCAAGTCTTCCACCCAAATACAATATCCGATCTCAAACCTGCACAAGAGGTATGCTCCCCACCATCAGTGGATCATCACAGGACCCATTCAACCAAGGTAGTATCAGTACGGGTCCAATACTGAGTAAATCCCAATACCCTCTCTTATGGGAAAGACGTAAACTATAACATCAAGTGCATGTTGAATCGTGTTGCATTACGTTGATACAATAGTATGCCTACTCAATACCCACATCATAAGCCCTACCATACACATATAATAACATGCGAAACATATGTAACATCTTAAACCGATAAGAAATTCAGATAAACCAACCAGGCATTTATAGATAATGTTAAACCAACCAACCGGGCATTTTTGGACAACGCCAAACCAAACCAAGATGAATCGAGCATTTATCAAGCGGGCATTTATGGGTAATGTTAAACCAAACAATCGGGCATTTAGCCCCATAGACATTACTTAGGGACATGTCCAGCTCCGAGCATTACTTAGGGACATGCTCAGACCCGGACATTACTTAGGGACATGTCCAGCCTCGATCATTACTTAGGGGCATGCTCAGCCCCGATCGAGTAGACTCATTCTTTAGATCTCTGGTAAATATAGTTGATTCACATCATAGTCTTTATCAATTCATATGAGTGCGAGAACCCCACTATTATAGCCGGTGGAACGGTCATGAAAGTCATGCCCTGCCACTATTTTAGACGGTGGACCGGTCATGAGGGTAACATACCCTGCCACTATTATTCGCTGGTGGACCGGCCTGGCCCCGACTCACATGATATTTCACTGTAATTACTTCGTATCCTTCCAATGTCTTATCGTTATTACGTTTGGTTTGTTGAGCACGGAATCCCCCACTATTATAGCCGGTGGATCGGTCATGTAGGGCACCCAGGACCTAGCCACTATTATAGCTGGTGGACCGATCATGTAGGGCTCCCCGGCCCTAGCCACTATTATTTGCCGGTGGACAGGTCATGTAGGGCACCCCGACCCTAGCCACTATTATTCGCCGGTGGACCGGTCTGGGTCCGGCTCAACATCTTCCTCTTTAAGTGATTAGTGTCTTAACATATCTTATTTGAAAGTATCTACCCTTGACATGCATGGCTAACTATATCCACATTTATCCTCGCAGGAGGGCCCGCCCCATATCTTGGGACTCTTGTGCCCCTTATCACACCTCGGTATCCATTCCCCTTTACACTTATATATAATGAAAACCAACTCCTAAGGGTGTGGGTTAAGGCCCAACACCTCGTGACATCAAACTCCACCCGCTATTAGCCTGTAAGGTTTCCCTTGAAACCCTAATTAAATCTATGACCCAACTTCCTCTTACTTCGCTACTATTAATTCATTTATCATCATACACCTCATCTCATTTAGGTTCTATCCCAAATCATATTACTTTACTCATAGATTTCGTAGGTGATCGAAAAACCTCAGTTAGCCACTCCAACCCTGTCACCTTCTTCTCCCACAAGTAACCTCTCCTTTTAACCCAATATTTCTTCTCTCCCAAAACACCCATAATCATTCCTTATAACATAAACTCTCACTCTCAACCCGCACCTCACTCACCCTTAAAAATATTTACTTTCGCCTTTTTTCAGATTACTAATTCTTCCCAAAACCCTAATCAGGTCCCTTATACTCCCTTCTAGCAACTCACTTCCCATTTATTTCTTTTTGTCCTTTCATCTCCATGTCATAACCATAATCACCCTAGCATGCATGTCTTAGAGGGTTACATCATGTCACAGCCCATCATAATCACCACATACGGATATCACATTCATGTCATAAGAAAAACACATACCATATACTTTAACTCCAAGCTGCGCTACGCATAAAATACGTTAAGGTCAAACATGTGAATGTGATACACAATAGGACATCCTTACTAAATAGCCATAAGTAGAGGTAAGTAGAGACTTACTTGGATCCGAAGCTAGCTAAACGAGATAAGAGGGAGAGAGAGATCACTAGCTCACGGATCCACAATAAAGCTTTCCTAGATCGCCGATAGACATCGAAAACTAAGTTAGAAACTATCTTATCAATTAATAATTCACATATTCTGATTAAATAAACACAAACAGACACAAACGATCTTTCTTAGAAAACGTGTCCAAAACTTAGGACTTAAAAGCATAGCTCTATTAAGATTTAAGATTAATTATAAATCAAAACGGATTAATAAAAATACACTTAGGACATTTCAAATTAATTTGGAAAGCCCAAGAAAGATAATCGATTATAAATTAATTTATCGAATAGAACTTATTCATTAGGTTTTACAACTAAATAGGCAAACCAAACATTTACATAGAACCAAATCCAAACTGATTAGATTAAAACATAATTTAAATGATTTAAAACCCAAAGAGAGAAATCAATTAGATAAAAGACGCATAGTAAAATTAATTTTATAAAAGCATCCCCGAAGGTTAGGGTTTTTAATGTCTAAACCACGAATCGGCCAAATCACTTTGATTACCTCAAATCAATAGTTTTAAAACACAATTAAACCAATTTTAGATAAATCTAGACAATCAATTTCAACAAAACAATCTTTCGATTAACCAATTCAAGACGATCCGTTTTCAAAATTAAGGTTTTAAAGCCCATGACACAAACTCAGGTAATTCAATTTAATTAATTCAAATTAAAGGTATTAGAAAGCAATTAATACCATTTCAACTATTTCTATAAATTCAATTTAAAAAAACAACAATACATGTAATCAATTTCATAATTTCACTTGAATTTTAGGGTTTTAGGCCCGAAAATACAATTAGTTAAAATCCTATAAATTTAATCAAATTGAATGTTTAGAAATGCAATTAAACACATTTTATAACATATCAAATAATCAATTGCTCAAAACCAATAAAAGAAATACACAATTTAGCACAATTAGGGTTTTTGAGCCCGAAACGCAAATCCGATCAATTCTTGCCAAAACATATCAATAGACAGTTTGGAAATGTAATTAAACATATTCTAATGTAATTTATATAGTCAATTGAATAAAATAACCTGATTACACAATCCAATTTGGACCCGCAAGAGTTTTGACCTAAAAATCCAATTCCGATCAATTACGCACAATTTTCCCAAATCAGCACTTCCAATATAAAATTAAATACATTTTAAATGATGTTATAAAATCAATTGAGCGGGACGGCTCAATTATACGACCCAATTTCACTACACCCAAAATTTGACCTAGGAATCAAATTTTGATAAAACCTACATAAATTTCTCAAATTGATGGTTCCAACATGAAATTATATACGTTTAAAAACATACTGTATAATAAATTTATCCAAAATCGCTAAATCGGACGAATCCGAAAAATTTGGGCATAACCTGGCCAAAAATCCAATTTTTCCAAAATTCCAACATAACCATACAATTAACATATATAAATCAATCTCACAACACATATATACATAACCAAACAATTAATTTAGCTTATCACAAGCTAAATCTTACTCAATTAACCAAATCCATATTAGGGTTTTTAGGAATTTATACCAACAAAAATCAGCAAAAATCGGAGCAAAGGAAGGCCGGGGAAGCTTCGTTGGGGAACGGGGACAGCTCGTCGGTGGTCAGCAGGGCCTGCCATGGCCGAACGGCGGCGCAGCCAGCGCGGCCTGCTGCTGCTACTGCTATCACCCGTTGCTGCGTCGGTTGCTGCTGCGCGGCTTCTGCTGCTGCTGCTTAGGTGGTCGGCTGCGGCTGCTGTGCAGGTCGGTAGCGGTTGGAGGTCGGCCGGCGTGGAGGAGCAGAGGAGAAGGTGGCGGCTGGCTAGGGTTGTCTCGGCGCAGAGAACAGGGAGCAAGGTCGGGAGCTGCAGAGGGAAGAGAAGAGAAGAGAAAAAGGAAAAGGGAGAGGGGGGATGATCGGGTGCGGGGTTCTTTTTTTTTTAAACAAATACACATAATTTAAAATATTAAAAATATCAAAATATTATTGGAATATTTTATCTAAAATTTATTTAACGAAAATTTATTTCGAACGGGTCCGAAGGCTTAAAATTAATAAAAAGCTATATAAAGAATTTCGAAAATATTTTCGGAAGAATTTACCAATGAACATAAAAATTTATATTATTTACGGAAATATATTATAAGGCCTCGAAAAATTATTTAAAAGCATATAATAAAATATTTAAGTCAAATTCTAATAAATCGAGAATGATTTAAATAATTTCCGAAATCATTTTTTCGCAAACCCAAAAAGCATAAAACGAAAGAAAATTAATTCCAGAAAGAAATTCATAAATAAACTCCAAAAATCTTTTTAATATAAAACTTCTCAAAAATATTAACGATTTCTGAAAACGAATATATTTAATGTCGGAAATATTTTCTACGGATAAAATCATTAAAATAAATTCAACTATTTAAATAGAAATTCTATAATTTAAATAATATATTTCGTTAACAAAATATAACTCCAAAATAAAGTCGTAATCACACAACAAAGTTAAAATCGAAAACGAATCTAAAATATTAAAAATCAAAATACGAGAAAGAATGGGAATATATATTTTTAACCGAAAATCGAATTCATAAGAATATAATAAAATTATTGTCGTGAACGAATTTATCTAGAATGGTTCGCAATGACAACGATTAATTAAATTCAAATATGAATTCGAATCATCGATAAATCCATAAAACAAATCGAAATTAAAATAATTAATTGTTTACATCAAATTACGTTAATAAAATCATTAAATTTAATAAATCTAGATTTTAAAAATACGGGGTATTACATTCTACTCGTGGGAATAAGCAACACCCATAAAAGGGGTAATCAGTACTCTACATACCGAGTAAGGTAACCGAGCACTAAGGCCAAAACATAAGCACATAAAATCATGCAAGACAATATTCAACTTACACTTTCAAACCCACACTTATAATACATAAGGTCATGCAGAAAATTATACAGCTTATAATGATCAAACCCACACATAAAGGCCTAAAAAGTCCAGATTAATTATTTAATTAATCTTTTATTGGAAGTCGATACACACCATGCTTTTATCAAATCCATGTAAGTATAGGAATACCCCACTATTTTAGTATCTTTTAAGTGTCTTAGTAAGCCGATGGGCCGATCACCTGCGGGACAATAGTCCATACCACTATTTTTCGCCGGTCGATCGGTCACTTGCGGGACAATAGTCCACACCACTATTTCTAACCGATGGATCGGTTTGGTTCCTTCTCATATAGTGTTCCATTGTAAGTAATTAGTATCTTTTAAGTGTCTTAGTAAACTCTAGTTTGTGTTTATTTAGCTCAAGGTCACCCCACTAATATTTCCGGTGGGCCGATAACTTGTGGGATAATAGTCCACACCACTATTTTTCGCTGGTGGATCGGCCACTTGCAAGACAATAGTCCGCACCACTATTTCTAACCGGTGGATCAGTTTGGACCCGACTCAATAGTGTTTCGCTGTAAATGATTAGTGTCTTAAGTATTTTATTCAAACACTTTTGCCCAGACATGCATGCCTAATTCCTACTATTCTTATCCTCCAAACCCTAGTTGACCACACCAACCCATGGTAACCATAACAAACCCTAACTCCCATGCAAACCCTAACTCCCATACAACCATTATCTCCCATGCAAATCCTAGCTCCCATGCAAGCCCTAACTCCCATGCAACCATTATCTCCCATGCAAACCCTAACGCCATGCAAACCCTAGCTCCATGCAAACCCTAACACCATGCAAACATTAATTCCATGTAAACCCTAACTCCATACAAACCCTAACTCCATGCAAACCCTAACTCCATGCAAAAATTAACTCCATGCAAACATTAAGACACTCCCATAATTATTTTACAAACCCTATCATGCATGTCTTATGGGCCACACCATACCACAATAATATCACAAGCCATACACATAATACTCATGCCACAATTTAATGCACGATCTTACCTTAACTCCATATCATGCTGTACATATGGTAGTTATACAACTACACATTAAATACATTACAGTTCACATCACATGGCATATAAAACACATAATACATAAACGACCTTAGTACTCCCTTACCTAAAACGTCACCGGTCTTGGAGCATACTCCTATACCTCTTGAGGGCTTTAACTGGTCTCACCTATTATGAGGGAAAAAACTAGAATTAGGTTCCCTCTTAAAAATACTATTATTTATTAACTTACCCTAAGACCAGGTTTTTAAATAAAATCATACTATACTAATAATAACTATACGAAAAAATACTAAAAATACTAAAAATACTAATAATAATATTAATGTAATTCAAAATGGATGGTGATATGAGGGTTTCTACCCTCCACCAAAATAATGCTAATAATAATAATAATAATAACTTAAGCCTAAATATTACAAGGTGGGGTTTTAGACCCTACCTCCAAATAGTGAAAGTATCATTTAATAATAATAGTAATAATATTAATAACACATATTACTTATAATAATATTAATAATAATAAAGATAATAATAATAATAATAATAATGGTAGAAATAGTAATATTAATAATAAAAATAGGAGTATGCACTCCATTAACATAAAACAGGGCTTCGGCCCTCCTTAGATAAATAATAATAATAATAATAATAATAATAATAATAATAATAATAATAATAATAATAAATTCATAATACTAATAATATTATTAATAATAATATTATTAATAATGATAATAAAACTTATAATAATACTATTACTACCCATAATTCGAAAATAACAACTTAACTAATTTATAACTACTCTCGACCCTGCCAAGAAAATATAACAGTAATATTACATCCAATAATAATAATAATAATAATAATAATCGAATAAATGCTTAAATTTGAAATAAAATAGAATAAACTTAAATAAATAGGGGAGAAGGGCTGAGAGGGTATAGGGTTTCACCTTGAGTCGGTGGAGATTGATGGCACCGGCGGTGGTGCACGGCGGCAGCGGTGGCCAGAAAAGAGGTTAGAAAAAGGAAAAAGTTGAGGTTTGAGAAGAAAAGGTGGAGAATGAGGGTGAGGGCTGAGGTGTTGGGGGTAGCCTAGGCTGAGAGGAGTGTAGCAAGTGGCGGCGGCGCACGGCGGCAGAGGTGGAGGCCAGAAGGAAGAGAAGAAGAAAGAGAGGGGAGGAGAAGGAAAAGGGAGAAAAGAAGGGTACGACTAGAGCCGACAAAAGTTGACCCGACCCGAAAAATCCGACGAATACCGACTCGATCCGTCCGAAATCCGATCCGATTTTATCCGAGTAATTAAAAGCCCGAAACCTATCCGACCCGATCCGATACATATCCGATATCCGATATAACCCGAGAAATCATAAGCCCAAAATAAATCCGACCCGACCCGCTATTCACCCGAAACCCGATATAACCCGAAAAACTATAAATCCGAAATGACCCGACCCGATCCATTATTTATCCAAAATCTGATATTATCCGAAAAATTATAAATCTATAAAGATTCAACTTGGTACTACCCAAAAATTAACATTAATCCATAACTTAAAATTTTTAAAATTTCATAAAACATGAAATAATATAGATGTGCAACTAATCCATACTAGCACTTACATCAAAATCTAGGAACATTATACTTTCATAAAATTTATATCACTTATGTATATACAAATACAATATCCATTGATACCAATAGAAATAAAAGTAGAGAAAAAAAAGAAAAACTCTACTATGCCATCTAAATATTAGTTCACTTCCATTATTCCATCTAATACCATAAGATAATAACAGTGCAGCCTTGAACACTATATGCTAGTATCTATACGGCCATACCTTGCAATATAGCACCTACAACATTATAGGAAAGTAGGAAAAATCTAGAATGAGAATGTTAGTTATTCATTATAAAAATTGAAGATTAATATTTTTTATTACATCAACAGTGTTAAATAGTAAGAAGTTAATATTAGTTGGTCTTTTGTCAATAATAGTCATTATTACCTACTTTATCTAATTTTTATCTTATTTAGCTTGATATGATCTAATCAAAATATATAATTAAAAAAACTAATATGTTGATATTATTATTTTTGCCATAATTGATTATTATTATTATTATTATTATTATTATGACTCTTTTAAAAATAATATGAGAAGTACAACCTTAGAAGTCTTCATTTGTTATCAATTATCAATGACTATTATAAGTTAATATCATGTAAGAAGTGTATAAGATATAAATATAATATAAACTTAAAATAATACTCGAACTCAATATGACCAAGCTAATAATGGAGTTGAATTATAAGTTATACCTTAACATAAAATGAAAAGCGATACGATTTGAAAACTTTTAAATTTGAAACGTCAGATACATCTCCAAAGATAAAATAATGACAAAAAATTCTAAGGCCCCAAAATAATTAATATAATAATTACTTTTAATTGAATAAGATAAATTAAAATAAATGATCTCAAAATAATTAGCTTTTAATAATATCTTGGAATAAAAAGAAAGAAATAAAATGACACAAGCATGACTCAAATATGAAATGACCTAAATCCAATCTAAATTCGACTCGAAAATATAATAATTCAAACTCAACCGAGCCCTATCCGAACCCGAACCGAAATTAAAACAACCCAAATTTACCCGAATCCGAATCCATCCGATCTCAACCAGACCCGACCCGAGAGCTTAGAATGACCCGAGATTATCCGATACTGAGTTGATCCGAATCAAACCCGACCCAGCCCGACCCGACAAAATGATCCGAAATTATCCGAAACCGATATGACCTGATTATCATATTACCCGATCCGACAGTGACCCGACCCGCCCGATTGTCAGCTCTAGGTACGACTAGGTGGAGGAAGGTTAGTAGCAACTTTTGGGTGGTGTAGGAGGCAATGATAGTGGCGGATGTGGTGGCAGACGGTGGCTCGAGGGGTTGCGAGTGTAAAATTTTGGTTTGATAGGTAGGGAACTTCGCATGACTATCGTGATTTGTGCGAGAAGAATCGAGGGAGATGGGTGGATCAATTAGTTAGAGGACGGTGCAGGGAAGACTTAGGTAGGCAGAGGTGGCGGCGAAGTTGGCTGACGGCGGAGGAAAGGTCGTCTGAAGTCGCGGTGGCACATAGGGTAGGTTCTTAGGGTTTCAGGGAAAAAGTTTTGAAACTACACAAACAAGGGGTATTTATGAAGTTCAGAGGGAATGGTAGGGTTTTGGGGGTCAGCGGGAGGATAATGTAGGTAGGGTTTGGCGTAGCCAGCGGCGTCAATCGGCCGACACAATTTTAGGTCGTGTTCGACCTTTCGCGAAGGAAAAGGAGGACTTCGTGCGGGAGAAAAGGAAAACGGGTTAGATCCTATTGAACTACGAGTCAAGGGGAAGAGAGAGAGGGGAAACAGCTGGTCAAGTCAAGCATGGCCGGCGGCGCCAATTTCGGAGCTTCGAAGGTGCAGGTCCACGGCGGAGGAGGAAGGAAGAAGAAGGAGGTGAACCGGGCGGCCGGAGGAAAAAGCCACGACACGCAACGTTCTGGCTGCCACAGGAAGGAAAGAAAGGAAATGGATGGACGAGCCATGAAAGAAGAGAAAGAAAGGAAGGAAAAAGATTGGGCCGCGCCAAATAGGCCCAATCGAAAAGAAGAAGAAAAAAGAAGAAGGAAAAAGAAAAAGAAAAATTTAGATAGGTTGGATTAAATAAATTAATTAGAAGATTTTAGGTATTTAGAATAAAAATATTTATAAAAAATATATATATATATATTAGAATATTACGAATGGTCTGGTTATAATTATTCTATGGATGTCCGAAAACTCCCTTTGACCCGTTGTGTCAGTCCAGAAAAAAATTACTCTGTTTTTGTCTCTGTATCCCCGTTTTAAAATAAATATAAATGTACTGCATAATTAATAAAATTATCATTTTTCTGTTTCTCTCTGCTCTCGCTTTTCTGTCCCAGTTCCCGTATTGCTCGATCTTTTTCACCTGTATGTTTAGGAATATATATTTGTTATTTTATTTTTTCTCATGCACATGCCTTTTTGAAACAAGCATCTAACGGGCCTCGGGTGGTTACGATGTGTCGGATGGATCTTGGAAAAAAAAAAAATAAGACAGACGTATCCTTATCAATTTGTTTGTGCGGTATTTTCAAATATATATAATGTAGAAACATGAATTTTGTATAAAATTAAAAGGAATAGAGATGGTTGATATTTATTATCTATGTTGTTCTTGATTGGAAACATTTGAGCTGGAAATGAAATTCTGACTTATTTATAGATGAAAAATAAATATCTATTTTTATTTCTAAGTATATATAATTCATACCAAATTAGCGGCACGTGAAAAAGGTTGTTATATATATATATGAACTGCCGAGCTCCGGTCCAGGTGATGCACAAGCTCAGCCACCAACCATCCACGAGGTCTCGCTTATCAACCTAGCTAATTACACACCTTCATCTGAAAAAAAAGAGCTTACATAATTAAGGGGGAAAATTACCAGAAAGGGAGAAGACAGATACGACTGCTTCTAGACAGCCCACCGACCTCTCTGTCCTCATTTCAATTGGGTTTGATGGGAGATTTGTCCTTTTCAGCTGAGCTAGAGGAGAAAAACATGGATTTGCTTTGTAAACGTTTTAGAACCTAAAAGTAGAATTTTTAACCTAAGTAGTTTAGTAGTTTCCTAACAAAACAATCGACTGTAATTAATGGCCGACGACAACATTTAACATGCTAGTAACCGTAAATTTTTTATTTTTTATTTTTTTTTCAATCAAAATTATTATGTTGATGGTAGTGCCTCATAAATGTGGGATTTATCTCTTTTGGAGGCGGGTTCGACGAGGCCTAGCTAGGTAAATTAGCTAGGCCTAAGGCCCCCAATATTTTTGTACATAAGAGCATCCATAATGCTATTTTTAAATTTAAGATCTTAATTGTACTATCCAATTATTTTCTTTATCTTGTCTCTTTCTTTTTTTTAATTAATTTATCTCAAATTTAATTCAATACTCTACATCCTATTACCTCAAATTTATACTACCCAATTACCTGTATCAATCGTATCACCAATTATTTATACTTTATAATTTTTAAATTTTAATTTATATTAATCTATAAATATTAATTAATTATCGTATATAATCAAATTTCATTAAATATAATTATACAAATAATTTAATTAATAACGATAAATTTTAAAAATAAAAAAAATATTAAAAAAATACCTTATATACGTTCTAATAGTAAAAATCAGTCTAAAATATATACCTAATATCCTTCGGTTTTCTAACTTTGGATACTTCAAATTTGAGTATTGGAAGTGCCGATCGTAGATGCTCTAATATCTATTGTAATTGACTCCTCAGGGTCCGGTAGCATTTTAGTTGGGGAGATATGGGCAACTTATTATTATGGCTTACTCCAAAGCCGGGGGCCGAGGCTATATTTCACGTGTTCATCTTTCGGGTGATTCTTTGTCTACTGGTCGGTTGCTGAATGGGAAGCCGTACGTCCTTCAAGCTGGCATCTTCAGTTTCGCTTTATCCATTCGTGTCATCAGAAACTTACGGATGAGTTCGCTACTTGCCATGTGATTCATGAGGTCCGAGAGTGTAGCGTGGTGGGTGACGTTCATGGGGCGTGGTTTGCCTCTGGGCTAGCAAGAACCTGTCGTCTGCTAATACTCCTCCTCCATTTGGTCCAAATGATTTATATTTTGTAGGATAAGAGGCACCATGCACCCTTCGATGTGGCATTGTTCCTATCCAGAACTTTTTTTTTTTCGGATTGTAATCATCCACTCGTTAAGAAGGGGAAAAAAATACTCTATTTTTTCCTTTTTCTTTTTCTTTTTAACGAGCGAATGTAATACATACATTCTGATATAATTTTTGAGGTAGGTTTGTCTTTCTTTCTTTCTCCTCACTTAACTAAATGCAGTACTGCCCTGTCGTACCTAGCTAGCTAGCCAGATGGTTTTTAATTTGGGGGTTGACACTCCCAAGGGATTACGAATATATACCACGTACGACAGACTGGTGGATTTTGCGCATGCCATCTCAACCACCACTATTTGACTCTCTGCTTGCTCTTTCCGTAAGAACTATAAGCCTGCATGCTATAAATAGCTTGCTTCGACAGGCACACTACACCGCATATAGCTAGTTAAGTGTTCCTTGATTAATTCCTAGAACACGTTATCATCACCAACCAACCAAAAAAAAAACACCAATCTAGCTAATTAAAAACCTTACCGATCTGGTGCTCGTTCGATCTAGAAATGGAAGATGATGAAGATGAAACCGCAGATCGAATCAACGCACAAAGAAAAATCCGCTCCTATATATCATTTTATAGTAAATTAATCTTATGTGTTTTGTTTATGGAATACACATTTGAGCAAGACGTATATCTCTATTTACACTTGTTGGGTCTCCAGGGTCGGGACTATCGAACAACCTCGGCCTAGGACCTTCATGGTGGCCATGACTTATGGCATTCCGTCTGTCCCACACGCCGTCAAGATGTTGCTGCCGCCATGAACCATCTATATGTATATGTATATGTATATGTATATGTATATGTATATGTATACGTGTATATGTATATATGTGTATATGTATATGTACGTATGTATGTATATAAACGAAGCCTGCTAGATGTGCTCTCCTGTGGGAAGAAATACTTCAGTGTTTTAGCTCTAGATATCGGTAAAAAAAATATGTCACTGTATGATCTAGATATGCACATATGCTAGATTTTTCTCATAGAGGAAAAGAAGACTTGTACGTAAAGTTGTTTCTTTTTTCTTGACAAGGGGAAAAAAATACCGTGTTCTCAGGAGAAGGAGCACGTATATATATTACCAGGGATATACCTCCCCCGATCAATCCCTGAGTTCTTGAGACATTCCGTACAAACCTAGTTTGGTCATCATGAAGCTTCTTGAAGAACCAGATTAGTTCGGAACACGTGCGTATGAATGCTCATCGAGTCTCAGGCTCTCAGCAGACTGAATTGAGTGCGTCGCACTTTTGTATTCCCTCCCTCTCCTTTCTTTTGTTTGAGTTATCCTATACCTTTTTTTTTTCTTTTTTCTTTTTTTCAAAGATAGATTCTTACGAAGCGCGAGGCAAGAAGGTGGACGGGCCGAAAACAAGCCTTGGAAAGCATCGTGAGACGATTCTCTTCTTCTTTTTTTTCTTTTTTTCTTTTGATAATATAACATCATGATACGAATTAATCAGTTATCTACCTTTTTTTTTGTTGGAGTTATTCTAGTGTAACTAGAAATTTTGAAAATGATTAATCTGTTTACTTTGTAGCATATGTGGTGCGACTTTGTTTTACAACAAATTGGCCGTACAATTTTTTTTTTTATACATGCTTTCCAATTTGACAGTAAAATAAATAACTTTAGTTATAGCTATAACAGAAGACTGGTGTGCTTCCATGGCTTCTACTCATTGATTGTGCAGACGAGCCTATGCCCCCACACATAATGAGTTATTTTCAATTTGGATGGAGGGCTCGTAGGAAAATTGTATTTTGAAAGATGATTCATAAATTTTTCTTACCTAAATACTTTATTTGTATACTTTAATACATAATTTAGATATTGATTAGAAGTTTTAAAATTTATATTCAAAAATCATCAAATAAAAACCATCGTATTTTTAAATATTCCCATTGGTGTATATATATATATTCTATCCAAATTCTATTTACAAAAATATCTAATAAGAAAATTCAAAACTTCTCTATTCATTTATAGATGTGTAATCATAAAATTTTCAAACTAAATTTCTTTTTAAATTCCATCATTTATAAAGTTCTTCATCCAAACGAAGCATTGATTTCATTTTAGAATTAAAATTGGCTTTTGTTTTGAAAAAGACACAACTTATAAAGTATATTTTCATTTAATTCACCACTATGTCAACGGTGGTGAGGGATATTGGTGTGGTGGCACATATACAAATATCTCCCTTAACGACAAATATAGACCAATCTATATGAAGTTTCAACTACAATTTAATAAACAAGATAATTTATGGCAAATGAAGGTGTCGGCATTGATTTTGTTGACCAACCACATTTGTACTATAAATCTAACAATGATATTGGTAATTAAACCATCATTACTAATAGTGATGCATGTACTAATACAAATTCATTCAAGCTTTGGAGATGGTTATCAGTGGGGGGTAACCAAAAACTAGGAAGAAGAGAAAAGGTTGAAGATAATATACTTGACAGTACCACCTAAGGTAATCAACACTTGGGATGAAACAAACAAAAATTTGATGATAGAAACTTCAAACTCCAACATTATAGTAGAAGTGGTATTCTCATTTTTTCCACAGCAAATTAAGTTGGTTTTTCATTCATGAATATTCTAACACTTGTAGGAGAATGTTAAAATCCACTTAGTTACAAACTACCAACTCAAAATTAAAAAGGGGTTATGTTTGGAGGGCTAACACAAAAATGGAAGGGCAGGAAGAAGAAGAAGAAGATGATGATGATGATGAAAGGGATGCTCAGGTGTCCAGCTAAAATGGGCAAGGGCAGGGTTGGTACAAGTGTGGTGGTGATGGTGTTGGAAGGAAAGTTGAATGGTGGTCGACGACACAATTGAAAGGGTAAGGGGTCGAGGTGTGTGCCCTAATAAATGTGGTTTTTTGGATGAAAATGGAGGGGAGCAGGGGCTGTGAATTTGGCTTGGTTGAGCTGGAGAGGGAGGAGTGCATGCACAAAAGGGATGGCAGTGGTGACATGCATTGGTGATGGTTCGCGTGCTGGCTAGAGGGTTGGTCGAGGAAAGGAGGAAGGAGTGGTTTGCTAGGGAAAACCACATGAAACAAACAAGAGGGGAGTATATGTATGTATATGCAAAAGGGGAAATGGAGTGTGTTCGACAGAGGGGTATGGTGATGGGGATGGCGTAGTGGGTTCAACAAAGAGGTAAGGTAAGGGTGAGGGGTTTGTAGCGGTGGAAAAAGAGGGCGTGGTAAAGGATTAGAATAGGTAGGATAGAATAGGCTTATTTTATTTTAGTTTTCGGTTTAGTTTGGATAAGTAAGGGTAATGGGTAGAAAAAATACACTGGGAAAAAATTCAGTTTCAGATAGGTTTAATAAGAAGAAAAAAGGTAAAATAATCAAGAAAATATTTTCAAAAAATTATTTGGGTTTACTGGTCAAAGGTTAATAATAATAAAATCATTAGACTAAGGTTTATGAGTTAGTTTAAAATAAAAGGCTAAATATCTAAAATCAATGGTTAAATTTTGAGGTCTTACATTCCTAACCTCTTCTCCTCTATTGTTGTGCCAAAAATGTGTGCAAAAGCAAGTCAAAAACATTTTTATGGACTATTATTGCTAGATTTTAATTTACACACCAATAAGGTTGGCTAGTAATGATACATTTTTTAGTCATATTAGAGCCACCAAAAGTTGCTAAAAAATGGTGGTGCAGTTATAACTTGCATGGCTTGAATAGTTTTACATAAATTAATTAGGTCAAATGAGTAGGGTTTGATTTCCATCTAAGTTAGGAAAATTAATAACTAAATCATTTTATTATGAAATCAAATAAGAATTTGAAAGGTATCTTAATGCATGTTGAATGCCCCTTAATTAGCTTGTTGAATAAGTCTTACACTTGTTGGATTGGATTCCTATCAATGATACACTAACGACATAGAGTTTCAATTGCAATACTTATTTGTTAAATAATAATGGTCTTATATATAAGTTACTCTTTGAAAAAAAATGAGTTGATATATAAAACATACAATTTATTGACACATGTGACCTATTCACACAATTCACACACATACATCTTACACAATTTACACATAAATAAGGTGAACACTTGGAATGCTCAGAGCTTACAATTGAGATTATACACACACACACACCCTCACACACACACCATAATTCCCAAAATTATTATCAACATATTCGCTTATTTTAGTCATCTTTCAAGAATCTCAAGATGTCCAATCCACAAAAGACACTATCTATTTGTCATGAACAAGTCCATGTGAAAAAACTAAAGACACAAATAAGTTGATATACATATGTTAATGAAGATAATAAGGGAATGAGGCATATAAAGTTTGTCATTGTCTCCATTTGATCTTGATGTTGTTCTTTGAGTCATTGATCTTTGTGTAATAATATGTTCTTATTCCACTAGCATATTATCAAGCACTTGCTAGTTAAAACAACCTATTAAATAAGTATGAAAATCTAATTAAAAGAATAATTTAGCAGATATTGAATACCCCTTCATTTGCTTTTCTTTGATGCTCGGCGTTTATCCTCTTTATCTATAAAACCCATTTCGGTTACATAAAAATATTCTTCATGATCTTCTATTATGTTTATGTCCTATATTTGCTGATTAATGTTTGATGAAGATGATAAATCAATGAGAAAATATAATCCTCATCAGGGGCATCGTCTTGCTTGTATAGGTTATTCTAATTATTGATGACAATGCTATAACAAACCATTGTGCATTTGAGAGATTGAGGCTTGTTTTGCGTGTGAGACGGATATAAATGGACCTTTTTTATACCCTAATAAGATCTAGCTAGTTGAACCCTACATGCATCTTTAATTTATATGTCATGCTTAGGAATCCTAAAAGTGGATTCGTAATCTTAGCCTCATAAATTATCATTGACCCCTTAATATGACCTTTTTGTATATCTAGGAATTTTCTTTCTAGCTCGCAATGGGAATACACTAACTTTTGTGACCAAAGATAGGCCAATAGTTTGCATGTTACTCTGATCATTTTGGGCCTTTGTGTGGAACATAAAATCATTTGATCAAATAAAATATTTGTAAAGAAACACTTGTTGCAATAAGTCCCGTGATAAACAGAACATTAATGTTATATTATGATGATATAATATGATCCCTTGGAATCTCATATGCAAAACAACATTTAAAAGAACTGTTGATTTCTTAGCATGCACTCATATATTTTTCGCTTTTGGATGGATAAAAAGACGCTACGCAGGCTAGCTTTTTAGAGTATGTTAGGATCATGGTGACGGCACAACACATGCTATCACTTTGCCTTTGTTGGTGCTATTTGGTGGAAAATATCACAGAGATCTATTCATTTTGTACATGGGGCATATATAGAAGTCTTGATAAATTACATGAATCGTGCATTTACAAATTTATGAAAGCAAATAGTTGGAGCTAGAAATTACAAGGGATCAAATATGTGGCGGAGCAATAACATACATGTAATGTCATGATGTTGATCATGGACCTACGACAATGAGGCAAAAGGGGGAAATAGATGTGCGCTATGAGCATGGAGTGACACGGCACTAGCTACGTAATACTCGGATAAGTATAAATATAAATATAAATGTATGCTCCTGCCACCTACTTTTGGAGATTCTTCTCGTTGGAGGGACATGCAGTTTGGCCTAATTTGACTGTTCAGGAGCTAATCTTACTTTTTCACCTCTATTAATTCCTTTTGACTAACTCAGACCGAGTCGACTCAACCACATGTCTCATGCGTTGATCCTACGTCCTGACCTGGCTAATCCATAGCTCGACTTAGAACCTCCTTCAACAACATCTTTCTTCTCGGCGACCCATTGCATACGAGGCTGTCTTCATGGACGGCACCACCACATACTATGGCAGTGTTGGTCGCACCGGCGGTGGAGCTGGCCGTCATACGTGCACGTTTCGGACAAGCCTTCTTCTGTTCCTTCCTTTGAATAAGAACATCACTTAATAGGTTGACCCAAAAAGGATACCACCAGCTGACTGGTTCGACAAAACAGCCTTCTACTTCTATCACGATCTCGTCCATGCTCGGACGATCTTCTTCCGACATAGAGATACATCTCCCAGCGATCTGCAACATATGCCTCAACGCGTCCTCCATATACCTCGGTAGTTTTATCCTTGAATCGCATATTCGACACAAATCTCCTTGCTCGATCAACGGAATAGCCCAGTCGACGATCGAAGTCGGAGAAGACGATATCTCGATGGCCTTCCTGCCGCTAATGATCTCCAGCAGCACGACACCGAAGCTAAACACGTCATTCTTTGTGCTTAACTTGCTAGGGACGGTATAACAAGGGTCCAAATACCCTATAGTACCAGCGGGTCGACTCGGTTTCTGGATCGGCGGGTCGACCCTCTCGCAATCATTAGGATCATCATACGGCAACAATGTGACGGCCAATCCAAAATCGGAGAGCTTAGCATTCCATTCGGAATCAAGAAGCACATTGGCTGATTTAATATCGCGATGGACAACCGGCGCCGGCTTCACGTTGTGCAGGAATCTAACGGCACGTGCGAGTTGGATAGCGAGCTGTATGCGCCTGGGCCAGTTTGGTAGTAGGCTATGATCGTTTACGCGGCTTTCTCTAGGGTGTAATAATTCGTGGAGCGTACCGTTAGGCATGTGCTCCATGACCAGGAGCGTATCGTCCTTGTGGTTATCTGAGCCGTCGCGGCTCGTGCCGAGTAAACTCAAAACATGTTGGTTCCTGGGAAAAGAAGATAGGATTCTTACCTCGTTGTCAGCTTTGGAGTTGTCTCGAAGTTTTCTGAGACCAACTGAGGATTTTTTCACTGCTACAGTTTGGTTTCTTTCTTTAAGAAATGCTTTGTAGATACAGCCATGGCTTCCTCTGCCTATAATTTGCGAGGGAGAGAAGTCATCGGTTGCTTTTCTTAGCTCCTCGTAATCGAATTCTTCCATATATGGTCTTCTTGGTATTATTAGTTGAAAGTGTGCATGTGATCGGGTTGCTTCAAGGTGATTGATTGGGGGTTCCGGCTCTGCTAATGCTCTGATATTGAAGGATATGTCTGTAAATGATGCATTAATTATATATGGTGGGGTTGAGATGGTTGGATAAAGAGAGGTACTACCGGCCTGTGATGCTTTGCTTTTTTGCTTTTGCTTTTGTAACATGGAGGGAGCTCAGAGCTGGCTTCGCACCCAAGGAGAGCAGAATTAAAGCTTTGGTGGTACTGCTGGGTCTGTTGTTGGTGGTGGCTCAGAGAATAAAGGGACTCTAGTCTAGGAAGGAACGATGTATGATACTATAATAATAATAATAATAATAATAATAGTGGGGAATTTCTTGATGCTACTAACAAGGAGGACAGCCCTGCATTGATAAACGAAAAAAAGGAATTACTTTTCTGGGTAAATTATAAACAAATCATTGGATCAATATGAGATTTGCTGAGAAAAATATATGCAGGGAAATTCCAAAATTTAAATGGAGTTGTTTGCCTAACCGATCCCGTCTTGTTTTTGCGAATCTCTCTTTTCGTTTAAAAAAAAAAAGGCACTTGTATAAATTTACAAAATAAGAGCTGAGATACAAATTAAATGAGCAAAAAGTCCGGCCAAAAAAGCTCCAGATATCCGATTATGAGCTAAGCAAACAGTGTCTATATATTCTTTCCAACTATATTTTCTCCTACTGCTATGCAACTGCTTAATGTACGGACCCAATGAATGTACCTAGCCCTCTAAATCTACGTTAATTGAATAGTGGAGCAACGCGAAGGCAAATCATTACTTAACAAGGAAGGACGTGGTCATCTGAAGGCATGTTCGCGCACAGAGGCTGGACAAGAAGAGTTGATCCGTTACTCACCTTTGGGCCCATCCTGAGTACAGTAATACTACATATGTGTGTAGCACTCTCAAATAATATAAATTCTAAATGTATGTGTGTGTGTGTGTGTGTGTGTATATATATATATGAGGACGTCTTATATAAAAATAAAAAACTAAGGTAAGATAGATTGAAGGTGGTCAGATGTTCGATTCTCTATCTAAACAAAAAATTGATGCACATATAAAATATGGGGTTATAATATTTTTTCGGCCTAGGACCTTTTGAATGTTAGGGCCAGCCCTAACTCACCTCATCTAGTGATGAATTAGACTCCTCGACCCAATTCACAATGAAAATAACACTTAGGTCTCGGATATAACTAGGGCAAGAGTCGGCTCGCGAGCTTTTTAAATTTAACTCAATATAACTAGGGTTGTAACTGAACGAATGAAGATCAAATCTTATTTTTAAACTCATTTAATAAACGAGATAAGATTGAGCATGAAGAATTTCAACTCGAACTCGTTTATAGTGTAAAAGGTTGTGAGTTTGACTCGTTTACTACATAAGCTAGCAAGCTGACTCGGCCTATCTCCCTTATAAACGAATCAAGTTCAAACTTTAATTTTAGGCTCATTTATTAAAGAATTCAAGCCTAGTCTGACTCCACTCGACTTATTTATAGCCCGAGATATAACATCTCAAAATGACTCTCATGCTAAATATTGAAATTCGACAATTCGATGATACTATATGCAAAGATTATATATATCTCTATTTAAGTCATCTAGCTAAGTAAATTTGATTTGCTAATACACACTTTTATGCCCTATTCGTTACACACAACATCATTTGAAATAATGTTGGGTGTGTGCCTTAAATCCTAATCCTTGGGGGTGAAAATTGGAATTTTGAAGCTAACATGGCCTAATAGTATGTCTCCCCACAGTCATGCTTGAAATAATAGAAATATGGTGCAGTGGAATTAAACACGACATTCCTATATTATTTGGCATAGCCATGTTGATTTTCATCTACTTTTTCAATTTGCCTTAGGCAAAAACATAGGTAGCATATTTTGTTTGGCACGCCTGTATTGAGTCATGTTTCATTTTTCTCGGGTTTATGTGCTGGGCCTATATATATGTAATATAAATATATTAGTCGTTAATTATCACACAATTTATAGTTCACTATTATATTTTGAAAAGAGAAACACTCACACACAAAAAGAGTGATTGATCAGAGTTCTCTTCATCCTTGTTATAATCAAAGATTTATATTTGTAATTATTTCTTTGCATGGTGAAATCCACATCAAGTGAACCATGTAAATTTGTGTATTTTTATTCTTTTGGCACTTGATTTTTTTGGGTTCCTTTTGTTTCTTCTTGTCAACTTGTAGCACCCTTATTTTTCATTACTAAAAAATGTTGTTTTATTGAAAGATTTGTAGAAGTGGTAAAAATAACCAATTATGAAAAATAAGGTGTTGGTGTCATAGCTAACATATAACAGACATCCTATCATCCATCCCATTTTAGATACATGACTAACTATCCAACACAACCAAGCTTAAATAAACACCAAATATACTTCAATCTATAACATGGGAATAGAAATGTTTGTTTAAAAGCTCAAACTATTCAAGCTAAGATAAAATTGAAACACAATGGAATGAGGAAATTTTTTGGAATCCAAACAAACTACAAAAATACATAAGAAAGATCATGATGGTTAATGAAGATCCGCCAAAAGAAACTCATCCTCAAAATGCCTACACCCATATCCCCAAAAGCACAACCCAAAGGAGGGTTTTCTATTGGTTGTCCTTACACACCTGCACAAAGTCCTTTGCTCATTAAATGAGTAGGTGAACATGAAACATGCATGTTAGTACAAAAGGTATTAAGTAAGCTAAAGCTAATCTATTGTGAGGTTCGTGGTCCTTTGAGGTCAAACATGGTGTATCTATGCTTTAATATACTAAACATGCATACTATACTAGTATCATAGCCTATATATGATATGTCATGTTATGTCATACTTAAACATAAAGTTTACCATCATAGGGCACATACTTCACCACTACAAAAATAAACATAGACGGTATTGTATATATAGTTGTTTCAAAAAGTACAAGCATCTATAAGTTCTCCAATAAAGAAATGAAAAAAGGAAAAAGAAATTGACGAATGTTTGAAAATTATAACTGCAATCTATAATGCAAACGTAATGGGCAATGATATAGACAACGGTCATATCTATGCGGATTTTTTTCTGAATTTTTTTAAGGGTATAGATGGTGATTTTAGATAACAACCACCGTTTATACCTCAGCGATATTTTTTTGAAAAATAAAAATTCCATTTATACCATAGTAGGATTTTTAATTTTATTTTCACATTCTTTACTTTTCATCTAGGAGGACTTTTCCACTCCTCAAACTCGCAAGAACACACACGGAAACCTACTGCATGAATTTCTTTATCCCCAAAACCTTCCACCATTATTTTCCTTCACCCCATCGTCACCAATATCCATCCTTTTTTTCTTCATCATTTCCTTGGCATGTATGCAATTTTCCTATTCTTTCTTTGTAAATATTTCCCTAATATTATCGATGTTTCTCCTCACTTTTGCATAAACACACAAAATGTGCTTCCTCGATTTTTTTATGTTATGTGTTTCATACATCATTAGAAGTTCCTTGGTATCATTATTTTGATATTCAAAATGAGTTTTTTATGTTTTGAAATAAGGTGAGGTTTAAAAAGATGGGGTTATTTGTGAACACTATACTATCATTTAGTTGTAGAATTTTATAGTTGTTTTATTTTTTATGTTATGTGGTTTGCATTCTCTGGTATTTCTTTGGTAGTTTGTTGGAATTTTATAGCAGTTTCAATAATGTTATCTTGGTGTTTGTCGGAATATTAAACATCGATTAAAAATTATCTTACAATGACGTCACCTCTTGATACGAAGTTCCCTACACCTTTTATTCAAAATGGTCTATCCAACATTAAGTTTCTTAGCTATTACGGAGATCAGAACTTTAAAATAACCCACTATCTTATCCAATTTTACAGCTTCAAAATTTTTAGTTATTATTATTATAGTGCCTTGGGAATGTGGGAACAAGGGAATCTTTGTTTATCCATTAAAAAAGTTTTGTCTCATATCATAGACACATACTTCCTCATAGATAAGTTTAGCACATTAACTAATTTTTTCTTTGTAGCCATATTTCTCATAACAACATGATAGTTTGATTGCCTTAAGAACTTTCTCAATGGCTCAAGAATGGGTCCCTAGTTCATACACTCCCAAGGCACTCTAATGATAATAATCAAAAAACTTAAAGCTTTAAAACTATATAAAACAGTTTATTATTTTGAAGTCCCTGTCTCAATAGCAGCTAAGGCATTTATTATTAGATTAACTGTTTTGAAGAAAAGGTGTAGAACACTTCATATTAAGAGGTGGTATCATCGTAAGATTGTTTTTAATCTACGTCTATGTCTTGGATGATCATGAAGAAGGATTTTATGTACTTGAATCAAACTTTGTGCAAAAAGAAGGTAGATGCCACAGCATAAGACGACGTAGATAAATGATGTATATAAATATAACATAAGTCATTCAATTTTGTGAATTTTGGAAAGTATTATACCTTGTTGAAATTGTATATTGAATTGGTAAATGACATGTATTTGTGATCGATGCCTTGTGAAAATGCATGCATAAATATTTCTTTGATGGTTTAATGTAGGTATGGCATTTAATGGACATGACGAAGATGCCAAACCCATGAGTCTACAAGAAAAGTATTTGTTATCTTTCTTGGTATATTCAATTCACATTATAGAGGTCTACTAAGCCTATGACAAGTGGAGATACCAAGAAGATAATGAAATTCATTTATTATTACTACCTTATAATAAAATGCATGCCTATTTTTATCTTGTTTGAAAATTTTACTTGTTTGCTCTATTTTTTATTATTATTGATATAAGCATTTGATTTGAATATGTTAATGTAAATTGATTAATAATAGTGGTACGTAGTTGATTTAAATGATTTTAATGTAAATTGATTAATGATAGTGGAATGTATTTAAACAACTCTTTTATCATAGTTAGATAGAATGTTATAGTAGCGGACAATATTTATAGGAGTCTTAAAGTGACATAGATGAATGGTGCATGTTATAGTTATTAAAATTGTTTATTATTTGTGAATGACATATATATATATTTGTGATCAATTTTTTGTTAAAAGGTATGTCTATTTAATTGTTTGATAGTATCATGTATGTATGGTATGTGATGATTATGATGAAGATTTAGGGAGAAACATAAAGAAAAGAGATGAAGAGTTTAGATGAAAAAAATTGTAAGAAAGAAATTAATATGTTGATGAAAGGCTCCGAAATGCAAAGCTTAGGGAATGAATTCTTTAATAGTCATGTTGTACCCGGAGAAAGTAATATAAAGGATAGCGGTCCTTTAAAATGATATAATATGTATATTTTATTGAAGATATATATTGTCCCGTTTGGTTTGGTTAGTCATGTTAAGGCAATTTTATAGGTGTCCTCTTAGACTCTAAAATATGGCCCACTTTGAGTATGTACCTATGTTGTAGTGAAAGTAAGAAGTCTGAGTAGTTGAAAATCTAAGGCTGGAATCCCTCCTTCCTTCCGTTGGTGTCACAAAAACAGTTCGTTACCACACCACCACCACGAACAATTAGAATGAAGTGGAAGATCCATAGCCATGGTCAGCTTGGTGAAGTAATAGACGACGGAGCTGTTGTGTTATTACTTATTATATATAGATGTTATAAAGAATTCTATAGTCAATTTTAATAGCCCCGCAAAGAAAAGAATAGTTTTTTCCACAGTTTTAAGCGACGGTGAAAACAACATTAGTTATTTTCATTATCACACATGATGTCTATCTTCATTTTTATTTATTTATCGTTTTGGTCTTGGTCTTCTCAGCTTCCTCCTTTTCACTTTTTTTTCTCCCCTGTTTGTGTATGGCTTCGGCTAGTAATAATGTAGGCATTTGTCATCATTGACCAATCGGAAAAAGGAAATATATATATATATATATTTGAGACTTGGTTTATGTCCATGTTAACTTACCAAGTTAATTAGATGAATTAAAATTAATAAAAGATAGGGATAAGGTTTAGCCTAGTAATTAAAGAAAAATAGACAGAGATATGGCGCCTTTTATCGGTCCTTATAATTATAATATTAATAATGTGGAAAATAGACGCGTATGCAAAAGAACCTATTTCAGTTCCGAGTTTCAGAAAACTCGAACCATGGTACATCGTTATTAATAGCCACCGCAATTACAATGATATATCCGCCACAACACAAATATTATTGACGTCTCAAACGAGAGGAAACTTCAATGTCCTCTCACAACCAACGAACCGGCTCTTGGGATGCTGCCGCAGAAATCGCACTGGCTTCTGCAAGCATCGTCGGATGCACCGAGCTTCTTACACTGGCCCAGACAGTCGTTCAGGCATCCCTCTTTGCCGGGCGACGAGCCTGCGCTGGGGTCGGGTTCCGAAACGTTGTCGCAGTAAGCGCATTGTTTCGAACAGGCGAAATCGGTACCGCCGAGAGCGTCGCATTCGCTCAAACAGTCGTCCCAACATACTCCCGAGGCGTCGGCGGATAAAATGAAGACGATCATGGCAGCCAGAACAAAAACGCCGGTTTTTTTAAATGCCATTATTTTTTTTTTTGTAAATTAATTTATAATGGCAGTATTAGAATTTTTTTACTGTGTGGAATAAAAAAAAAATGAACATAGAAAATGGATGATCAGTGTAAAACCTAATAAAAATGTTAATTCCGGCGCTTTGCACGAATGAGACGAGCGAATGGGATTTGGATTTTATAGCTAGGCGAGTTGATTCATAGGTCCTATTTTTAGTTTAACCATTTGGTGTGTCGACGATGATGATGGTGTACTCATAAGCTGTAAATCTTTCCAGTTTTGTTCTTTGCCGCTCTCCTTAATTCCCTCTTTCTCAACAAAAGAATAGCCTTTTATAGGACTTCCCATTTCCAACTTCTTATTTTGTTTTGTTGTCAGAAAATTTTTGTTTAACGGCTCACAAAGTGATCATTTCCCATTTCTTGTTTCCATTTTCCGGCACACCGTAGTCGGCAGTCGACCGGTTCCCATGGAAAATTACATATCACGTCGGTGCTTGATAACCTATACTCCATCTCATTTAAAATAATAATAATAATAATATTTATCGGACATATCTCATTAATGTATGAAAGTTATTAAAATAATAAAAATATTTGATAGTTCATCTAAAATAGCAAAAGATACTATTTATCATAACACCAAACTTCTCAAAAATACCTCAAACCACCAAATTATTTTATAAAATATCTTAACTTAATAGTTTACTTTAAGCTTCACTCCATGTTCAATTCAAAGCCTAACCCTACTTAGGATAATAAATGTGTAATCAACCAAGAACTCTTGCTTTCAATATGTCGATAATATGAAGAACACACCTAAGCTTTCAATACTTTAAGACGCCATCACACACGGCAAACTTTTGTAGAAAGCATGGCATAATATGCACCAAAGTTCATCTAAAATTTACAATGAATAACATGACAAACTCAAAATCAACAACAATCAACTCAACCACGAGAAAAATGCCCAAAACTAAATCCACCCTTAAAGTGTCCGAGGATATGACAAAAAAAAATACCTCCTTAAATAAGATAATTTTTAATTACGTGTAAAATATACCGAACAAACTCAAATCATAATATGTTATATACCAAAATCAACCTAAAAATATCCAGGGTTTTCATGATAATATATTTAGGTTTCGCTAAAAGTCCATGAATCACAAATTATGGCCAAAAGCCGAACCACCACCAAATTTTTAAAAGTCATAGATAAACTTATAAAACAAATCATATAATACATGTAGATTCTATTTACTTATGATTTGGAAAGTTTACATTTAATCTCTAAGCTCCAAAATAAAGAAAAGAACCAAGATAAAAACCTAGAACAACGATATAAAATAAAATTAGTGAAAACGTAACACAAAAACAAAATTAAAGGGAAAGGATTGAAGACAGTAGAAGGATTAATGTTTACACTTGGTTTGTGAAGGAACGAAAGCTTCAAAGGTGATGGTTATGGATGAAAGAAGCCAGGAAATCGAGGGAGAAAGTAAGGGAGAAGGCGATGTCCATGGAGGAGGTGGAGAAAGAAAATAAAAATGACCCAAAATTTTGCCAAGTAAAATAAAGCATCAGCAACAAAAGTCTCGTTACATACTTCAATTCAAGACGGAATCCCACAAGAACAGGCTATTTCAGAGAAAGCCAAACACCTAGGAAACAGACTGATTTCTGGCCCCTACACAAGGTGTCCGTACCAGGGAAAATAGCGCAGTGGTCTAGCGAGACATCACCCTACGCTGACACACGTAAGTGCCTATCGGGGAAACTCCTAATCATCGACGTAGCAGCGATCCAACATGCTGCTACAACGACCTCTTGGCCAGGTGTGAGTAATACAGTAATACTGGCCTCCAGCCGCTATTTCCATCAAAAGAAAGACTATCCCGACTTAAGTCACCAGAAGCAGCCATACTTCTAGTTCTAGCGTTGGATCTTAGGCTCCCCCTATCTCCTGGCTCAGAGTATGTCATTGAAATCCCCGATAAGAGAAAACAAGGCTCGTTGATAATTGACAACCGGAAGGAAGAGATGTGCTCCCATAGATCGCTCATCATGTTTGCCATCGTCACAAGGCCCATAAACATTAAAGATGTAAACTTTATGGTTATTTTTGCAAGCATACCTTCTACCGAACTCCATTTGCTGACCACCATACAACTGACATTAAAATCCTCTTCAATCCCCCCTGCCGACAACCCGCCGTAGTGACCTTCTTCGAATATGCTCCAAGGCCATTGCACTTATGGCAACCAGCTTACGCCGATCAAACTCCTACAATTTAGATTCTTAGATACAAATCACACTTGGGTGCTCCTCTATAATCTTTTCTCTTTAGAGCCCCCTTCCTCTCCTTCGACCCCAAGCCTCTGATATTATAGGATAATAAAATCCTCATGGAAAACAGAGAAAAACAAAACTTCCATACCTCAAATGTGAGATACTGGTCTAATTATTTTCTCTCTCTTTTTTTCTACTTTTATCAATATACCTCAATTTTAATTTAATATTCTATATTTACTAACTTTATTGCTTTTATCAATCACATCATCAATTATTTACACTCTATATCATTTAACTTTTAATTTATATCAATCTATACATAATAATTAATAATTTATAAAAATATATAAAATTAATATTTGATCATAATTATTTTTAAAATAACTTATTATAGTTTTCTACTACAATAATATCAGTTAATATACATATTACAACGGAAATACAAATATAATATAACTAATAAAAATATTACAATGGAAATACAAATACAATAATATTGCAAAAATATAAAAAGGGTAATGCAAATACAATAACATTACAAAAATAAAAATAAAAAAAAAGAGGAAAATACACATTAAATAACATTACAAAAATATAAAAATACAAATACAAATATAATAATATTATGTAAATATAAAAATAGAAATACAATTACAATAACATTACTAAAATATTGAATTAAAATAATAGAATTAAGGATTCTCCACCATCCTTTGCATAGTTGGTGCATACAAGATCTAATGATTTACTTTCTCTTTGTCGATCATATTTGACGTGTCACGATAACTTATAGCTATGCCTAATTCTTTTTCCTTCAATCACCTTCGTTGAACCCTATCACTCTACTTATCTACTGTCATTTTCTCTAATATCCCATTCTACTGTCTAGAAATTTCCAACAGCCTGTCGATATTTGAACCTTCATCCTAGCTACTTTGTTATGCTTTTCCCCTTGATTTTTCACTTTACCACTTATTGCCCCATAGGTCGCTCCAACGAAATTTCATCTCCGAAGTATCGAGGGTAGATGAATCATTATATGCACTAGAAGTTAAAATCTTTGTTCGCTTTGATGTAGAAGCTTGCCCATTACCATCCATTTTGGATGGTTTATTATAAGTTTCCATATATGTCCACTACTAAAACGGGCTATTATACCTCTTTCTATATTTTTTATATGCATGCCTAATTACATCTAGGGCTGTGCAAAACCGGATATCCGTATCCGACCGGATTTTTTTTTCGGATATCCGATCCGATCGGATATTTAGTAACCTATATCCGTATCCGTATCCATTAGTAGCGGATATCCGAAAAATCGGATACGGATATCGGATATATCCGGTATATCCGATTATCCGAAAAATATTTATTTTTTAATAAAAATGACCTGTTTATGATCGGATATCCGAAAATCCGATAATGTAAATTCGGATATCCGATATCCGATATCCATATATCCGCATTGAAATATCCAAATGTGGATATTTTAACCTGCTATAATTAAATTAAAATAAATTCTAAAAATTCAAAATCCATAACAAATACAACAAATCATTAATAATTCAAATATCCGCATTGAAATATCCAAATGTGGATATCTTAACCTGCTAGAATTTAATAAATCAATTATATTTCAATGCAGATATTTTAACCTGCTAGAATTTAATAAATCAATAATATTTCAATGCGGATATTTTAACCTGCTAGAATATAATAAATCAATAATAATCCAAATATCCGCATTGAAATATCCAAATATGGATATTGTAACCTGCTAGAATTTAATAAATCAACAATAATCCAAATATCTGCATTATCCAATGTCCATAACACAAATACAACAATAATCTAAAATCCATAAATCCATAATTAAAACAAATACAGCAATAATCCAAAGTCCAAAGTCCATAATACAAATAGTAAAATACAACAACAGTCCAAACTCCAAAGTCCATAAATCCATAATTAAAAGAAAAAAAATTAACTAAATCATTTTCCAACTAAGAAAGACTTAGAAAGTCATCAATCATCATAATATCATGTCTTCAAACTCCGAAATATCCGACTCATCGATTTGCACAATAGGCAGTAAGCCTACAATATCTGAAAAAAGAAATAAGATAAAAATTAAAAAAATAAAACACATGAAATACTTAAAAAAAAAGTATCGATAAAATAGAATAAAAGAATACCAACTTCAATGTTTTCAATCTCCTCAATAATCTCTCCTACTTGAGGATGATCCGAAGATGACTTTATCCAATCTTGCGTACAAACCAATGCTTCTACCATTCTAGGAGTCAAAGAACTACGAAACGGATCAAGAACGCGGCCTCCCGTACTAAATGCAGACTCAGATGCAACTGTGGATACAGGCATAGCTAAAAGATCCTTAGCCATCAAAGCAAGAACTTCATAATTTATAGCATTATCCCTCCACCAACTAAGGATATCAAAACTTGCACCAACAACAAGCAAGTTATCCTCCAAATACTTGTCTAAATCATTCCTTCCATGAGCTAAAGTAATCTCAGCTGCCACTGTTTCTTCAAATTCTCTACCAACTGGATCACCATGCTCACAAATGACCTCACTTACATTCATAGTTGAAGATGCCTTAGGGGCTGAAGATGATGTAAGCTTAGAGGCATAGAAGGCATACAATTCTTTCAAAGTTGTATCAACCTTAGCATGTATATCAATTGCAAGTTCAGATTCAAAATACTTATTTATTGCCCAACACACAAATTTCATCTTTCTCCTAGGATCAAGAATCACAGCAATAAATAGCAACACATTGATATTTGTAGCACTTCCCCAATATTTATCATATTTTGATTTCATACCCAAAGCCATCACACTTATGTCAAAATCATCACCATCTCTAGCCACACTAATCATTTTCAATATACCACAAATCTCTTGCAAATACATGTTACCAGTGACATACAAGGAACTAGATATCTTCAAAGTTGTCTCATAAAAATATTTCAAAAAAGGAAGCAACACACGCACATACTCCCAATCATCATCCATTTGCATGCCCTTTAATTTGTCCATTTCAAAACGATATTTCTAATCTCTTTTCATCAAATCAAAAGCTTTCTTAAATTTAAAGGCAGCATCCAACATAATATACGTAGAATTCCATCTAGTTTCAATGTCCAAACATAACATTCTCTTGGACTCCAATTTCTCTTGCTCAACACAAGTCTTGAATTTACTCAATATAGAGGGAGATGATCTCACATATCTCACACCATATCGAACTCTAAGAATATGATCGCTGGACTCTTTCAACCCCTCTTTCACAACAAGGCTCAATATATGAGCAATACATCTAATATGTAATAAAGATCCATTTAAAACCGACTCACCCCAACCATTGAGTCGTTCTCTCAAATAATCAATACACTTATCATTTGAACTTGCATTATCAACTGTTAAAGTTAACACCTTATCAATATTCCAATCAATTAAACATCTTTCAACAGATCTACCAATAATCTCACCAGAATGACCAGCAATTGGACAAAAATTAATAATCTTTTTATGCAATTTCCAATTCTTATCAATAAAATGAGCTGTGAGGACCATGTAACTCAAATTTTGACAAGAAGCCCATGTATCAGTGGTGAGACAAATTTGACTTTTGCAACTCTTAAAAAATTCCTTCAACTTTGTTTTCTCTCCCATAAAAATTTACAACGCATCTCTAACAATAGTAGTTCTAGAATGAATTATTGCTCTAGGTTGTGTCTTTGCCATATACCTTCTAAATCCCTCCCTTTCTACAAATCGAAAGGGTAATTCATCCAAAATGATCATTTCAACCAATGCTTTTCTATGCTCTTCTTGGTTAAATTTCCAATTAGTAACACTAGTTATCGCGGATGATGGAAGACCGCCATCACAATAAGAAGCATTCATTTTTAAAATGAATTGTTTCTCATCTATATTCACGGGGTACTTCTTACAACTCTTTAAATGATTACTCAAATTAGAAGTGCCTTTAGAAGGAGCAGCCACATATTGATTGTTACAATAAATACAAACTGCCTTTTGATCATTTTTATTATCACATGGTATTTTTTCAAAATGATCCCAAACCCATGATCTAAATTTTTTTGTCGGTGGCCCACCCTCGTTCCTACTCTCTTTAGAACCTTCAGATATTTCATTTGAAATAGGTTCTAATGGGGGCACAGGAGGACTTGGGAAAGGAGGAGTCATTTCTGGTGAAATACCTGGTGTCCCGCTTTCGGCAATTTCAATCTCATTCACTGATTCCATGTTGTTATTGCCTGCCAGATCCCTAGTGTTGGTGCTAGGCTGCTAGCTGTCACAATTACATTTTATGAACAAAAATAAAATAGAGTTAATACTTATGAACAAATATTGATCATGATAAGTTGTATTTATTCATACTAATATAAAAAAAATCAGAGATAGATATTATGTTGGAATAGGCAGCAACATATGATATTATGATCCAAAGAGTTGGTAGTTAGTTACTAGTTAAATGCAGATACAAGTACAACTAACTAATATAAAAATATAAATTGAGAGAGAAATAGAGATATGTTTGTATGTTTATAATTTAAATGCAGATACTATCATACTACTAGTAGGATTAGTGTAAACATGTTTATGTTTGTATATTTATAATTAATAACCTGTTTATGTTTGTATATTTATAAACATGTTTATTTTTACACAACAGAAATGGGAAAAAATCAAGGAAAGTATCTTTATATATAGAGAGAGATGTGTTTGTAATATAACCTATCACATTGACATTACACAGTGTTTAATATATAGATATATGTAAACCAGTTTTAATCAAGATTTTTGTTCATAAAAAATGTTCTAATGGGAAGATGAGACTAGATGAGACACATAAAAAATGTAAACAATAGAGTTAATACTTATGAACAAATATTGATTATCATAATTCATAAGCTGTACTTATTATACTAATATAAAAAAAAATTCAGAGATAGATATTATGTTGGAATAGGCAGCTTAAATTTTATTCCTCTTCCATTATTTTGACTCATGAGCAGACTTAATCACAAGTTAGAGATCCTTAGGGTATCTATTAGGAAACCCGAATAAAACAATTGTCACCCATAGATCCGTGGTTAATTCTTGACAGAAGTTTTTGATTTAAATGAATCAAACACAAAGAAATTAATCACAAATACCAGAGACACAAATGAATTATCACCTTTTACACTTTTCTTTCTCAATTATTCATGCAGAATTAGGCAAGGTTACATTTAAGGCGCTCTGCAAAAATCATTTATGGCTTCAAAGGGAGTTCGACAGGGAGATTATCACATCCCAGAAGGACAACTACAAATCAGATACCTTGGTGTCCCTCTTCTCGGTACAACATTGAGAAAATCAGAAAACAACATTACTTACCATTACTCAAAAAAATCACATATAGACTAAAACATTGGCAGAATCATCTACTCAACTATGCAGGCTATCTGCAAACAAATTAGCATAACCGACCTCATCTTCCGCAACCCTAAAAAACCATCGATAATCGACTATATGACAGAAAAATAGATAAATTAACAAACAATTAGGGCATACCTTAAATGGCAAAACAAGCCTTCAAAGAAGAATCAGCAAACAAGAACAATGCCCTACAAAGAAAAATTGAAATCGGTAGAGTTAGACAAAGGATTATGTAAGAATTACTGAATTAGAAACAGCCCCTCACGAATTGCAAACGGTTGTACCTGGCGGTGGCTACCGGCTGGTGGCGCTTGCTCTGCGTGGGAGGGAGTGGTTGCTACTGCGGCCGGCGAGCCTGTGAGGCTTGCTCTGCGTGAGAGGGAGTGTGAGCTTCGAGAACGACGAGAAGAACAAAGGGAGGGAAGGGAAGGCTGGAGAATTGAAAGGAAGAATAGAGGCGGGATTCGGGAAAAATAAAAGCTACCACTGGTCCAGTCACACACACAAACAAAGACAGCCTGTCGAGACTCGAGTGTGGGCGTGCCGGCGTGGGGCCGTGGGTTGTCGCCGAGTCGTAGAAGGAAAAAAATTAGGTAGACCGGTGGCCAGACCGGGATAGGTTAATGATTAGGTTAAATAATTATATATATAATTTATTTAATCAAAAAATATTTATATATTTTATTTAAAAAAAATATTTTCTTATACATCGGATATTTTAATCGGATCGAATAATCCGAAAAAATATCGGATCGGATATCCGCTCCAATTTTTAAAACCCGGATCGGATATTTTAAAAGTCAAATCGGATTTTCGGATCCCGAATTTTTTGCACAGCCCTAATTACATCTATCTCGTTGACACCACTTTGATTACGTGGACAAATATGACTATAACAACTAATAAATCGATTAACATTTTTATTAATGTTAGTAAATTGATTCATTATCGTCTTCATGGTTCTCTCTAGTCCTCTACCATGATATTCTTCAAAGTATGCCATAATATTTTTTTTCAAAAATCCTTACATTTTTACCTATTCCCCTAAACCGAATCATCTGAAAAATGTATTCATCCACTCAAGATGATTTCTTCTTCTTTATCCATCCGTTTACCATAAGCTCGACTTATAAGCTCGTTGGAAGATTCAACCCGAGTGTCATCTTCAAATTAATTTTGGGTGAAATTTTTTGAAAATTCATATTCACCAAGAGATGTGACTGACTGATAATTGAACTCATATTGCAGAGAATTTTGAATATTTGAAAAATTATGATCAAATGGAACAGTAGTATTTGGAGGTTGAAAGAATTAGAAATTGACATCATTTTGATAATATTACATATTTGAAAATTTGAAATTTCTTGGATATTGAAAATTTTGGACATTTAAAAATTTAATATTTGGAGAATTTTGTGAATTTTGATAGTGCTTTGGAAGTTCTCTCGAATTTAAATTATTTGGATTGTCCAAAAGATTGAAATTTTTTTAATTTAGTAGGATCCATTTTTGTAAAATAAAAGTATTGAAGATAAATAAATAAAATAAATATAACTAGATAAATTAATAAAATAAATATAACTAGGGAAATTAATAAAATACATATAACTTGAGAAATTAATAAAATAAATATAACTAGAGAAATAAATAAGATAAATTATTTAGATAAATGAATATGAGAAAGAGAGGTAGAATAGATAATATAAAATTATTAGACAAAAAATAATATATTTATAGGCAAATTTTTTTTGTTAATTTATATATATAAATTATGTCTAGCAATAAAAATTAGGCAAAAAATATACCAAAAAGTATAAAAACCAATTATAAAGATCTGCACAAAATTGATTTATTTAAAGTTGTACCAAATTTAAAGATTTTTTTGTTTGACATAAACACAACCCTGAATTTAAGGTTTCTAAATTTAAAATTGAGATCCATGCAAATTCTCTAAGGAAAAGGAAATGCTTCCCTCATCAAGAGAGAGAGTGTGTCTTTATATATATATACACTATGATCGGAAAATTTTAGTTATAGGAGATTTTAATGCATCATTTATTTTTTTAAATCACATTAATTAAAAAATACAATATTTTTTAAAATACTTTTAGCTGGGAATTCTAGTTCTAAGACTACTACATTATTTGTTCCCATAGGAGATGCTCATAACGAGCCGTCACCTCCCACTTCTATTCATCTTCGTCGATAACTGGGAGCACGCGTAAAGGCAACGTCTTCCGCTCTGCCTTTGAAATTCGGACCTAAATTCAAGGCTATATTCAAAATGTACTCAGCCATTTCTTAGGATGCCCCTCATTCATGACTGGCGTCTACGGGAGCATAGCTTATTAGGGCCCCAACGGAAAATATGGACTCTTCTCCTATTGAGGATTAGGGTCATCTTTCTTTCGGCTCTTTGGGCCAAAAGGTTTTCTCTCTTCAAGTCTTTGTGGGGCCGGATTCTGAACTTGATCCAATCAGGGAGGGAGCTTGAAACAACTTAGACTGCACTTGAGGAGGGGAGATGCTCACGTGAGATATATACTCTAACTAGATGAGGCCCGAAGACTATGGCTATGAGGTTTCCACGAATCCAAAGCCTTTAAAGTAGGATAAATTATTGTATAAACTTGGCATACCTAAATTTATTAATTTAGTATAATTATAATATATTTTAAAATATATTAAATATACATCAAAATATATTAAATATACACTATAAGTATACTAAATATACAGGTAGTACGTTTAAAATTAGATACATTACTTGTATATTTAGTACAATTATGGTGCATTTGGAGTACAATTTGATGTATATTTAGTACATTTATGAAAATAATATGCTAAATACACACCAAAATATACTAAATGTACACTATAATCATATTAAATTTACAAGTGGTATACCCAACAGGGTTTATGCAATAATCTTTCTCACCTTAGAGGGAAAGTGTGCATGTTGGATGTGCAAGCAGAGTCATTAAAAGTCTCTGGGAAGTTTTCCAACATGTCTCCATGGAAATCCAACTTATGTGGTGTCGTATTGTTAGAAGAAGAGTCATCTTCCTCATGTAAACCCTTACACATCCCTACATCTTCTCTCTGGAAGACACCATTGAAGCTCAAAAATCCATTGCTCCTATATTCAATCACATAGATCATGTAGGTCTTTCCTCCAATAACTAAATCAGTCGAATCATCAATTTGGCTTAAGCAATCAATCAAGGTTTCAATGCACTAATTGTCTTGTTGCAAATAATGACCCCCTTCGACCTAATGAGTCGAGTTCATCGGCCTAACTGAATGAATTTGTCAGCTGATTTGATGAGAGAAGACATAATTGTCAAAACACTAAGTAATTTAATATTTAGATCAATAGTATAATAATAAAAGATGTAATTGAAGATTGCAAGTACAAGAATAAGCGTTTATTAAATATTTTTATTGAGAACGAAGATCGAGAGAAAAAAAGTGCTCGTACTCCTTTTTTTTTTACAAATAGTCAGTAGAGGACCTTTTATACTGCCTTTCATCTCTGATCAAACACTCAACCATTAACTATCGACAAATTTAATACAATATCCTGTCTAACATCAATTAAATTAAAATCAAGAAGAAGTGTGCAAGTTACAACATAATAATTGACAATATTAATTAATCTGTGTCAACTTATGGGTTGTTATGTGGATGAATACCAAATTCCTTATATTAAGAGATTTTCTAACCATTATTATACACTCCATCTTTACTCTACTAGCGTCCACTTCTTCTACCTCGGCCTTAGCCACTAAGTCATCCCAGATGAGAAATTTCTCTCAACCTTAACTTAGCTAAGTTCTTCTCAAGTCTATTATATCAAATAATTCCGTTAGTTGGTCTTTAGCTATCTTCTTTTGACTGACACCCTTAACTGATACATTTAGCCAATGCCTTTAACTGTCTGACAATGGTCTTCCTTCATATTGATTGATGCCCTTTGTTTGTCCTATAGATTTACTTGGTGGTCGGACTTTGCTTGTCCGATGGATTTATAATAGCTAATGCCCTTACTTGTCTAACAAAGTTACCTTCCATAGGAATAAAGGTAAATAGTGACGATAAATATCATTGGTAATAAGGAATTGTTCATCGGTAATAAATATTACCGATAATGTTTAATCGATATTAAATCAATGATACAATTAAGTGAGTTAGCAGTAAGCTTATTATAGATAATTTAATCATTGGTGGAGTGAGCTTATTGCCGAAAATAAAAATGATACTTTTCCATATAAAAAAAATAAAGCCCCCTTAATATTGATAATTTATCATCGTTTTAAGCCTAATACCAACAATTAAATTTTTTAATTTGAAAAATAGTTTGAATTCAAAAAACTTATTAACAACGATTGTTCTTGATATTAACGATATGGTTCTTTTATTACTGAGGAATGCTGATTCTAAATTTAAAAATATTTTCTATTAAAAACCTTATTACCAACAAGTTTTTGATGACTAAAATTTCAAAAAACCTTATTAATGAGGAATGCCCTCTTTATCAGGTAAATTAAATTTTCATACAGGTTTGGATCAAGCTCATCAAAATCAAGACAAGCCCCGAACAAGTTGAGCTCAAAATTCAATATCGCGAATCACAACGCCATCAATTGTGTAGGAGATTGAATCAGACGATATTAAATCTTGTACCGGATTTATACAGAGATTGTACCTACATTCGATCTGATAATTAATAATCAATAAAAGTATATTTTGTTCTTCAATTTCTTTTTGCAGAAATTTTGTCGTTAACAAATTTGGTGCACCCGATGGGACCATATCTGCCTCTCATCTCAGTCTCCAACTATGCATCTTGATGGCTTCAAACACTAACAAGAGCATCCTCAACAACTCTGCAACACTCAGTGGTGACAGTAATCACACTGGGCCATTGACACGAAGCAAGACAAAAATCATTGCCTCAAGCAACAAAGATATGTTTCTTGAAGCCCCCGTTGTTGAACGATCAATGCCGCCCATTGTAGGAGCTACCTCAGAACATGCTCTATTAAACCAAGATGAAGATTCAGACAACTCTGCATACTCAATCGCTCCAGTGATGACAACTAGAGTCATTGATGAACAGCTCGCAGAATTAAAACATGCTGTTGACATCCTCTCCAAAGCTGTGAAAGAGAAGGATGAGCAAATCGCTATATTGATTTAAAAACTCGAAGAAAAAGGTGACGCTTCATCTAGTAAAGAGAAAGAGGCGGTCATTGAAGCAAAAGACCAGGATGACTCTGTTGATAGATCGTAGCTTCAGGAGGAGAAAGGCTGCTCCAACCTGATTCCTTTAGGAGGTTTGACTCCCAAAGGCCTACAAGAGATGATTGCTGGTGTAGTAAAAGCTCAATTCGACATCGCTTCCCAAAATAGCTTCTCTTATATAAAACGCTACACAAAGAGTATTGATTGCTTGCCAATGCCTGTTGGTTATCAGCCTCCCAAATTTTAATATTTTGAAGGCAAAGGCAATCCCTGCCAGCATATAGCACATTTCATTAAAACTTGTAATAATGCAGGTACTGGAGGAGATTTACTGGTGAAACAGTTCGTGCGATCATTGAAGGGAAATGCCTTTGACTGGTACACTAACCTCCCTAGTGAGTCCATTGATAGCTGGGAAGAGTTGGAGAGAGAGTTCGGCAACCACTTTTACAGCGTTCACTGGACTGTAAGTATAGTGGAACTTGCAAACAGTAGGCAGTGGCAGAATGAACCCGTTGAAGAGTACATTGAGCGTTGGCGTTCATTGAGCCTAGATTGTCAGGATCGCCTCAGCGAAGTATTGGCTATTGGGATGTGCATTAAAGGAACGTATTGGGGCATTGCGTACATCTTGCAGGGTACGAAACCCAGAACTTTCTCTGAGTTATCTACGACTGCTCACAACATAGAGGTCAACATTGCTAAACATGGACGTAAAATACCTGTGTTTGAACAACCTAAGGAGAAGAAGGAATTCAAGAAGAATGAGAAATCTTCCAAGAGCATGACGAAGGAGGCAATGGTTGTTGGTGCATCTCCAATTAAGATCTCAGCTAAGCCACAAAGATCCGACAGGAGTCAAAACTACTAAAAGCAAGAGTTTACAAGGAAGCGGACAACTTTGAAGGAATTGGAGGCAAAGCAATACCCATTTCTCGATTCGGACGTCCCAGGGATGCTAGAAGATCTATCGGAAAAGAAGGTGGTAGAATTGCCAAAGCCAAAGCGTCTGCAAAAGGCAGGACAAACTGAAGATCCTAGATACTGCATGTACCATCGATGCATCAGCCATCCAACTAAAAAATGTATCACTTTGAAGGAGAGGATCATGAAATTAGAAAAAGATGGAGTAATTTTGCTCGATCTAGAAGCCTCAGCAGCAGGCCTAAATTATATCACCATGATGAGTGACTTGCCCAAGACAGTGCTTACAAGGGTTAACCGGTTGATTCAATTTGGAAGCCTGGAACCAATTATGATAAATGTCTCAAAAAGTGATGATTCACAAACTCACATAGTTGTTGAAGACCTTGAAGTGAAGGAGGACCCTATACAAACCGATGAGGAGGACGAGGGTTGGACTTTGGTGACAAGAAGACGGCCAAAGAGAAAACAAGCTTCAAAGCCTCAACTACGCCGACACCAGGGGAAGCAGCCTAGAAGAAAAAAATTCAGGCCAAGCCGAAGAAAGGGATGAAGTCGAAGCCAAGAAAGGCAAGAGTCTTTCCAATTGAATTGTTGAAACAAGAACCTCTTAAGCCAATCACACTAGCAGAATTTTTCCTTCCAAAATTCTTGGAAGTTTATGAAGTTAACACGACTTCCTGATGTGTAGTTGAAGAAGAGGATGCAGGAAAGGATGTCGTGTAAGATAATAATGCTCTCACTATACTTGGCTTAAATAGCAACAAGATGACTGAAACAATTTCACAAGATAAAAGTTTACAACAATTGAGCAAGTTACCGAAAGAGGTTCGAGAAGTTATTATTAAAGCTCTTCAAGGTCCAAAAGTACGAAATCACCTAGGTGATGTAGTTTGTTGTGCCTCTCTCTCCTTCACGGAGGATGATATGTTGCTCGGAGCCAAAAAACATAATAGGCCACTCTTTATTTCGGAATATGACCGTGACCAAAGAATCAGTCATTTGTTGGTTGACGAAGGGCCAGCTGTAAACATCATGCCACTATTCACCATGAAGTGGCTCGAAATACCGATGGATGAGCTATCAAATAGTCGAATTTTCATCCAAGGCTTCGATTTGGGAGGAGAAAAGTCTGTAGAGAAAATATATCTTGACCTCACTATTGGGAGTATGACTTCATCAACGTTATTCCATGTAATTGATGCCAAGACATCCTATAACATGGTGTTGGGTTGTCCTTGGATCCATGAGAATGGAGTAGTCCCTTCAACTCTCCATCAATGCCTTAAATTCTTCAAAAATGGAGTACAGATAGTGTTTGCTGCACAATGGCTGAGTTGCACTTTGCAGATGTTAGGTTTTACAATGAAGTGGAAGAAACGCCGAGCAAGATAATGCTTCTGGTGCCATCAGCAAGAAAGACTACAGTGATGAAGCAAATTGATAAAGTAGTAGATATAGAGAGACCGTCAGCCGGTCACGAAGGAGTACAACTGAACCCTGAACCTAAAAAGAACTTAAGTCACAAGATAATAAGTTCTCCAGTCTTAAGGTATGTCCCAAAATCCAAAAGGAAAGAAGGACAATCTCCATTCACAAGCTGCGGCCATAACCTTTGTGATGCTACTACTTCCACAACGGAGGATGTAAAAATCTTAAAGAAAAACCTTATGGTCCCTATAACAAGAACGAGCCAGGAAAAGGTAACTAAGCCTCCATTGCTAGGATTTGAGAGGTCATCCAAAATGTTAGCAGAAGATATCATCATCCCGATGCAGAGAATAGAGGAGGGTTTTGATCCAAATGCATATAAGTTGATGGCGCATTGTGGGTTTGATATCTCTACCTTCAAGACAACAAATGACGATAATAAAAAGCACATGGAGAGAACACCATATGGCATGACCAATGTAACACCCCAAAATCACGACTTAAAATTTTTCGTTTAAATTATGCTTTGCGGAAGCGAAAATTAAAGAACGGTGGGTGTTACCGCCACACTTGACATAAGTCTGGTCTCCTCATCATCCTTACATCAAGTGCTAAGGCTTAAAACAAATCAAACCATCCAAAAATAAGAGAAGTGCAATACGAAATCAAGAGTTTTGCAAAAGACATATTATCCAAGATAAATGATTATTTAGGAATTAAATAACTAACCATTTAGAAAATAACAACAGAGTACGCAAAATTCATATATGGTCTGCCTTACACTCTTACAGTCCAACAAATTACAAGGAGGAGGGGGAAAAGGGGGTGGGGTCCACTCTTTCCCTAAATCTACCTATTCGCCGGGGTGATGCTCCTCGTAGTCTTTTAGCCAACGCATGCCCTGAACGTACTCCTCTGAAAAGTGATAGCATCAGTACGACTTCCTCATACTAAGTAAACCACAACGCCTCCGGAGAGGTAGCATACCCACGTAGCAAACATCATGCAAGTACAGAATTCAAAGAGAATATATGTTCACATGTAAGGCCGCGATTTTGAAACACACAACCACATCACATTTAACAATACGAGCTAGATCAAAATCTCCATCAAAGGCATTTAAGGCATGCTTATAATTTCATAATCAATTTAACTAACCAACGACTAGACATTATGGCCTAAGAAGAAGAGTTAGTGATATTCCAAGCAATCTCACCAAGTTCAAGTCATTCCTATTCCGATTATTATAGAAGTATTATGGTGGGTGTCTAATCCAGTTATAAAATTCATATCAATTCTCAAATGGAATACAATCCCATATCCATGACAAAGATTGTCAAGGAGGGTGGTACCAAAATAAATCACTCGATTCCAGGGCAAAGCTCGCCAAGGAAGCCACACGACATAACAGCCGCCCATACTAAACCTCAGAACTCAAGACCTTAAGTATGCGTACTCCCTATAGGGTGTATGGAATACCTATAGAGCAGAAGTGAGCCCCTTGACCCGAAGGCCCAAAACTATGCACTCGGCGGCCAAGATCGAGGCATGGGATTCCTTTCCAACTCGAGTCTTTCTCTTTAAGTAATTATTGTCTTATGAAATTTCGGGTTATTATTTCCTTTTAGAAAGTCGAGATTCACAACGTTCAACTTAGTCACCCATCAACAAACAACATCACATCCAAAGACCACAAGGTCACAACAATTCCAAGCCAACATGGCCTAAGGTTCGGCATTATGCCATATCCCAATTAATTATTCGATTCAAAGTTCAAACCAATTATCCAATTATTCCCAACATTTATTTTAAGGCCAACACTTAATTTAATTAATCCATTTATCTAATTTGGAACACCTTTTTTCCTTAATGACCAAAATACCCTTAAACATTCACCATGCATGATACACATATACACTCCTAGCATGTATTTCTAATTTCCCATAAATTCATGCAATTTCAACGAATAACTTTCAAATACGATCATGGTATATAAAATTTACATTTCTATCCCTAGAACACACCACACATAATAATCACCATTTAAGCACATTTATACTCTAAGTTAACATGCTATACATTCAAAAATTATCTAAATTATCCAAGGGACACACTTAATCTATTCACGGGTCTTACTCGAAACATGACATTATCGGTTGGGCTCAAATCCTAAACATGCACATTTCTCTTTTAGCATAAGTCCATATATGAGCATACACTTCTAATTTTTAGATTACTACCTAAGCATACAAAATTTTAGCTTGGTAACATATCTTAGTACCCTATCCATACTCATTTCATATTCTTAGCATAAATCCATATTCGTAGTCATAAGCGTACACTCTTTAAATTTTAGTATATTATTTAGGCATGTGAAAGATTGCATGATAACACATGTTAATTTACATAAAATGATATTCATGTAGAAAAGGACTACAACATGCTCCCATTTCCCACAAACATATGATAATTTGATATATACATTCTATCATGATTTAATCCTAGCAACTAGCTTATCATTTTCACATAAAAATTCTACCGTCTTCGGGCTAGTTGGGTTTACCTTGAGCTTCCTCCACAAATAATCCAAGCGAGGTCGAGGTTACCTAGAGGTTCATTCACCACCCAAACCACAAGCATTAGTATTTATGCATCAAAATACAACCTACATAGGCTAATACTTGAAAATTATTAGGAAGAATAAATGAGGAAGCCGGTGCATGAATTTAAGCACCGAACCTACCGAGGATAGAGTTATTACTTGGGGAAGGAAAATGACTTCTTGGAGAAGGTAGAACACAAGGTAAAAGCTGGAAGAATTTTGAAACCAAATTCGGTGGAGGGGAGAGGGGAGTTTTGGGGCTGCACTTACCTTTGTTTTCTTGCTGTAATTTAGGGAAGGGAAGATGGGGCTGCAAGGAGAAACTTAGAGGGCTTAAGAGGTAAAGGGGTTGATATCTGCATGTTGGGACTCAAATAAAAGGGGGGGAAAGATGGAGAGAAATGGGCTGCTACAAGGGTGAGTGGGGAAAGGTGCTGCAGGTTGGTTTTTAGGGGGGGAGAGTTTCGAACATTGAGGAGGGAAAGGGGCTGGTTGCATGCATGGGGAAAAGGGGAAAAAGAAGGTATAGGTGGATGAAATAATGAGTTAGGGGTGCAGGTTGAGAAGGGGAGGGAGATACCAGCTGTATCTCGCAGGAAGGCTGGGGTGGCGTGGGGTTTTGGGGCTGCATAAGGCTAGTGACGTGATGGCTATGGGTGGCTTGATTTGCTAGGATTTTTGCAGGGAAGGAGGGCATGGGAAAGGAGGAAAAATAGGTGGGTAGATGGAGGAAGGATAGGGTAGGGATGCAGGTTGAGAAGGGAAGGATGAGGCTGCAAGTTTAGAAGGTGGGAGGTTGAGTGTCGAAGGTAGGGCTGTAGGTGGTGGGTGATGTGAGGGATGATGGTTGAGTGATGGCTGCCAAAATTTGAAGGCTTGGGTGGCGTGAGAGAGGGTGAGGTTGTAGGGAGGAGAGGGATGCGTTTGGGGAAGAGGAAAGGCTGCAGAGGAGGGGGATAGGGCTGGGTGGAAAAGACTTATGCATGGGAAGGGAGGAAGGTGACGAGTGCATGGTTTGGGGGCTGCAGGTCGTGCGACCTGCTGGGGAGTGGTTAGGCTGAGCTTTAGGTGGGAAAAAGGGGGAAAATGTGGGGATTTATTAGGAAAATATTAGGAATAAAAACTCCTAAGGGAGTAGCTAACAAGAAGGTTATTAGGAAAAAGAATTACCACCTAAACAAGACTTAATCCCCTCCAAAAAGGAAGTCATGATACTAATTTTATAATAACCAATATTATTATTATCATCATCATTATCTTATCACTTCCTCCATTATATTTTATTTACCATTATTGTTAGCATTGTTATTATTCTTACAATCCCCTTCTATTTTAATTACTCACCTCTTATGATCCGTGTTATTAACGACATCAATTTTTTTAACTTCCCCTACCCCTTTCTTGCACTTAGCCCGGGTTATTTATAACTCATTATTTATGGAACCACTCGAGAAAACAAGGCGATCAATAATAATAATAATAATAATAATAATAATAATAACAATAATAATAATCTTATGGTTCACTTTGCCTACTAATCACGTTTTAAGTCTTGCATGTCTAAAATAAGGGTTAATTAATACGAGGTATTACAACCAACACCCAAAAGATATTATTAGATGAAGGCCATATGGTGGACACATCAAGGAAGGGTTTAGGATACTTAAATCCAAAGCCTATAATAATTTCAGCTAGAGGAAAGAATAAAGGGGTATCCACACAATATATCACTGTTGAAGAAAATAAAGATTTGGAGGGGAGAACATCGGAATGTCAACAAAGGATCTCGGTGTTTGATAGATTGGATCACTCGACCAAGACAAGGCCTTCTGTTTTCTCTCAAATAGAGGGAAAAGCCTTATAGGAGGAAAGCCCAACTCTGAAGAAATCATCGTGTTCTCGCGCCTTGGAGTTACCAATCATGATAATAAGATTTGGATGAGGAAATTGGAAGCTTCATTGATACCGGATGAACAAGGGAACGAAGTGAAGAGTCTCATACCATCACAAATGAGGTGCTATGCCAAGTTACAAATTAGCACAGAGGGAGCCCTTAGAATCAAGAAGTATGCGGTTATCATCACTGGGCAAAAGCAGCAAGAGAAGAAGAGTTCCACATCAAAACAACTAATAGCTTCCACCAACCACATAAACATCGAAGATGACTCAATTCAAGAGATAGTAGAACAGGAAGCATCCCTGGAGCTTGAAGATGGGGGCAAGCTACTGTGGACAAATTGAAGGAAGTCAATTTGGGTACTATGGAGGAACCCAGGGTAACCTTCATCAGTTCTCTACTGAAACCTGATGAGGAAAAGAAATATATTGAGTTACTTGAGGAATATAAAGATGTCTTTTCCTAGACATACAAAGAGATGCTCGGACTTGACCCAAAGGTAGCAGTGCATGAACTTAACATCAAGCCTGAGTGGAAACATAGACCGATGAAACAAACATTACGTTGTTTTCGCCTAGAGCTCATTCCAAAGATAGAGAAGGAAGTGAATAGCCAAATTGAGTCAGAGTTGATTCGAGAAGTTAAATACCCTTCATGGATTGCAAATATAGTCCCTGTCAAAAAGAAAAATGGGAAGCTTCGCCTTTGTGTAGACTTCAAAGATTTGAACCATGCATGCCCGAAAGATGATTTCCCTCTCCCTATCACATAATTGATGGTGGATGCCACAACGGGACATGAAGCATTTTCATTCATGGACGGTTATAGTGGTTATCATCAAATTCGTATGGCCCCTAAGGATGAAGAATGCACAGGTTTTCGCATCCAAAAGGAATATTCTGCTATCGAGTTGTGCCTTTCGAATTGAAGAATGCAAGGGCCACCTACCAAAGGGCTATGTAGAAGATCTTTGATGACATGTTGCATAAGGTTGTAGAATGTTATGTCAATCATTTGGTAGTCAAGTCAAGACAAAGAGACAACCACATCCAAGATCTCAAGACAGTATTTGATCGACTGAGAAAGTATCAGCTCAAGATGAATCCATTAAAGTGTGCATTCGATGTTACATTTGGAAATTTCTTAGGTTTTGTTGTCCGAGATAGAGGCATCGAAATTGATCAGTCAAAGATTGATGCAATCCAGAAGATGCCGAGACCAACAAACCTCAACAAACTCCAAAGCCTACAGGGCTGACTGGCTTATATACAAAGGTTCATCTCAAACTTAGTAGGGCGTTGTCAACCATTTAGCCATCTCATGAGAAAAAGAGAGCCTTTCGAATGGAATAAAGCTTGTGATAATGCTTTTGTAGGTATCAAGAGGTACCTCCTTAATCCACCCGTCCTAGCAGCACCTCTACCAGGCATACCGCTCTTGCTTTATGTGGCAGCACAAAACCGTTCACTGGGGGCATTGTGTGCACAAGAAAATGAAAAGGGGAAGGAACAAACACTCTATTATTTGAGTCGTACTCTCATTGGAGCAGAAATCAACTACACCCCAATCGAGAAGACATGTTTAGCCTTGGTTTTTGCCATACAAAAACTAAAACATTACATGCAAGCGTATACGGTACATTTGATATCACGTGTAGATCCCTTCAAATATGCCATGTCTAGGTCGGTGTTGACAGGACGATTAGCAAAATGGGCTCTGGTGATCAATCAATACGACATTATCTTCATTCCTTAAAAGGCGATCAAGGGACAAGCACTGGCAGACTTCTTAGCCGATCACCCAATTCCAGCTGAGTGGGAGTTATTAGATGAACTGTCGGATGAGGAGTCATTGGTCATTAAGGTCCTCCCTCCATGGGAAATGTACTTTGATGGTGCTATACGAAGAGACGGCGCTGGAGCTGGGGTGGTGTTTGTGTCCCCTCAAAGGCATGTGCTTGCATATTCATTTGTGCTCTCCAATAACATGGTAGAGTATCAAGCACTGATCATGGGGCTCGAGATGGCACTGGAGATGGAAATCAAGGATCTAAATGTCTATGGAGACTCAAATCTAGTAATAAAGCAGCTCCTAGAGGAGTATGATGTGAAGAAAGATGATTTAATTCCCTACCACAAGTACACTACACATCTGCTTGGAAAATTTCATGAAGTGAAGCTGGAACACATAGGAAGAGGATCAAACAAGATTGCAGATGCACTTACAAACTTGGTGGCAACAATAGCATTAGGGGTTGACGAAACAACACCAGTGCCAGTATGTAGTCAGTGGGTCGTACCATACATCCATGATAAGGAGGAGGATGTATCAAACTTAGTCTCTATCTATGAGGTGGACCTCGAAGACTGGCAACAACCACTTATAGACTATTTGGAATATGGCAGGTTACCAGATGATCTTCGACATCGAATGGAGATTCGACGAAGAGCGGTGCGATTCTACTTTCACCATCGTAATGCGAATGGACTCCTACTTCGATGCTTGGGAGAAAGAGAAGCAAAGGAAGTCATGGAGGAAGCTCGTGTAGGGGTTTGCGTAGGTCATCAATCTGGGCCTAAGCTACATGATAGAATTAAGCGTCTCAGCTATTATTGGCCGACAATGGTACAAGACTGTATGGATTATGCAAAGAGGTGCAAGCTATGCTAATTTCACGCAAATTTCATTCATCAACCACCAGAGCCATTGCATCCTACAGTAGCATTATGGCCATTCGAATCATGAGGTCTTGACATCGTTGGTCTGTTCACACCAAAATCTTCAAGTGGAAAAGCATACATCTTAGATGCGACAGATTACTTTTCCAAGTGGGCTGAAGCTATGTCTTTAAAAGAGGTGAAGAAGGAGAATGTGATTGAATTCATCCGAACTCGCATCATCTATCGGTTTGGAGTTCCTAGGTACATCTTGACAGATAATGGGAATCCCTTTGTCAATCAACTAGTGACCAAATTATGCCATAAATTTGAATTCACACATAGGTCATCTTCCATGTACTATGCTCAAGCAAATGATCAAGCGAAAGCTTTCAACAAAACATTGTGTACACTCCTCAAGAAAGTAGTGTCGAAGAACAAGCGAGATTGGCATGAGAGAATGGGAGAAGCATTATGGGCATATCGGACAACTCAACGAAACTCCACTGAAGCCACTCCATATTTCTTAGTCTATGGAGTTGAAGCAGTGCTCCCGATCGAGATTCAGATTCCATCACTCTGGACTACTATTCATGAAGGACTGGTGGAGGATCAGAATGCCCAACTTTGTCTCATTGAATTAGAAGCACTTGACGAAGGACGATTACAAGCGCAACAAAACCTTGAATGCCATCAAGCTCAGATGACTAGAGCTTTCAACAAGAAAGTGCGCCCGAGATCATTTCAAGTGGGTGACATGGTGCTTACAATCCGGAGACCCATCATTCTTAGTCACCGCATAGGTGGAAAATTCGCTGCAAAATAGGATGGTCCATATACTGTCCAAGAAGTCTACACTAACGGTGCTTACAAGATAGTAGCCGGCAATGGATTAAGAGTTGGCCCTACCAACGACAAGTTCCTCAAGTGTTACTACCCGTAGAAATTCCACTGTAACACTCCTAGCCCGCAAGAGTATAAACTGTGAACGGCAAAATCATAAAATAAAGATCTCCACTGTAATACTCTTGGCCCGCAAGAGTATAAACTATGGACGAAAAATATAAAAAAAAGCCGAGAGCCAAACCCTGTTCGAAAGTTGCTAACCGTTGATGAAGAAAGCAGTTGAACAGGATTTGACAGCTGTAAAAACAGCCAGAAGCCGAATCCGGTTCAAAAGATGCTGGTCGTTGACGAAGAAAAGAGGTTGAACGGGGGTTCGACAGCTGTAAAAATAGCCAGAAGCCGAATCCGGTTCAAAAGATGTTGGTCGTTGACGATAAAAAATGGTTGAACGGGGGTTCGACAGATGCTGGCCGTTAATGACGAAAAACGGTTGAACGGGGTTCGATAGCTGTAAAAAAAACAACCGGAAGCCAAATCCGGTTTAAAAGATGCTGGTCGTTGACGAAGAAAAGTGGTTGAATGGGGTTTGACAGCTGTAAAAACAGCAAGAAGCCGAATCCGGTTTAAAAGATGCTGGTCATTGACGAAGAAAAGCGGTTGAATGGGGTTCGACAGCTGTAAAAACAGCCAGAACCCGAATCTGGTTTAAAAGATGATGGCCATTGACGAAGAAAAGTAATTGAACGAGGTTTGACAGTTGTAAAAACAGCCGAAAGACGAATCTAGTTCAAAAGATGCTAGCTGTTGATGAAGAGAAGCGGTTGAATGAGGTTCGACAGCTGTAAAAACAGCCAGAAGCCGAATCCGGTTCAAAAGACGCTGGTCGTTGACGAAGAAAAGTAGTTGAACGGGGTTCGACAGCTGTAAAAAAAAAAGAAAAAAAAGTCAGAAGCCGAATCCGATTCGAAAGATGCTGCTTGTTGACGAAGAAAGGCAGTTGAACGAGGTTCGACAACTAAAGAATAATCTAAAGTCGAACCCGGTTCGAAAGTTGTTGACTACTGATGATGAAAGACAACTAAACGTGATTCAATAGCTAATAAACAACTAGCATTCAAACCCAATTCATAGGCTGAAGGCAATCAAATCCAGTCTGAAAGTCGTTGATCCTTGACGAAGCATCACACAAATTCTTTTGATATTGGATTCTGTCATTTGGGGGCATCATCACGGACTATCGACACCATAATAGGAGCAACACCTACAAATATATGTATGTATGTATGTATGTATGTATGTATGTATGTATGTATGTATGTATATACCTCAAGTGCAGCCGGAACGCTAATTTCCATGAAAGAAAAGAAGCCCGACAGTTTGAGAAAATTCTTTATGACCGATTTAAATTTGGATAATGACCCAATATATATATATAGATATATACATATACATATACATATACATATACAGGGTGAGGTTCACATGCAAACTTTTTTTATTATACAAACATAAGAACCAATCTCAACCATTAGATCAAAATTAAGTCAACATTCAAGATTTTAATAATACCAAACCAAAAAATAACCCAAACCTATATCCAAACCTGTAAACCCTAAACCCTAAACCCTCTAAACCCTAACCCTAAACCTTAAACCCTAAACCCTCTAAACCCTAACCCTAAACCATAACCCTAACCCTAAACCCTAAACCCTAAACCCTAAACCCTAAACCCTCTAAACCCTCTAAACCCTAAACCCTCTAAACCCTAACCATAAACCCTAAACCCTAAACCCTAAACCCTAAACCACCTAAACCCTCTAAACCCTAAACCCTCTAAACCCAAAACCCAAAACCCTTAACCGTAAACCCTCTAAACCCTAAATACTAAACCATCTAAACCCTAAACCCTAAACCATAAACCCTAAACCCTAAACCCTAAACCCCCTAAACCCTAAAGCATCTAATTTCCATCCAAAGGCATGCATGTTTCAACAAAAGAAAAAAAAACTAATTAAATATACATTCATTTAATTATACAATATGATTCGAAATTTGACAATTCCTTAAAATTAAACCTTACACAAGTCTGAAAAAAAAACTTCCACTATCGTCTAAACTACAATGAAAATCATCAATGACCAATACCTTCATAAAGTTGAAAAAAAAATTACATCCAGCTCTGGCCTTCCATTCCAAAATCTGCCATTCACATATAAAAATTTACATTAGTGCTGAGAACAAACTAAGAACAGGATCTAAATGAACTACAAATAGATATGATTAATGAAATAACTTCAATAATCAACACTAATCAGAGTAACATTACTCTGATTATTAATCAAATAACATATAGCCATCCTATTAAGATTAACACTACTTTGATTATCACTCTAATTAGTAATCAGATTAACATAATACCACCTAAAAATACAAAAATTACTCTGATTATTACTAATCAGAGTAATCAAACTACCATACAGCAATCGGAATACGTACCGACATTGCCATCAAAAACAATTATCAGAAAAAAAAACATATACGAATCAACAGAACATAATCAAAATTGACAAACCTGAATCTATTTATCCTTGCCGAATCCAACTAAAGGACAATCGCGTGACTCTACTACTGCACATCGACACAACAATCAGAATAAAAAATTGAGATAAAAAATGAAGAGATGCACAAAAATATGACACACACATACCACAACTGTTGATGTGTTACCAGATCTGAGTATCGACGAAACCAATTGTTTTTAGCTGAGGTAGATCGAAAATGTAAAAAGGCAGCTTCGACGGACATATATAACGACGATGGAGCGAGCGAGGCAGAGACTGGAGCGGGTTGTGGAGAAACGGCGACGGAGAGATCCAAAGGGAGAAACGGCGATGGAGAGAGCTAGTCAGAGACGGCGCGCGACGGAAATGGAGAAAACTGAGAGGTAGAAGACGAACGGGTGAGCGTTGGGAGGCTGGAGTGGACGACTTTCAGCAGGTCAGCGTTAGTGACTCAGGGCTAGGTAGTGGGCAGAGTGTCGGGGGAAAGCTAGAAGGAAAAGAATGTGGGCGACAGAGGGCGACAGTGAGGGCGAACGGGCGGCGACCGAGGGGCGAACGAGCGGCGACCGGGGGGCGAACGAGCGGCGACCGGGGGGCGAACGAGCGGCGACCGGGGGGCGAACGAGCGGCGACCGGGGGGCGATGGGGGGCGACCGAGGGGGCGACATCATTGACTGTAGAGAAGATAAGGATGAGGCAGCAGAAAGGATAAAGACAGAGGGTAAGGGTAAGGGCTCGGGGTCGGGGTCGAGCAGAAGGGTGTGGTCCGCGGGTGGAGGCAGCAGAAACGAGATGGCATATCAGTTAATATTATTCTTTCGACCGTTGGATCTAATTTAGATCCAACGGTCAGTATCTATTCCTACGTTTGTACCAAAAAAATAGGTTTGCACATGAACCTGTATCTACATATACATATACATATATATATAGGGGAGGGGTCACATACAAACTACAATTAATATACAAACATAAGAACTAATCTCATCTATTGGATAAAATTTAATCACATTCAATATTTTATTAATACCAAACCAAAAAACTAATCCAAACCAAATATCCAAACCTCTAAACCCTAAACCATAAACCCTAAACCCTAAACCATAAACCCTCTAAACCCTAACCCTCTAAACCCTAAACCCTAAACCCTCTAAACCCCAAACCCCAAACCCTAAACCACAAACCCTAAACCCTAAATCCTATAAACCCTAAACCCTACACCCTACACCCTCTAAACCATAAACCCTAAACCCTAAACCCAAAACCCTCTAAACCCTAAACCCTAAACCCTCTAAACCCTAAACCCTAAACCCTAAACCCTAAACCCTAAAGCATCTAAACCCTAAACCCTAAACCCTATAAACACTAAACCCTAACCCCTAACCCCTAAACCCTATAAACCCTAAACCCTAAACCCTCTAAACCCTAAACCATAAACCCTCTAAACCCTAAACCCTAAACCCCCTAAACCCTAAACCCTCTAAACCCTAAACACTAAACCCTAAACCCTAAACCCTAAATCCTAAACCATCTAAACTCTAAACCCTAAACCCTCTAAACCCTAAACCCTAAACCATAAACCCTAAACCCTCTAAACCTTAAACCCTAAACCCTCTAAAACCATAAACCCTAAACCCAATAAACTGTAAACCCTCTAAACCTTAAACCATAGACCTTAAACCCTAAACCCTCTAAACCCTAAACCCTAAACCCTTAAAACCCCTAAATACTATAAACCAGAAACCACAAACTCTATAATAATAATAATGATACAATATTTTAGCATCCATAAACTTTATTTAGTTAGTCAAACCATATATTATGCAAAAATATACAACAATATGAGATTAATAATCTGATTATTAATGAAAATAATATAAAACAGCAATACAATAGTAATCAGCAATAGAAAATACAACATCAACAGAAAATCAGCCAACATTACTCTGATTAACCCTAATAAGGAGATTCATAACAGATGATGCTGAATATGGAACAAGATACCAATATTCAGACATCAATCAGCAATACCAACATCATACCAGCATATATTATGCAAAAATTTACAACAATGGCTCATTAATAATCTGATTATTAATCAAACTAACATAAAACAACATCACGCCATTTTTAGCAACAGTAAATACAACAACAACAGCAACAACAGCAACAACAACATAATATCAGCACACATTAATGTAATTAACCCTAATCACATTATTCATAACACAACAACAACAGAATTTAATCAAAAAACAACAAACATAACTCCGCAAACAACAAAATATAATTACTAAATCAACTCAGCAAATTCGAAATCAACTAAAGGTGAGGCATATTACTTCGATCAAATGCTGAATCAATAAAATCTAAAACACAAACAAACAAAAATAAGCCAAATCAATACAAAAAATTAGGTTAACAAACACTAGATTACATAATAATATAACAACAATGAATAAATTAACAGGTTTAATACTGTCGTTAAGGAAAATTTTCGACAGTAAGAATAGCAGGCATTTTCGGGAAAAATGGTGAAAAACGAAGGAGAAGGAGTACCAGCGAAAAATGGTAGCAAAGAATAAATGAAATCGATGATTAAGCTTTGGTAGGTTGAAGAAATGTGATGGGATGAGAATACACCGGTGAAGACGAGCAAAAAAAATGGAGATACAGTGTCGAAAACGAACGAGGAAAATTGCTTGTGAAATGAAAAAAATTAAAGATCGGTACAACAATACAAATATTTACCTACTGGAGACAGAAATCGAAGATGCGAAATGAAAAAAATTGAAGAGGACGAGCGACTATTGACGGAGCAGGAAAAAAATGACAATGGAGGAAGAAGCTCGAGCTCGGGGGCGGAAGTAACAGAGACAAACGACGCACAGCAAGACAAAATAACAGAGGCAAACGACGCATAAGAACGGCCGATGGAACTAATTGAAGAGGACGAGCGTCGTTTGACGGAGCGGCGAACAGACGACGATGGACGAAGATGCTCGAGCTCAGGAGGAAGAAGGGCGGAAGTAACAGAGCAAACGCACGCAGAACAAGACAAGAGCAAACGACGCGTAAGAACGGGGTTGCAATTTTGTTTGATCTGATGGTCCGTATTGGTTTAATCCAATGACCACAATCTGTTCCTACGTATGTACAGTACTAAATGTACGCATAGGACCCTAAATCTATATATATATATATATACACACACATATGAATCTTATCATAATAAAGGTACAAGAGGTAGGCTTGCGAGTTGTGTATCACAAAAAATAATATATATATATATATATATATATATATATATATATATATATATATATATATATATATATAAATAGATAGATAGATACATATATACATACTACTTCTTAGCCTCATTTGATAATTTTGCGGATGAAGATGCTCAGCGGGTGCTTCAGGGTTGGAAAAGAAAGAGTTTGTTCACTATCTCCTATTGGAGGTCGGCGTATTGAAATTGTTATATCTTTGAGCTATCAAAAAAATAATATATATATATATATATATATATATATATATATATATATATATATATATATATATACTAAAAAAAGTGGCAGTATCATCAATATTCATATATTTTCATCAAACCACTCATCATTAAAGTTGAAAAAAAAAAGAAAAAAAAAGAAGAAAAAAAGAGAGAAGCTTTATAAGTGAGGAAACAAATTATTAAGGAGTTATGCAGAAAAGAATTACCAAAGGTATGTTGATGACGAATTAGTCGTACAGAAGCAAAGCAAGAGACCTCCAAATATAAATTGAAAAGTCTTTGGTTTTCTGGGTCGGACGAGATTAATTTTGATTGCTAAGTTATTGTGTTTACCTGAGCGACTAACACCTCGTATATTTATACTTGGATTAGTTTGCTGTAAATCTTTAAGGATAGAGTCACCGGTTAAAAGATAAGATTTTGTGATAAGATTTAAGGCACAAAATTCCTAAAAGATAGTAATCCAGTTGGGAAAATATCTTTTATAGAAATATCTAGATATGTCTCACCATTAAGATATTAACCGCGAATAAGATCTTTGCAACAACTCTAGTAAAATTTTAGTATTTTAGTTAAAATAAATCATCATAAAAAAAAGTATCCAAGTTGATATTTTGGATAAATTACAACCAAGTACTACAAGTCACAGTCAAATGGTTAGTTAAATGTACCAAGCCAGTGACTTGTAGTGGGGGCATTTGTTGACACCGAAAAAAATATATATATAACAACAAGAAAAATAATATTTGATTGTTATATGGTCAATCAACCTAAATTAGGGATAATTAAATATTCCTAAAATTATTCGGGATTTATATGTAAAAATAAAATATTTTAATTGTTTACGTCTCATTCGTATTTTATTAAATCGGGCCAAAATATTTCAATTGGGCTTAGTTTAATTAAATATGAGCCTGGTTTATTTAACAAAGGGCTACGAATTCGTAAAATTAAGTTAAATGAAGCATAACTTTTAAGTCTAAAACGCAAGACGGGCCCAAGCCCGAGAGCCAAGGAGCCATTTTCTCTATAAATAGAGGGCACCCCTCCTCATTGAAGACAGACTGAAGTCCCGAGATTAAGAGCTTATAGAGAGAACGCTCCCAAGCACTCTGAAGCTAAAGATCGAGGACCCGAAGAACGAATATCCAAAGATTGAAGAAGTAAGATCCAAGGATCGAAGAACGAAGAAAGAAGATCGAAGAACGAAGCTTTCCACATCATCAAAGTCGAAAACATTGAAGCATTGCAACTTCAGCATCATTGAACCTGTTCGAAGGGATCAAACACCACCAAATCGTGCCCTCTTTATCAGGTAAATTAAATTTTCATCAACAGGTTTGGATCAAGCTCATTAAACTCAAGACGAGCCCCGAACAAGTTGAACCCAAAATTCAGCATCGCGAATCACAACGCCATCAATTGTTTAGGAGATTTAATCAGAGGATATTAAATCTTGTATCGGATTTATACAGATATTGTACCTACATTCGATCCGATAATTAATAATCAATAAACGTATATTTTGTTCTTCAATTTTCTTTTTGCAGAAATTTTGTCATTAACAGGATTATTTTACTATTTTAGTTAGATTTGGATTGCAGAAGATTCTAATTATATTGGATTAATTTGTCGGATCAGATCGGGTTTAGATTAAGCTAGTTTGATTTTGGATTGAATTCTAATTTGGTTCATTTTGAGTTAGTTTATCGAGTTTGAGTCAAGCTAACTCGTATTCGAGTACTTTTATATTCAGGTTAACATGAAATATTGGATTTTGATGAGTCGAGTTGGGTTTAGGGATAGCTAATTTTGGATCAGATCATTTTGTGTTTGGATCAAATCGAACATTAGCCACCAAAATGAGTCCAAATCATTCACGTCATAGGTAAGCATTAAGTTTAATTCCATATATAAAATATGTTATTAATTGCTACATATTTATCGTCATGACTTTCTAGTGTTATGTTTTTATACAAAAAAATTAGTAAAATTAAAATATTGTTTGTGAATAAGTATGTCCACAGTAAAAGTAAGAAAAAATAAGTAAAATTTATAAAATAATATATTTTTAAAAGCTTTAAATATATATTAAGACATAAATAATTTTTTTTATTATCATAATTGGTTATTATCGAATTTATCTTATCGAGTTGCGTTGATAGCAGGTCGAATTAACAATAGATTATGAGTTGGTTTCGGGTTTAATTAGGTCAATTATATTCCGATCAACGTATGGTCTGATTGATAAATTTTTTGAATTATATTGGATCAGATTATATGTGGATCGGATCAAATCAACTTTTATAAGGTTTAATTTGATTCCGTGAGCATGATTTTTTAACAAAGCCTAGGTGAGCAGTGAGTTCGTGTCCCACTCATATCATTTAAATTACTGAATTTTTATAATAGAATTTATTAAGTTTTTAGAATGTATTTAAAAAAATACTCCAAATTTTTCCAAGAAAAATTTAAACATGATACAAGTGACTAAATTCATTAAAATCTAACATGTGGTATAACAAAATTGATATTTTAATAACCTTAGAAAAATAATATTAATGGCAAGATATTAAAGAAAAAATTAACACATATATCATAGTACCTTCTATACAACTATACTCGGTATATTATACTTAAATAAAACAAGTTTTATGATACCAAAGTTAAGATATCCTTAAACATTTCTTGAAATACTCTCGGATCAACTTAGAAAATATGTGATGGTATTTATTTATTTTTATTGTTTTAGCTATCAAATATTATATTAAAAAAATACAATGGCAATAGAGTGGGTGTGTATCATGCGATTATTTTGGAATTATTAGCAACATGAGATACATAATATTATTAGAGTAGATGTCATGATACCTAATTAAAATCTATCCCATTTTGTAAGCTTTTTATTTCTTAATAAGTATTGGATTATATTATATGAGTCATTCTGTTTTTTTTTTACCAAATGCCTCAAGATGTCTAAGGTTAGTCCTATTTTGGGAGGAACTAGAATAATAATATAGGCGGTTATTAATAATTGTGATGAAGGGAGTATTTGTTTCAAGAAATAACGGATGCCCTACTATATTGTAGTACATTTCGTGCAATTGATTTTTGATCGCGTATGCTTTTTCATGAAATAGCAAGAAAAAGGATCGGCGGGCGGCTGTACGATGAACTTCATGTATAATTAGAACTCTTTGCTATAATTTAAGTTTAAAAATTGATAGAGATCATGACAAATAAATATTTATTAATTAATGGGTTATCAAATAGTCTATTCCCGATTTATAATATAAAATCTATTACAAAAGTTACTGCTGATCATTAAATACTTTATTACCTTTTTTTTGTACAAATCACTATAAAAACCTAGGACTTTAATGGCCAACAATTTTGGTCGTTAATGGCTAAATTTTGGTCTCTATTGTCATTAACGACCAAATAAATTGTTGGTTGTCAGTGGTCGTTATTGCTCCCTCGCTAAAGGCTTTAACTACCAACCGAAATTTTTTGGTCGCTAAAGCAATAACAACAGCATATAACGTTGGTCGCTATAAGTAGTAGCGACAACGAAAAATATTGGTCGTTATAAGCAATAGCGACGGCGTATAACGTTGGTCGCTATAAGCAGTAGCGACAACGAATAATGTTGGTCGTTATAAGCAATAACGACGAACAAAATATACCTCCGTAAATAATATTAGCTACTAATTTCACACCAATAACGACCAATTTTTCCTTCGCTATTAAAATCCCTGTACCTGTATACATATATATCCCTTTTAATGTATGGATATAATTTTCTAAATACCTGTCTACAAACATTCAACTAAATATTCATACAAATAATTTGTATCAAATATCTGGTACAACAAAATATTTGATTAATTATAAATATATTACAAAAGAGTTATAGGATACCATTACATTACAAAAATATCATGGCTACCCGTTTAACCGACATAGAGAGCCAAAAGCAGGATTCTTGGTTAAACCAACACAAAAAATTCAATATGAAGACGATATCTTGATAGTAAGGTCGATTCTTGTTGCTACTCTTGCTTTCCTGCGACAAAAGAATAGGGCCAAAATATGACAGTATATTATGATAATAAGGTCGGAACTGAACCTGTAGAATATCTATTTGCTTCCTCTATAACTGGTAATTTTGATATAGGCCTCTCAAAGTCTAAACAGTATAGATGGGTAAAGAACAAACCTCATATTTCTGTACTAGGGAATCCCACAAGGACTTGCATTGTCCTAGAGTTTGGTCAACTCCATCAACCAACGGGCTCGCCGATATCTGAGAGGTGCTGCATATACTACCTTTGTCATGGTATAAGTCATTCAAATTCACTGCATGCGCAAGACTTCCTGTCAATTCAGAAGAGCCACTAATATTTGCACTAGCATATTCCTTGTATGGAAAGGCATAAAAATGCCCAAAGGCTGCGATAAGCATCTCAACACACACAATGAAGTTCCGAACATCTGTAGCTTCCTGTGCATCTTTTATAAATCCAGAATTGGCAGCAAGAAAATCTAATACACCCCGAGAGGGAAAAAAAATACAATTTCATGCAATGGAACACTAATCATGTGATAATTCACGCATAACAAATATCAAGCATGCAAAAGAGATAATCTAAAGAAGCCATGTTCAATTTATAATTAGCAACACGTAAATAGCAGTATGCAACCCAAAATGTTGTTGGGCATCAGAAAACCTTTTCTCAGCCAAGCCCTTCTCTTCTGCGAGTGTCTTGTACTTGCTCTCCATCTCCGTCTTTGATTGTATAAGGTCAATGTCAGCAATCTTCACGTCCTCAAGTTCTTTGGTAGTTTCCTCAAATTTCTTTGTCAGGTTAGAAACCTTCATCTTCAAACCCGTTCCCCTGGTTCTCTCCTTGCCAAGTGCTTTTAGAGCATCGTCCCTCTTGTGGATGGCCTTTTTGAATGCCTGTTTGTGGTGATCAATCAAGTTCAGAGAGTAGTTCCTAATTCTTTTGTTGTTGATCTGCACCGGCCTGTATGAGCAAAGATAATTCGTCTTTAAGCTTGCAAAATTCCTATTCTAATGAAGCAACTTCACTTGAGACTTTAAAGATAAGTTGAGGGGTTAAGATTCGCAACTCTTGAGGTTGATGAAATTGATTATGTGATGGAAGATGACCCTAAGGAGACAGAAGAAAATAGTCCTCCAATTGAGACTGTTGTTTAGAATGTTGATTAAATTGATGAAATTGATTATGCGATGGAAGATGAAATTGTCAACTAATGTTGATTGTGTTATGCATCCTCCTTACTTTGATACTAACCATGCATTTGTTAGTTTAGAATATAAAGGGGTAGGGGCGCCTCTAGCCTCCATCTCTTGAGTGATTTGGTTAATTTACACTAACCTTCCATTTTTATGTTGCTTGAACAACACATAAGTGGAGATAGAGTACACAATGTTGTATGCTCATGAGGATTCTCACACTTTATTTGTGTGGAGGGATTTTTCTGGACGTATATGGGTGTTTTTTAATCGGGATTGAATTGGTTTGAAGATTGTTTCAACGGGGCAACAAATTTTTAATTTGATAGTTCATTCTTAAGTTGATAACCCTTTGCTATTTTGGTTATCTATGCTATTCCAAATTCGATCTGATGAGAGGATTTATGGAATTCCATGAAGAAATTGGTGAGCTAACACTTACTACCACAACTCGTGATTGGACACCTTCATCAAATAGAAAGTTCCTTTGACTTGCAAGGAGGAGCTAGAATAAACACTAAAAGAGCTAGTAGGCTTATGGCATGTATGGATCGATGCAACCGTATGGATCGATGCAACCTTATGGACCTTGGTTTTATTGCACCGTGCTTCACTTGTTCAGATTCATGGGAAACAAGCGTATGTTTAGATCAAATGTATACAAATATGGAGTGACATTTGAGGTTCCCTAAAGCCAAAGTGCATCACTTAACTCAAAGCGCATCCAATCATTTACCCATTATAATCTCCCTACATGTTGAAGGTTCTTATAATCATCAACCAAATGTCACTTCTGTCTCCTTAGGGTCATCTTCCAACGCATAATCAATTCGTCTTTAATTTGTACTGATTCCTCCATATATCATCCTCATCATACGTATACCCAAATATGATAGTTGTTGCCTCTAATTATGATTTGAGTGTGTACATTGGATGTGTCATTTCTAGGTCATTCTGTAATGCATTGTTAACACTCTTGTAAAGTCATATGTTGGGGAGCATTGTTAGTCTTCGCATGAAAAATTGTTCTTATTTTCCACCATTATTTCTTTACATTTATTTTATGATTTTATTTATACAATGAAAATTTATTCTTATTCCATTATGTTTTAACTTCTTTCATTTAAAGAGTTTTCTCACCCTTTGATTTAGAGTTTAGAAAGCCTTATGTATTAGTCTTGAGTTAGGTGCTAACCATACTAATTCCTTGATATATAAGTATACTTTCAGCCTTGCACACGACATACATTAGTACTCATGTTAGATATGACGATCTCATCCCCACTTTTCTTCAGCTTTTATAACTCTTTCCAAACGAACAAAGTTTTGTGGTGATGAAAATTCAAATATTACAAGTTGGTAGCATAGTTTTATTTTAACATTGAATAAAGGAGGATAGTTAAGCACTTGAAAACTAAAACCAACATCATGGCCCAACTATGCTAATTTGTCTGCAACTGAATTCCCCTCATTAAGGTCATGAACCACACAACAAGAAGTGAAGGCTCTCATCAAGTTTCAACAAGCCTTAATAAGCTAGGATTGAGGATGATAAAGAATTTTTCTACCATTAATCAATTAAAACCACAATCTCAAGCCATCATAAGACCGTAGCAAACAACCTAAAGTTCAGCAATAAAGATATAGGCATAACCGACATTTGCAACAAACCCACATCCATCTCCCAACAGAATATCCAGCCACACCACGAACAGCCAAAAGACATGGGTTGCCCAAAGCGTTATTGTCCATGTTTACTTCAATGACATTCTCCTATGGAGTTTACCAGCCCACACTACAAGTGTTATGGTGTTGACCAGAAAAAAAATATTATATACTTACATCTATGCAATATGCTCAAAAGAAGCTAGCCTTATGATGTATTGGATTGTATGCCTTGGAGGAGAATGAGTTTCCCTAAAAACAAGTCTATTGTGAATCTGCCATAATTTCCAAATGCTCAAGGGAAAGACAAATACCCAAGGAGGCTAATCAAGATTGAGACTACAGTAATTAGATCAATTGAATAAAATAACTCTAATTACACAATCTAATTTAAATTTGTAAGAATTTTAACCTAAGAATCCAATTCCGATTAATTTCGCACAAAATTTTCAAATTGATAGTTCTAACATGAAATTAGATACATTTTAAAGGATATTGTAAATTCTATTTATCTAAACTAGCTAAATCGGATAAAACCGACAAATCCGGATATAGCCGGGTCACAAATCCAATTTTCACAAATTAACCACAACCAATACAATTAACCATTCCAAATCATTCATACAACATATATATATATATATAATTAAACAACTAAATTAGCTTATCATAAGCTAATTCATTTAAAATTAATCGAAACATAAGTTAGGGTTTGAATAATTATACCAAACGAATTGCAGCGAAATTGGAGGGAGTGAGGGGTGTTGGAGCTTCGCTGGTGGTCAAGGACCACTCGTCGGTGACGAGCAGCGCTGGAGGCAAACAGTCGGTGGCGCACAGCGGCAGTCCTCGTGCGTTGCTGGTGGCTGCTGCTGCTGCTCCCATGCTGCTATGTTGGAGGACGACGCCGACGCCGACGCCGACGAGGTAGAGCAAGTGTGGTGGTGTGCTCGAGCGGCAGTGGCTTGCGTGGTGGTGCAGCCTGGGTTGAAGACGCAGAGCAGGAGGCAGCCAGGGCAGGGGACGTCGTCGAGCTTCGAGGGTTAGGGAGGGGAGGAGTCGAGAATTGAAACGATATAAGGGTGGGTGGGGGTAGGGTGAGCGGGTGAAAAATTTTTGGTTTTTTTTTTTAAGAAATTTTAAGGAGTTGAAGGATTTATGTGTTTTTCTATCATATTTAATGTTTTTGGGTTTTAGATATTTGAAAAAAAAATATAAAACATATATATATGCATATGTGGAACTTAAATATTTCTAGCGACCAATAAATTAATGATTAACGACCAAAAATTATATTAGTCGCAATAGATATACCAATAACGACGACTTTTGTTAGTGGTCGTTAATAATATATCAATAACGACAAAAAAAAAATTGGTCGCTAAATTGGTCGTTAATGCACCTATTTGTTGTAGTGAACACAAATAAAATTAGAGTATTAATTAGGAAAGTGTAATTAATGTAAATAAATATTACACAATTAAAACGTCAAAGTTTCTAGAATTTATTACTCCCTACGCAAATGAGGGAGTAATTACTCATAAACCCAATTACGTACAACTTTATAGCAGTATTGAAACCTATTATCGAGTGTGACAGCGAAGGCTTTCAATTTTTCACAACGTCCTTGGGCTAATTAATTACTCTTATTTCTTGCTTTGCTTCGCGCTGATCGATCCAAGACCTCTGCCTCCGTAGACATCGCAAAAGTTGCACTGAGTTTTGCATTCTTCTTCTCTTCCGCCGAGGCCCTTGCACTGCGACAGACAATCGTCCCAACAAGCTTGCGTTTCATCGGCACTTGCTACAGAAAATAAAACGAGCATGGCCACGAGGAGCCACACCCCGGCTTTCTTCGACGCCATCTTGGCCGGCCTTATCTGTAGACTCTGGAATCGGATCAAAAGCGAGCTGTGCAAGAGTTTCTGTAAAACTGTTTTGTGGTTTGAATGCATGCGCAGATGAAAGCGAGGTGGTATGGATTGGACTGTTTATATAGGCGGGCAAGCTGACATCCATCCATCCTATTTTTAGTTCCAACCCATTCAGGTGTGTGGCAACAAGCTTATGAATTTAAGAGCCAGAAGATTGGAAGGCATGTTTAAAATTAGATCGACAGCCTGTTAATGCTGCAGGCAGGGACGCGTTCATAACTTGGTGGTAGTGGTACTGGTGGCTGTCATGGAATCGTCATTTCTTCCCCCTTCCCCTTGCTGATGTTATATTACTACTCTTACTTATATATAATATATAATTACAGAATATTTTATAGGGTCCGACGATCCTATACGATCTATACTCGCTCCGTTTCTAAAAATATCTGTATTAAAAATCGTACCTGAACGAAATAACTTGAAAAGTTATTTGAATATCTATTTTCAATAAACAATATTCTATAAATAAAAAAATATCATTTAAAATAATAAAATTCGGAGTAAAAAAAATCGGATGCTAATGTGATAGAATTTATTCATAAGATAGCAAGTGATATATGAAATGTGATTGACTTAACAAGAATTATTTTCAAAATATCTTTCATTTTTGGTTTCACCGTCTTTTTTTCTTAAAATACTCATATTTAAAAATTATTATTTTATACTTTTTTGTCGTCATTTGCCCCGATAATATATTATCGTGCAAATCATATCATGCATCCAAGCACACATTGTAAAGTGCTCCACGAAAATGTGACATTGTCATGTAGGAACAAAAGAGATGTCAAACGACGCGTTGGATGTTGCACTGGGTGATTAAATTTTAGAACTACACATTGATAATTTTCACTTGATAATATCTTTTGACCTTAACTATTGGACCGACATAAAATTTTAGTTGTCGTATCTCCCAAAGTTGGGGGACAAAATCATTGTTTTTAATTGTCAATCAGAATGATGAATCTTAAGATTCAGTATGACAAAAATCAACAGATTTGATTTGATAATATGTGCATATTTGATTCGGTAAAATATTGAATATGATTGTTTAATCCATAAGAAATTTTATAAGTAGACTTTGCATATATCGAGGAACGTGACAATCGGCTTACGTTACGTCTACGATTGAAATTACCTATTCCTAAAAATAGCTTGATAAAAACTGGCACAAAGTGTTTGACAAAATGTTTGAAGGCTAAACTATTATCAAATATTTTGGTTAGTGATTAGGGGAGTTTTAGTCGATGGGTATTTTTCCTTAGTGATTATTTGAGTGCTACCTTCTTTTTTTGGTTATTATTTTAGTTTCATGGTTATTATTTGAGTTTCTGCTTTAAAATTATACTTACTTCATGTGTTGATTATTTGATTTTTCAAGTTATGATTATCCTTCTTTGAATTCTTAGACCGACCACAATGGAGGTGTAAAAGATTTTTTACACCCGTTGATTTGGTGCAAAACACTACACTAGCAGTGCAAAAAGATCAAAAAATACAATGGAGCACAGGAAACTGATCCGGCACAAAAAAAATTTATTAGAAGAAGAACAGTTTTTTATACAGACTGCCCACCTGTAAAGTGAGTAAATTTTTTTTAAAAAAAGGTATATTGAATTTTTTTTACTCCTTTGTCGTGGATACTCTTAGTCACTATATGAGTAATAGTCGATTTCAAAGCGATCTCGAAAACAAACATGCACATTGTTGGATCTTCAATGGGTTGGGACATGGACACGTCAGGAGGAGAGAGTGGCTGCTTACAAGTCTAAGTAAAATTTAAATCCAAAATCAATTGGCTATAGGTGGCATATCCTATTAGGTTTCTAAACTAGACATCGTTTTCTTTTATATTCAAAGTTGAACTAAATATATATGAGTTGTTCTCTCTAACCTTCTCTGAAGGCTTGTTTGGTATGGGGGTGATAGAGGTGGAAATAATTTGTCCCTATTTTGTATCTTTTAGATTAAGTATTTAATATTATTATTATTATTATTATTTTAATAAATGTCCATTTCAGATCTAATTAAGATCTAAAATGGGTATTTGTTTGAATTTTTTTAATTTTAATTATACCATACAAGATACGTAAAATATGGGAATAATTATTACACCCTATTACCCCCGCACCAATCGAGCACTCAGTGCTTAATAATGGCCCACATGTGTATCATCTCACATCAATAAAAAAAGATAATGAATAGTATAATATATTATTGATTCCATATGGAATTCCACATACACTTACAAGCATTTATACTATCCTCCCTTTAGGTCATGTCCAGATGCAACAAGTGTCACAAAATTTCTTTTATTTTTTAATTTTAATTATAAGATGATTGGTAGATTTACATATAAGAATTTCAAATTTTAGGTATTGAAAATTTAGGCGCCTCATTTGTTTTTGATGGTTTAAGGACCAAATTATTATTTTTTATAATTTACAAATCTATATATACTCCCTCTAGTTCATATTGTATATCGTCTGGGAGGTATTCACACATATTAAGGAATAGTAGAGGAAGTCTAATTTATCCTTAATTATGATTGTCTTCTATAATAAGTGTCAAAAACTTTTTTATTCGTTATTAATTGTAATTCCATGTTCAACTTTCCCATGCAAATTTCCTTAAGCTTCCACGCAACATCTAAACCAGCAAAAACTCTTGCCATAACTTAAAAAATTTTGAATTTGGAGCCAACATAACTAATTACTTCATTTCATACAACAATTAAAATTTCAAATGGAGACAAATTTGCATAACTCATGGCTTTTGTACACTCATATATATGCCGAACAAGAAACTAAAAAGTTACATTAAAACTTACACCTATGACTTCAGGAAGTACAATTCATAATAATGACTAGAACTTTCCTACTAAAAGTAATAAGGGAGTATTTTCAATCGACCTTAATAATTTTCCGGTGAGCAACAAAAATCCAGAAGATACAAGAGCCTTAGATATTATAGATGAGAGTGGCTCAAGCTTGCCTAATGTACAACCAAATGTAGAGGTAGAAGATATCATTCCAATAAAAGTTAGACAATGTTAAATTGGTACTTTGATACTTGATTTGAACATGGACCCAAATCGAGACTTTGAGTCTCCATTATTGGAAGTAAATGTTGCTCACTTGCCTGAAGAAGAAATAGACGATGATGGTGACCATGACAATGAAGATGAAGTAGCTACAAATTTAGAAATGTGAATTTTCAACTCCATAATTTCATGTCGATGAAATTTTGAGTTGAAAGAAGAGAAAATGAAAAATAAAGTACATAATGAGGAAAAAAAATCTCACCAGAAGAGGCTTCAGTACTGCCAATCTGTAACACCCCTAAAATTCACTACTGAAAAATTTCGTTTTATTTAAAAGAGTTAGGAAAGCAAAATACAAGACTGTGAATTCTGGGGATGTTACCGCCACACATAGTACTAGACTGATTCACTCTTATCGTTCTAGAACCAAGTGCTAAGGCTAAGAGTGTAAAATATAATTTATGAGAACTCAAACCATAATTAAATCAGAGTAGCGTAGTAAACCATTTATAAGAATAGAATCCACCGATAGTGGTTACAAGAATACGAGTTACATTAAAACCAGGAGATAAAAGAGAGAAACGTGAACCCTAAAGGATTCTGGATAATCCTTACGCTCTTTCCCATTGCCCGCTTGAATAGCATCTGAAAAGGACCTACAAGGAACACTACCCATTGAATAGGCAGGGGCCCAACGAATGGAACCCTTTAATACTACGGTATTGAGTAACCCTTTAAAATGCGCTTAAAATTAGGCCCGTAAATCCGTAATGCAACACTTAAAATAAAGCTATATATATACTTATATAAATAGAAATGCATGCATCACAGTCACATACTTAACATTCGCATCCTTAACAAGTTTATCAAAGATTAATGAGTCATAATGCAAAATCGATACTTTCGGCCTTAAGCCATGTCATAATGCAAAATCAATACTTTTAGGTCTTAAGCCATTAGTCCATCATTATTCAATCCTCTCTCAGATTTTATATCCATGTGAGTGCGGGAACCCCACTATTATAGCCTGTGGATCGGTCACTTATAGGGCAGAGCGCACCTAACCACTATTATATGTCGGTGGATTGGTCTCCAGGGCAAAACGCTCTTGGCCACTATTATGCCGGTGGATCGTTCTGGCCCCGACTCTCATATTGTTCCACTGTAAGTACTTAGTGCCTTTTATGTGTCTTATCAAACTTAGGGTTTGGGTTATTGAGCTCGGGATCCCCCACTATTATAGCCGGTTGATCGGTCACTTATAGAGCAGAAAGCACCTAATCACTATTATATGTCGGTGGATCGGTCTCTAGGGCACCCCGACACTTGCCCACTATTATGCCGGTGGATCGGTCTGGGTCCGGCTTAATAATCTTCCACTTTAAGTGATTAGTGTCTTATTCGTATCTTATTCAAAAGTATTTCACCCTTGATATGCATATCACCGACCTCTACTTCTATCATCTCGAGAGGGCCCGCCCCATATCTTGAGACCTTTGTGCCTATTATCATACCCCGATATCCATTCTCCCTTACATTTACTCATAATGAAAACCCAACTCCTAAGGGTGTGTGTTGAGGCCCATCACCTTACAACATTCAAATTCTCTCACTACCACTCTATAGGGTTTTCCCTTAAAACCTTAATCGTACCTATGTGACCCAACCTTTCTTTTATCGTCCCACACCTCATCTCATTTAGATTCAACCCAAATTTCATCACTCGAATCACCAATTATACATGTGACTGTAAAATCCTAGTTGGCCACTCAAACCCTAAAACATTTCTTACGTATAGATTATCCCATGCAAACCCTAGAAACCTCCTATGCAAGAGTTGCATCTCATTCATTTTGATCATAATCTTCTTCTATTCCCCCCATGGATCATGAGATATTAAGGTCAATATCATGTCCCCTTAGTCAACTCACTTCTCCTTTGTTCCTTTTTATCCTTTCACCCCATGTCATATTACTAAACATCCTAGCATACATGTCCTAAAGGGTCATATCAGATAACATTGTACGCACAACATATATAATCATCATCCATATGCCATAAGGAAGTCACACAAGCATACATCACTCGAAGTTATGCTACAAATGATTAATCATTTAGCATAAAGTACACAATATGGCATAACATATGACACACGAAGCATATAATACACACATTGTTGTTCTTAGCCACATCCCTACTCGATTTAGGTTACCAAGTTATCTTCCACACTTATTAGGTCACCAATCACCCTTCATAATTGTTATACTTATCATAATTCCCATTTGGTTGGTTAGATTACCGAATTAACCTTCTCTTTTGTTATAATTACTAAATTGTCCTTTAGTTGGATAAATTACCAAATTACCCTTTTACATTATCACAATTACTAATTTGCCCTTTAGTTGGTTAAATCACCAAATTACCCTTTTGAAATCTCATAATTGCCAGATTGCCTTTATCCATTATTATAATTACCAAATTACCCTTATCCATTATCATAATTACCAAATTACCCTTCTGTTGGTTAATTTACCAAATTACCCTTCTCCATTATCATAATTACCATTTACCCTTCTCAATTATTATAATTACCATTTTACCCTTCTCCATTATTATAAATACCAAATTACCCTTCTCCATAATTACAATTGCCAATTTACCCTTCTCCATAATTATAGTTACCAATTTACCCTTCTCCATAATTATAATTACCAATTTACCCTTCTCCATTATTATAAATACCAATTTACCCTTCTCCATTATTATAAATACCATTCTCTATTATTATAAATATCAATTTACCCTCATCCATAATTATAATTATTAATTTACCCTTCTCCATAATTATAATTACCAATTTACCATTCTCCATTATTATAGATACCAATTCACCCTTCTCCATAATTATAATTATTAATTTACCCTTCTCCATAATTATAATTACCAAATTACCCTTTGCCATTACTATAATTACCACTTTATCCTTCTATTTACAAAATTACTACTTTGCCCTTTACTTTCAAAATTACCATTTTATCCTTTACCTCCAAAATTACCATTTTACCCCTTTTCATACAAAATTGTCGTTTTACCCTTTACCTCCAAAATTACCATTTTATCCCTTACTTTCAAAATTACCATTTTACTCCTTAGTTCTAAAATTACAATAATATCCTTTTATTTATAATATTACCATTTTACCCCTTACTTCCAAACTTACCATTTCGCCCTTTACTTATAAAATTACCATCTTGCCCTTTACTTATAAAATTACTATATTGCTTTTTACTTCTAAAATTACCAATTTTCCATTTACTTATAAAAATTACCATATTACCATTTACTTCTAAAATTACCATTTTTTCATTTACTTATAAAAATTACCATATTTCCATTTACTTCTAAAATTACCATTTTTCCATTTACTTATAAAATTTACCATATTGTCCTTTACTTCTAAAATTACCATTTTACTCTTTTCTTCAAAATTGCCATCTTGCCTCGTTATTACACCACTTTTATTAAATTAAAATTACTACATGGAATCGTAATATTAACACTCCACTCACAATATCCAAATCCTCCAACTATTATATTTTAATATAATACTTATTAGCACCCATACATATTAGGAAACATTCTTACACAAGACATATTACTAAAATGCTCCTAGGGCTCACAATAATATTATTCATGCATAAATGGTCACAATAACATAATATAACATGGATAAGTAATTAACACTTTCATTAATAGCCAAACTCTTTCCTTAAGAAATATTTCCACACATAGCACATAAATTAGCATACTTTTATTTTTATTAATCAATACAAGCAAATATATATATATACATATATATAATATTAACGAACATATAACAAGCATAATAACGTATTAAAAACCCTAATGTACTAATATACATTTATCCATGCGTTTAAGTGGGGTTTAATGATTACCTTAATTCCCGTAAAATTGAACCTTACCGATATTTCGGTTAATGATTCAAGCTTTGATTAACAAAACCAATACCTAAAAATAGTATCAATAATTATTATATTAGAATTAGGAAATTAAAAGGATAAAACTTTATAAAAACTTAATTAATAACACACTTTACTTAACTATTAATATACCTCAATAATTAAAAAAACACTCCCAAAATAATGTGGAACTCACACTGCATGAGCAGCATGAGCCACATGCAAGTTATGTGGGGGAAAAGGGTCAAAGGTAGGGAGGTAGAAGGGAGGGATGGTCATTTTCGGGTTGAAGCTTTGGAGCTAGAAAAGAGGGCAGGTGGGGGAGGATTGAAGGCAAGGGAAGGGTGCAGGAGTGAAGAGGGGGTGTAGGTGGTGGTCGGGGATGGGTTGTTGGCGACCAAGGGTGGCGGGGGCGAGGCTACGAAATGGGTTGCAGAAGTGGATGGGGCTGAGAAGGAAGGAAAAGAGAGGAGGAAAATGAAGGGGTGTGGGGGCTGGTTTCGGTAAAAGGAGGTGTGGGGTGGTATAGGAGGTTGTAGGGAGTGGATTGGTGGTCTGGTTGGTAGTAGAGGCGGCCGGACGGCGGCTAACGGAGGGGTTGTAGGGAGGTTACCGATAAGGGAGAGAAAGAAGGGAAAATGAGAGGAGGGAAGAAGGGACTGTAGGGGCTCAAGGGGGTATTGTGGTGGTACAAGGCTGGGATAGAGGGTGGTAGAGAGTGGTGCAGGTATTTTATGCGGCGGTGGAACCGGTGGAGGGCGGCGATGGTGCAAAACAAAGGGGAACAGGTGGAGGGGAAGAAAATGAAGGGAAGGAGATCGGGGGAAAATAGCTCAAAAAATATGGGGCAGAAGGGCCAGTGATGAGAAGAAAAAGAAGAGGGAGGAGAGGGCAATAGGTGGTTATCGGGTGGCAGCATCTAGGGTGGCAGGGAGGTGGTACGGTGGCAGGGAGAGGGAAGGAAAAAAGGGGAAAAGGGAGGCCATGCGTGATGGGGGTGCATGGCCGGTTGGATCCAAAATGGTGAAAAAAGGATGGGGCAGAGAGGGTTGCAGTGGTGGCAGGGCGGTGGCTGGCGTGCCCGAGGTGGCAGACATGGAGACAGGGACAAGTCGGGCATTCTCGGGGTGGACGTCGCTGAAGGAAGAAGAAGAAAGAAAGAGGGCGGGTGCAGCAGGTCGGCGTAGGGAAAAAAAAAGAGTTGGGTCGGCCCGGAGAGGAAGGAAAGAAATAAAAGAGGGGGGGAAGCTGGGCTGTGCGCGGGACAAGGAGAGGAGGGAAGGGAGTGGGCTGGAGGCCCAGGCGTAGGGGGAGGGGAGAGCAGCCCTGGTGCGGGCGGCCCAAAGGAGGAAAAAGGAAAAAGAAAAAAAGGAGGAAAAAGGAGAAAAAGGAGAAAGAAAGGAAAAAAAAGGGAAAATGGGAGAATTTAAAATAATTTAATTTATAAAATAATAGGATGTAATATTTTTGAGAAATAATTTATTTAATAATTTAATATAATATAATTAAATATATGGGCTTAAAAAGGATAATTTTAGTAAAATATTGGTTTGAAAAAAAAATATTTAAATAAAAAGAGTATGACAAAAAAATATTTATTTTAATTTATCAAATATTCCTATCCAAATTTATATACTCAAAAATCCATTAAGTAATTAAATTTAATAATTTTAAAAACTAATTTATCCTAAATAAAAGTTATTTATTAAATTTTAGGTTTTTAAAATTTCGAAGGATTACACAATCTCACATGTTTTATACTGCATATAAAGAACTTAGCTAATTAAAAAATGGTACTTTAAAGTAGTACAAGAAACACATAGCTAAACAAGTGTTGATGATTGAAGGTGTAGTCTTTGGTTTTATATAAATTTAATTATCAAAGAAGAAAGCTTTTGGTCTAACACGAAACATGTCTGCAGGTAGCTTATGGTATTATCATTGTCTAAATGATTTAAAGTAAAAGTACAAGAATGAAGCATGTAACTTTAACTTTGTTTCATTATTTTAAGTTAGTCTTTTTGTTTATAAGGTGATAAGTGCACACACATTTTTTTTGGTTTCATTCTTTAACTTTGTGTCATTCTTTGGTTTTAACTTAACATTATTTCATTCGATTCCAACTTTTTTTCATTATTTTATGTTAGTCTTTGTTTCTTTATTATTATTGGCTTATGAGGGTGTCAACAATTTTTTTAAAGTTAGTTTATTTATTTTTAATCTTTTCCATACTTGTACGTGTTTAAGGAGTCCATCATGTATGGTTCTTTCCTTTATGTATTTTATTGTTGTGTTTATGGAGTATTGAATTTTAGATGCTAAAATTAAGTTTTTCTTCTTCTTATTTTGTATTATCACTCATGAATCAATTTTTTTTTACTTAAGCAAGCTGATAGAAAAATGTTACAGTTTGTGGCTTCGAAATATTTTTTTATAGGGAAACATTGTCATATGGTCTATTTTTAATTGTAAGGGAGCCGAAAAATACTATATCTCATGTAGCAGTATATATATCCGCCTTTTGTTCATTAGGTTTTTATAGATTATTGTATGCTATACTTCATGCACATAAGTTGTGATAATTATTTTGGTGTGTTATTTCTACATATGCAGAAAATGCTGACGTGTCTCCGGCCAGAAAAATAAGAAAAGCAAGTCTTTGAACGTAAGCTATACGACTTTATTTAAAGTTGTGAAATAATTTCTCATTCATCGCCATACAAATGCTATAAGCGTGTATATGAAAGAAGAACATAAAAGAGAACGATTGGAATTTTAGATATTGATGTTAGATCTAAGCAGCTTGCCTCATGAGCCAAAGTTTTTCAATATGTATAATATGTTGCATATTGATGAAAAATGGTTGTACATGACCAAATAGTATAAGACTTATTATTTACATCCCATCAAAGAAGAACCTATACGTACATGCCAGAGTAAGAAATATATTGGAAAAGTGATGTTTTTAGTTATCATGGCTCATTCAAGGTTTTATGATGAAGGAAATGAAGTACTTTATGGGGAAATAGGAGTCTTTCCTTTTGTTACTCTGCAACCAACACAAAGAAGAAGTATAAATAGAGAAGGGAGGACTTTAGAGATAAAATTGATGGCTTTAGTGAAGAGAGAGACCGTACGTGCATATATGATTAAGGAATTTATACCGGCAATTCAAAGAAAGTGGCTAAGAGAGGATTTGGATAAAACCATCCTTATTCAACAAGATAACACATTGACACATATTGATCCAAGGGATGAAGAATTTCAAATAGCGACTACGCAAAATGGTTTTGACATTCGATTAATATGTCAACCATCAAACTCGCCAGATTTAAATATTCTTAATCTTAGATTTTTCAGTTCCATTCAGCCATTACAACATAAGGAGTGTCCAATGACGGTAGAAGAGCTTATCCATGCTATTGATAAATCTTTTGACTAATAGCCTATCAGAAAAGTAAATCATGTTTTCCTAACACTACAACTTTGCATGCAACATATCATGAAAGTTGAAGGTTCAAACAAATATAAAATCTCGCACATGAATAAAGTTGCATTGGAAAGAGATGGTTGTCTACCTACACAAATTATTTGTGATCCTACTCTAGTACAAACTGTTAGGAATATATTAGCATGAGATGGAAAAAAAATGTGGATGCATTCATTTTATGTTGTTTAGTTATTATTTTACTCTAGTACAACCATTTCTTTTATTGTCTTATGATATAAAAGGTTTACTTTTCTTATTTCTAGTATTTATTATCCTATTTCCTTCTCCTATGATGATAGGGAAACGGTGAATGTATTATTGTTCATGTGTATGAGGCACTGTTCAGCTTCAACTTATTTATGGTATTACATCCAAGTTATGGAGACAATGTTGAAATAATAAAAATATGTTGCAGAATGAGCTATATCTGAAGTGTTAAAAATGGTTCTTCTACACTCACTTAAGAATGGGAATTTCTACTACTCCCCCGCCATTAAACACCATAGGAAGTTCCTATACGCTCTTTTCCTTCAAGTCATTAACACCGATTGAGTCTGAGATGCATGCTAGAAACAACATCTCGTATCAAAAAAGAAATTCTAACATAATTTTTGCCCTTAAATTAGAGTTCCCTTCAAATAGTAAAGGCAAGTTAACAATCCAGAAAATTACATACCCCTAATTGCACTGGAAGCCATCACATGTCATAGGTGATCTAAACTTGGGATGTCAGATGATGTTGAATCTCGCCCATTGGTATTTCTAACATGGGCAAAATAAATGCATCACAATTTGGTAGAGAGATATATGTGGCCTTATAACTAAGACTATAGCCTCACCATATGAATAAGGAGAGTAATTTGGTGGGATTGGGAGTCAACAAAGATGAGTACTCAAAAAAGGACAAAAGATGAAAAATGATATTAGGTATTCAAAAATGCATTAATAGTGGAACACTTTGTTTAGGAATTGGACTAATTATTTAAGTCCAGAGGAACGTCTTTAATCATGCATGCAATTAATTTAGATAGCTTGATTATTAATCAAGTGCAAAAAAATAAAAATAAGTATAATATTCCTTTATTTGGGAGAGCAAACAATTGTCAAAAAGGAAAATATTTTGAGGGAAAGTTCTTTTTTTTTTTTCTGTAGAAGAGTAGTAATGCTGAAGAAAAATATTCCAAAAGTAACAAAAGATATGTAACCATTATAGCTTTAATAAAGTACATGATTATGGCCATATTTTTGAGATGGATGGGCTAGTACCTAGTAAGTAGGGTTATTTATGTTATCTGATATCTGCTCATCTAATTTGATATTCGAAACGATCAGATCCAAAAATTCAAATAATTGATCTGATTTTTTTTAAATCAAATATTCGATCTGATCAACGAAAAGTCAAATAAACTAGATATTCAATCCGATAAGTACAAATAATATCCGATTAGAAGAAAAAATATTTACACATTATTATAATTTTTTTATTTTATATATAATGATATGTAAATAAATTTACATGTGTGTGTGTGTATGATTTTTACTTGCTTAATTTAGTATTTGGGCCAAAATTTAATTTAGTTGAAATTATATTTTTAATGTAATGCCTTTTTAGATATAATAGAATCTAATTAAATCTTGTGATATTGCAGCTTTACTTTTAGTTTTAACACGAGATATTTGTTAAGCAAGTAGGATATTTGCTGAGCGGATCGAATATTTGCTTAGCAGATCGAATAATATCAAATATATTTGTCATCTGGTAGTTTTTTTTATATTTAAAACTTTATTCGGATAATATTGATTATATTTGATATCTGATCCGAAAGTTTCAAATCAAATATTATTTTTAGACATCCAAAATTTCGAATATTCGACAATTAAATATCCAAAACATAGGATATTTGAACCGTAAACAGTCCTATTAGTAATCAATAGTACGAAAATGACTGATCAACAAATAAACTACTGCAATACTATAGTAAAGTCACTATCAGAAGACTTTTGTAAGGACACGCCATCGTATACCCCAAAACTAAAACTACAAACCTATTACGCGTAATAGGATTTTTAGAACAAAATAAAAGCAAAACATAAAAAGACCCAACACACATAGTATAAAAAGACCCATTGAGCTCTTCAAATCTAAAACTTTTTTGGATACATGATCTTCAACATGGTTATTATAGCATGATGCATTTTTGGGTCGGGATGAAGCGATCCTTCATCAATGGGTAGTTTGTTCAAATCGAGTCCAAAAACAACCTCTCGGTTGGCATTATCAAAGTTGTTATGCTCGCGCTACATATCAATTGGAATATCTATCTTCACATCAACACTTGAATTTATCATGGATTTTGGAATAGAAGGAAGATGTTGGTTTTCCATGGTAAATTTCAAAAACACCGGTATGATTATGAGAAGAAGATGAGTGGATGGGTTAAAAGGAGGGGAAAAAAGAGGAAAGAGGAATGTCTGGTGTTTGTTTAAGGGGGAAATTATTATTTTTTCATGATTAATAAGATTGTACTGTAATTAGATAAAGCTGGCAAGAGCCTATCATTAATTACACTTAATAAAAAAAATTAGAGGTAAAGCAAAAAAGAAAGAAATAATTGACTTTAAACATCGTACAATGTAAAAAATCAAACCTAGGTATAATATGAACCGAAGGGAGTTTGTATATATATATAAGGATCAAATTAAAATATTTAAAAAGTGTGTCTGTGAAATACATTATTTTTGTATACAATTTTTATTATGAAAATATTAGTACGTTTTCATCAATGAAATAATATGTATTTATCTTAATATATAGAAGTTGTCCGAACTAAATAACAAACACTATTATATTCTTTAATCGATACGTATGTTAAAAATAGCTTAAAAAGATAATCTAAGCTAATTAATTATACAACTATTTTTATATATATTAAAACAAGCATCGCTTATGCTTCTAGTGATCCTCCAAATAACTAATACTTGCTCGACACGTAGAAACACATTACGTTGAACATTTATATATATATATGGCACATATACGTAAGACGACGATGCCATTGTAAGGAACAAAAAAGTGAAATACAAACGGGAACGAAAATTTGAGAATCAAAGAGCGAGAATAGTAATAAAAATTAAAAAGTAAAAATTAGTTTATTTAGTTATATTTTTATGTTTGATATTTGATAGGATTAACTTAAAAATAATTTTGGAATAAAATTTTTTTATGTTTGATACGTAGGAATGAGATTGAAAATATAATTATAAATTTATAAAAATATCCTTCTTATATATATGACCAATTATTATTATATTTTTCTATTATTCGATTTTATTTTCTTCGTAATAGATCATATAATATTAGATCAAATTCGATTAAATTAGATAATAGTAATTATTATTATTATACCAAATAATATTTACAATAATAATAACTATTATAATTATAATTATTTTTATTGTAATTATAATTATTACTATAATTATTATTATAAAAATAATCATCACCATCATCATCATCATTATTAATATAATTATATATATAATAATATAAAATTATTTTAATATTTTAATATTCTATTCTAAATCCCACTTTTTTAATATCAGCTTTCGTAAGAATAAATTACTGAAAATCAATACTCTTAAATTTTATTTTTAATTTTATTTTAATTCCCGCTCTCTTCAAATAAATAATAAAATACTTAAATATCTGTTTAAATTCTTACTCCTAAGATTCTAGTTCCTCGAAACAAAGACCCGGGACAAGAAACAAGACGTCGGCAATTCTGATGGGAAACTAAATTCTACCGTCAGAACTGAAAAATAATAAAAAGCCTGTTACTCCCCTCTGCCACCGTCTGCTACTCTTTTGCCCTCACCCCTCACTCCTTCCCATCCGAAAGATACGCTATCCTCTGCCCAGTCTTCGCCTCTTCGGATTAAACACCCCCTGTGTCTCTCTTTAAATGCACAGCAGTGCCGTATTTAATTGCTCATTTGAATATCTTTGTCTTTCTACTCATAATTCTCCTATCGCTGAAATGATATTGAAGAGAGTGACTGTGCAATTGCTACAGTGAGCGGTTTACGGACCTGTGTTCTTCCTCGGCTTCTCGCCGTTACCTTAAGGGCCAAAAGTGTTGATTTTGAACCAGAAACCTAGTCATATTGATTCGTTTCTTACTCATACACGCCCTCTGGTTACAGATTATGCAGCTCCGACTAACCGGCTGACTGACTCTGTAGCTTGAGAAAATGCAGAGCTCCATACCGATTTCTACTAACAACGACATGTATTGTCAATCGTCCTTCTTCCTCAGGTCCCTCTCTCTCACACACAAACTCACTGTTTCTGTCGTCTTCCACAAGCTGCATGTATAGGGAATTGTGATGACAAAGATTGTATTTTTCCTCCTGTGCATTTGGTGAAGCTTCCTTTTCCCATTGTTTGATTAATTATTAATTACAACTCTACTTTTGTTATCTTCCCCATTAAACAGAGGAGGAGATGAAATGAGCCGCAACAACAACACGACAAGATTCCGGGACATAGGAGAGCTTGAATATCCTGTTGTTTTCCGCCAACAGGATACTGTTAATTTAAGCCGAAGTAATCAATACATTTTCTCTATCTGTTTTTGTTTTCGGTTTTTCTTCGTTTTTTTTCCTTCCGTCCCAGCAAGTAGCTACTGCTTTACGTTTCTGCTTGTTTCATTATTTCCCTTTCGTTAGGTTCCATTTACGGTCTGAAACCCAATCATGTAGTCACCGTTCCTTCAAGTTCACATTTTGGAGGCTTAACTCCGGTATTTCTACTATCTCCCCCCCCCCCATTCGAAATCTCCGAGCTCGAAAAATTCTTTCTTATTGGTCCTTGATTGATAAGGAACTTTAATTTTGTTTGCTTATGTCTTTGCAGAATAGTGGGTCATCGAACTTGGGCTGGTCCGCAACAGGGATTGTTGACACAGGGGAAGTTTTGATACAGAAGAGGACGGCTGCGCCGGAATCGGTTAGTGCGCCGGCGGTGGTGGAGAGTTGTGGGCGGCTTGAGAATTGGGGCGAGTCTGCTATGGCCGATACTAGTCAGCAGACTGATACTTCTACTGATGTTGATACTGATGATAGGGTTCAGGTATTCTTAAAAAAATATTCTCTCTTTGTTTTAATTTTTTTTTTGTGTTATGTCTTAATATAACTACATAATATGTGTGTATGAAGTGTTACATTTTATGAATAATGCCCAATTTGTATATGTTATTGGTCCTCACACGTAATTATATTAGAATGAAGAAAGAAGAAGAAATGTTCGTATCATGTGTATCCAAATTAGAAAAATTCAGGTCATCAGACTATGATGAACCATATGTGGTTAGGGAATATAAACCTCGATGGTTCAAATGTAGGCCTTCATTTAAATGAAAGTATGAATGGATTAGTTCCTGTAATTTACCGACAAGAAACTGAAAGTTCGTTTCATTTTGCATTAGTAATAATTTCCCTATGATTTTAGTTTCAAAGCTAAGACCTTTTTACAATTACGGAACTAAAAATTTGCTTAGATTGATGTCTAATTTGGTAGATCATTTTTTTTCTTCTTTCTGTTTTGATTAACCCCTCTCAACTTACCGGCAAATATCTCACAGAATTCAGGTTTGATGGTTGATTTCTTTGTCTTATGGATTTTGATGATATACATATGGTACAGTATCGAGGTATTCAACATGGTGCCATTATAGTCGATTCGATGGATCAATTGGAGGAAAATGCGAATGAGCAAAAGGTTCTTTGATTTGATTCATTCACAACAAGTGTCTTGTCTCTAGTTTCTTGTATTGCTAGCTTCGTGAATCTGGGGTCTTGATTGAGTTCTCTCCGTTGAATTTCTATCCTTGCCTGTTTAATTAGGCTCTTAAGAGACAAGCTCAGAATCGAGAAGCGGCACGGAAGAGCCGGCTGAGAAAGAAAGCGTATGTTCAGCAGCTTGAAACTAGCCGCCTCAAGCTTGCACAACTGGAACAGGAACTTGAGAAAGCCCGCCAACAGGTAATTAATGGCCGCGTGTAGTTCAGCTGGATATATAGTTGTAATTTTTTATTTCCGTGCCAATCATATTATGGTTTGCCTTTTTTGCATGTTTAAGATCTTATTTTCTGTAGTGCAGGGCATTCTTATTGGCACTGGATTATCGGGCGACCAAGGACATTGTCTCGGTAGCAGTGGTAACCGAAACTTTAGATTCCATGATTAATTTCTATCTAAGGGTTGAGGTTAAATCTAACATAAGGATCGATGTTGTATTTCATTTAACAAAATCGTCTCCTTCACCCCTGCTTTGAATAAGCTGATCTTATCGTAGGTGCGCAAGCTTTTGACATCGGTTACGCTCGGTGGCTAGGAGAACATCAGCGGCTGGTGGATGAGATGAGATCGGCCATGAACTCTCATGCTCCCGACGCCGATCTGCGCGTCCTTGTCGACGCTGTCATGGCCCACCACGATGAGAAATACAGGCTGAAGTGTGCGGGAGCAAAGGTCGATATCTTCCATATGCTGTCCGGCATTTGGAGAACGCCTGCTGAGAGATGTTTCATGTGGTTAGGTGGATTTCGATCCTCAGAGTGGCTCAAGGTTATATAATAACCTTTTAACAAACGTATTTATTTCACTTTTTAATTGTGGCCTAAGGCGAGGGGTTGAATTAGATTATGACAGTTCCATGTATGTATGTGTGTGTGTGTGTGTGTCTATATATATATATGTATGTATGTATGTATGTATGTATAATGTCAGATTCTTGCGAATCATCTGGAGCTACTGACGGAGCAGCAAGTAATGGGTATTTGTAATCTGCAACAATCGTCTCAACAGGCTGAGGATGCCCTTTCACAAGGAATGGAAGCTTTACAACAGTCGCTTCTAGAGATTGTATCTTCCACCTGTGGTTCTGGTAATGTTGCTGATTACATGGGTCAAATGGCACATGCGATGGGCAAGCTTGCCGCGCTTGAGAATTTTGTCCGCCAGGTATTTATAACATAATACCCGTTCTCTGCATAGAAGACAGCAACAATATACAGCAAAAGTGTGTCTCTGTGTCCCCCCCCCCCCCCCCCGCGTTTATTCGTTCTCGTTTAGGTCGATATTCATGATTTGCATATGGTTAGGCTGATCTATTGAGGCAACAGACGTTACACCAAATGCATCGGATCTTAACTACACGTCAAGCAGCGAGAGCACTTCTGGTCATTCATGATTTTACGACGAGGCTTCGTGCTCTTAGTTCATTGTGGTCTGCTCGCCCTAAGAACTGAATGCTCTGATGGCGCCGTTGCTTTCTACCCCACTGTCATTAATGGGGTTGTGTGCATGGGTATGCTGAAGTCATCTCGATAAAGGTCCGTTGCTTCATGGTTTGGAGATCAAGTTTCTGCAGTCAGGAGCTGATTGACAGTAGTACTTAATTTGAGGGTTGCAATTTATTCCCCATATTTTAGTTTCTGTGAAGTAGCTAATATGCAGTATTAGAATATTTAATTTTTGTGGTGTAGCTTAGGTTATGTAATTTAATTAGTGTCCCTGGATGTTATTTGGCAGCTGAGCCTTATGTGGAATTGTGTCCTACTTCTGGCAGGAGTTTCGAGATCGGACATTCTCCGCTGGCTCAGATAAGACTAAGAGTACCGGCCGGATGTTTCCTGGACCAAGATCTATTGATCGTACTGGATTCAAACTCCTACTGATTTTAAAATTTTAATGTTGGACTTGTTGGACATAAAAATTTAGATCCAGGAATTTAAGATACGGCGGATAAATGGATTCTAAGTCGGTTTTTAATGGGTTTATTATTTTTAATATAAAATGTTTAGTTAATTAAGTCTTTGTTATAAATCGTATATATGTTTATTCTATAATAATGGATATATGCACACTTTAATATTTACGATGGACAAACAATTACAAAATATATTATGGTTTTTTGATATACTACGTCTGTGGTGTTATTTGGCTGTTCTCTATCATAATTATCCAATAATGTTTCAAACCATTAGAATTTGGGACTAGTAATACAACTATGTAAAATAGATCATAGCGAAAAATAGAGTTTGACAAGTAGATGCCAACATTTGAGAGTGGTTGGCCATTACTTTCGTTTATAGACAATAACTGAATCAATTTTCTACTTCGAAAGAGTATCAAGTTCGAAAATTTTAACTATGGTTAATGTTCTCAAAGCAAATTTTGGGGCCGTGAGGTCTATTGTTTTTCAAAACTAAATTGAAATATATAATTTTATAATGTTGAAGAAAAAATAGCTTAAACACGATAAAAATATATAATAGAGTTTATACGTATCATAAATCCTCACAACCTACCTTCTCAAATGACATAATAAAGTAGCTTAGCATAAAAATAGAAAGGAATAATAATACAAATATAATGCATGATTATTACCAACACGTTAAATTTTCTGCAAAATACTAAAGGCTTGCATACCAACTATTTTTCAAACAGTTTCCAAACACAACTGTGTCAAAGAATAACCTTTTCTAATTTTGGGTGTGAATTGCTATGAGGTGAAAGTGTAGTTGGGTGTAAATTAATATTTGATTTGAACATGATGACTCATTTACATTCGATACATGATACTCGCATTTGACTATGAGGACTAGATGATATATTCATTGCCTTGTTATTGAATATGAACAATGACAGAACGCGGATGACTCTGTCTAATGACAGCAAAACCGCCTCAAACCTCCCAAAAAGTTCTTTTTTATTTTTACAAGTTGCAATTGTTAATATATTTATAATTTATGATTAGTATGTTTATAATTAGTGAGGAAGGGAATAATATTTAATTATTGATGGATATATAAGCCATGTAAATGCTATATGGTGTAGTTGATATCAGCAAACATAAGTAACTACTATGACTTTTTAATTATGGCTTCAACAATCATATATATATATATATATATATTTTTATATTACTATTGTAGTTAATTATATGTTTTTTTGGTGCACTAATGGATTATGCAAAGAGTCGTCAATTAAAGCATCACAAATTTTGGTATAATGGCTATTCAAGGAGGAAGAGGTACATTTGATTTTGTAGTTTAGTGTTTTCATTTTTAAATCAATATTTGATTATGAATATATAGGCTCATTTACCATTGATATATAATACATGTAGTTAACTATGATGACTATATGGTATATTGATTACCTTGTTATTGAATATAAATAGTGATAAAACATGGATGACAATGCACATCGACATCAAGATTGCCTTGAAACCATCAAAAAGTTCTTTTTTTTTTCCTTTTTACAAGTTGCAATTGGTAATATATGTATACTTTGCAATTAATGTATTTATAATTATTGAGGAGGAAAAGAATATTTAATTATTGATGGGTATATAAGCCACGTAAATGTACTACCCACTAAAAATCCCCTTTAAATCAGAATTCCAACCGTGAAATTCTCAGCTTTTAAAACTTTAAAAACCACAATATTAAACTCATACATTTACACCAAAACCTTATTAAAATTTTGACTTAAAATAGAAAGAAAGAAAGAAGAATATACCAACTTAAGGCAAAAACTGGGAAATGCTCAGCTGAACCACTCAACCTCTTTCCTAGAATCTAACTCTTCGTGGCTTAACAATCGAAACAAGAGAGAGCTAGAGACATGATCAAAAGAGTGTAAGAAAATATATTGCAAGGTTCGAAGTGTAGAAAGAGAGGAGGTGATATTAGACTTAGAGATTTTTGTGGCTGAAAGAAAAGGTGCATAAAATGGATGATTGGGGCTATTTATAGCTAACCAATTGAAGGGAATCACAAAGGGTTCAGGAATCAACTTGAAACCCAATAATTGGCCATTTAAAATTGAGTTAAATGGACCAATTTTGCCTAAGATATGTTGACCTATTTTCTAGAGCTCAAATGGTATATCTGGAGAATGTAGGTCAATTAGGCCAGAATCAACATACACGAGTGAAGTAATCAAAGGTAAGTGTGAAGAGAATCTTCCAGCTGCTCAGAGTCGTGCCTAAGATCGGAGCATTGATCTCAGAAATGTGCAGAGGAAAGAGGTGGAACAAGATAGGGATGGGTTCATCTCTCCCCCTCAATTATCCCAATCGACTTCTAGATCAATTTGAGGCAATATTTTGGGCTAAATACATCAGAAAAGTGGTTAGGAATATCTTAGGGAAAATTTGGTATGTGTTGGCAAGGTTACATTTCAGTGTAAGATATTTTTTAGAAAATCAAGCTAAAAAAATATGATCAGCTTGACAAACTAGTCGATGGATTTGGGCCTACCAATTAACTATTCTATGAACCAATCGATATGTTTAGTTGAGAAAACCTAATTTGCTGAAACGACAAACCAGTTGATCGGTTCATGTAACCAGGTGATCAGTTTACCTAAAAAACTCAGTAGACTCAATTTTTCAACTTTATTTCAAATCAAACTTTACCTTAAACTAAATCATAATATTAAATCAATATCAAAGGACCAAATTTTTTTTGTACAATTCTCATTCAACCATTTACAAAAATATGGGGTATTACACCTAGTGTAAACCAAAGCATGCATTGCACATCCTATAACAATAGAGTAAGGAGACATTACAATAAAAGCTTCATTTTCTTTAGATTTGGTACAATAAAAAATAGATAATTTGAAGTGAGCAACCAAAGTAGCACTAACAGACTTGACATCTACCATATGAAACATCTCAAAAACCTTTTTCACATACTTTTCCTTTGATAAGTAAAGGCAACTCTGTCTAGGGATGATAATGGGGCGAGGCGGAGACAGGGACCCCATCCTTGAACCCGATAAGCAAAATAATGCCTGAACCCACCCCAGTTCCTGAATTTTCTTTATGGGGGAATTCTCTATCAGGGACAGGTTCCTCTTGTGATGTATTATGATTCACTCAATATGAGAAAGTTGTATTGATACTACATTTTCATATGACTATGTGAAGGCCATAGAGTGGCACGATTCACAATGTATATAAGAGTGGCAATGATAGGTGAAGTCCCTAAAAAGAGGTTTCATATTGAGAAGGGCTTTTGGGTCTAAGAGTTAGGATAAACTAGTGTTGCAATTTTGGGTGCTCGTTTTTATGTAATCGTTTTTCCTTTGAACTCTTATGTCCCTTGTTGTATTTTGATTATTATTGCATATAGAGTATATTTATCCATAACTTTATCTATGCCATTATCTTCTATTTCTACTAATTTGTTTTGGACCTAACTTATTTTGAGCCTTAACACTTGTTGTAAGAAAGATGAGAGAACCAGACTTATGTTAAGTGTGGTAGTGACACCAACTATTTTTATAATTAATGCTTCCTAAAATAAAATTTTTTAAGTAGTAAAATTATAGGTGCTACAAGTTGGTATCAAATCTTTTGGTTTTGAAATCCTTCTTCTGTTTTTGAAAACTTCCTTTTATTAAGTGTTTTAAAACTCAGTATAGCCTTATGAGAAAGTGAGATGGGTTAGAGTATTGGGTTGTGTATGAGAATTGGTTGATTTTTGCCTTTAAATGATGTGATGTGTTTAGCCTTTAGGGTTTTGATGGTGATCATTGATTGGGATGGGTTTCAAGGTTTTCTTAAGCATCCCATGTTTAAGGTTGATGTAAGGCAGATGCTTGGTATGGTAGTGATCTATTCTTGTGGTAGGATTAACCCTAGATGAATGAGGTTTTCTTGTAGTTATTGGGTCCCTAATTGTCTATTGTTGTGAAATTGTAATCTTGAATGTTGTATGACCATATATTATAAATGAATGCAAGTATGTCCTCTTCAACTTGTATGTGTGGTGTTTGTCTAAGCTTTTTGATAAATGTTATTGTTTTTGTTGTTGTTAAATTTAAGTGTTATTTTTTTAAGGAGGTAGTGACCATTATCTCATAGAACCATTATTTGTGGACCACCCGAGGTTCTAATAAGTTAGTTTTATTTTATTTGACTCTGGTGACAAATTCTCTTTTAAGTAGGTAGTAATATAATACACTATTTGTAGAAAACCTAATTATAAACTGGTAATTATATGTAATTAGTTATAATAATTATTTTAGGATGTTTTATATTATTATTATGTATATTATTAAGGCGTATTATATATATTTTTTATTAGGTTAAAATTTGGATAGAATTTGGATTATTAGTTTTAACCATAGTTGGGACCCTGACTTGTATCTATTTTACTGAAGACCCTAATTCTGCCAACTTGATTCTTCACCCTAGTTCAACTTACCTTAACTAGCATCCCTACCCTATTCTAGTTTTTGGTTTTCTACCTTATTTTTTCCTGGCATAATTTTCTCCTACATGTTTGCTTCTGCCCTACGTTCTCCTCATGCATGTCTCACTTGAACATGTTTGCTTGTCCGTCACATACTATCGTCCATTTAATCTTTTCATTCTCTTATTTTGGTATTGTTGATTTAGACCACCTAACCAATTGTATTCTTTCCTCTTCTTATAATCCCTTTCTTCCTATCTCTGGTTTAATTTGAGCCAGCTTAACCATCACCACAACACCTCACCACCAAGAACCACCATTTTTCCCCTACAAGCCACAAGCACTACCTCCCCATCAGTCCCCCTCGTTGTTTCCCAACCACTACCTCCTCAAGCCATTTCTTTTCGTTTCCCCAGTTGTGCTCTATTTTTTTATTGTTGAGGCACACAATCATGCATATAACACCAAAAAATTTTGCAACCTTAACTTTGAATGTTTATCCTTTTATCTAAAAACCTAACCCTTAAATATTAGATTAATTATTTTTGTTAACCCTTGACCCACAAAACCTGGTAAATCCTTTAAATAAATTATCATAATTATTTTATTTTATTTTATTTTATTTAAATCCACCCTAATTTGATAAATTTTACATAGCTTCTTATTCTAGTTGGATACACTAAATTCATATAAATTAATTTTATTCAATTTTTAAATTTAACCTAATTTGAATTCTAACCCTAAATTTATTTTCTTTTCCCTTTTTCTTTCTTTCTCCTTTTCTCTTTCCTTCTCATTTCCTTTTTCTTTCCTACGCCCAATCCACTTTTTTTTTCTCTCCTTCTCTTCTCCCGACCTACACCTCAAACCCAATCCACTTATCTTTTTTCCCCTTCTTTCTATACCAGCCTGCCTATCCCAACCCATTTCTTTCTTTCTTCTTTTCCCTCTCCCTTGATCAAATCCAAATGCATCACAACCCTCTTCATCTCCTTGGCACCCATCACAACCCTCTACACACCCTCTACAACACCATGCACGCCTGTGCCCTCATTTCCTTTCCTAGCCAAACTAGCCCTGCACTCTCCCTCACACATACCTTTCCTTTCCCTTCCCTTTTTATAACATCCTACACCCCTGCACGTCTCCCTCACATTTCCCACTTCCTGACCTTAACACGCCAAACAACCCTTATGCATACCTTCCCCTTCCCTTCTTGCCTCAACCATTACCCCAACTCCCCCCAATCGCCTGTATATACAAACACACCCATTCCCCTTACTTTATTTAGAAAACCCTAACACATACCTCCTTTCTTCCTCCTCCCTTTACCACCTTCCCCTACAACACCACCATCCCAAGCGCACAACCATCACCACTTACACTTATGTTCTTATTCTCCTCCTCCTTTTTCTCTCAATATTCTTCTTCCTTATCCTTTTTCATGCCTTTTTCCCTTGCCAACACCACCATCCCTCAACTTTGCCTCCTATTTGTTGTAACCTTTTTTCCACCTCTAGTAAAACCATCAACCACCATTGCACACCCTTACCCCGAGTCTTGCCTACCTTTATCCTCCCTACCCTGGTTTTCTTTCTATATCCCCTCCCCATTCCCATTTCCTCCTCCACCATAACTCCTCCACCCCGCAACTCCTCCCTTCACTACTTTTTCTAGCCTCCCCACATGCAGCACCACCACCATGCCAACCACCAGCCATCACCTCCACACAACCCTTCTCCAATCTTTCTTCCTCGAGTCTTCCCATAATTGCCCCAAACTCAAGTTGCATGGGCAACATGATATTTCAATATAAATTTGTACCCATTTCTTACTTAAGGGCATTTTCATAATTTTTTAATTACAAATATTCTAATAAAACATATTATTTTATTGGTAATATATTAATATGTTTAATGTAGTATTATTTTTAAGGTACAAAAATTTGATTAATGGAGCATAATAATTTTAAATAGGTTACCAATAAATTTATGCTTTTGCTCAAAATTAGGTATTCCTTATACTCAACATTAATATTTATATATCATATGATAAAACATCAAGGTTTTGATGTATAATTTGTATTAAGTATATTTTTTACATTGTGATTATTTTCCTAATAATGATAGTATGGAATTTGGTAAAATAAAGCATGTTAACTCTTGAAAATTATTATGTATATGAAATGTATGTTAAAATGGTTTAAATGATGGGAACAAATTATATATGTCATGTATGTCCAATATGATAGGTTGAGCATGCCTAGACGTATTTTTAACATAAATATTATTATCATGTGTCCTAGGGGTAATTTGATCATTAGAGTAAATTATGATATTTAACCTGATAAGAATGCATAATAGGTCTCAATTATTGTTTTGTATGAAAATGTGTGTTTTGAGGTTCTAGAAATGCATGTTTCAACATGATTATTATTATATGTTCTAGGGGTATTTTGTCCCTTTTGAGTGTGTCGTGATAATTATTCTTATAAGCTTGCCTAATATGTATTATTTATTGCCGAGTATAGAAAAATGTGGTTTGATGTTCTTGAAACGCATGTTAGGATTTATGTGCAAAATCATATATAAAGATAAAATAATCATTTGGCGTATATGGTAATTTATTCCCATGTTAAATAATTTGATTATTTTATTTTATAATTTCATAGACAAGTTAATAAATAAAATGAAAATAGCATTTAAAATGGATGATAATGTGGATAGTTTAGCCTTAGGGGCATTTTTGTCAATTTTGGCCTAAAATGTCTAAGTATGAATAATGGAGCCTAGAATGACCGCAGTATATTTTTAATGACTGACCTTGTTATTGACATTGATTATGGTTGGCTTGGATGTTTGAAAATAAGTAAAAATGGTTAAGTATGAAAATTATATTTACGTGATTGATATGTAATATCGTGGTCACCATAATTAAAATACTAATATTTAAAGTGAAAGACTTTAAAATTGGGAATGGGGACTCTTTAGGGATAGCTACCCTAAAGACATGGTTTATCCCATGGTTGATTATGAATTATTTCCAGTGTGCCTTAGTACCCTATCAACACCCTATATCTTATTATATTTAGATCTGCTGACTTTTAGAGGGTATATATACTTATGGATTAGGTGTACTTGTCGGTAGGGTATTGTGCTACTTTCATGTGCCAATATGATCTGGTACCTTAATGTTTTTAGGTTGATAGTTGGTAGGATACTATGTTGCCTTGATGCGCTAGTATGATTGGATTACTTTAGTGTATCGAACTTAATATGATCTCCCATTAAGTAAATAAAAAAATGATTATTATTAGATTATTGGGTTGATTGGTAACAACCTTTGTGCCTATTTATAGTTAGCTATCTATGGTTCAGTAGTAGCTTTCGTGACTACCTATGTTTTGTATTGTGCTTTTGAACCCTAACTGGTGTGTTATGGGTATTAATGGTGTTGATTTTGAGAGATGAGACGCAATGTGAATGATATGGTTACTGTGTTGAGGTTGGTTCTAATCATTACATCATATAGTATCTCTTGGATGCTTGGTTGTTAAATTTTATTATGTTATAAATGAAAGAGTATGAGCATTATGTGGCTTTGGTGTTATTGTTTATCTGATATGATTATTGTATTTTGATCATTGTATATATATTTTAATATTTTATACCATGTATTGATGTGATGCCTTTTATGTATTCCATGCGTCCTTTTCATACTAGTTTTGTATAATAGGTTACTTTGTACCGATGTATCGAAGGATTCCTTTTCATGGGCCTCTACATATTCAACGATCACCGGTCTTTGTAAGTTAGTTTAACAGATCAGTCAAAGGCTAGTACTAGGGTTAAGAGTAGGGCCATCCAGTGTTTTGCATGGTATCTTTTGATTTGGATGATTATGTACTTTTATGCTCTTATATATTCCTTTTTATTGAATTTTATAACCACTAACATTCAGTCCTATTTGAAATAAAATTAATCCGCTTTGACTTTCTTTACACTGATTTTATAACTATGTTATTAATTTGAGTGGAACACCATTATTAACCTTGACACTTGGTATAAGAATGGTAGGGAAAACCAGAATTTTACCGAGTATGACGATAATACCCCACAATTTTCTATTTTAGCTTTTACAATTAATTATTTAAACAAAAAATTTTGGTTCAAAATTTTAGGGGAGTTACAGCGCACTCCTCGTATGCCCCAACCATGCCTCTCTAGTAGGGCTATTAACGAACCGAATCGAGCCGAGCCGGGGTAGGCTTGGGCTTGGCTCATTTACTAAACGAGCCTAAAAATAAAGCTTGAGCTTGATTTGTTTATAAACGAGCCGAGCTTTTAACGAGTCGAGCAGAACTTTTAACGAGCCGACTCTCGAGCTTTGGTGGTAAACGAGCCGAGCTCACGAGCTTTTGCATTCTAAACGAGCTCGAGCCTAAATTTATTAGGCTCATGCTTGATTTATTTAATAATCGAGCCGAGCTCAAGCTAAATTTTTAAGCTTGTTTAATAAGCGAACCGAGCCGAGCCGTTAACGAATCGAACCCAAAAAGTTCGCGAGCCGGTTTGGTTTGTCAACAGCCCTACTCTCTAGCATTGTAACACCCCCAAAATTTTACACATTTTTTTTAAAAATAAGACTTATAAATTAAAAAATGTAAAATCTGGGGATGCTACCGCCACACTTAGTACTAGATCGGTTCACTCCTACCGTTCCAGTACCAAATGCTAATGCTAAAAAAACTGTATATAATATTATTAAATAATCCAAACTCATAAATACGGAAATCAGAGTACGCACAAGTCCTTACGTAATTCGAAATACTAGCTATTGTTTTTCAGAGAATAAAAATAACAACAATAATAAAGTTATTTCTGCAGGCTTAAACATAATTAAGAGATAACACGAATAATAATCTCAAATGGAAAACGACCACGCCACTCCAGGACCCGATCCAGCCCACAATCACTCGGCCCCACCTGATGTCCTATAGATATCAATAGCATCAAAATAAGCATCTCCTACCTGCAACATGTCAGACAGGCCTTCTGCTCGTGGGAATGAGTATCACCCATGAAATGGGTGATCAGTATGCTACGTACTGAGTAAGGTAACCGTGCACTAAAGCCAGCATACCAAATTTCACACAACCAATGCATAATAATAAAGGAGCATGGAATTCAATCATAATAGCACAAGATAATATAAATGCTCAGGTAAAATACCATGATTCAATACAGATAAGATTATTTACTTCATCAAACCTTTATCGAATTTATTTTCACACCATACTCTTTATCAAGTCCATACGAGTACGGAAACTCCACTTTTTTTGCCGGTGGATTGGTTTCTAGGGCACTTTGGCTCCTGGCCACTATTCTAGCCAGTTGATCGATCACTTAGGATACATGCCCTACCACTATTATATGTTGGTGGATCGGTATGTCCCCTTTTCTCGCACGGTGTTCCACTGTAAGTCATTAGTGTCTTCCCATATCTTAACAACTGTTAGGTTTGTTTTATTGAGCTTGGGATCCCCCACTTTTTTAGCCAGTGGATCGGTCACAAGGGTAACATACCCTACCACTATTATATGCCCGTGGATTGGTCTCCAGCATACCGTAGTCCCTGGCCACTATTATGCCGGTGGATCGGTCTGGGCCCAGCTCAACATCTTCCACTTTACGTAATTAATGTTTTAATTATCTTATTTAGAAAACCCATACCAAGACATGCAAGTCAGACTCCTACCATGCTTACTCTTCAACTTGGGTTCACCACTCCAACCCTAGTTAACCACCCACACCATAGTTAATCATGACGTACCCTAACACCCATGCAAACCCTAGCTCTATGTAAACCCTACTCCCATGCAAACCCTAACTCCCATGCAAACCCTAACTCCTATGCAAAACCCTAGCTCCCATGCAAAACCCTAGCTCACATGCAAAACCCTAGCTCCACCTAGGGATGTAAATGGGGCGGATTTTATCCAAATCCCGACGGATATTTAAACGGATATGGATGTTGGAAAAAAATACCCGTCGGGTTCGGGTACGGATATGGGTATGGGATATCCTACCCGTACCCGTAACCATACTCGTATCCATATCCGTACCCGTTTATCCGATATATAATTACATTTTTCCCTTAATTTTAAAATAAATATAGACTAAATTAAGGTTAAAATTGTCATTTGCCTTAACTCTAAATGGATTTATCCATCGGGTAATGGATTTATCTACCGGATAATATCCATTAACGGATAAACGGATAATCCGTCGGGTAACGGATATCCAACGGATACAGATATGGATGTGTTAGCGGGTATAGATTCGGGTACATATATTCTTATCGGGTACGGATACGGGTATGGGTATACCCGCCCCGTTTACATCCCTAGCTCCACCATGCGACCATTAATATCACCATGCCAACCCTAATACCATCATGCCAACCCTAATACAACCATGCAACCATTAATACCGCCATGCAAACCCTAATACCACCATGCAACCCTAATACCACCATGCAACATTAATACCACCATGCAACCATTAATACCTCCATGCAACCGCGACCTACATGCATGTCTTATGGGTTGCATCAATTCACATTAAAAGCACAACTTATACATATCATATGAATGCCATAAAATATCATAAGAACATACCTCAACTCCACTTCATATTACATATGCAAAAGATATAAAAATACACTTAGATCATATTATATTGCATGTCATATGGCAAGTAAGACATGTAAATCACATTACACACAATGGCCTTAGATACACCATTACCTAAAAATGTCACCGGTCTTAGAGCACGCTCCTATACCACTTGAGGGCTTTGACTGGGTTCACCTATTATGGGAAAAATACTAGAATTATGTTCCCTCCTAAAAATAATATTATTTACTAACTTATCCTAAGACTTGGTTTTTAATTAAAATAATACTATACTAGAATTAACTATACAATATATTACTAAAATACTAATAATAATACTAATGTAATTTAAAATGAATGGTGATATAAGGGTTTCTACCCTTCACCAAAATAATGTTAGTAAAGATAATAATAATAATAATCATATTAATAATAATAAAATATTAGTAGTAATAATAATACTAATAGAAATAATAATAATAATATAATCCTAAAATTACAAGGTGAGGTTTTCGACCCTATCTCCAAATAATGAAAGTACTATTCAATAATAGTAATAATAATATTAATAACATAAAATACTTATAGCAATATTAAAATAATAAAGATAATAATAATAATATTATTAATAATAGTAAAAATAGTAATAATAATACTAAAATACATATATATGAATACTAATTAAAAATTAAGGCCTCGGCCCTCCTTAAATAATTAACAATAATAATAAAATAATTATACTAATAATAATATTAATAATGATAATAAACTTATAATAATACAATTAAATAATTATAATTCAAAACTAACCACCTAATTAACTCAAGAATAATCTCGACCCTGCCAAGGAAATTTATCAATAATATTACATCTAATAAAAAAAATAATGATAATAATAATTATAATCGAATAACCATTAAAATTTTGAATAAAAAATAAATTTAAATAAATAGAAATGAAGGGTTGAGAGGGTCTAGGATTTCACCTTGAGTCGGCGGAGATGGGTGGCACCGACGGTGGTGCACGGCGGCGACGACAGCCGAAAAAGAGGGTAAAAAGGGGAAAATTTGGGGTTTGAGAAGAAAGGGTAGAGAATGAGGATAGAGGCTGAGGTGCTAGTGGTAGCCTAGGCTGAGAGGAGTAAAGTGAGGGTGGTGGTGCGGTAAGGGGCGGCGGCGCACAGCGGCAGAGGTGGCGGCCGAATGGAAAAGGTGAAGGAAAAGAGGGGAGGAGAAGGAGAAAAGAGAAAAGAAGGTTATGGCTAGGTGGAGGAGAATTAGTAGAAGCTTTTAGGTGGTGCATAAGGCAGTAGAAGTGGCGGATGGTGGCTTGAGGGTTGCGGGGTTTAAAATTTTAGTTTGATGGGCAGGGGGTTTCGCACGGTTGTGGTGGCTCGTGCGAGAAGAATCGAGGGAGATGGGTGACTCAGTTAGCTAGAGGGCAGTGTAGGGAAGATTTTGGTGGGCAGAGGTGGCAGCGAAGTTGGCTAACAGCGGTGGACGACTCGTCTGAAGTCATGGTGGCGCACAATTTAGCTCTTCGGGTTTCGGGAAGAAGAAATCTCAAAATCACACAAACCAAGGCTATTTATAGAGTTTAGAGGAAATGGTAGGGTTTTGGGGGTCGGAAGGAGGGTATTTTATGTAGGGTTTGGGGTGGCCGGCGGCGTTAATCGGCCTGCACAATTTTTGGTCGGGTCGAACCTTTGCGAAGGAAAAGGGGGAAATTGAGCAAGAGATGAGGAAAACCGAATATACCAAGTTGATCTGTGAGTCAAGGAGAAGATAAAGAGGGGAGAAACGGCTGGTCAATACATGCGTGGCCGGCGACGCCATTTTCGGGGCTTGAAGGTGCAGGTTGACGGCAGACGCTGAAGGAGGAAGAAGGAAGGGGTGAACCGGGCGGCCGGGAGAAAGGAAAGAAAAAGGGGAAGAACCGGGACGATCGGTCATGGTTATAAGTTCTTAAATGAGACGCGGTGTCCTAGGGAAATAAAGCACAAAATGCAGCATTTCAGCTGCCGAAGGAAGAAGAACGACGTTGGGCCACAGGAGAAGGAGAAGAAAAGGAAAAGGAATTGGGATGCGCTTTAGGCCCAATTGGAAGAAGAGAAAAAGAAAAAGAAGAAAAGAAAGAAAAAGAAAGAAAAGAAAGAAAAAGAAAAAGGAAAATTTAAGTGGTTTGGGGTTAAATAAATTAATTAGAATATTTTGGGTATTTAGAATAAAAATATTTAAATAAAATAATATTAAAGTTCCTTTTTAGGTTAATTTAGGGTTTTAAAAAGCATTTTCCTAAATTCTTTTTTAATTAGCAAAAAGCCCAATTTTTCCTTTATAAAAATATTTATAAATTCTTATTAATTTGCCCTAAATAAATCATTCCTATTCCAAATAAAACAAATAATTAAATTAATTCCCTAATAAGTCCTTATTTAATTATATTTCTTAAAATAAATATTTTTGGGGCATTTCAAGTATGGTGCATACACGACTTCTTGCACAGCTTGTACATGCCTTTTCTTCCCATCTGTGTGTATTGCATATAGCCAGTGCACTTCTCTTCTCACTTTCTCTTTGCATGCCCGTGTGCCCCACATAATGCCTATGCATGCACTTTCTCTTTGACTCGTGCATGCGTTGCATGCATGACTGTGCTTTCCTCCACTCCTTAGATATATGAAACACCACCGGTACATCCATCCTTACTATGATAAGAACAAACATCGCCCCTCCTAAGCAAATATAATAAGTGTCGCCGTCTCCTCATTTGCAATGGTAGTAGGTGTTGCTCCTCCTCCTCTTATGCATGACTTTCTACCATAGCTCCCTTTGCCCATGCGTGATCTTCTGTCGTTGCTCCCCTTTTCTTGCATGAGTTTTACACGTTGCTCCACCCTTAGCTGTATAACTTTGTGTTGTTGCGTAGTCTACATTTTCCCCGATTAATTTCTAACCCTTTTCGTGAGCTGGTTTTAGGTAATTTTGGTTATTATTGTGTTATATTATATACTTATATATGTATTATTAGGTGTTGATTACTTAGGTAACCCCTGATGTATCATGGAAAAGTTGATCCTTTATTCTTTTTTTGTAGCTTGGATTTAGGTAAATCTAATCACTCATGAGATAGTAGAATTTATGTGCGATCATGATAGGTTGTTTAAATTTAGAATCATGCTAAGATTTTATATTGTGCAAATGTTGTGAAAGACATGATAAGATGATAATATGCTCTTAAATAGTTAGTACGTACCTTTGATTTGCCATTAATTATGAGCGATATGCATGTGTAATTTGTTAAACTATTAACGTATGCATGTCTACGGTTTTGCTAGAGTTTTGACCTTTTCAAGATATCATGATCATGACATGTTAAGCATTTTATGATTATCATTTCATGTGTAGCTAGAGTTGATATAAATAATATGAAATTATGCATGCATAATTAGAGTTAAAATATGATAATTACAATCGCATGTTATAGGGTTGAAATGCTTCATTATCTGCACCTTAATGTTAATTTTCATCTTAAATGTCGTATTATGCCATAAATATGTATGCATGTGTTTCTTGGAATATATAACACGTTAGAAATGCATGATTAGAGTTTGTACATGTAAGTTGCTAAATGTGTGCATAATTAAAAATATAGTCAATTGCGAAGTCTTAGAATTTCCTACGTACTAAAATAGTGTAAATTATTATATTTTAGCATTGTTCAAGACAAATTCTCATAATAATAATGCTTGGTGTGAAATTGGATAATTGAAAATAAGTGAAAAATGGTTCAGTATGGAAATAAAAATTATTGTACAATATGTGATATCTGTGATCGCCTTTTAAAATATTAATATTTATAGTATAAGACCTCGAGTTTGGAAATGGTTGGTCTCTAGGATTTGTTACCCTTGAGACAAGGTGTATCTCTCATTTGAGTTTAGTTCCCTCGTATGGTATTCTACCCCAATAAGGCCGTGGTTTACTCTATGTGTGACCTACGGGTCCTATAGGGGGTATGAATACTTAATAATTAGGTGTCCTAGGTTTGGAGAGTATTGTGCCACCTTGTGCGCTAGTAAGTCTAGAGTATTGTTATGCCTCTAAGTTGGATGGTTGGGAGGGTTATGTGATGTCTTATGCATCGGTATGATTGTTATACTTTTATGTCTTCAGGTCATTCTAGTATCTTCCCCAAGTAATTAAAAGTGGAAGTAATTATTGTATAAGAATGTAAATAGATTTATTTAGATTTGTTGATTTAGTAGTTGCTTCTTCACCCTATCTTTGGCAGTTTGAATTGATTTAGATTTATTGATTTGGTAGTTGTCTCACTTCCCTATCTTGGTATTTAAAATTAATTTAGATATGTTGATTTAGTGGTTGCCTCAGTACCTTACCTTATTATTTAGAATTGATTAAATTAATCGGCTTTGGTCATGGATTTTGATATGGTTTTATTTACTTTGAATCAATATACGTTGGTTAATTATGATTGGTTGTTGAGTATGCGATTTCAATATTGTATAATGTTAATTCCATTTTCTTCTCTACTTTCCTATTCCTGGAGCCGGCCGTGCCACGCTTTAAGCGGCATATGTATTTGCTATCAGAATTACTGTTATCCACGCAGTTGGGCATACATGTCGTGGACTGCACTCAAGGATGCAATAGTCAATAGCCATCTAGTGAGTCAAAATGAATATGATGATACAAGCAGTTTGCGGTCAGATTAGAAAACTGATTAAAAGTTTTTCCTGTCGCTAATGATAGATGTTAAAAAACATTAAATTAAATGAAAAACAACAGTGCGTCTCTATGGTTGAAGAAATGTGTTCATTGGATCTGAGTTTTTATTCGCCATATCCGTCGTATTCAATTGTTATGGTGCTATCTTAAATATCTTTAGGTATTACAGAAACGACATAGAAGAACCAAGCCTCTCAATTACAACAATATATTCGTGTTGTATGTATGGAAAAAAAAAATTTCAATGACACGTAATCCATCAGAAATTCCTCACGTCTTGCTATACATACAAACAAATATATTACGTCATAGATAATGAAGTCGCAAACCAATCAATATCGGTTCTATGCTGTTTTTACGGCAAAGTCATTGATACTGACATATTTTCGTATGATAATGATAATTTTCTGTCGTATTAAGACCTATTGTTTTGATTTTCAATTTTATATTTCCAATGAAGGTAAAATTATGCAAGTGTCCATCATATACCCGTTGTTTTTGCACTAAAAAACCATATTAGATGAAAATAATGTCTGGAGTCCGTGTAAATGCAAATGTAATTGTTACAATGCTAAAAGGAGGAGGGAGGGGGGGGGCATTTGAACGTGAAATAAATAATACCTAAAAACTAGCTTCTATCATCGAGCTAATGTTTGCCATATAGTAATCTTCTTTTTTATTTTTATAGTGATAACATTGACCGAATTATTTCTAATCTTTGACATATATTTAGGGTGATTTTCATGTAATTATTCACATATTTCAAGGGCTTGTTTGGTATAGAGATAGTAGAAGTAAAAAAAAAATTCTTATTTTGTATTTTTTATATCAAGTATTTAATCATTTTTTTAATTAAATACTTATTTTAATTAAATATCAAGTATCTTTTATATTTAGTATTGTCTAATTTTTTGTATAATTTTAACTATACTATATAAGATATAAAAACTACTGAAGTAATTTTTCTATCCCTATTATCCTCATGCCCAATGAGCGCTAAGAGTAAATGGTATATCGAACATTATAGATGTAAGATCATAGGCCCGATTTTTCTCCTTTAAATTTTCAAATTTGATTAAGGTTGATCTTATCTAATTTTGATATAATTAATATTAATCTGATCTAATTTAATTAATGTTGATGAGGATTAAAAAAATTCTAGAATTAAATTCTATGTCATTCATATTAAATTTAAACTTTTTATCATTTATTTTGTTCAATTATAAATTTTCTTATTATAATTCTTTCGATCTGATGTTTTTCATCGCTTTGACTCATTTGAAATTCATAATATGTTCCAAAAATATTTGAGCTCAATTATTTCTTCCATTTTGTTTTGTTTTATCCGAATAATTAAGACGCAAACAAAAAACCCTATTAACTCGATTAGGGGAAAAAAAAAAGTGGTCCAAAACTTTTATACAGATCGGGACCGACTGTAATGCATCACACATGCCAAGCGTAATTTTTCACCCGTACCAAGTGTCGCTTACCTACCTGGAATAGTCAAACGCTTTGCTAAGTGTCCCTTCACTTTGACTACCAGCAGGCAACTTTTCCCCGATCCACCTACGAATATCTGCCGGCCCGTATATTCATGCACCGGTACTTCTGTTCTGGGAGTAGTGCAGTAATGTGAACAACCGGCCGGTTACATTTCGCGACGTCATGCGGACCGGTCCCTCGCGGGCCTGATCGGGCTCCCTAGTAATTATAGAACTCTTGATTACAAGTTAAAAACATCATCGTCCAAAATTTACTAGTAATTGAGGTCAACTGCTTTTCGGAGACGATGAATCCTATTATTAAATACAACAAATGGCTAAAAATAAAAAATGGGGCAGAACTTAAGGGCTAGGGAGCTTATTTCATGGAGTCTGCCCATCTTCTATGTGCTAACAGTCGCTTCACGTGAGGCACGTGACTCCTGGATTCAATTTCGTTGACCAGACGTGAAGCCCAGGCACTTTTTTAATTGAGAGGGTGGGGATTGTCGGATACACAAACAAGGAGCAGACATCATCGACTAAGCCCTTCCTCTCTCGCTCAAAGAAGTGAAATCCCTATCAGGTTCGCTCTACTTATCCTTGATTTTCTGAAATTTCGATCGATTTGTCGTGTTTCATGTTCAGATCCTGGTGATTTTGATGTCCCTTTCCTGGGTTCGGTGATTTATTCAGAGCACCTCATGCTTCAATCTCGTATTTTTTTTTTCTGTATTTGTCATATTGAAGATCCGTTCTAAGTTTCTTAGCCTTGCATTGAGCGGTGATTTTCTTTTCTTTCTCGAAGTGGTTAGGGTTTTCTCGTCCTTGTCTCTTCAAATGCATTTTACGGGGACGAGGGTTTGCTACTGGGTCATATATGCTGGATTCCCCGCTGACCTTTTAGTCACCCCCTATATGTTGCTATATTTATGGCTGATTATAACTGATCTTCGTCCTGATTGATTCGTTACATTTCCCCCCGTGAGACCGATCTCTTATAATTGAAGCTTCCTTTACTATCCCAGTCCTAGGGATTTTGTTTCACGGTTGGGTGTCTTCTTATATGTGCTCCGGATCTGCGAAATTTAGCATTCTTTGATTAAGCCCAGTGCTCTGCTAAGTTCAGGGGCAGCTCGGGTTGAACCGAACCCACTGATTTGGCAAACCATATTACTTTCCTAGGACTCTTAGCCGATGGAAGGATCGCGGGAAGACAATGTCTACATGGCCAAGTTGGCCGAGCAAGCTGAGAGATACGAGGAAATGGTTGAGTTCATGGAAAACGTTGCGAAATCGGTTGATGCCGAGGAATTAACCGTGGAGGAGAGGAACCTGCTCTCTGTTGCTTACAAGAACGTGATCGGAGCAAGGAGGGCTTCTTGGAGGATCATCTCGTCCATCGAACAAAAGGAAGAGAGCCGTGGGAACGAGGATCACGTCGCTACCATCAAGGACTACAGAGCCAAGATTGAGGCCGAGCTTAGCAAGATCTGCAACGGGATCTTGAAGCTACTGGAGTCACACCTCGTGCCGTCTGCTAGCGCCGCCGAGTCGAAGGTCTTTTATTTGAAGATGAAGGGTGATTACCACAGGTACTTGGCTGAATTCAAGACCGGACCTGAGAGGAAAGAAGCTGCCGAGAACACTTTGTTGGCCTATAAATCTGCTCAGGTGGGTTGGTTACTTAAATGACTTTTTGGCTATTGTACATGTCATTTTTATGTGCGCTTGAAGATTATAATTATTGTTGTTATAAATTTCTCTCTATTTTCTCTCAGGACATTGCACTGGCTGAATTAGCGCCTACTCACCCAATCAGGCTCGGACTTGCGCTCAACTTCTCCGTGTTTTACTATGAAATCTTGAACTCTCCAGATCGTGCTTGCGGCCTTGCTAAGCAGGTTTGGATTTTATTGCCCTCTTTCTTTGTACTCCAGTGCAAGTGTAGTTCCTTTTTTTTATCCATTCTTCCATGTTTTAAGTATGACTTTTACTTTTCTCCCCCTTCACAACTACTCTGGTTGAGCAGAAACTTGTTTTACAACCTATGTGTGACCTTAGAATTGAAGATCTCATCATGTTGATAGAGAGATTGGATTTCTGTATCTCTATTCTCTCTTTTTTCCACATCTTCAAGTTGCTAGCTGTAGTTGCTGGCTCTATTACGCTTTGTTCCTCTTTTTTAATTAGTCATTTCACTTGTGACCCAGAATCGTTAATTACGTTTTTGTAACCACACGAGGTTGCTTTTATCTGTGTTCGTTCATTCTAAGCAAGCATATTCGTCCCAAAAAACAAAACATGCTCTCTAGGTTTTGGTTGGCTGCAATGCATATGACTTAGACATACTGTGCTTTAACACTGCATGTGGTACTGGGACTTCTTACCGTGGCTCCATCTCTTATTTGCTTATTTATTCTTTTAACTGCTTCTGCTTTTGAAACCTGAGTTCAAATGTTGACTTTAGAAGCCCCAAATTTGGCCAGTCCAAAGTGAATCTGCACGGTGGCTGGGGCAAGATGCTACTAAATATGCACATGTAGCTAAATGCCTTGTTATCTGACCTTCAAAATGTATTTTATGAGACTTCAATGGACTGAATGGTGTGTGGTTTCTGTTCCTGCTTGGAGTTTTTATCCCTCCTACAATTACTGGTTGAGCAGTATGTATGTTTTCAGTAACTGATACCTATCTTTGTAATTGTATTTGATGTAGCTATTCATTGTCAGTGGTCTTCCTTGTTCACTATATGTTGTGCTTTAGATCTGTATGTGCGTGGCTTTCTTTTTCTTTTATCTGCATTGAGTTTTGTCGTGGTATTTTTCTTATTGAATGGGTACTTCAGCACCTGATCCCTATGCATCTGATATTCCCACGAACTGACGCGTTATTTTTTATTTTACTTTATTTTATTCCCCCCTGGGTTTCAATCACTTCTAATTAAGTTTGAATCATCTACGGCTTCTTTTGTTGGTTTTTGTTCATTCGTGCATGACAGGATGTATGCACACACAGGTAGCTTGAATGCTCATCTGGGTATATATGCATGATATAGCTTGTTTCATCTCTTGTGACTGGTGAGTGTCGCATGTGATATGCCGGCTGGCTAAGTCACCAATGACTAATTGAATACTTCTGGGTTTATTGACAGGCTTTTGATGAGGCCATCTCTGAGCTTGACACATTAGGTGAAGAATCCTACAAAGACAGCACATTGATTATGCAGCTTCTCAGGGACAATTTGACCCTGTGGACATCCGACAATACGGTATCGTCTCTCCTTCCAACATCCTTTCTACTTCTTCCTCACACCTACCCATGCACATTTCTACGCCACATGAACTCATACAGAGACGGTCTCTAGAAAATTAGGCCCAACTTGAATTCGACTTTAATTGTATTCTATTTCAAACATGTTTTATAGGAGGAAACTGAAGGTGAGATCAAGGAAGCCGCCAGAAGTGAAACACCAGTTGAAGGAGGGCAACAGTGATATTAGTTTTTTAGTTTTAGCACGCAGTGGGATAATAATGGACTTTTAATTTGGATACTGCTGCATCTTCTAGTTTTTTTTTTTCGTTTGCTGTGTGTTGGTTTGTTGTTCATGATTATTTGGTTTTGAACTTCTAGTATAGTAGACATTCATCTATGGATGGAGTGCATCTTGTTCGTAACTATCGCTTGTTTTTGAACTCTAAAACGAGCTCCGGTATATTTGGGCGGGCCAAGCCCTTCTCACTCGTACTCGTAGATAATATTTTGTAAGACAAACTATAGGTAGCAATGGGATCGGGCTGGTTGGGTTACTTTTGGAGTGGATTATAGTGGGTTGGATTGCTTAGAGTTGGATTATTTGTTATCATTTTTTTTATGGGTTGAGTTAAGTTATTATGGATTTGGATTATTTTAAGTTATTTTGTTGTTTGGGTAGGGTCGGGTTTAGGGTTGGATCGTTGCATAGATGAATGGTATCAAGGTAATTTATTGGGTTGGGTTGAGTTTAGATTGTGATAGTTTAGGTTTGAGTTAGGTCGGGTTAGGTTTGAAGATATAAACGAGATGGATTTTATTTAAAAGTTATTGGATTTTATCTATCAAATATTTAAACGGATATGAATCAATGGATATGGAGGAGAAAAAAAAAATACTTGTTAGGTTTAGGTATGGATATGAGATATTTATATTTGCATCTGTTTATTAGATATACAATTATTCTATTACTATTAATTTTAAAATAAATATAGTATAAGTTGATGTTAGATTTGTCATTTTGAATAATTCTAAATGGATGTAATCGTTGCGTAAAGGATTTATTCGTCTTGTAATAGATATTTAATAGATATAGACATGAATGTGACATTGGATATTTGTTGGGGTACACGATTTTGGGTATTGTTTTTATTATCAGGTATGAATACGGGTGTACGTGTCCTAAACCTGGCGGAACAAGTTCGTGTTTTGGTAATTTTATATTCGGATTATTTTAATAGGTTAGGTTTGGGATAATTTGATAAATCGAGTCTTTTTAAATTTTGATGAGTTGGGTTGAATTTAGGTTGAGTTAATTCTGGATTGAATTACTTTGAATTTGGGTTAAATTAGATATTGACCACTAAAATTAATCTAACTCATTAACTTTATAGGCAAGTATTAAGTTTAACTTCATATAAGCATGTGATTAATAATGTGTTATTAATCGTTATTTGTTTATTATTATGAATTTTTAATATTGTGTTTTCGAGTGATAAAAATAGATAAAATTAGAATATCATTGGTAAATAAATAACTTTACAACACAAGTAAGAAAAAATAAGTAAACTTTAAATAATAATATTTTTTTAAAACTTTTAGATAAAAAATAAGACATGTGTATTTTTTTATTATTATAATTGGTTAATATTAAATTTGATTTTTTCGAATTGGGTCGGTTGATAATGGGTTGGCGGGTTAAGTTGATAGTGAGAAGGGTTGAAGGCAGGTTATGGGTTGGAGTTGGGTCACTTATATTCAGATTAGCATCGGATCAGGTTGAGTTGATGAACTTATAAGGTTAAGTCGGATCGGGTTCTAGTCGAGTTATTTTTGGGTTGGGTTATTTACGGGTCATTTTCATTTATGGGTTTGTTGTGGGTTGGGTTGAGTCATTTTAGGTTCGGATTATTTTGGATCATCTTATTATTCGATTTGGGTCAGGTCGAGTTTGGATTGAAATTATTTGGGTTTGAATTCTTTTGAATTAGCTTGTCGGGCCGAGTCAAGTTAGGTCTAGGAATCTAAACGGGATAGATTTTACTCGAAATTCGGAGCGTTTCATCTCTCGGATATTTAAATATATATGGATAAATGGATGTTGATGATGGAAAAAATATTCGTCGGACTTGGGTACAGATACGAGTATAGGATATATGAGGGTTGAGTCAAATTTTATCAGCTCTATTTAAAACCACACTTGTAAGGATGGCAATAGGTCAGATATGGATCAGATAACATTTATTACCCAAACCCGATAAGAAAATCTATACCCATATCTGTATCTAAATTTGGTGAATTTTTTTTCTTCTTCCATATCCGTTTTCATATCCGTTGGATAAAATCCATCAGTTTTCGAGTAAAATCTATCAAGTTTAAAGTACAAATCATTTAATGTTAGAATTATATACTTAGATTATTAAAATTTAATTGTATCTTCACTTTTATCCTTAGAAAATATATTTGAGGTTATATAAATAAGAGTAAAAATGTAATTTTATACCAGATAAATGAATGCGGATACATGTATAAATTTAAGGATTCCTTACTCATATTCATACATGAATCCGACGGATATTTCTCCTCATCCTCCATATCTGTTTATTCATATTTATTTACACATCTAATAGATAAAATTCGTTGGGTTTCAAGTCAAATCTACCTGATTACCATCCCTACACACTCTACTAAAAGTGACAAGGGAGGCGGGGTCTCAACTTTTGTGGTAAATTAACCGGAGGCAAGCTATATTTGTTAGAATATTTTTTTTAGATAACCATTCTAAGTATTTTATACCAAATATAAGAATTTTGAATATTCAAAATATATAAACCAAATATTGATCAAATTTAAATATATTAAATATTTGTATAAAAATATTATTTTATTAATTTTAATAATTGTTTTAAGATGATTTTTACAGATAGAAGTTGTATATCAATTAATATTTATATTTACATAAATATTAAGTATTATCATAATATTTTAAAATATGAAGATAAATAAATTTTTAAAATTTACAACTATAAAAATAAAACATTATAATGCATTATTGAAATAATCAATAAAATATTGGATTTTATTTTGAATCCAATATTCTAATAAAAAATCAAATATCTTTAATTTTAGATATTCTTTTGATGAAAATTGGATAGATATTTAAAATATCCAATTGATTTTTTTGGATACCAAATTAAAATTTAAGATTATAAATTTTTTTCACAGTCATAAAATTAATGGCAATGATGCCACACTATTTGGACACCATCAAAGAAGCACAAAGAAACTTAATCAACATACAAAAGGAAAGCAACCAAACACCTTTTCTTTTGGCGACCTTCAAAAGGATATGAACTCAAACAATTATAGAGCGATGGTAAAGTTATCTCATTTGTATGAGAATCTTACAATGATAAAGTCGTTGAAGTCTGTTTTGCGTAAATACTAAGCTGGGCATCTTATCAATCAAAGAATGTGACCTTCATCGGTAATGGTAAGGTTTTATCAAACGATTAAAGACTAACTTTCAAGTACTAGAAATATGTTGTTTAAATCATCTTCCACTTTCAATATTATGGCATTTTTATAATAATAATTATGATCGTCTATGAATAATACTTTATCCGTATAAAAAAAATTATTCTAATAACTTATACACTTTTTAAAAAAGTAATAAAAATGATGCATATGGAAAACAAATTAGGTCATACTAAGAGTTGATGATGCAATTTGGGTTGAATTCCAACAAAAAATATTCAGAAATGAGATGAAGAAGATGAGGATAGTATGATTCTTAGTAGCTCCTTAGATCATATACTTGAAGATACCACCTAACGTAATCAACACTTAGAATAAAATCAATAAGATTTTAGAAGATAGAAATTAAAAACTCATGCACTAGAGTTTGAAGGAAGAAACAAAAGCTTTCATGGTTAAACAAATAACATCCAAGCTGCCTTTTCATCCCATGCCTTATCCCATTCTTATAGGAGTATATAGGACACCTAGTTACAAGCTAACTAGCCATTACAGTGAACTAATAATCCTAACTTATCTAGTTATTTAGGAATTAACTAAACATGACCTTTGAGATAATGAAATTCGAGTTCAACCATATTGGAGGTTGACTAGTTCCTTAACCTAGATACAAGACACTTAGGAGCAAATAAAAGCAAGTTAAGACTTAATAAAAACATACAAAACCACTCTAAACATAAATAGCAGAAAAAAGGATCTTTTAGGTTGTAAGTAACCAAATAATGCAAAGTATGTCTTCTAGCTTTCCAAACATCTCCCAAGGTTTGATTTGGTTATCCCAAAATATTGAAAATGACATGTCCATACTTTTGATAATGACTTGCATTTGACTCGTCATGTCATTTCTAAAATAGTTTCTATATCTTTCTTGTTTGTATGTATTAATTTGAATTGAAATTACCAAAATAATAGTTCTAAAAAGGTGTCAAAATCATCTTAAATTCGTGCCCCTCCTTTGTTGGTTGTTATTCCTTGATTTATTGTATGGACATGCAAATACAATGCTAAAAATGAAGGTAGGTTGTTAGTAAAACATGATTCTTCATGGCTCCATTCTTGAGGGTGTAGGGTTGTTTGCGGAAATCAATGTTCTTGTGAAAAAGAATTGACAACACTTGAGAAGGACTTGAAAGAATCAACCCTATCTCCCTTGATCCCATGAAAAACAACACCAAAATAGTCCATGCCTTCTTTGTTGTCAAGCCTTGTTATTAAATTGAAAATACAAAATTTATATGCTGAAAATGGAGGGGGGGTTTTGATGACTTGGGGATTCCTCTTTGTCCCACCAAGCAACCCTTTGAACCATGTTGAAGCCATTGAAGATGATGAAGTTGATCACATAAGATGATGGAGTTGGGGCTGATGCTCAATGGTTGACTTGAAATTTGTATGGATCATTAAAGATGTAATTATGACTCATTATTCATAATATGGTTCTCTTTTAAAGAAATCGAGCTTGAAAAAAGACCCCAGATTTATGTTTAGGGCATTCACCAAATTATTAAAATTTTTATAACATATATAAAAAATGATAGTCAATGCCCCTGTATCAAAAAAGTCTTAAAATTATACTTACATGTTCATTAAAAAATAACAAAGTATTTGATGCATATATAATTGAGGGAAAAATATCAAAAATAGGCTTTAAGTTTTCTAAAAATGACTTTCTTTTTTATCCAAATATTTAATGATAAAATGATTTCTTTTTTATGCGGGGGGAGTAAAAGAAAAAAGTGGCATTAAATTAATAAATAAGTGAAAGACCTATAACTTAATATTTATAAATAAGTGAATGACCACCCTTCATGGTTATAACTATTTTTTTTTTGGTAATATGAATCATGAGATAATTAATGGTTGAAATCAAAAGCATCTCTACTGTCAAAGAAATTGTTTTTAGTTGATAATAAAAATACTTTAAGTAGTTAATAAGACTATAGTATTTGACTGTTTGGAGAAGGAAAAGATGGGGATGATATTTTTGTAATATTTATATATTCAGGTTGCATGTCATGAATTAGTGTCTACGACAACTATCCTAAGTGGCTAACTAAATGTAAAAAAACTTGTCACTCACCCATGTGATGTGTGGTACATCAAGATATTAGCTTATTATTTAATTATTATAATTGGATCTAAGCTATTAATTTCTATCTAGTAGGTTCCATAAATGTGCCTTTGGCCAAAAATGAGCTTTATTTATTTATTTATTAAATAAATTCTAAGTGATAAGTGAAATAAAATATTAAAATTTCTCCTAAAATTTGAATGTACATATAGAAATAAATGAATTCACTTCCACAATCAAAGAAAAGTTTCATGAAAACCTCAATGTCACATATTCATTAAATGAAGTATATAAAGTTTCATGAGAACCTCAATGTCACATATTCAATAAATGGTAGTAGAGAGATTTGGGAGGCAAACCCTATGAAAACTAATCCTCATTTTATAACATCCTAAAAATTACTACTTAAAAAGTTTCATTCAATGGAAACAAATACATAACTTAATAGATGTTTCCACCACACCTAATACAATGAGATGTATGGCCAATACCTAACCTGTAACACCCCCAAAATTCACTACTGAAAAATTTCGTTTAATTAAAAGAGAATTGCGGAAGCAGATTAATAAACCGTGAACTTTGGGAGTATTACCGCCACACCTAGTACCAGACCGGTTCACTCATACCGTTCCAGTACTAAGTGCTAAGGCTAAAGGAGTAAAATAAAACTTTACGAGAACTTAAGCATTTGAAGATCAGAGTAGCACAGTAAATACTTTACAAGAGAAACATTCAACCACGGTGTTTACAAAATAACAGATACGTTGAATTTAAAGGAGACAAATTAAAATCCTAAAAATTTCCGGACAGTACCTTACGCTCTCCCCAAGGGCCCACTTGAATAGCACCTGAACACAAACTGCAAGGGGTACTGCCCATTGAATAGGCAGGGGCCCCATGGAAGGAATCCTTCAGTACTACGGTACTGAGTAACCCTTTAAAAACACACTTAAAGTACAGGCACGCCATATTACACATGATACTACCACATTCAGATATAACCATAGGTATAAACATGGTATTCAGATCCAATTATTTGTACATCCAATAACTTAATGATACATTAATAGCGTATACGTAAAATTCACTTTCATATATTCAATAATCCATCAACCAATATCAAATAGGCCATGATCACTAATCGAGATATTTTTCGGGCCTTGAGGCCATTAATCAATCGTCTCAATGACTAACATTTTTCCATAACTCATTCGCATCCAAAATAAATTTCATTGAGCTCGGGACCCCCACTATTATTGCCGATGGACCGGAATATATGTAAAATCATCATCCAGGGCACAACGCTCCTGGCCACTATTATAACTGGTGGACCGGGATATATAAAGAATCATCACCCAGGGCACAACGCTCCTGGCCACTATTATAACCGGTGGACCGGGATATATAAAGAATCATCACCCAGGGCATAACGCTCCTGGCCACTACTATAACCGGTGGACCGGGATATATAAAGAATCAACTGGTCCCGACTCGTTAATCTTTCACTTTAATAATTTGTATTTTCCCTTTTTATTCAGCACAACAATTCCATTTTATTTGCCTCGATAGGGAGATCAAAAACCCGGGACACAAAGGTACACCGGTCGCACTGGTGCGTAAAAGCAACTCAGTACCCTTCAATTAGTAACCCAGGGACGCAAAGGTACCCTGGTCGTACTGGTGCATAAAGCTGACTCAGTACCCTACCGACAAGGACACCTAATCCTTAAGTATGCATACCCCCTACTAGGTCCGTAGAGCTAGATAGAGTAGATATAGGGTCTGGCTGGGGCACAAAGGCACACCAGCAAATACCAAACAATCGTGGACTAAACCACATCCTTAGGGTAGCGACCCCCAAGGAGTCACCATTCCCGATCTCGAGGTCTTTCACTTTACGTAATAGTGTCTTAATTAAGGGTGATCAGAAAGGCACAACAATAAGATAATTATCCTCTTTTAATCGTTGAGATATCATCAGAAATTTCTTATTCAGATGGTCATCCAAAGTAACATAGGAGAATCATTAAGGCCATCCTAAACTCATCTAATTCCGAATTAAAACTCATTCTCGTGATACTTACTAATCACCAAATATTCTTGCCTCGTTAATCAACACCAATAGAGCCATGTCACGAATTCCACAATCATAATGATATACTGGATACAACCTACTTATTTACCCCTTTACTTATAAAATCACTACGTCACCCTTTCTTATTTGATAAATTACCATGTTACCCTTCTTGATACAAAATCACCAAGTTATCCCTTATTCGATTTAGGTTACTAAATTATTTATCATACTTATTAGGACATCAATTCCCCCTTAATAATTATTACACTTAATATACTTTCCATTTAATTGGTTAGATTACCACTTTGCCCCTTTCTCCTTTATTATAATTAATAAATTATCCTTGAGTTGGTCAAATTACCAAATTACCCTTCCTCCTTGTCCAAAATTACCAAATTGCCCTTTGGTTGGTGAAATTACCAAACTACCCTTGCATATGATCACAATTACAAATTTGCCCTTCTCCGTTATTAAATTTACCAAATTACCCTTTAGTTATTTAAGTTACCGAATTGCCCTTCTTAATTGTCATAATTACCAAACTACCCTACTCCATTATCCAAAATTACGAAAATACCCTCCAGTCAGTTAGATTACCAACTTACCCCTCACATTGATCATATTTACCATCTTACCCTTCTCTACTATTAATTATCAAATTACCCTTTAGTTATTTAACTTATTATCTTACCCTTCTCAATAATTATTATTTCCAATTTACTCCTTTCCAATGTTCACCTTTACCCCTTTGATTTACACAATTACCGTTTTACCCCTTTACCTTCAAATTTACCATTTTACCCCCTTAACTCCCAAAATTACCATATCGCCCTTTTACTTGTAACTTTTCCATTTATCCTTAATTATAAAATTACTATCTTACCTCCTTTAATTTCCAAATTACCATTCCGCCCTTAGATTGTAAAATTATCATTTCGTCCTTTAATCATAAAATTACTATTTGCCCTTTAATTATAAAATTACAATTTTACCCTTTTATTATAACATTACCAAATTGTCCTTTTATTACAATTTACCAAATTACCATTCTTTTTAACAAGATTACCAAATTGCCCCTTTTATTTACAAAAATTACTCTTTCATCCTTTATTCACAAAATTACAATTTTACCCCCTACTTCCAAAATTACTATTTTCTCCTTTTATTAACAAATTCACCACTTTACTCTTTACACACCCTTATTATTAAATTATTATTAATACTGCATGAAGTATTAACCTTGAAGTCTCACCCATGACTCTTATAATTAATGTAATGCTTATTAGCACATGTATATATATATTAGGCCATACTCTTGTACAATATATATTAATAAAATCTCCTAATGCTAACAAAGTATTAAACATGTATTAAATACCACCATAGCATATAACCACAAGGATAATAATTAACATTTTCCCTAACCACCAAATTATTACCTTAAATATTATCCCTATACATATCATCAATCTATCATGCTTCCTTTCAACAATAAACACAATAACCACATATGATATGCTAAGCAACATATATCAAGCATAATACACATTAATAAGGCCTAATGTGATAACATGCATTAATCCATGCATTTAAGCGGAATTTAACGGTTACCTTAATCTCGCAAAATTATCAAACCTTACCAAGCACAATTAGCAATTCAACACCTAAAAATAATATCCATCATATACATGTTAGAAATAAAATCCAAGTATAAAACTTTATAAAATTTAATTAGTAAAACACTTAATATAAAACACCATTATACCTTAGAAATTAGCCAAATCATTTTTTTACATATAGTGGAGCTCACGCTGCATGAGCAGCGTGAGTTTCATGCAGAAAAGAGAGGGGGAAGGCTCGAAGAGGGGTGAAATGGGAGGGAGGAAGGGTGGCTCAGTTTAGGGACTTTAGGCTAGAAAAGGAGGTAGTTAGGGGAGGTTCTAAGGCAAGTGGATGGTTCAGAAGTGGAGAGGGGGTGTAAGAGGTGGTCGGGGATGTGTTGCTGGTGGCTAATGGTGGCGGAGGAGGCGGCAGCAGGGATGCGAAGGTGGCGGCCAAGAAGGGTCAAGGGGGAGGAGTTGTGAAGGAAGGAAAAGGAGAAGGAAAAATGGAAGGTTTCAAGGGCTGTTTTCGGCTAAATAATGCATGGCGGTTATAGAGGGGGTTGCAGGGAGAAGATTAGTGGTCTGGGTGGTGGCAGAGGTGGTCGGACGGTGGCGGAAGAGGCGGTTGCAGGTGGCTCGGTGAGAAGGATGAAAACAGGGAGAAGAATAGAAGAAGGGGAGAAAGAGGGCTGCGGGATGGATATTGGGGTGGTGCAGGGTGGTAGAAGAAGGGTGCAGGAGGTGGTTTAGGGGCTGGGTGCGGCGGTCAGAGCGGCGGAGGGCGGCGGCGCACGAAACGGAGGGGAGAAGATGGAGGGGAGAAAATGGAGGGAAGAGGGAGCTCGGGGGAGAAGGGTTTCGAAATAATGGGGCAGGGAAAGATGGAGAAGAAGAAGAGGGAGGAGAGAGAGAGAGCGGAAGAGACAGGGAGGCAGGGTGGCGGTTGCAGGTGATCGGCAGCAGCAGACAGGTCGGCAGTTGTTGCCGCCTGGGGAGAAGAAGAAGAAAGGGGCTGCGGGCGGCCGACCGGGGAAAGGAGGGGAAAAAGCTGGCCGGTCGGCCCAGGGGGAAAAGAAAAAAAAAAGAAAGGGGAGCCGGCCGGTTCCAGCACGCGGGAGAGAGGGACAGCGTGCGAGGAAGGAAAGGAGGGCAGAAGCGGGCCGAAGGCCCAATCGGGCAGGGAAGGCTGGCCTGGCGAGGCAGCCCAAGGGAAAAGGAAAAAGGGAAAGAAAAAGGAAAGAAGAAAGAGAAGAAGAAAAAAAGGGAAGAAGGGTAAAAAGGGAAATGGGAAAATGGGAGAAATAAAATAAATTAATTTGTAAAATCATAAATGTAATATTCTTGATAAATTATTTAATTAAATAATCTAATTCATTATAATCTAATATATTGATTTAAAAAGGGTAAGGTTAGTAAAATATTAGTGTGAAAAATAATTTAAATAAAAATAGCATGATAGAATAACGAAATATCTATTTTAATTTACTAAAAATTCCCGTCCAAATTTATATACTAAAAAAAATCCATAGATTAATTAAATTAAATAAATTTTAAAAGCTAATTTATTTCAAATAAAAGGTATTTATTAAAAGATAGGTTTTCGAAATTTTTGGGGGATTACATAACCCATATTAGATGTAAGGCAAAAACAACTTAAAATGAAAATTTAAGTGTGTTAAAAATCTAATCCAAGGTTAAGACAAAACCAATAATGAACTAAGGATAGTGAGAGAGAGAGAGAGATCAAGATTAAATACAATAGAGAACATGTTTACAAAATACTTGATGTCCCGAAATGTGACAGCGATAAAACGAACAAAATTCAAGTTTTGTGGTGGGAACCATAGCGATACACTAGATAATCCTAAACTCTCTTACCCAACCCAAAAACTACCACCACTGCCAAAAAACATACAATGTTCTAATTGCTCATTGAATAAGTAGGTGATCATGAAACAAAATGCATTAGTACGAAATATTTCAATTAAAACAGTCTAATTTAAGTAGGTTAAAGGTATCATGAAACACATAGAATCAAGACACGTGCGTACATGTTTACTTATCAGCAAATCAAATACAATAACAAAGGGCATGAAATCACAATACATAGCTATAGATATTATTTACACCAAACAATTCAAATGGGTGTTAATTATTTACACTAAATATTTTCAATGAGTGTTTATTTATTTTACACAAAACAGTTTAACATAAAATTCCGATCAACAAATAACACAAGATTTCCAACCAAGATAAGCTATGAATTAGCACAAATTAATCTCCATCTTAATCTAATTGATAAGCCTTATTAAGATGATTAGCTAATCCATTTCAATTTAATTCAAAAACCTTGAGAAGGGTATTATGATACCCCAAAACCCTATGTTAGGAATTAAAAATAAAATAAAGATTATTGGATAAGGTTTAATTAAATATACCATTTCTAATAATAAAAATATTATTATAATAATAATTATGGCCATAAAAAAAGAAAAATGATATAGGGATTTAATTAGTGGAGGCTAGAATTATTTACTAAACTAAAATAAAATTTAAGTAAATCATAATAATAATTTCTAAACTAATAAAAAAATTATTTTATTATTATTACTCATTTTTATTATTTCTAAATTTTTTATAAAAAAATCACAAACCACCCAACCACCTCACCTTTTTTTCTCTTTTTCCTTTTTATTTCCCTTTTTTCTTCATTTTCTTTCTCCTTTTCTTCCTTTTTTTTCTTCCTTTCCCTTCCCTCGCCCAACTAGGCCACATCTAGTGCTGGCCCAATCCCTCCTCTCCCCCTCCCTTTCTTCCTTTACCTCCCCAACCTACTTTTCTTTTCTTTTTTTCTTTTCCTCAGCGCAGCCTAGTACAAGCGCCCATGCCCATCCACCCCCCTCTTTTCCCCTTTTCTCCCTTCTTTTCTTTCCTTCCTCCTCTTCTGCCCCTATCTTCAACCTCTCCCCCGATCAAGAGATGCAGGCATGGTTGCTTCATAGCTCCTCCCCTCTCTCTCCCCTCCCCCTCTCCTTGTCTGAAACTATTGGGCATGCATCTAGAACTACCATGAACTGGTCCCTTCCTCCTATGACCCCAACAATCCACCTAACCCCTAAAACCCCCTGCAAAATCCCTATGTTGTCCCCCCTGTTATGCAGCTGCACCGGCCTAAACATTGATTGATAGCTAGCCACTTCTCTCCCCTTGTCTTCTTCTTTCCTTTTTCCACTTTTGCCAACCAATTTCCTTATAAATAAACCTCCCTTACAAAAATAGATAAATTAATAGTAAAAAAATATGTGAAAAATATGGATATAAGGGTTTAAAAATAGAAAATATCAAAAATAAATAAAAGAAAATAATAAAAATAGATGAATGCAAATATAATGCATATACTAGGGAAATCAAAATATATTACTAGAATAAGTTAAAATATAAAACAATTTATACGTTATGTTTTAATCACAAAAAAGAGATTAACTAAGTTAAAAGTTAAAAGTAGGTCTATACACTTTGTATCACTTTCCTGAAATGATTAATACTAAAAAACGTTAGTATTAAACCCTTTTAAATTATACTATTATAGTCGCAACAAGCGGCTCATATATTTAACTATATTTAAAGCATTAAGCACAATTAGAAGGTTGTAAATCTAAGTACCTAAAGTAGTAAGTCCAGTGTGTCTAGTTGTATTCTCCTTTTTTGACTTACAGCTATCGAAACATTTAATCACAAAAATTTTTGGTCAATAGTTATCTAACCTACCTGTAATTTATATATATAAATTCTGGTACAATTACATAACCACCAAGCATGTATATACTCTTACACACCATTACTATAAGGAAGCAATAATGAAGCATGCACCATATAATTTAATTTGATAGAATCGCGCATATAAATGCTAGTAATTCAAACATAATCAAAGGATAATCTCATGAAACAAAGAAAATTAATATTATATCTTAAATCATGGTCTAGGGCTTCAATTTATTTCCCAACACCAATTATATAGCCAATTATAATTAATAAATTACTTGCATAAAAATATATATAATTAATTGATGAAGAAAGAACCAAAACTAAATATATATGAAATATTCAGCAAAATCAATTAGATGAATAATCATTTATTTTTCATCCAAAAATAATTATTCTTTAGCTTTGTTCTTATTTTTCCTCGCCTGGCGTCTTGTCCTTTTTTTTTCTAAATTTTTTTAGCCTTTGTGCCTGCTATCCTTTTCCTTTCTATCATCTCTCTTTTCTCACCTCTACCATCCTTTCTCTATGATTTTTCTTTATGTGCACCTCTGTCTTCTTTTTTCTTCTTTCTTTTCTCTCTTTTTTTTTATTTCTTTTTGACATTCCTTTTCTCTTTTTTGCTACTATAGGCCTAGATTGCACCTGTCTGTCTCCTTCCGTAAGGCCTTTTCATCTATTTCTTTAAGTTGCTTATGCCCGTTTTTTAACTTACCTTTAAAATAAAATTAAATAAAATAATAAATAATCTTATAACTTAAGCCCCTCAATTTTATATCATTTTGGCTTAAATAATTAAATATATGAGATTATTATCACCCGAATCAAAAACTATAATTAACCTCATATATTGTTCAAATAAAATATTAAAAGATATCATTAAAAGGGTATAAAATATGTATGTACCGGTAATATATTAATATATATATATATATATATAATATTTTATTCCAAAAATTATTAAATAACATTTGAAAAGTTGAAGTAATTATTTAAAATTATTTATCTTTTCACTTGAATATTTTTTTTAGACAAAAGGTACTTATTAAGGTATATAAAATATAAATGTATTTATATTTATATAGGATGTTATTTATAACCCATTTACCTATTAGAGTTGATAGGTCTAGGTATGGGTAATGTAAATGAGTCTCAATCGAGATAATGTAAATGGATTTAGGTCTAGGTCTAGGTCTGGCTAAACTCGACTCAGACTCAACTCGTTTCTATCCCTAAGAATAAATTTGATCATGATTTTATTCTCATGCCAAGGATAAGGTTAAAATAGTTTACAAATAAGTCACAAAATGTAGACAATAAGCACAAGTGATATATATATATATATATATATATATATATATATATATATATATATATATATATATATATATATATATATATCAAGATAAGTGGAAATGAGAATCAACTCCTAAAATACAACAAAAGGGGGTAAGGGATATAAGAGTATAATATATTTGGAATATAAAAGATCTCAAAAGCACTACCAGATAAATCCTACTCTATGACCCTATCCATATATAAAATATCACTCCTACTTAGACACAATATTATATAAAGCAATGCCATCCTCGTCATTTATAATCAAAGTATAACAAATTTACAAAGGTAGGTAAGGATTGGATGATATTCAAGTTCAAAACATAACAGCAATTGCAAATTCCAATAAAGCTAGTTGACTAGTTTTAAAATAACAATCGATTGGTTCATTAGAGCTAGCAAAATAAATAAATGAAAAATAACTTACTAGTGAACTAGTTTTGTTGTACCATTTAGCTAGTTCTCTAGTTTGAATAAAATTTTTATATTTTATTTTAAATTTTATTTCCCTTTAAAATTTATTTAAAAAAATATTTTTATACACCAGGTATTACACAATTATTCAATACTTAAACATATTTTAGTGATAAAAGACCAAAATATCCTTATTTTCTAATTATCTCAATTTTAACCGTTGAATTATCAAAAAAATTATATAATTCATCAAAATTCATGACAATGCTAAAAGCCATTAAGGCAAAGACTTTAAACATAAAATTTGATAGTGGAAAAATGACCTTTTTTCCCTCACTTAAGATTTAAACATACTAATCACATAAAACTCTAACCATGCATATCTAGCATACCATATTTTACATGCTTACCATATATAGAATGACATGACACATACTTGACACACATTTTGGAAAATGATTAAACATTTATAAAATAACATTACTATCCCTAGGACTCACAAAACTTTAATCAAGCATAAATAAGCTTAAACATTCTTAAATTATATATTAAACTTTAAGTAAAACATCTAACAAACACAATGTAATATATTTTAGGGCACAAAAATGTCTCATTTTGGAAAAAAAATACCCCTACCGAGAGCAACATATAATAATAATAATAATAATAATAATAATAATAATAATAATAATAATAATAATAATAATAATAATAATTCTTATACTTATTATCACATGCTCAAAACCACATATTTAGCCACAAATAATTAAATACAAAATATGTAAACATGATTTCATTTAGTATTTGAAAACTACAAAATACTCACGCCAATATATTTTTCACGCTTTGTGCCAAAGACATAATCTATCATAACATAAGCTTAGTATGCTTCACATAAAATCATATGGAAAACATAACACTTTCTTATAATATTTAGATATCAACTCATAAGCATAATCACTGTAACAATCAAAATTTTATTTATTAATATTCAACTTTTATTGACATTTATTTGAAGAAAAAATATATATATATTTAGATAAACAATTCTTATTTTAGTCCATAAGCTATGGGCTTATAATTGTACTTTAACTTATGTATTTATCATTTGGGATTATGATTATGTGGGTCAAAACAATAATAATTTGAATTCATTTGTAATCCTTCCATAATATTTCTATATCTTATTATAATCGTTACATATCTTTCCACTATTTCCATTACATTTTTGTGTATCAAAGGAATTATCTCTATCCCATATATTTTGGAGAACCTAAATCATTGTGTAACTTCTATATATATATATAATGAATTATCATTCCATCAATTATAGTCATATGCTAATAATATTACTATGACATATATATACCATTATGTGCAAGTCTCGTATAGTTGCATAAGGTATGCACGACTTAGGCTATGTTTGATTTGAGAAAAATAAGAAGAAGAAAAAATAAAGGAAAGAAAATAAGGAAAATTAATTTTTTTTTCTTTTGTTTGGTTGTTGGAGAAAATTTTGTGGAAAATTTAATTCTTGGAAAATATTTTTAGTGTTTGGTGTATAGAAAGAAAATTCTAAGGAAATTTGAATGTTATTATTTAAATACCCTTATATATTTAATAAAAATTAAAATATTATATTAATCTATGGAAATTTTTATAAAGTTTATAATAAAATCATAAAATTATACAAAATCAATACTAATTCCAAATTTTTTTAGAAAAATTCTAAAATATTGCATGCATAATTTCCAAAAAATATCCATAAAATATCAATAACATTCAGAACTTTCTACTAATAAGAGATAGAGTAAATAAAAATAAAATAAAATAAATCATTGTACTTTACTTACCAATGTAAAAATTTAAAAACCAAAACTCATGCAAACCAAGAAAGCTTCTAAATATTAATATATCAAGATCTCAAAAAAAAAAAAAGTTAGCAAAGTACATTGACAATTCATTGTTATTAGTTACTAATTAAACAAGTTAGAGTGATACATTAGGATCATAAAAAATGTTAGAGCCGAACTCCATGCACACCAATATGGCTCTATCATCGAGTGAAATACCAAGAAATGTACAAGTGGTATTAATTGTAACACCCTCAAAATTTACACATTTTTTTTTAAAACACAATACTTATAAATTAAAGCCGTAAATTTCTAGGGATGTTACCGCCACACTTAATACCAGACCGGTTCACTCCTACCGTTCCGGTACCAAGTGCTAAGGCTAAGAAAAACACTACCAACAACATCATTAATAATCCAAATTTAAAAAATAAAAATCAGAGTACGCGTAAGTCTTTATATAATTCGAATACTAGCTATTGTTTCTCCAAAAATAAATAAACAACATTAATAAAATTGTTTCTATAACTCAAAAAAAAAATAATGAAGTAACATGAGTATTAATTTAAAAAAAATAGAGAGAGAACAGCCACGTCACTCTGGGAACTGATCCAACTCAAACATCACTCGGCCCCATCTGATGTCCCGTAGACATCAATAGCATCAAAATAATCATCTCCTACCTACAATAGTTCAGACAGGCCTTCTGCTCGTGGGAATGAACAACACCCATGAAACAAGTGATCAGTACGCTACATACTGAGTAAGGTAACCAAGTACTAAGGTCGATATATAAACACACCAAATCATGCAGGATAACAATAAACATACAATTCCAAACCACACATATGATACATAAAAGCATATAGTGAAATCCATAGCCTATAATCAACAAGCCCACACATAAGGCCCAAAAAGGTCGAGATTAATTATTTAATCCTTCTTTTATCGGAAGTCGATTCACACTATACATTTTTATCAATTCCATGCGAGTACAGGAACACGCCACTATTATAACCGGTGGGTCGGCCACACATAGAGCATCATTCCCTAACCACTATTATTATCGGTGGATCGGTCACATATAGGGTACAACCCTAACCACTATTCTGGACCGGTGGATCGGCTCGGTTCTTGCTCGCATGGTGTTCCACCGTAAGTAATTAGTATCTTTTAAGTGCCTTAACAAACTCTGGTTTGTTTTTTTATTAAGCTCGGGATCCTCCACTATTATAACCGGTGGGCTGGTCACACATAGGACTCATGTCCTAACCACTATTATTACCGGTGGATCGGTCACATATAGGGTACAACCCTAACCACTATTCCTGACCGGTGAATCGGCTAGTCCTGTCTCAATATCTTCCACTTTAAGTAATTAATATCTTAAGTATCTTATTCACAAGCTTTGGCCTAGACGTGCATGACTACCTTCTATATTTCTCATCCTCCAACCCTAGTCAACCAACACCACGCGAGTTAACCATGGTACACCCTAACACCCATGCAACCCTAATTCCATGCAAACCCTAGCTCTCATACAAACCCTAGCTCCACGTAAACCCTTCTTCCATGCAAACCCTAACTCCATGCAAACCCTGGCTCCCATGCAAACCCTAATTCCCATGCAATCATTAACTCCTATGCAAACCCTAACTCCACGTAAACCACACTTCCATGCAAACCCTAACACCATGCACCATTAATACCACCATGCAAAACCCTAACACCATGCAACATTAATACCACCATTCAAAACTCTAACACCATGCAACATTAATACCACCATTCAAAACCCTAACACCATGCACCTCCATGCAAAATCCTAACACCATGCAATTCCATGCAAACCCTAACATCATGTAATTCCATGCAAACCCTAACACCATGCAATTCCATACAAAACCCTAACACCACATTGTTACACTCCCCATCATTATTGTACAACCCTAGCATGCATGTCTTAAGGCCACATCATACCATAATAATAACACAATTATACACATAATTCTCATGCCACAATTTATTCACATCAACATACTTCAACTCCATAATCATGTTGCATTCATAACAATTATACAATATATACATGAAATACACTATAATTCATATCACATGGCATGCATAGCATAAAATCACATATTACACATATGGCCTTAGCATCCCATACCTAAAGTGTCACCAGTCTTGGTGCATGCTCCTATTCCACTTGAGGGCTTTGACTGGGCTCACCTATTATGGAAAAAAAATACTAGAATTAGATTCCCTCCTAAAAATTGTATTATTCACTAACTTATACGAAGACTGGGTTTTCAATTAAAATAATGTTATACCATAATTAACTATACAAAATTACTACTAAAAATACAAATGAAATACTATTGTAACTTAAAATGAATGGTGATATAAGGGTTTCTACCCTTCACCAAAATAATGTTAGTAAATATAATAATAATAAAATATTAGTAATAATACTATTATTAGTAGAAAAAAATAACAATAATATAAATCTTAAAATTACAAGGTGGCTTTCGAACCTACCCAAAATAATAAAAATACTATTCAATAATAGTAATAATAATATATATGTATATATATATATACTTATAATATAAAAGTTAACAAAGATAATAATAATATTAATAGTAATAATAGTAAAAATATTAATAATAGTAATAAAAATGCAAGGGTGCGAGACCTAATTAAAATTTAAGGTCTCGGATCCCCCTTAAATAATTATAATATTAATAAAATAATTAAACTAATAATATTAATATTAATATTATTATTAATAATTATAATAAACTTATAATAATCCAAATAAATTCCTAAAATTCGAAACTAACAATCTAATTAACTCAACAATAATCTCCATCCTGCCAACAAAATTTATCAATAATGTTACAACCAATAACAATAATAATAATAATAATGATAATAATAATAATTATTATTATTATATTCGAATAAATACTAAAATTGGAATAAAAACAAAATAATTTACAATAAATAGAAAAGAAGGGTTGAGAAGGTCTAGGGTTTCACCTTGCGTTGGCGGGGATGGGTGGCACCAGCGGTGGTGCACGGCGGTGGCCGGAAAAGTAGTCTAAAAGTGAAGAAAATGAAGAAAAGAGGGGAGGAGAAGGAGAAAATAGAAAATGAGGTTATGGTTCATTGGAGGAGAATTAGAAGAAGTTTTTGAGTGGTGCAGAAGACAGTAGAAGCGGTGGATGTGGTGGTGGACGGTGGTTTAAAGGTTACGAGGTAAAATATTTTTCGAGATGGGCAGGCGAATTCACACGGCTATGGTGGCTCATGCGAGGAGAATCGAAGGGGGTGGATGGTTTAGTTAGCTAGAGTCCGGTGCAGGGAAGAGTTTGGGAGGCAGAGGAGACGGCAGGGTTGGCTAACTGCGGAGAACGGTGCGTATAAAGTCGCGGTGGCCTACAGACTTGCACTTAGGGTTTCGGGGAAAAAAATCTCAAAATCAGACCATATGAGGGGTATTTATAGTGTTAGAGGATAGGGTCGAGTTCTGGAGGTTGGCAGGAGGTCAAAACCGATGAGATAATGGGGTAATTGTGGCGTTGATCAGTCGGCACGATTTCAAATCGTGCCCGACCTTCGCGAGAGAAAATGGGGAAATTGCGTGGGAGGAGAGGAAAGTGGGGTTGTTCATGCTGGAGTGGGCGTCGAGGGGAAGAGAAAGAGCGGGAGAAAGGCCGGTCACAACACGTGTGGCCGGCGGCGCCATTTTCGACCCTCGAAGTTACAAGTGGGCGACGCCGAAGGAAGGAGGAAGAAGAAGAAGGTGAGTCGGGCGGTCAAGGAAAAAAGAAAGAAAAGAAAAAGGGGGAGGAAAGCGGGCCGGTCAGCTGGGACTATATTTTTGTTAATGGAACGTGGCGTCCCAAGGCAATAACAAATCAAACGCAGCGTTTGAAGAAGGAAGAAAAGAAAGAGCGGCGCTGGGCCGCGGAAGGAAAGAAGAAGGGAGGGGGATTTAGGCCGCATCCCGGCCCAATACGGCGAGAGAAAAGAAAAAGGAAAAAGAAAAAGGAAAAATGGAAACTTGAAGTGGTTTGGGGTTAAATAAATTAATTAGAGTATTTCGGGCAATTAGAATAAAATATTTAATTAAAATAATATTAAAATTCCTTTTTAGACTAATTTAAAGTTTTTAAAAAATATTTCTCTTAAATCCCTTTTTAATTAGCAAAAAGTCCAATTTTTCCTTTATAAAAAAATATTTATAAATTATTATTAATTTGTCCTAAATAAATCCTTCCTATTCCAAATAAAATAAATAAATTAATTAATCTCCTAATAAATATTTATTTAATTATAACTCATAAAATAAATAATTCTAGGACATTTCAATAATATTTGCGGCAAGTTTGGTATAGATTTTCTATGATACAGATGGAATTAGATTGATAAATTTATTGGATTATATTATATTGAATTTTGGACAATTTGGATTGGATCGAACAGATAGAGAAAATTACTACCAATTCTAATTACATGTCAAGTTCATAATAACTCAAATAAAAGACAAAGGACCTTCTACCGTAAAACTTCCAAGAAGTAGTGATACTCATTACCCCTAAGGTGGAGAGATTATATTCGTAATTTTAGATACATTATCTCCATATTTAATATGCTTATAATATACATTTAATATATATTTATAAAAATTATTTAAAATCCATAAAAATATATACTAAAATATATAATAATTATATTATAATTATACTAAATATAAAAGCAGTTAATCTAATTTTAGATGTACATAGTACAAATAATAATCCAGCTTACAACATACTATACAATATCCCTTTATCGAATTATTACTTATTAATAGAAACTGGGCTCCATCAAATCATCACCACCCACATTTACCTATGATTCTTCTATTAGAATATGATCCTTTCTCTCAGATTTCTTCTTCCCACCATGATTGTTATTACTAGCAACAAAGCTATCGTTGTCAATCTTTTCTGCTACATAAATCTGTTATTGGGCCTCTTAGATTGTTCTCATCTTCAAAAATTAGATAAAAAATTGAAGTTTGTTGAGGAATTGAGAGCAGCTACTGCTTCAAGGATTGAGTTGGCTTCGGTGATAGAGAATAGACACAAAATATTCTACCATCAATTTCCTCTAATTTTCTATTAACTAACAGTAGAATACATGGTAAGACAAGATCTATATTAAGATTGAATTGAACATTTCTTCACTCAAATAGTAACTCCCATACATTTCTTCACTTATAACAACACAACATACTATCATTGGAAAAGGAAGAGAGATAAGAGAATGAAAATTAGAGTTTCATTAATTACCATCTAGAGATGATATCTATAGCTAATATAAACAAAAATGTTCAAGTCAAGAGAGAAAATATTAGATGGTGCCTATGATGATATAGTTGGTAGAAGCCAGGAGATGGAGAATGCAGAAGACTAAAGGTAGTTCGTAAAGATCAAAGAATGAGGAGTCAACGAAGAAATGGTAAGAATTGAAGAAGATGATGTTGAGCCAAAGAACAGAGTGGCTGAATGCGAAAACAACGTCAAGCAGTTTTTTTTAAAAAAAATCTTGATTAGTTTATTTATATTCCTTACATATGAGGTAAGAAAATGTTGTTATATAATTTTTCTGACTTTTTAACTCACCGTTTTCTTTCCTTTAATCTTTCGAGCAACCAAATGTTTGGAAAGTATTTTCCACCAATTTTTCTGTCCTTTCCTCTCAATTTTCTTGAAACCAAATGCAGCCTTAATTCTCCTTCTAATCCTCCGTAAATCACGCACCTTCCATATATGCATTTGACAAGTTTAGCTACCCCTTTCTTTAATTCATTCCCTTACGGTGCATGGGATGCCTTTTTCTTTTTGATTCCAAAAGTATATATTGGGCCTAATCTTTCCCTTTGGGTCTTTAGTTTCTTGGCTGATTTTGGCCTCCCGAATTTCACAACCCTCCAACGCAGATATACATATGCACAAAATCATATGCAGAAACCAACGCTGTAGCTTTTATTTGCCTGCAAGACTCTTACTACTAACTACTATAAGGGCCATAGATCCTATCTAAGCGTGTTCAAGCCTAGGATTAACCAGCACTTGAATGTATCTTTGGTCCTCAAGTTATCAAACTTCAGTACTAACTTCTCGTGTAACTAGTTGGCTGTCTCCATTTATATATAAAAATCACAGTCGTCAATTCTCCAACTTCTATTTTCGTCCGATTTCAGTTGTATATTTCATATCTTACCAATCAATTCCCATCTGCCATTAAATCCCACGGAAGCTTGACTAAAGCTTTAAGAATCCCTCCTAATCACCGTAGTTAATTACGCAATCCTATTCTACCAATCAAGCCCATATGAAGTATATCGTTTTTCATCCGAGTATTGGGTATGACTCATTAAGCTCGATCTTGATTAAATATATATCCACATATTAGTGTATATATATAAGCCTTATTAATGTCAAATTATTATTTTTCCAACAATCAATATTGAAGAGGCGTACATTGATTTCCTAACTACCAAGTGAAGGCTAACTTTTCATGGCCTGAAACTTTTTTTACGAATCTTTGAGGTAACCCATAATTTGAATGATTAATATATTGCTATATCAAGCAAAGTCATGGTCTTATCTATCTAAATGACTTTAGTCTATAATGATTCTTATCGGAAAGTTTGGGATGGGTGACAGCAATTTTATCTTATAGTATTGATGATTAGTCCCCCCCTTAATGAGTATTTGGAATTTTTACATTGATTGCTGCATCATGTATATTTTAATGGTTGCTTTTATCTTATATGCTACGTGATCATCTTTAATTAAAAATAAATTAAATTAAATTAGTCACGAAAAGTGGAAGAAAAAAGATTTGATGGTAAGATAACCTTTGAGATTCTTTAGGATGGTGCCCTAAGAGGTAAATAAGATGCAAGTATTAGGTTGATTATAGGACTTCTTTGGGCCTACTTCATATTCTTTTGTTGCATTTATTTTTATAGGTTTCTTGGTTCCAATCCTTAGTCACAACCAACTAAAGGGTTCCCCTAGTTACATTTATGGCTATTGATAGGTGGTGTGTACACTAGTGGCTTCGTAATCTATATGTTGTCCAACTTTTGTATCTATGAATTGTGATTGACTAGAGGATTTTCCCTAGTCACCTTTGATAAAATGACTAGAGGGTTTCCTTGATTTTATTTAAGCTTTCCTAAATTCTTTTAATGATATTTTAGATTAAAAAAAGTAGGTGTGTTAAAAATTGATATTAAAGCAATTTTATTCCTTTCCCACTTTCTAAAATAAGGATTTTAAAGCTTTGTTTAATTGAAATTAAATTTAAAGGCTTAAATTATTTGAAGTTGAGTTTTATTATTTTAAAGATATAATTTATCTTTCTAAATCACATAAGCCATTTGAGAGTGAAGTTTGGAAGATGTGTGATTGGTATGCGTATGTAATTATTAAGAGCAATGTGATGTGATAAGTTGTGTGATAACTTGATATGTTAAACATGATTTGGTCATGTGATTACCCACTAGTCTAACATTAAATTTCTACAAGAGTATTGTTTGGTTTATGGAATGATAGGGCTATATAGGCTATTATCCTTGTGAGTAATGTTTTCATAAATTATTAATGTCTCAAAACTTAATAAGTATGACTTTGATTATTTTGTATCAAACACAATAAGTGATTTTATATCTATATAAGTTTCTTTTCAAATAAATTTATTATATTATCCAAATAATTTTATTTTTAAACATTTTATCTCTCTTTTGTTAGTGATTTTCTTATCGACTAAACTTTGGGTGCAAAGTTCCTTTTAAGGGACATTGATGTATTGTCCTAACTTAATCATCTTGGTTTCTTCTATAAAACTTCTATTTTCATAAATATGATCCTTAATAATATTATTTTCATAGCTATCTTTAGTTTTTTATGAGGTGACACGAGCTGCTCCTTTGAGATCATCTTTCTTGAACAATGTATTTACCTTGTTATGATCTTTCCTTTTTAGAATCTTACTCTAATACCTTACCTTTATTGTCATGTCTTTCTTTGATTGTATTAATTTCTTGGTATTCTTGTGACATAGTGTGACTTTCGTGTTATTATATATGTTAAGTAAGTATCAATCTTGTTCCTTTGTTGTTATTCTTTAATGTTGTGAATGTCTTGGTTATATGTATATTTCCTTGTAATTATTTCCTTGTTATCTTTAGTTCTTTATTCTACTTCATATAGTTGTTACTTTCCTTCGAGATTACTTTCCCACAATAAAAATGTTACTTTATTATTGTACTCCTATTATGATCGTACTCTTTGTTACTTTTTCATCTTGTTATCTTTATTAGTATTCCTGCATTATAGCTTGATGTGTAAGATATTAGATGGATATCTTTTATAATTGTAGGACCTTTAAGTTTAGCCTGATTGTCAACAAAGTGACTAAGATGTAGGAAAGACTTGAAGTTGGACGATTTCACTATAGATTTGAATGGTGTATTTAGATCTACTCCAAGATCAAAATAACTTTTGAAGAGAAATATCTAATTTCTCTAGAGAATTATTCCTAAAGTTCACTCCTCACTTGAGAGAAAGATAGGAAGAAAGATGGATACGAGTTCAACTCTTTTTCCTCTTACACATTAAGTGTTTGATTCATTCTTCATTCTTTTTCAATTGAATGTAAAAAGCATACACACACACACACATATGACAATGAGGCCTAGATTAACTCTCCTTAATTAAGCTCAAATCAACTGGTCTAATTATATAAGAGTTAAAATTTTAATCACAAGATATTATAAAGTTTACACAAAATATTAAAGCTACATAAAGCCTAATCATGATAATACATGAAATAATCAATACTCAAGATTCATGTTGTGTAGCTTTGTCTCCCATGAAACTTTATAACCCTTACATTGTCACTACCTTACACATTAGATATCATTGGTAAAGTCATCTTCTTGCATACATATGTAATACCTATAAGAATAAGTTGATGAAACATTATTAGTATTATTATAAAGGTGTTTAAGATTTTTCAGAACAATTGGTACTACCTTCAAATAAGCTAAAGCTTGCCCTTCAACATGAGAAGAATGAGATGGAGATGTTCCTACATCATAGCTAATCATTTTCTGTATATCTAATGGTGATTTGGGTATCCTTCTTCCCTTAATATGATATTATGCTCTTTTTGGGATCCAAGTTGTTCCTTTGCCCTTATCATATTTTTTAATTCTTACTATAATATATTATATCCTTACAACGACTTTATGATTTTTATTTTATTTTTTATTATCTAATTGTTTTATTCCTCTCACACTATTTCCTTCTTTGTTATTATTCTCTTTAAGACTTAATGTTGAATATTCTTCTCCATTAACACTCAAGAATAGAAACCAACTCCTTTTCTTTTGAATCATATTTCTATTTCCCATTTTACTCCTCTTGATAATATTTTATTGCATAGTTTATAAATACTAGCTTTTCATATTTTTTATACCTTGAATATATATATATATATATATATTCATACCATCACAAGTTCTTTCTCTAAAATTTTTTGCTACATATTACTCATTTTTTTTAAAGCTAGGCATGTTGATTTAAGTTTCAATAATGTAACTTTATTTAAGGGGAACCATCCTCATAGAAGGAATCCATGTGAGCCTACTCTTACAAAGTGGTTCAACCTATTGTTCCATATTTAAGTAATCAAACCACCTAGAATGATAATTCCCCACTAAATCACAACACTAGAAGATTCATATGTCGCAAGAGCTTTAGTGTTGAATAAATACCGGCTAAAAATAGATTGGTTGACAGAGAAAAAGATGATGATGATGATGATGATGAAGTCATTAACCAATCATTTGGAATGCTAAAACATTTTGAAAATGGTATTTTAATTTTATTTTATTTTAGAAATCTCTTGTTTGTTATATTAGAACAAATAAAAAAATAAAACTCAATCTTAATTTTTTTTAAATTATTAAAATATTATAAAATTAGAAAAAAATTATGTTTATTTTCAAAAAATTCAAACCAACTAAGCTCTTTGAGTATCCACACTACCTTACAAAAAAAATAACCTAATCTCAAAATTGAGGTGTAGTGATAAAGGACTAATTAAATTGCCTCAACATTAGAGTAGCCTCAAATAAATTAGGGATCTCAAATGTGCATCACAGTAGTAGCAGTCCTTGAAATCGGTTTAAAAAAAATATAGCAAAGTAGCAGAGCAAAATCACACAATTGCACATTGTAAGCCATAGCCGATCACGTCGCACGTGGAATGTACGTGCTAGAGAAGAAAGATAGATACATCAACACTTCCTCTATCTAGCAATAGCCTTTATTTTGTACCAACTTTCTTGCTTGGTTTTTGCCTTTTTGCCTGCACCATTCACCTAATAGTAATTTTGACCATTTTCTTAACGGTAATAATAAAATGGATATATTAATTAAATAATATTTAAAATTAAAAAAATTATAAATACCTAATATTTTACACAAGAATTTTTCCACCATATTCTCTATTTCTCAAATACATATATCAACTTTAATTTCCTCCTTAATATCCATTTAATAAAAATGGATCATAACCTATTTAATTTCTTGAATATTTTGGATAATCCACAAGATTCAAATTCAAGTGAGCTTCCTTACCTAAATATACAAAATCCATAAAACTTTAGTTATCCTCCAAATCCAAAATCTCTAAATAACCACAAAGATCCAATTTCCAAAGTACGCAATATTATCAAGATTTTCAAAATCCATAATTTTTAAATGAGTTAAATTATTCTAACCCTATAACACCCCAAAATCACAACTTGAAAATTTCATTTAAATTTTATTTTGTGGAAGCAAAACTTATAAAACAGTGGGTGTTACCTCCACACTTAACATAAGTCTGGTCTCCTCACCATCCTTATGTCAAGTGCTAAGGCTTAAAACAAGTCAGACCAAACAAAATGCGAGAGAAATACAATACATAAATCAAAGGTTTTACAAAAGAAAGATTATCCATACAACAGGACCATTTAGATATTTAAGTAACTAGCAATTTTTGGAAAATAAATAAAATGGGGCACACGAAGGTGCAATAGTGGTTTGCCTTACTGTAACACCCCCAAATTTCACTCCTGAAAAAAAAAATTTGAAAGGATAAAGCGGAAGCTAGAAGTGAATCTGGGGAATGTTACCGCCACATCTAACACAAGATAAATGTCCACCATCTATCTCATGTTAGATGCAAGGCTAAAACCTGTCAAACAAAACTGCAAACATCTATGCCGTAAGGATAAACTCCCACAAGGAGGTATCCACAGGCAGATGGCAAGTGAATCAATTCACTAAATAAAATCATCGTTGAATCAATCAGCGGAACCTGTGAAATAAATCCGAATTTTAAAAGCTTATCAGAGTACGGGAAAATGAAAGTTAATTACAATACCCTTGAATTTTAAATACAATACTTGAAACTTCTAGAAAGATGAATACAGTTAAACAAAACTCGAAGAATAATGTCCGGATCGCCTACTCACTCAAGTCAAGCCTTCCACCCCAAATAGTAATCGATCAAACCTGCATAAGAGGTCTGCTCCCCACCATTGGTGGATCATCACAGGACCAATTCAATCAAGGTAGTATCAGTACGGGTCCAATACTGAGTAAATCCCACTACCCTACCTTATGGAAGAGACGTAAATTACAACATCAAGTGCATATTAAATTATGATACAAAACGTTGATATAATATTACGCATACTCAAACCCACATCACAAGTCCTACCATACATATATAATGACATGCAAAACATATGAAATATCTTAAACCGATAAGAGATTCAGATAAACCAACCAAGCATTTATGGATAATGTTAACCAACCAACCAGACATTTTTGGACAACGCCAAACCAACCCAAGCCGAATCGGGCATTTATCAAACGACCATTTATGGGCAATGCCGAATCGAACATTTATCAAACGGGCATTTATGGGCAATGCCGAACCGAATATTTATCAAACGGGCATTTATGGGCAATGCCGAACCAAACCAAGCCGAATCGGGCATTAAGCCTCGCGGACATTACTTAGGGACATGTCCAGCCCCGAGCATTACTTAGGGACATGCTCAGCCCCGGACATTACTTAGGGACATGTCCAGCCCCGGACATTACTTAGGGACATGTCCAACCCCGGACATTACTTAGGGACATGCTCAGCCCCGGACATTACTTAGGGACATGTCCAGCCCCGATCGAGTAGACTCATTCTTTAGATCTCTGGTAAATATAGTCAATTCACATCATGTCACAGCTCATCATAATCACCACATACGGATATCACATTCATGTTATAAGAAAACACATACCACCTACCTTAACTCCAAGCTGCGCTACGCATAAAACATGTTAAGGGCAACATGTGATACGCAACAGGACATGGTATATATATATATGAAGCATCCAAGGTAAGTAGATCACACATCACACAAGTGGTCTTAGCTAGACCCTTACGAAAAACCCATAAGTGGAGGTAAGTAGAGACTTACCTGGATCCGAAGCTAGCTAAGCGAGATCAGAGGGAGAGAGATCACTAGCTCGTGGATCCACGAGAAAGCTTTCCTAGATCACCGATGGAAGTCGGAACTAGGTTAGAAACTATCTTATCGATCAACAATTCAATTATAAATAAATCAACACAAACGGACACAACCTTTCTTGAAAAACGTGCATAAAACCCATGACTTGCGAGCGTAGCTCGATTAAGATTTAAAATTAAATATTAACCAAATCGGATTAACACTCATCACTTGGGACATTTCAAATTGATTTGGAATGCCGGAAAAGAATAATAGATTATAAGCTATTTTATCAAAAATGACTCATTCATCAGGTTTTACAATCCAAAGGACAACCAACCATTTGCATAGAACCAAATCCAACCCAATAAGATAAAAAAAAAACATAATTCAAATGATTTAAAGTCAAATATGGAAATCGATTAGGTAAAAGAAGCATAGCGTAATTAATTATATAAAACTATCTCCGAAAATTAGGGCTTTTAATGCCCACGCTACGAACCAGCTAAATAACTTTTATTATCTCAAATTGATAGCTTAAGAGTATTATTAAACTAATTTTAAATAAATCTAGATAATCAATTTTAACAAAAGAAATCTTTCGAGTAGCCAATTTAAGACTATCGGTTTCCAAAATTAGGGTTTCACAATCCAAGACATAAATTCAAATAATTCAAATCAATTAATTACGATTGAAGGTATTAGAATGCGTATAGGATCATTTCAACTATTTCTATAAATTCAATTTAAAAAAAAACGACCATGTAAATGACCAATTCCAAAATTTTACTTGAAATCTAAGGTTTTAGGCTCGAAAATACAATTCGGTAAAATTCTATAAATTTAATTAAATTGAATATTTAGAAATGCAATTAGACATATTTTAAAACATAACATACAATCAATTGATCAAAACCAATAAAAGAAATACCTAATTTAGCATAATTAGGGTTTTTGAACCCGGAACGCAAATTCGATCAATTCTTGCTAAAGTATATAAATTGATGGTTCGGAAATATAATTAAATATATTCTAATATAAATTGTATAATCAATTGAATAAAACGACCCGATTACACAATCCAATTTGGACCCGTAAGAGTTTTGACCTAAAAATCCAATTCCGACTAATTATGCACAATTTTCCCAAATCAATACTTCCAATATGAAATTAAATACATTTCAAACGATATTATAAAATCAATTGAGCGAAACGACTCAATTACGCAACCCAATTTCATTACACAAGAATTTTGACTTAGGAATCGAATTCCGATAAATTATGCATAAATTTCTCAAATTGACGGTTCCGACGTGAAATTAGATACATTTAAAAAACATATTGTATAATCAATTTACCCAAAATCGCCAAATCGAACGGATCCGAAAAATTTGGACATAACCCGGCCTAAAATTCAATTTTCCAAATTTTCAACACAAACCATACAATTAACATATCCAAATCAATCTTACAGCACATATATACATAATACAACAATCAATTTAGCTTTTCATAAGCTAAATCACATTTAGTTAATCAAATTCAAAATTAGGGTTTTTGGAAATTTATACCAAACGAAAATCAACGAATCGGGACAAGGGAAGGCCGGAGGAGCTTCGTCGGGGACCGGGGACAACTCGCTGGTGGTCAGCGAGGCTCGCCGGTGACCGGGCGATGGCGCGCCGCCTGCATTTACTGCTCGTCACTGCTGCAGCGCACGGTTGCTGCTGCCCTCTTCGGCTGCTGTGCGTGGCTGCTGGGCGCAGCTGCTCGCGGCTGGTGCCTGCTGCGGTGGTCGGGAGACGTCGACGGCCGGCGAAGGAGGAGCAGGGAGGAGGAGGTCGGGGTTGGGGTTTCTGCGCAGAGAACGGGGCAGAACGCACGGGAAGGAGAGAATGGGAGAAGAGAAGAGAAAGGGGAAGAAGAGGGGGGGTCCGACCGGTTTGGGTTAGGCTGTTTTTTTTTTTTTTTTTTTTTTACCAATACTCATATAAAATAAAATACTAAAAGTTTAAAAATTATTATTGGAAGATTTTATCTAAAATTCATTAAACGAAAATTATTTCGTAAAGTTCCGAAAGCTTAAAATTAATAAAAGAACTATATACAGAATTTCGGAAATATTTTCGGAACAATTTAACAACGAACGTAAAAATTTATATTATTTACGGAAATACATTATAAGGCCTCGAAAAATTATTTAAAAACATATAATAAAATATTTAAGTTAAATTCGAATGAACCGAGACAAATTTAGATAATTTCCGAAATCAATTTTCCGTAAACCAAAAATTGTAAAACGGAAGAAAATTAATTCCGGAAAGAAATTTATAAATAATTTCCGAAAACCCTTTTAATTTAAAACTCTCCGAAAATATTAAAGATTACCGAAAATGAATAAATTTAAAGTCGGAAATATTTTCTACGGATAGAATTATTAAAATAAATTTAACTATTTAAAACAGAAGTTTCATAATTTAAATAATATATTTCGTTAACGAAATATAACTCCAAAATAAAGTCGTAATCACACGACGAAGTTATAATCGAAAACGAATCTAAAATATTAAAAATCAAATTACGAGAAAGAACGGAAATACATATTTTTAACCAAAAATCGAAATCATAAGAATATAATAAAATCACGGTCGTGAACGAATTTATCTAAAATGGTTCACAACGACAACGATTAATTAAATTCAAATATGAATTCGAAAACGTCGATAAATCCATAAAACGAATCAAAATTAAAATAATTAATTGTTACATCAAATTACGTTAATAAAATCATTAGGCTTAATAAAATTAGGTTTCAAAAATACGGGGTATTACACTTACACTCATCCGATCCATCAAATATTACAAGGAAAGTGAAATAGGGACAGGGTCCACTCACTCCCTTAGCCTAACTAGTCGTCTGGATGATGCTCCTCAAAATCCTTCAACCACTGCATGCCATGGATGTACTGCTCTAAAAAGTGATAGTATCAGTACGACTTCATCATACTGAGTAAATCACAACGCCAGCGGAGAGGTAGCATACCCGCATATACAATTATCATACGAATAAGGACTTCAAATAAAACATACGATCACATGCAAAGCCACGATTTCATGCTAAAATTCCACATCACAATTAACAATACTAGTTAGATCAAAATCCCTAGCAAGGGCATTGAAAACATGCTTATAAATTACACAACTATTTTACTAACCAACGACCATACTTTATAGCATACTAGGAAGAAGTGGTGATATTCCAAACAATCTAACCAAGGTCAAGTCATGCCTAATCCAATTATTACATATACATTATGGTGGGTGCCTAATCCGGTTATATCATTTTTATATCAATTTTCGAGTGGAATACAATCCCATATCCAAGACGATGATCGTCAAGGAGGTGGTACCAAAATAATTCACTCAATTTTTGGGCAAAGTTAGCCAAGGAAGCCACACGACATATCAGTCGTCCATACTAAACCTCAGAACTCAAGTCCTTAAGTACGCGTACCCACTATAGGGTATATAGAATACCTATAGAGCATAAGTGAGCCCCTTGACCCGAAGGCCCAAACTATGCACTCGGGGACAAATCTGAGGTACGAGATTCCTTTCTAAACTCAAGTCTTCCTCTTTGAGTGGCTAATGTCTTCCAGGTTATTAATTTAAGAATAAAAAGGTTCATAATATTAAAACTTAGCCATCAATCCATCCACCAATTCCAAATCTAAAGGAACACAACAATTCCAAGCCAACATGACCTAGGGTTAGGCATCATGCCATAACCCGAATAATTATCTGATTCAGTTATTCAATCCATTTGTCTAATTATTTCCAAAATTATTTGAGGCCAACACTTAATTCAACAAGTCAAATTATTCACTTTGAATCACATGTTTGCCCTAATGACCAAAATACCCTTCGACCTATAACTACCACATTTTCCTTTACTTTATTACCAGGTTTATCTCCATAGGATATTTGTCATGAAAAAGCTAACATAAAGTAGCTAACGATAATTTAACATACAATAATTTCTTTAGTATGACAAAAGACCATATTACCCCTCAACATTCACGATACGTAGTACACGTATACAATCTTAGCACGCATTTCTAGCATCTCATAATATTCATGCAATTACCACGAATAACTTTCCAATACAAATCATGGTATATAAAATTTATATTTTTACCCCTAGAACATGCAACCCATAATAATCACCATTTAAACACATTTATACAGTAAGTTAACATGCTATACGTCCAAAATTATCTAAAATATCCAAGGGACACATTTAATTCATTTATAGGTCTACCATGAAACATGACAAATTTTCAGTTGGGCTCTAACCCTAAACATGCACATTTTTTTTAGTATAAATCCATATATGTTGTCATAAGCATACACTCTCAATTTTTAGAATACTATCTAGGCATATAAATATTAGCATGGTAATATATATTAGCCTACACATCATAATATTCACATAGAAACAAACTACAACATGCTTCCATTTCCTAACAAAATACAAGTTATTTGATATCCTCAACCTAGCATGATTTTTTTATCCTAGAAAACTAACCTATCATTTTCACCCGAGATTTTGCCATCTACAGATTAGTTGGATTTACCTTTGAGCTAAGAAAAATAATACCACGAAGAGCTTCTTCCAAGGATACCTTAAGCGAGTTTAATATTACCTAAAAATAAATAACACCATCCACAATTATGCATGCATTAATATCTATGCTAAATAAAATAATAAAATGATAACCTATAAGAACTAATTCCCAAAATAAGATTAGGGAATTAACCAAGGCTGTCGGTGCATGGAACTACTACGTACCACACACACCAGAGGGTAGAATACTTATGCCGAAATTAGTTGCTACTTGGAGAGGCAAATCACGAGGGGAGGGAGAATCTTGGCAAGGTTGTAGGTTGGGTGATTTTTGGGCAGGGGTTCAGTGGTGAAAGGGAGCAGGTTGGGTGCTGCAAACAAGAGTATCTAGTGCTAGAAGTAGGGGGAGAAGGAGGGGATTTGTAGGGAGAAAAAGAGAGGACCGAAAGGGAGAGGGAATGAGGGATTTTTGCTGCAGGTCAGGGCTAAAGATGGGAAGGGGAAAATAGGGGAAAGGTGGGGTTGTTGCAAGAATTGGTTGGGTTGGATGTCGTAGGTTGGTTGAGTGGAAGTGGGTGTCGAATGCATGGGAGAAGGGAAGGAGGCTTGCAAGAGGAAAGTTGTTGCGTGGGGAAGGAAGGAGATGGATGGGTAGCTAGCTGGGAGGGTTGAGTAGGTGCGCAGGCTAGGAGAAGAAGGACATGGGGGCTACCGATTGGTTGGGGGCTGCTGCATGTTGCTGGATTGGTTAGGGAGGTCGGCTGGGCTGGGGTTGCTGCGATTGCAGGGGATGAGATGGTGTGAGGGAGGAGAGTAGCAGGGTGGGTGATGGGATGTGTTTGGGGAAGAAGAAATGCTGCAAGTGACTAGGATAAGTAGGAGTGTAGGATGGAGAGGTGGTGCACATGTATGGAAGAAAGGTGGCAACAGGCTGCATGTGGGGAGAAGGGTGCTCGACAAGTTGGGGGAGATTAGGCTGAGATTAGAGTGGAAAAATGATGGGGATTGGGCTAGAATTTAGTTAGCAAAAATATCCAATAGTATTAGGCTTTTAAGAGTATAGATACTAAGGAAAAATCATACCTATTCAATGTTTTATTTTCACCATTATTCTCACTATTATTATCATGATCATTATTAGTATTATTAGTGTTATCACTGCCACTCTTTATTATCATAATTATTTATAACATTATTATTCTCACAATTATTGTTATTAGCATTACTTTTAAGAGTGCTACTTATCATAAGGCTATTGTTATTACCATCATTCCTATTTTGATTACTATCTACACTCTTCTTATTATTGTTGTTATTACCATTATTAATTATTATCTTCCTCTACTTATATATACACTAGTCTGGATTATTATTAGAATTTAATAACTATAGACTTACTCATAATAACGAGACATTCATCCTAAAAAGAATCCTATGATTAATTACACCTGCTAATAAAATTTTAAGTTTTGGATATTTAAATTAAGGATTTATTAAAACGGGGATTACAAACCCATTGAGTCTGGGTCTTCAATTTTTCCAGCCTTTAATATCTCACTTCCATATATACCACCTAAAAACATTAAAAGTTATCCATTACATGTGGAGGTGTCGGGGCAATATGATTTCAATTCTCCTACCATCACATCTATGTGTGTATCTGAATTTCTAGAATATTCCACCCAAAATTTAGTTGAATATGACACTCTGGCTAAACCTTTGAACGAGGCTATAAGTTGAGCTTATGGTAAATGGGTGGATAAGGAAGAAGAAGTCCTTTTTAGTGGATGGATACATTCTTCATAAGATTTAATTTGGGAAAACAAGATAAAAACCAAGGATTTTTTTTTGGAAAATTTGATTGCAAACTTTGAAGAATAACATGGAAAAGGATCACAAAGAGTTGTGAAGATGGTGGTAAATCATTTTTATTTTGTTAATACAAATGTTAATTATTTTATTAGCTGTTGTAGTCATACCTATTAGTGTAATCAAAGTTACACCACCAACATAGATCATATTAGAGATATGCATACAATATATCAAACGATATATACTTGCTCATTTAGTAACAAGCATGTATGGCAACTTGTGAGGAGCCATCCAAAATGGATGGTAATGAATGAGCATACTAGGTAAGGGGCTGCATCAAAGTGAGCTAAGGTTTTAGAGTCAGTTGCATACACTGATTCATCTACTGATGATGCTTCAAAGACTGAAGTTTCATTAGTACGACCTATGGGCTAAAAAGCAGTAAGGTAAAAGATAAGGGAAAAGGTAAAAGAAAGTAGTCAATCTAAAGGCAGAGGTTCAACTATTGATAACATTTTAAAATTTGTGTGGGGGCGGAAAGTAATATTAAAGAAGATGGCATCATATAAGGAGAATGATAAATCTTAAAAAAAAATAGTATAGAGATAAACGAAGATGATTAAAGGGAAAAAAACTATATACAACCATGATTTGTCTTAACACGTCTAATATGACGAACAAAGGGAAAGTAAATCATGAGATCTTATATGTAGAAGCTATAAGAAGGATGATGGAGAATCCTCAATTCTATTATACTAGGTATCGTATTTGATTGTGCATCTCTACATGTTTCATTTATGTAATAGTGTTGTAATTTATTATTTAATGAATTTTTAATTTTTCTTCTTAATTCTATTGTGATAATGTAACATTTGAATCCCTTACACATGTCTACTATTATATATTGCCTCAGCATATATGAATCGAATGAAATCCATGTGATAATGTGTCATTTGCTTTTCTTACACCTATCTGTCGTTGTATTATCCTCTCATAAGATATGAATCGATTAAAGCCCGTGTAACAATTATAATACTCTAAAATTTTAATCTAACATTAATTTTGTGTGAATAACATCCTAACATTCGTCCTTATCCTTTAATCCTAATTTTAACTCTAGTTATAATCCTTAACACCTTTTTTTTTTCCTTTGCTCTTTTCTTCTTTTCTATCTTTTTCTTTCCCTACATGAAACCCCTTGGCCCTACCTGACCTAGTTTGTTACGTTTGGTTACTTAAACTAAAATTTTAACTATAACCAAACTCTCGTTACATCATATTTACCTCCCTTCCTTCGGAAATCTTCATACAAAATTTCAATTCCTTTGTGTTTTTTCCTTATATTTTGAGTCCCAATTTCATGACCTTACCTCGCTTCCCAACCTTGGCCATACCATCATCCCTCACACGACATACCATATAAACAACAAAAGATTGGGGCTAATTTGTTCCGATTAATTTAATAACTACAAGAACAAATACCGGGAGTATCTTTCCATGTGGCTTGGGTGTATATTATAAATTGAGTCCCGATTGCCCTAGTAACCTTGGGACATTTTTTTTGCCCCATTCCCCTCTGTGACGAGAGTGAGATAAATGGGGCTTGGCCTCTCATTTACTCTGTCTGTTTTATAAATGATTTTTTTAAGTAATTTATATACTATTTTTAAAAAATATTAATATTATAACTATATCTTTAATTAAAAAATAAAAAATCAATTATTACATAAAAAAAATAATTGTTAACTAAAATTATTTTTTATTTAAATAAAAAATTTTACATTCTCTTTATAAAAGACATCGTTTTCTAAAGATCACATCATATGTCACAAAGTACATCGCACCAGTCCAGAATAAGCTTGCGGACAACAAAGTCACAATCATACGCAGCTAGGCACTAATTATTTTTAGGCGTAAAAAATATTCTACATTTTAATTTTTTCTATTAAATATTTAAAAATAAAAAAAATTAATAAAATATTTTAAACTAAAATAATATCTAAAATAATATTTATCTAAATTTTTATTTTATATAAATAATATAAAATATACAAAATATAAGAATAATGTTTTCGGTTCTATTATCATATATATCAAACTAGCAACTGAACCTAGTATTTTATTTTCAGCCCCGTTTGCTGAGAATTCTAAGTTTCTAACCTTATCGGTCACAATAAGACAAACCAAGAGAAATCAAAATTTTACCCTTACCATAAAGCGGCCATTCATAGCTTTTGTTTTATTCGGATTCAGGGTTGAACGAGATCGGTCCAAATTGGCCTTTCATAATCATACTGTGTGGATAGAGTTCAATAGGATGAAATCGACGTGAATTTCATGTGCATATTCATCCGTGAGGGAGGTACAACTATTTGAACAAAATGGGAGGCTGCTAAAATTCATAATTTGAGTGTAAATGATAATAATTAACATTTCGTGTCTTGGGACTCGATCAGATCCGTGTCACGTCCGTTGGATCTTTCGGCTCGGATCGAATAGACATTTTGACAAACATTACAATTGTGTAAATCAGATTTCGATAAGAATTTAACGGTTGAAATCAAGTTCAGTTTTTGTTTTGAAGTTGGGTCAAATTTTGCTACGTCTGGGACTCATACGCCAAGACCCAAAACACTAGGCGATACATTTGAACCAAGACTTGTTCCAAGTCCCACAAAACAAAGAGCATAACAGAGAATCAACGCATTTGATATATTTATTTATCCTGAGACGAAAATGTCTACAACACCTGATTGATCAAGAATCAATGGCCAGCACAAATACAACCAACCATGATGCTTATCAAAGACCAATACTTGCGGCTTTGCAATTGCTTTGCAACAGAAAGGAGCCATTAAAGTTCACTGCTGATGTACACATAAACCCATCTGATGAGACCAAACAAATCACAAGGTAAGAAAACACATGACCGCTGCGGTTTTTTAAGGTGCAGCGGCATTTGGGTTTTGATCATTTGACTGAGCAGTCTTCCGAACCAAAACAACTTCAAGCTCTAGGAAAAAATATCTCTGCAAGGGAAGTCCAAGTACCAGAGATTCCAAGAAAAACCCCAAGTACAATAATGGCACCGTCTACCAGCAGCCTTGCTAATCCCATCTCGTCCCTGAACACCAACAGATGGAACAATGCAGGGAAAACAAAACCCAGAGCTACGCATACACTGCTGCCAACTAATGACAAGAAATCCGCAAAGTTGGGCACCAGCAAAGCCACCAAGCTTACACCTAAAACCATTGCCCATCTCAACCACAAGCTATATCTGCCTTCACTTAGCCTTCTCTCCACAACCTCATACACCGGGTTCATCATCAATGGGAAAGATACGAACAAATTTATACAAAGACCCAATTGAATGATGATGCTCAATAGCCCTCTCCCTATGTTTGTGGTGATTATATCCCTTGTTTGGGCACCAAATGCAAGGTATCCCAAGACACCAAATCCTCCGTACATTAAGGAAATTAATCCCATGGACAAACCTAATGTCTTGCCAAACTTTTCCTTCTCTTTTGTCTCTGATTCCAGAGGCAAAACCATGCCGACACCTTCAAAGGCATAAACACAAACACCTACAGTGTAGAAGAAGACATTCCACCCTCCAAACGCCTGGACTGGAGGCTTAGATTCCATAAGAACAGACACATCTTTACCCATGACCACCACCATAGCTCCGATTTGGACAACATCAGCAAAGATGCTCATTGGGGCCATATGGGTCAGGGTTGGGATCGAATTCAAAGCCAACTGAAACGGGAAGCACGCCCAGATGTACCATTTATTGATCGAAATGCCCAGAAAACTGAACGTAGCCGAGCCACTGCCGTTGATCAAGTGACCCATAGTAGTGGCTATAAAGATCAAATAGCTGGTACAAAAACCTGCCTGTGAGAGGATGATCATCACATCGACCGAGAACCGGCCGATGGGTCCACAAACAGCGAAACCCAAATCGCCGAACGATTTGATCTTGCAAAGCCCTTTCAGAGATTCAAGTTTCCGGCGTGTGTGGACCAATAAAATCATACAGTGGTAGGTAAGAGCCGAGATGGCGATGAGGGTAATTAGGCCAAATAGCCATCCTGATCTCATAAACGTGTAGGGAAGGCCTAAAACACCAGATCCTACGATCGCAATAAAGATGTTGGCAAAGGTTTTGGGTTGAGATGATAGGTGAGAGATTCCGAGAAGTGGGGAGTCTTCTCTCTGAATTGTAATCGAGTGCGAACTTGAGCTTGCTTCTCTGTCGAAACCCATGATAGCTGGTTTTCCCCTCTTCGAGCCCTAAGATCGAAAATTGATCCGCCCAAATACCACGAAAATTGAGCGGAAATCCAGAATTCAAAGCAGGGGAAAACAAAGTTTGAAGATGATGGCCTCGGATTCTAATACTGCGATACGTAGGAGACGGATAATTTAGGGGCGATACCTTAGAATAGATGAAAAGTGATTGACTTTCAAAGGCTCACGGCACTCTCCGGTTGGCGATTTGCAGGAACCCGGAGATGTTTTGTTACTTATATGATTGTAGACACGCGTTGGGAGAGACTGGGGGCCCATATAACTCATGAAGCGACAAAAATAATAATGGGCTCCGTTCAATTTGCGTGTAATTTTGTTTACAAAAATAAAGAAAGAAAAAGCCGTGTGTCGTTTTTTGTTCTATTTTTTTAACAGGTAGAGCTACAGCTGTGAGTAACTGGGTGATAACAGGTCGACATCGGAAATTTTTAACAATGAAAGATTTTATTTTTTTTCGATAATAGTTACAAGTTAGGCAAATTTTATTTAAGCTCCTTAATATCTTATGATTGTATTTTGGATAGTCATATTAAGTAATATATAATAATTAAAATTATCTGTACTCTATAATATATCGCATAGTCACATTACAGATTCAATGAACAAAATCATTAGTAAATTCTTGGCACTTTAATGATATAAAATCTTATATGAGATCTATAATGACCATCATTTTAATAATTTTATTTTTAGTATACCCTCTATCACCATTTTAAATATAAAATCAATTTTTTTCGTATACCCTCCATCACCATTAAATAATTTTCACCAGATTTTTATATTCCCCAAATCATCAAATATTTACTAATTATCATAGATACTTAAGTCATTTAGTGGTAATTCTTAAATTGTGTGTATAAAATTAAATTAATAATTATTTTGAATCAGAGGTAGGTAGTATTTATTTAGGATTAAAAAATAAAATAGATTTCAAATTATTTAAAATTATATACATTTTATAAAATAAATAAAAAACATATTTATACTTCTACATACAATAAAATAAGTTATAGTACATGAAATTAGAGATTGTATCATTTTAACATTCTCAAAATTAAAAAATGAAAATGTTGATATCCCATTATAGAATAAAACAAAACTATAAATATTGTGCAACATCTGCCAAATTATTTAAAACAAATGGTATCTTAGTGAAAACTGATTTAATGTTATAGTTTCATTATGCAATTCACCTTACAAAGTTATATCATATTATTAATCAGTTTTTCCTTGTAGCAAATGGATATTTTCGTCATGCTTAATAGTATTTGCAAGCTATATACTCCATTTTATCAATTAAATTTTAATTATCCCATTATTCGTAATGTTTTTATTTCCTAATCTACAATAATTTACATTGCACGAGCAATTGAGTAGTTTATCCAGATTAAGAGACGTACTCATATGTAAAATGTAGTGAGTATTTTTATAGTTGTAATGTTAAAAGTTGTAATAAAATTATTTATGAAGTAAAAGATTATATATACAACTAACTCTTGCACACACTTTATTTTTTGAGTATATAAATCATTGGTGAATTAATTTAACTTATTGTACAATCTAATTATATTAGACTATTTTAAGTATAAATTAATCTAATAAGTAATGTAATTTTCAAATGGTAAAATATTGGAAGAAACAATTAATATATTTGATGAAAGTGTCCCAATTTTTATATCAATGAATAAATAAGGCAACATCCAGACATATAATATATAGTTATACTATAGAAAAAATGTATGCTCCATATATAGGCTCAAAAGGTTTCTATGGGATGTATATCATGGATACACAAATCAGGTTAAGCTATTTGGTCATGTGATGGAAAATTCCTAAGCTACCTTTATCATTTTCTCAATCAGAGCATGTTTTGACTATAAGCTTCGACTAGTACAAGAGTAAGTTCTAGTAATCTCTATAGTCCATTACAAGATCTATGGCAAATAATTTGATCAAAACAATTAAACATATATGAGGTTTACAAAGAAGTTTTGAAGCCAAGAAATAATAGATGATCTTATGTAAATTCGCTCAGGATAAAAAAAGTACATATGGTTCAAAAGCTCACTAAGGAATGTGACGAATCTCAACATGCCATGTCGGTGGTTAGAAAATCATATATTTTCTTTCTCCATTCAAATTTAGGCACATAAATATGTGTTCCCTATATCGAAATCAACAAAAAAAATCTCCACTTACTTTATCTCAATTTCATGATCATATTTTGTTAGATTTCAAAGATATACTCCTCATTAATTAGTTAAGGCTCCTACGACTCTAAAAATACTAAACACTCTAAAAAAAATCTAAACAATTTTGTTTTTTTGTTTTGTTTTTTTTTTACACGTACATAAAACACATGCACCCCCACACTTAAATCACACATTGTCCTCAATGTGTAAACAACTAAGGAAACATGAAATTTAATGTATGGAGAAAACATAATAAATAAATAAATAACTAAAGGATAGAAAACTCCCTTATGACATTGGGTTGCCTCCCAAGTAGCGCTTGTTTTTATGTCTTCAGCTTGACATGGTCTCGGTTTTTCTCGTTCAAGGTGGATACGTCCACTTCAGAGCTGCTTCACCAAATCCTTCCTCATGATGATCATCTTTATCCTGTAAGGAAGAAAAAGATAAAATGTTAGATTTAATGAAAGATTTGATCCAGCAAGAACGTAACTTACCTAGCATAGAATTTAAGCTCGTGTGTAGAGAGAGAATGTTTTGCCCAATGTCCATGTACGGTAATCTCTCTATCGAAGGAACATATTTTCCTATCTTAAAATCTTTAAACATGTTCTTCCAACATAACCTCTCCTTTTGAGCATCACGCTTCTTATTAAATGTATCCAAGGTGATTTGATAACTCTCCTCACTCTTGGATCTATATAACCTACTAAAAGAGGAAAAACAAGGAGTGTGGTTAGCATAAATAAAATCAAAGGCTTACCTTGTGTCTCATGGTCATCTCCAAGCAAAAGTGGGGAATAAATGTTCAAAGATGGTATATGGTAGGTGAAAGTGATAGTCTTGTCATCCATATACTTCTCTTTGTTCACTTGATCCTCATTTTGATGAGATTCTTCTTCTACTTTTATAAGCTCTTCTTCCACTTGATCTTGTTTTTCAATATTTTCCATGGAAACCTCCTTAACTAGCTCATCCTCACATTCAGATATGGCATCATCACCCTCATAACTCTCACTTGAATTTGGAATTGAAGTACTAGAGAGCTCTTCTTGTTCTTGTAATTGATTCATCAGGTTGACCATATAACCCATTTTCTCCTCTAGCAATGGCACCCTTTCATTTTGCATAATCCGACTTTGAACCAGTTGATTTTGGATGTCTACCAACTGATTTTGACCATTTATTAGTTCTTCAAGAATCTTATCCATTTTTTCTGAACTTGAGGGTTCTGTAACTGGAGAAGAATCTTGTTGAGGATATTGATAATATTTTGAAGCTTCATATTCACATGTGTAAGGGTCTTGATATGGCACTTGATACTGATCATTCATCTCCCATCCAAAGTTGGGTTGATGCCTCATTCCCGAATAGTATGTGCTTGTATAGGGATCATGTCCTTGAAAACCATTGAAATATTGAGCATTAGGTTATGTCCATCCTCCTCCTCTCATAGCTTGTTCATGGTAAGCATATGGATTTCCTTGCGTATGACACACTCCACTTGTATTAATAACTCTGGCTTCAACTACCTGCAAAACAAGAGCAGTGAGTTTGTTAAGTTTATCTTCAAGACTACTCATACTTACCTCATTTACTCTTGCATTAGGATTCATGCAAAGTTGTCCATAACCAAAGGATCCTCTCATAGCTACCTGAAAACACTAACACTTCAAAGGAAAAGGTTAATAACAAAACACACCAAAAATCCTAAGAAAATCTAAAACAAACTAAAAGAAAAAATACAAAAACACTAAAAATAAAAAAAAAACACTAAAAATACTAGCAAAATAAAGGTGAAGTTACCAATCCCCGGCAATGACGCCAAAAATTAGTGCGACCGTAGCCGACACGCAATTTAAACCCTCTTGTTGTCAATTGTAGCACTGGTAAATAAGGGTATCGTTCTAGGTCGGGGATTGAGAGGGCTCACCTCTAATTAACTAGCTTAGAAATAAAACTAAAACTAAAAATAAAAATCCTAAATAATACAAAATAAATGAATAAGAAAAATACTAATGGGGGTTTATCAAAATAATAAAAGAATAAAATAAAGCAAACTAATAATGAAAATAATGGAAAACGATGGGAAATAATGGGAAACCGCATATATGAGAAATATGTTAGGGAAATAAAAATTCACCACTAGATTAGGTCAAAATATAATATTTATTTCTAAGTCATCTTTTAATCGTGAAAATGAGATCGACCAAGTTGCACACCAAACGCAGGTACATACACCTTATATTACTTCCCTTAATTAATTAATACGACCACGTGCCTATATTAACTGTAATATCCCAAAATCCTAATTTCCGAAATTATGGCCAAATAAGGAATTATTAGGAAAATTAATTATATAAACTCATTTATTAAGATGTAGAGAGTTAATTAAGGTATATTAAGAGGAAAATAATAAAGAATTGAATTGGAAGAAAATTTGGGTAATTCTCTAATTAGCATGGAGGTTAAGGAAATTTATCCAAAATAGCCTAACTAATTTAAAAATGGATTTAATTATTATAATTAAAATAATTATTATTAAAATTATATATATAAATTAATTATATAAATAAATAGATACCCAAATACCTCCAACCCAACCATTTCACCATTTCTCCATTTTTCCATTTTCCTTTTTTTTTCCTTTTTCTCCTTTCTTTTCTTTTTCTTTCTTCCTCCTTTATTTTTCTTTCTTTTCTTCTTCCATCCCCGGTTTGGGCCAGCCGTCAGCCCAAACCTCCTTTCTTCCCCCGTCTCGCGCGCCCGGCCTACACAGCCCAGGCCCCCGCCTCTCCTTCCTTCTTCTCACCCGCGGCCTAGCGCCGTGAGACGCGACCCCCGTGCGCCCGTGCGCTGCGTTTTGGCCTCAGTACCATCGAAACGCCGCGTCACGCTAAATGACCTTATGACCGTTGCCCACCTTCAACGCGACGCTGCGTTTTACTCACACAACCTCCAGTACGCCGCGTTTTACTTACGGATTAAATAACTGCCACCGAACCGGCCGGTTCCCCTTCTTTTCTTTTCCCCTGGACCACCGGTCCACCCTACCTGTCTTCTTCCTCCCCCGACCTGCGCCCCGACCTGCAATTCGACGCTACAGCTCGAATCCCGCCGGCAACCACCAGCCCAGCACTGACCGTCCTTCCCTGCCCCTCTCCCGTCGTTTTCTTCCTCTTTTCGACCCCGACCGAGTCCCTCTCTCCCTTTCCTGCGTGCCCTTCTCTTTCCCCTTTCTTCTTCCCCTTCCCCGACCCAGCCTGCCATGGCAGAACCTGCACCACCTGCCACCAGCCGGCCACCTTCACACCTGCCCCGCGTGCCACCTCCCTTCCTCTCGTCGTTTTTCCCCCCATGGCCTATAAATACCCCCCATTGGCAGCCCCGATTAGCCCTTTTTGTTTTTTTTGCCCCGAAACCCTCCCTCTCCGCCGCCTCAAACAGACGAACTTTTCGCCGTCACCGGAGACAGCCGCCGCCACCTCTGGCCACCGTTACCATCCTTGCACCTCCCTCGACAAAACCGAGCCACCACCACCCTCCGCCTTGCCCTGCACGTGCCGCCTTCGTCGTGCAAAGTTCCTACCCCGAAAACCACCACTTCCAGCCCGTCGCCGCCTTGCGCCGCCTTCTGCCGCCTCCTCCGCCGCTACCAGCCACCCTTCCACCCTCCAAAATTCCAAGCAGACCTCCCTCTACCTTTCCCTGCCTTCAATTTTCCCTGCCTCCCTCTCCTCCTTCCTCCCTCATCTCCCACCTCTCTCCACCACCCTCGGCCGCCGCCGTCGCCGCCGCCCCTTGCCACGCCACCACCCTCACTCCACTCCCCTCCACCTGCTCTTTCTTTCCCCACCTCAAACTCCTCCTTTTTCCCTCCCATCTAACCGCCACCTCCATCTTTCCCCCTCTTCTCCTCCTCCACCGCCGCCGCCGTCGCCACCACGTGCCGCCGCCGGACCACCACCGACCCTAGGTGGTTCTCCACCCATCCGAACCCTAACCCCCTTTTTATATAGCTGCTACTATTTTCTACTAATATTAACACTAATATACTTATTATTATTATTATTATCATTATTATTATGATTATTATTATTATTATTATTATTATTATCATCATCATCATTATTACCATTATTATTGTCTTCATTATTAATGTTCTTATCTTCCAACTAATACTAACATCCCTTTTAAACCCTAACTTGTATTATACTTAACTTTGGTCTTATTTTTATAATTATTGGTATTAACATTATTAATAATATTACTATTATTACTTCTATTATCCTTACTACGGTTATTGTTGTGGTTGCTAAACCTTACTTGGTTGTATTATTGTTATTATCATTACTACTAGGAGTATTATTATTATTATCGTTATTACTAGTTTTATTATTATTATTATCACTATTTTTCTATAGTTAGCATGAACATTATTATTATAAGAATAGAGCTAACGGGTCTAATAATATAAGTGTAACAATAGGTATTAAAAATAAACATATTTTGACTACTAATATCTAGTGTACTAATTCTAAGGTAAAAACCCTAGTTTTTGTATAAAACCCTTTTTAGTAATAAAAACCCTAACCTTAAACTAGAATGAGGATTGATAGTAATTATAAGGGAAACTAATACTTAGCATTTTCTCCTTTTATAGGTAACCCCGACCAAAGCCCTAAGGAGTTAGAGGAGCGTGCTCCAAGCCCGGCGTCGCCTTAGGTAAGGACGAAGCTATGGCCTTGTGCTATGTGTAATATTATGTGTTGATGAATGGTGAGTATGCCGTGTTGATGAATGATGAGTATGCCATGTTGATGTGTATTATGCATGTGTTATGAGTAACCTGTTTTGTGTAGCGCAGCATGGATCACGAGGTATGTCGTGTGTGCCTTATATTATACGTGTATGACATGTTTCATGTTGGATGTGGATGTTGATGATGTGACTTAATTTGGCCCACTAGGACATGCATGTTAGGATAAAAGGTAATATGAGTTGGGAACCGTCATGGGAGTCTTGAAGTTTGTATGGTGGGATTAGGTTCGTATGGTGGCACTAATGATTTCATAGTGGTATTAATGGCTTATGGCGGTATTCGGGTTGTATGGTGGTATTTATGATTTTATGGAGGTATTAATGTTGTATGATGGTATTAATGTTCTAGGGCGGTACTAATGGTTCGCATGGTGGTATGCGGGTTGTGTGGTGGTATTTAGGATTTTATGGAAGTATTAATGTGGTATGGTGGTAATTATGATTTTATGGAAGTATTAATGTTGTATGGTGGTATTAAGGTTTGTATGGTGGTATAAATGTTCGTATGGGGGTATTAATGATTGCATAGTAGTTTTAATAGCTTATGGTGGTATTAGGGTTCGTATGGTGGTATAAGTGTTCGTATGGTGGTATTAGTGAGTGCATGGTGGTATTAATGGCTTATGGTGGTATTTGGGTTGTATGGTGGCATTTATGATTTTATGGAGGCATTAATGTTTGTATGGTGGTATTAATGATTGCATGGTGGAGTAGGGGGTTGAGAGTGAGGACTCACTTATATAAAAGATGAGCGGGGGTTTCTAAATGAGAGAAGAGATTTTGGGGTGAAAGATGGAGGTTACTTGTTGAAGAAGTAAAGTGCTAGGGTTTGGTGTGGCCAACTAGGGTTGGCATGGTCAGATAGGGTTTTGAATGGCCAACTAGGGTTTTGTCGGTCACACGTTAACTTGGGAGATAAAGTAACGCATTTGGGGAGTTTCATAATAAATATGAGGCGCGAGATAGAGAACAAAGTAACGTCTGGGTAAGTAAGAAAGAGTTGGGCCACATAGGTCCGACTAGGTTCTCCGAGGAGGAACCCTAGAGGTATGAGGACATACGGAGTCGATATCATATGTGTCGGGGTAGTCTATATTCTTGGAGATCGTGCCTTACTATATGTCACTATGCCCTAGTCTACGGGGGATGGATGTCGGGTGTGAGAAAAGGGTAAGTGTCTCAACATATGAGGCGGGTCCGCTTGAGAGGCAAATAGTAGTATGTTATTGGCATGCATGTCAAGGGTGATGTGTGATTCAATAAGACACGGATAAGACACTAATAACGTAAAGTGAAAGACTGTTGAGCCGAGCCTTGTGCGTTTCGTGCCGGTCCACCGGCTATAATAGTGGTCAGAGGCGTTCTGCCCTGTGCGTTTCGTGCCGGTCCACCGGCTATAATAGTGGTCAGAGGCGTTCTGCCCTGTGCGTTTCGTGCCGGTCCACCGGCTATAATAGTGGTCAGAGGCGTTTTTCCCTGTGCGTTTATTCCGGTCCACCGGCTATAATAGTGGTCAGAGGCGTTCTGCCCTGTGCGTTTCGTTCCGGTCCACCGGCTATAATAGTGGTCAGAGGCGTTCTGCCCTGTGCGTTTCGTTCCGGTCCACCGGCTATAATAGTGGTCAGAGGCGTTCTGCCCTGTGCGTTTCGTTCCGGTCCACCGGCTATAATAGTGGTCAGAGGCGTTCTGCCCTGTGCGTTTCGTGCCGGTCCACCGGCTATAATAGTGGTCCGAGGCGTTCTACCCTGTGCGTTTCGTGCCGGTCCACCGGCTATAATAGTGGTCAAAGGCGTTTTGCCCTGTGCGTTTATTCCAGTCTACCGGCTATAATAGTGGGGGCCTCGGTTCGATAGATCCAAAGTAAATAAGTTAAACCATGGGAAAAATACTACGTACTTACAGTGGAACACCATGTTGAGGCGGGGCCAGTACGGTCCACCGGTTAGAATAGTGGTCAGAGGCGTTCTGCCCTGTGTTTTTATTTCCGGTCCACCGGCTATAATAGTGGGGTCCCCGTGCTCACATGGATTATTGAAGAATGCGTGAAATGGACTTATTTCATTAATGAGAATACAGAATAAGACATCAGAAAGTGATTAGATCTATTCATGCATGTCATCGTATGTTATTTATGTGTTGAATGTGGGTCTTGCGTGCTATGTGGTATGATTGTATGCTTGGCCTTAGCGCACCAGCGCCCTTACTCAGTATTGGACCTGTACTGATACTACACTGATTGATTGGGTCCTGTGATGATCCACCAATGGTGGGGAGCAGACCTCCTATGCAGGTTTGATCGGTTACAATTGTGGGGTGGAAGGCTTGGCTTGAGTGAGTAGGCGATCTGGATATTGGTCCCTTGGGATTCTTTTTTATTTGCTATATTTTGTACCACGCTCCTCGCTTTGAAACCGTACTCTAAGTTTTATTCCTAAATGATATTTTAATTGTTGTTGACTCGTGGTTTTCATGAATGGTCTATGTTAACTATAGACCTATGTTTTGATGACTCTTAATTAATGATTGTTTGGTTTAGCCTTAGCACTTAGTATCGGAACGGTAGGAGTGAACCGGTCTGGTACTAAGTGTGGCGGTAATACCCCCAAGTTTATGATTTTAATTCTTTCGCTTCCGCTAAAACCTTTGTCTTAAACGAAATTTTTCAGGAGTGAAATTTGGGGGTGTTACATTAACCCTATTAAATACTAGCAGTATAGCAGCAACAAGCGGCTCCTATATTTAACTAGATTTAATGCATTAAGTGTAAGTGGAAGGCTGTCAATCTAAGTACCCAAACTAGTACAAAACGCATGTCTAGCTGTATTTCCTATCCTTGACCCTCACGTATCGAAACGTTTTACCACTTCGGTTAGAATCACAAAATGATTAGGTGAATTATTATCTAACCTAGCTGCAATTTATACATATAAATTCTAGTATATTTAGATGGCCACCTCGCAGGCAAATAATCCTACATACTGTCACTTATGAGGAACCAGAACAAGGCATGCACCAAATAAACTATACTGGACAGAATTATACATATACACGATAGCAATTAATATAGAGTCAAGAAACAATCTCATGAAACAAAGAAAATAAAATTATAATTCAAATCCTAATCCAGGGTTTCAAATTATTCCCTAACAATAAATAATCAGCCACTCATAATTAAAGAATTAATTACACAGAAATATATATCTAAAATATAAATTAAAAATAAGAAAAATAAATAACCGGAATTAATTTTGAATTAAAGATCAAGAATTTATTCAGATAAAAATTAATTTTATCTGAAATAAATTCTTTTCGGTAAATTTCTTCCCTATTTTTTTCTCGTCGTTGCTTGAATTTCCGTGCAATTCTTTCTTTTTAATTTTCTTTTCCTTTTCTCGGCTGACAGACCTCTCCTTCCTCACGTCGTTGCTCGTTCCGTGCGCCTTCCTCGAAGTCTGTGTGTCTCTGCCGCACACCTGCTTTTCGTCCTTCCGTGTGACGTCCTTCCTGCGCTGAGCTGCGAGCGTGTCCCTGCGTCGTCCGAGCCTGTGAAGGCTCTCCTCCAGACGCGCCCTTCTCTGCCGCACACTTCCGAGCCTGTGAAGGCTCTCGACCGCCCACTCTCTGGCTCCCTTTTCTTTCTCTGACGGCTTTCCTTTTTATAAACTTTTGTGTTGCCTTCTTTCCACCTCAGCCTTATTCCGTTCGTGCCTCCACGTCAGCCCTTACGGCTGACTTTTCTTCTCGGCCTGAATTCTCGTTTGGCGTCGCATGTTCTTCTTTATATTCTAGGCCTTTGGGCCTTCGGCCTTTGGCCGTTGGTCCAAAGGTCCAATTTATTTCTTTTTTTTTAATTTTCTTTTATTTAAAAACAATACCTGCAAAAATAAAATTCAATAAATATTAATAAATGATATTTTATTCTAAATTTACTTAATTTATATCATTTTATCTCAAATAATAATATTTATACAATTTTTACCACTTAAGCATAAAACAATAATTATTCCTCTATATTAGTTAAATAAACTACCAAAAACTAAGATTATAAGGGTATAAAATGTGTCAAAATATGAACTCATCAGAAACCTACTGAAGGATGTCTTGACACATCTGGAGGCTAAAAAAAATTACTATTTTGACATTCAAAATGATGTTTTTCTATGTTTTGAGCTCTAAAAACCTATTTTATGATATTCTAATAGTGAGACATGTGTGCATGTGCAATTTTATAGAAGTATCATATTCTTTTATTAAAAAAATAAGATCACAGGAGTTAGGCGTAGTTGTAATAGCCTTGTATTATAGATGGACAAATTACCATAATAGTAGAGCATATTTATAATATTATTTTATTATAGTTGGATAAAATGTAATGGTAGTGGGAGATATTTATAGAAGTCATAGTGTGATGTAGATGAATGAGGTATGCCATGATTGTGGAAACTGTATATTATTTGTGAATAATATATATTTGTGATCATTTGTTTTCATTAAAATGTATGTATATTTATTTCATTCATGATTTTATGCAGGTATGACATCAGATGATCATGATGAAGATTTAGGGAGAAAGTTAAAGAAAATAGATAGAGAGATCATATAAAAAAATTGTAAGAATGTAATTTATATGCTAATGAAAGGCACTGGAATGCATAACTTAGATAATAAATGCTCTAACAAATATTATGGATAGAGAAAGTGATATAAAGGACAATAGCGATAAAGATTCTTTTTTCCCTATGAAAATGGCACAATGTGTAAAAAAAATTGTTATTTATTGACCTAATCTAGTAATAAAAATTGATTCCCTAGTATGTTAATCATATTTGCATTCACTTGTATTTTTTTTCTTCTTCGATATTATTTGCTTTTTAATCTTTTATATTTTTAACCACATAATTGTGTGTGTGTGTGATTCAAAGTCTTCTATTTTATTATTTTTGTGCTACCTAGACTTAGGTGAACCCTATCAATCTTCGATTTAGAATGACACCATTTTTGCCAATACTATAATTGAAAACAAGAGGATTTGAATTGTGTGTTAGGTGCAACCATACCATTAACCGTTCCTAGTACTCAATGTGAATAAAAATTTAATTGTATTACAACTAAGTAAATAAAATAATATGGTTTATTTTCCAAGTTATGTCTTGTATTATAAAAGCGATTGTAATGTGTGTTATAGCATGCTCTACTTTAAGTGTATCATGTTCTATGTGTATCATGCTAGGTCTCTAGAATAATCATATTACCTAATATCACATGTTATTTCTATCTTTATTACACATTTATTGTAACACCCCCAAATTTCCCTCCTGAAAAATTTCGTTTAAATCAGAAGGTTTAGCGGAAGTGAAAGAATTAAAACCATAAACTTAGGGGTATTACCGCCACACTTAGTACCAGACCGGTTCACTCCTATCGTTCCGATACTAAGTGCTAAGGCTAAACTAAACAATCATTAAGTAAGAGTCATCAAAACATAGGTCCATAGTTAACATAGACCATTCATGAAAACCACGAGTCAACAACAGTTAAAATATCGTTAAGATTACAACTTAAGAGTACGGTTTCAAAACAAGAAGCGTAGTATAAAATATAACTAAATAAAACATATCCCAAGGGACCAATATCCGGATCGCCTACTCACTTAAGCCAAGCCTTCCACCCCACAATTTGTAACCGATCAAACCTGCATAGGAGGTCTGCTCCCCACCATTGGTGGATCATCACATGACCCATTCAATCAATGTAGTATCAGTACGGGTCCAATACTAAGTAAGGGCGCTGGTGCGCTAAGGCCAAGCATACAATCATACCACATAGCACACATAGCACGATCATATAGACAACAAGCGATAACACACAAGATAAGGCTTGAGTACTTTCCGGTGACTTATTCTTTATCCTTGTTAATAATATGTCCATTTCACACATATTCTTTAATAATCCATGTAAGTGCGGGAGCCCCACTATTATAGCCGGTGGACCGGAAATCAACACTCAGGGCAGAACGCCTCTGACCATTATTATAGCCGGTGGACCGGAATCAACACTCAGGGCAGATCGCCACTGGCCACTATTCTAACCGATGGACCGGACTGGCCCTGACTTACATGGTGTTCCGCTGTAAGTACTTAGTATTTTCCCATGGGTTACTTCATTCACATTCATTCAAAGAATTCTTCATTAATCCATGTGAGCGCGGGAGCCCCACTATTATAGCCGGTGGATCGGAAATAAACACACAGGGCAGAACGCCTCTGACCACTATTATAGCCGGTGGACCGGAATCAACACCCAGGGCAGATCGCCATTGGCCACTATTCTAACCGGCGGACCGGACTGGCCCCGACTCACATGGTGTTTCACTGTAAGTACTTAGTATTTTCCCGGTGGATTAACTTATTCGTTTGGGTTTGTTAAGCCCGATTCCCCCACTATTATAGCCGGTGGACCGGAATAAACACTCAAGGCAGAACGCCTCTGACCACTATTATAGCCGGTGGACCGGAAATAAACACCCAAGGCAAAACGCCTCTGGCCACTATTCTAACCGGTGGACCGGACTTGGTCGGGCTCATTAGTCTTTCGATTTACGTAATTAATGTCTTATTCGTGACTTATTGAATCGCACCACACCCCTGACATGCATGAATCATTCTCTTTATACTGTACTCATCACAACTAATAAAATCCCACATACATAACTACCCTTCAATCAATAGATACACATGATAACACCGAACAACTCTAAGCAGCCATAACCAACCCTAGTTGTCCACACCAACCGTGGTTAGCCACTCTTATCCCTATTTTACCATAACCACCATACTTAGCCATCCCAAACCTTAATTGTCCTCAATAATCACGATTAGTTACTCCAACCCTACTTAATCACAACACCCCAAAGTTAATCACTCCAAACCCTAATCCCGTACAATCGTTAACTCCCATGCAAAACCCTAACTCCACCACGCAACCCTAAGGCCACCATACCAACATTAATACCACCATGCAAACCATAACACCACCAAGAAAACCCTAATACCACCATAAGCCATTAATACCACTATGCAATCATTAATACCACCATACAAACCATAACACCACCATACAAACCCTAATACCACCATAAGCCATTAATACCACCATACGAACATTTATACCACCATACAAACCCTAATACCACCATAAGCCATTAATACCACTATGCAATCATCAATACCCCCATACGAACCCTAATACCACCATACAAACCCTAATACCACCATACAACATTAATACCCCCATAAAAATCACAAATACCACCATACAACATTAATACCTCCATAAAATCACAATTACCACCATACAAACCCTAATACCACCATAAGCCATCAATACCACTATGAAATCCTTAATACCACCATACAAACCATAACACCACCATGCAACCCTAATACCACTATGCAATCATTAATACCACCATACGAACATTAATACCACCATAAAATCACTAATACCACCATACAAACCCTAATACCACCATACAACATTAATACCTCCATAAAATCACAAATACCACCATACAAACCCTAATACCACCATACAATATTAATACCTCCATAAAATCACTAATACCACCATACAAATCCTAATACCACCATGCAACATTAATACCTCCATAAAATCACTAATACCACCATAGAAACCCTAATACCACCATACAACATTAATACCTCCATAAAATCACAAATACCACCATACAACATTAATACCTCCATAAAATCACTAATACCACCATACAATCCATTAGGACCGCCATAGAACATTAATACCATCATACAAACTTCAAGACTCCCATGATGGTTCCCAACTCATATTACCATTTATCCTAATATGCATGTCCTAGAGGGTCATAACATAATACATCATAAACGTCATACATATACATGTCATGCTCATATCATGGGAGCACATACAACATACCTCAATCTCCAAGCTGCGCTACACATAAGGCAAGTTATACACAAATCATATAATACATGGCATACACAACATTCAACACATCCACGTCACACATAGCACAAGGCCATTAGCTTCGTCCTTACCTAAGGCGACGCCGAGCTTGGAGCACGCTCCTCTAACTCCTTAGGGCTTTGGTCGGGGTTACCTATAAAAGGGGAAAATGCTAAGTATTAGTTTCCCTTATAATTACTATCAATCCTCATTCTAGTTTAAGGTTAGGGTTTTTATTACTAAAAAGGGTTTTATACAAAAACTAGGGTTTTTACCTTAGAATTAGTATACTAAATATTAGTAGTCAAAATATAGTTATTTATGATACTTATTGTTACCCTTATTTTATTGAGCCCATTAGTTCCATTCTTATAATACTAGTGTTCACTAGTCATAGTAAAATAGTGATAATAATAATAATAATAATAATAATAATAATAATAATAATAAGACTACTAATAATGATACTTATGTTTCAAGTAATAGAACTCTAGCGTTTTTAAGATTAAGTCCAACAATGGTGTTAGGTTTGAAATAATAATATTATAAGGTCACAATATTACCCGTAAACTATTCTTAAGGGTGATAATGATAATAGTAATAATACTAATAATAACGATAATAATAATAATACTCCTAGTAGTAATGGTTATAACAATAATATAACCAAGTAAGGTTAAGTAGTAATAATAATAACCATAGTAAGGATAATAGAGATAATAATAATAAAAATGTTAATACTAATAATTATAAGAATAGGACCAAAGTTAAGTATAATACAAGTTAGGGTTTAAAAGGGATGTTAGTATTAGTAAGAAAATAAGACATTAATTATAGAGACAATAATAATGGTAATAATGACAATAATAATAATAATAATCATAATAATAATAATACTAATAATAAAAGTAATAACAATAATGATAATAATAATAGTAATAATAATAATAATAAGTATAATAATAATAATAAGTGTAATAATACTAATATTAGTTATAAACTACTATAGGGGCATAAGAAAAGGGTTTTAGGGTTTAGATGGGTGGAAGACCACCTGAGGACGGTGGTGGTCCGGCGGCGGCGATGGAGGAGGAGAAGAGAGGAAAAGATGGAGGGGGTGGTTAGATTGGAGGGGGAAAAGGGAAGTTAAGTGTGGGGGAGGAGGCAGCAGGGAGAGGGGAGTGGAATGAGGGTGGTGGCGTGAGAAGGGCGGCGCGCGCGGTGGTGGACGCGGCGGCCGAAGGAGGAGGAGGGTGGTGGAAAATGGTGGAGGCCGGTGGAGAAGGAAGCAGGGGGTAAGGAGGGTATGGGCAGGTAGGGGAGGACCTGCAGGTTACTTTGGAAGGTGGAAGGAGGGTGAAACACGGCGGAGGTGGCGGCTACGGGCGGCGGCGACTGGAAGAGGGGTTTTTCAGCAGGGAGCTTCGCACGTCTATGGCGGCACGTGCAGGGCAGGGTGGAGGGCGGCGATGGTTTGGTTTTGTCGAGGAAGGTGCAGGGGTGTTTTTGGTGGCCAGCGATGGCGGCAGCGGAAACTTCGTCTGATTTTCAGGCGACGGAGAGGCAGAGTTTCGGGGTAATTTTTGCAGCACAAGTTATGGCTATCGAAGGGGGGTATTTATAGGCAATTGGGGGGAGAAAACGACGAAGGAGGAGAGGACACGCCAGGTCACGGCAGTACGCCGTCCGGCGGCGATCAGTAGGCCTGCAGATTCTCTGTCAGCAGGTTCTGGCTCGGTTTGGGTGAGAAAGGAAAGGGGGCAGGGCCTGGGTGGTGCAGGACAGTAGGCTGGGCCAAATCGGGAAAGAAAGGGACGGGAAAAAAAGGGCGAGAAGGACGGCCGGACTGTGGCGTTGTCAGCGTTGCAGCGGCGCGGTGGTCACATGCGCAAGGAAGAAGACGACAGCGGGGCAGGTTGGACCGGCGGTCCAGGGAAGAAAAGAAAGGGGAGAAACCGGCCGGTCGGCAACGGTTATAACGTTCCTAATCTCGACGCGTCGTTTCATTGTTTAGAAGGTCGAAACGCAGCGTCGTGTCGTTGGCTGGCAACGGTTAGAAGGTTCATTAATCGCGACGCGGCGCTTCAGCAGATCGAAAGGCCAAACGCTGCGTTGCACTCGAGCGTTGGCCAGCGGGCGACGCTGGACCGCGGGGGAGGGAGAAAGGAAAAGGAGAGAAGGGCTGGGCCGCGGGGAGAGGCCCAACCGACGGGGAAGAAGGAAAAAAAAAGAAAAGGAGGAAAAAGAAGAAAGGAAAATGAGGGAAAAGAAAAGAGAAAATGTTTCATTTAGGGTTTTGGATTTTGCATAAATTATTTAGAATATTTTTGGGGCTGTTTAGAATATTAATATTTATAAAATGTTAAATAAATTCCTTTTTGCTTATTTTAGACTATTTTAGATAAATTCCATTAACCTCCATGCTAATTAGGAAAAATACCCAAATTTTCTTCTAATTAAATTCTTTATTATTTTCCTCTTAATCTACCTCAATTAACTCTCTACATTTTAAATAAATGAATTTATATAATTAATTTTCCTAATAATTCCTTATTTGGCCATAATTTCGGAAATTAGGATTTTGGGATATTACATTTATTCTTATGTGATCATCATATCATATGTGTGTCAGTGAAACATGATATGACTTTAAATCAATTTTAGTACTCCATACACAAGTAATGACCTACACAATTTATGAATACCTGCCCCTTATTTTCGTAGGTGTTGTTGATATAAGTGCTTTAACATGTTGCTTATGATAGAGATATATTTGTGGCTATAGGTAGAGTGTTGTAGTATCAAGACTCTTTATGTATGTATGTATGTATGTATATACACATATCTCCTCTATTTATCGCTTCTATTTTATAATCTCGTTATCTAAGACCAAGTGATTTCGACACCCGATCTTTGATTATAAGTTAATGTTTTTAGAATTGCGTCTGACATGGATTGGGTATATAGAGTATATTTTCTATATTGGATGTCGCGGTAACACTAATTATTTTATTAGTATGTTTCTACAATATAAATATTTTTAATAGTAAATTTTGGGGTATTACAACCTTTTTCTACAAGATTTTCTTAAACCATCGTCTATTGCTCATGTAGTGTTATAATATGTGTCGTTCCAACTACCTTGTTGCTAACTACTTTCAAAATATATGACAGTATCTTGGCATAAGTAGAAGATGACAAATAACCATCGTCATTCATCTAAATATTTTTTAAACGTTTTTTTATATTTAGAAATAGGGAAAAATATAGAAATAAATTAAAGGGATATTGCAAAAAATACATTTGTATATTAATAAAATATACATGATTCCTTTACCCTAATTTATAATGTACAAAAAAACCATTATAATTTTAATTTTCCACACCATCTGCCCTTATGTTATTTTTTATAGGCTGTGTTATATTTTGATTAAAATAACACACTTGCCCTTGCCTCTCTAACTAACATCTCATTAAAAAAAATGATTCAAGCCCTTAAAACTAATTTCAGATACTCATTTGATTCTATGCTTCTCACCATAGAACAAGTCATACATTTTTCTATTTCAAGATTTGGTTAATTAATTTTGTGTGTCTGGTGCTTGATTTAGTGGGGATGCTCAAATTCGAACTTCCTTAATCCCCCACTGAATCCAGTTTGTGCTACATTTTTGTTTAATTTCACTATAAGATTGATTAGTTGTTCAAGATTTTTAGGGTTCGATACATGTGTTTTTTAGGGACCTAGCAATGTTCAAATTATTTTCAAGTTTAAATTATAAAAATGTAGATTCAAAAATACACTAGAATATAAATATATTAATAACAACAATATATGTTCATTGATTACAAACGAAATTTACATTTGGGATATATTAATGGGGAAAAAAATCCTTACGGAAACTACTCAAGTCTCCAACAAGCAGAACCACGGATTGAATTTAGTTTTTCCTTCATATGTTGCCTCTACATAAACGGAAGCCTGTACCTTGGGGAAAAGAAAAATAGAAAGGGTAAAGCCTTAGTTATATTTGGAAAAAGAAAAAAAAATTGCCAAGCAATTACTATTGATATACAAATTACATCATCTTCATGTATCAAATATGAATACAAAAGCCTGTGAGTCATCCTAAAGCAAATCAAAATAAAGGATGACAATTGATGAGCAAAGAATTGAATGGAAAATAATATTTGGTTTTTAAAGAAATGGAGGAGGATGAGTGGTATTTATAATCTAAAATATAACATTAATTTTTTTAAATGGAATATAAGATTAAAAAAGATTTGAACGTTTTACTTCCAACAAGAAAAATACAATAACATTTTTTTAAATTTTGTTGTGCTTTTGGAGGTTATAAGGACTGTTGTTATTTTTTTGATAATTGGTGTTACACAATAGAGATAAACACATAGAAGCCAAAAAACAAAATAGAAGGGCCTCCTATCTCAGCAGTGCCTGAATATTGTAGACTACCTCCTCCGACCGATAGGGAACCTCTTTCCTGCCGTTTTTTATCCAGAACCCAATTCTCATTTTCATAAGCATAATCATTCATTCGCTGCATACATCAACCTTGTTAAACACTTTTCTATTTCTGAATTCCCACATAGTGCCCAAGATAGCAAATAAGGACGGCTGTTATTCACATTTGTTAACTACATAAGCATACAACGGTGGATGCTGTATAAATTTGTCTTGGCTGTGCTACCTTATATTATGTGCAAAAATAAAATGTCAGACTTAGATCACCCTTGTGTATCATCGATGTAGCACATTTGTGTATCTGTGTATGTAATAACGATGATTTGCTTTTAATTTTGCCTTGGAATATCCATGCCAACAATTTTATTTTTTTATTGTTATTCTAGATATACTATAGGAAGCTAATTCTTATATAATCGGACCGGATTTTCCATAGAATTCCTTTGACATAACACCGTTAAGTACTAGTGAGGTCATGTTGTTCGACATGGACATCTCATATTGGTTAACATGCTCATGTTTTGATTTTTTTTCCCACCTCAAACTTGTTTATTTTGTGTTATATATATATATGAGTCATGTTTCATCAGCTTTAGTATAAAAGACAAATTGAACTAAGAGAGAAAATGCCTATATTATAAGGATTCTTATCTTCATCAATTCATTAATAATTTTTTTTAGCCTCAAAGTCACGAATGAAAGAGTTATTAATCATGTAAATTTGGTATTGTTTCAATCTTGCTTAATAACATACCTTGATCAAATTTATAATTTCTCTATTGCCAGTGATTGGATATCGCAACACAGACTTGTGTAAACGAAGTGGAGTTGTCTTGATTTATTTGATTATAAACTTGATCATCGACCTAACTCTGTCATGAGAGAAATTTTTTATCAATCTTGAACTATACTTGGAAGAGTAATCATCCTAGCTTAATCGCACTTGAATCGTCTAGATATAGCATGGTGCATGTTTGGATGAAACTGATTAATATAAATGAACTAGTTACATTTTCCCGTGCAATGGACGGGTGGTGTATTAATTATTTATATATTATTATATAAGAAATAAATAGTTTAACAATTTAATTAATATATAGGAGATGTATAGTTGTTTGTATATGTTCAAATAATTAATTAATTAATTACTTAATTAATACTTGATTAATATATATTGTTCGATACAGATGAGTAGTTATATGTATGTGTTGCATGTAGGATATGAATAGTTATGCTGTATTAATGACAAAAGATGAATATTTATATGAATTTGATGTTCGTATGAGATGAATAGTTGCATTCATATGTTCATTAGTTTGACAATTCAATTAATATGGAAGAGATTAATAGTTGGCTGCATATGTTCAAGTCATTAATTAAGAAAATACTTGATTAATATGTATTGTTCGACATATGTACATCAGATGAATAATTACATTTATATATTTAGTAGTTTTACAACTTAATTAATACGTAGGAGATGGATAGTTGGCTGCATATTTTTAGATAATTAATTAAGAAAATTCTTGATTAATATATGTTGTTCGACATATGTATAATAGATGAATATCTCAATTAATACGTAGGAGATGAATATCATTTTGTTGTTATGCAGCGTAGGAGATGAATAATTTGACAAATCAATTAATACACGGGAGTATTTCATCATTTATTTAACCTTATTAATTAGTAATAGTATATGGCAGTGATAATTTATATATTTTATCACAAAATATTATTATATAAGAGATTAATAGTTTAACAATTTAATTAATATGTAGGAGATAAATAGTTGGTTGTATATGTTCAAGTAATTAATTAATAAAATACTTGATTAATATGTATTGTTCGACATATGTGCAGCAGATAAATAATTATATGCATTTGTTGCATGTAGAAGATGAATAATTGTGTTGTATTAATGACAGAAGATGAATAGTTATATAAATTTGTTGTTCGCATGAGATAAATAGTTACATTTATATGTTCATTAGTTTGACAATTCAATTAATATGCAGGAGATGAATAGTTGGTTGCATATGTTCAAGTAATTAATTAAGAAAATACTTGATTAATATATGTTGTTCGATATATGTGCAGTCGATGAATAGTGCATTCATATATTTAGTAGTTTACAACTCAACTAATACGTAGGAGATTAATAGTTGGCTGCATATTTTTAGATAATTAATTAAGAAAATTCTTGATTAATATATGTTGTTCGACATATGTGCAATAGATGAATATATCAATTAATATTTAGGAGATAAATATCATTTTGTTGTTATGCAGCATATGAGATGAATAGTTTGACAAATCAATTAATACACAGAGTATTTCATCATTTATTTAACCTTATTAATTAGTAATAATATATGACGGTGATAATATATGATTAGTAATAATAGGTATAATTTAGGCAAAAAAATTGTCTATATATTATCTGCCAAATAACTCTGTTTTTATATAATAACCAATGTTGTTATTATGTTATTAGTTTTTTTTAATAATAATTATATTATTAATCATGATAATATTCATAATAGTAATAATCAATTATATTAATATTCATTATTATATTATAAATTATGATAATAGTAATTATCAAAATTATATAAATAATTATATTAGTATTAATTATATTAATAGTTATAATTATTATAGTTATATTAATAATAATAGTCATATTATTAATCATAAATAATAAAATTTTTATTATAAACAATTATTATTATCATTATCATCATCATCATCATATTTGATTGATTTTTATCTAACCTTAAAAAAAATACTTCATTAAAATTAGTTATATGTATTTGCTAGTTGCATTGTATTAATGACAGCAGATGTATATGTGTTAGTTGACTGGTTTATGTACTTTATTTGGTATATTAATTATTTTTCAATTATTTATATATTAATATGTAGGATATAAATAGTTTGGCAATTCAATTAATACACAAGAAATTAATAGTTGGCTGCATATATTCAGGTAATTAATTAAAAAAATTATTTGATTAGAAAATATTTGATTAATACTTTATTAAAATTAGTTATTCGATATATGTACAACAAATGAATAGTTTTGCTGTATTAATTATTTATATATTAATATGCAAGAGATGAATAGTCCGACAATACAATTAGTACGGAGGAAATGAATAGTTTTCTACATATGTTCGGATAATTAATTAAAAATTATGTGATTAGAAAATATATAGTTAGTACTTTATTAAAATTAATTGTTGTGCAGCAAATGAATAGTTATATACATTTAATGCACATAAGATATGAATAGCCACATTATATTAATAAATAGTTAAATTAATTATTCCATCCTATTAATTAGTAATAATATATGACAGCAGTAATTTATGATTAATAATAAATGATATAGTTTAGGCGGAAAAATTTATTCGTATATTGTCTGCCAGACAACTCCGTTTTTATATATATATAGATGTGTCATTAGTGCTTATGTATGATACGATGCTTTCAAATGAACAATATTCAACAAGCTACAAATAAACCGACGGGATAGTAACCATATAAAGATTTTTGGCACTAGAGTATAAAGTTTGGATCACCTTATTTAATATGGTATACTTTTATAATAATAGTGGTCTTTGTATGGTAATTTATACTCGTTTTTTATAAGATTCGTCTGAATATGATTAAAATTTTACACGAGTCTATAAACTATTTGTCTTCTAAAATAAGCTGAATCCACCCTATATTTTAATTAGTCACAAGCTTAAAAAAACATAAAATCTTAACATGACTGGTCCAACAATATGGTGGAAAAAAAAATCGATCCGAGTCTTTATTACATCGAGACGAGTCGGTCCGTAAACCAACGAGTGGTTGATCGATTCGATGGCCTTAGTTACTGATGGGGCCACGAAGGGACGACTTTGTATAAAGGCGGAGAGTGGGATGCCTAAGGAATAGAAAGAAAAACTCGTCTTTGATACCTTTGCTTATCTTAGCCTCGTGACGCCGACTTTATACGACACGGATGCGTTATCTTTTGAATTTACTGCGTTACACGTCACGTGGGGGAAATGGATGCGTATAGGTAACGAGAATCACAATTAAAATAAGAAAAATAGGTGGGGTAGGCAAATTTTAATATAATCACGGACAGAAGATAGCCGCCCGGCCGCCCGGCGGGCCGGCTGGATAACGATGAATGTAGAAGAGGCTAATTGTACGCACATAACTCTGGAGAAATACTGAAAAACAGATTACAAGTAACATGTCCGTCCATGTACTGTCTGACGAGATGACATGCAGAAACTACGGAGTGGCTCCGATTATAAACGCTGATCAGGACGCCCCAGGCAGGAATACTGCATAGCCTAAAAGCCAAAATTTGAAAATGTATAGAAAAGCCCAACGGGCACTGTTACGATGCCCTGATGATAGGTCATTGCGAAGTACTGCAACTGTTATGATTTTAATACTGCATCAAATTTCCCTTATTTACTATCCCTCTACCTACCCTTATTCGCATCACAAATATCAATATTCAATACATTAGCCTGCCGCCCGTCCGTTTTCTAATTACTAATCTCTGAATTCCTTTCCATTGCCGTCGTCGTGTCGCTCGAGTGCTTCCATCTTTTCACCCGTGGCTGCAAGTTTTGCAGTAGAGATAATAACATTAACGAATCGCGGATGTGATCTCATGACACGTATAAATTTATACGCATGTCTTCCATCTCCGGATGCATACATCAAGTTTGCCGGTCACACCTCGTTGTGGGGACTAGCTGCAGGTACATGTCTGTCGATGAGTGTAACATGTGCCCTTTCCTTGGCCTTTTATATTCAGTCAGCTACCGCCGCTGTTTTATATTTAGAAACTATTATGAGTTTGTATAATAATACAATAATACTTGGGTTTTGATTTTACATTCATTTATATATTTATATTTGCGTACCTGTATATGAGTTATCATTTAGTCACATTGTAGTTGCTTTTTGATCTAGAAGAAATAGTGTCGGGTTATTTATGAGTTTCCGGATCAAATTATACCCTTCCGACGTATATTTTAAGTGTAAAATAATATACATATCTCTTAAAATAAAATAGTTATAATAATTCAGATAGCTGTGAAGTAGAAGTTCGATTCCTACTAATGATTAAAATCGTCGATTGGAGAATCAGTTTCTGGTGGACACCTATACGATTGTAAACACGTATTTTCCACATTTTCAAAACACATGCCACAATTTACTTTAATTAAAACATGATAGACGTCAACATCTAAGACTATCAAATTATCTTTTAAGACGTAGTCCTACTATTATACCGATACGTGTCTTACTATTACCACTACTATCTGATCATACATGCATGCTTTTAAATATGTCTATAGCAATGTGTCATGCGCGCCTGTATATCTATAGGTATAGTGCCTCTTAAGTGAGAGTTGTCATTCTATGCATTTTTTCCATCAGACTTTTATGCATCGAGGAGTATCCGTGCTCAGTCGATTAATTATTTAAGTTGTGCTAGAAGGTAATCAGAAGCAATACTATCATAAAATAAATATAGTCAGATATAGACGTGTATATACATATATTTTTGCTACTTTTTTATATTATTAATAGTGTATTATTATTGTTGTTGTTGTTGTTCTTATATATACATGAAGGATAGGGATGCTAATTTTTCTTTCCCAGATTCAGGATCCTTTTGGAGATTCTCCGTTTAAATTCGGGTTCGGAGATTGGATTCAGAAATTTTTAAAGACGATTTTTTTAGAGACGGGTTTGGCGTCTCCATCTCCGGATCCACCCCAAATATTATATATATATATAATTTTTATTATAGAATATAATTAAAAGCATAATATAAAAAAAAAAGATTTAAGGATTAGGAATGAGATCGGAGATCGTGTATAAATCGGATTTTAAAGATCGGGTCGGGGAATACAACGGGGATGGAAAATAGATTGAGAATCAGGTTGGGGAATCTCCGTTAAAAAAAATTGGGGATCAGATTGAATTCGAGGATTATTTCTCTTATTGGGTTCGGAGATGGGGATGAGTCTCCGTCCCCGACCCGCTCCGTTGTCATCCCCTAATGAAGGATCATCTAAGATCATAGTTGTTTTTGAGATATGCATATCGAGGTAAGTAATTAGCCTATTAATCATTCTATTTTTTATTTATTATTTATTTTCTGTAACAAGTTTCTTACTCTCTACTTATAAAATATTATTTTATAAAAGCTTGTCCATTTGTGTCTGTAAACTGTTACGGTTTTATTACTTTGTATTTCAATTAAAATATTGAGATCAAGCTTTGTTTTGGATCTTACCGATCATTTCTACCTTATAAGATTGAATTACATTTCTACTAGTAGAATTGTTTCATTTTGTGATAGTGTCCTATAGGGGGATAAAACCCTTTATGGACCGTGAGTAATGTGGAATTGCTGATAGGTACTATTTCTATTTCATAATGCACTACTTATGACTCCCTTCTAATCCATACCTAACGATAAGGGAATTATCAATTAGTTGTCATTTTGTGCCCTAGCTGTGAGGTAGAAATGACCACAATTACATTGTACTTATCATAGTGATATTGATTTCTTATATCTATTTGACTAATGAATTATTTATCTAGTCCTACTATCTATTATGTGTTATACTACTTGACCATTTTGTAGGATTCTCAACTTTTATATGTTTGATCACTTACCCTCACTCCATTCTAACATTTCAAATAAGCAGCTCGAGGCATAGTTGAAAGTTCAAGACCCATTGTTTGATCTGTTAGGTAGTTCAATTGTGCTATAAGCTTATAATAGTAGGTCTGTAATTTTTTTCCGATTAGTTATATACTGGAGAAAGATTTATTTGTTTTTTTTTGGACTCTTTCCTATGATTAATAAAGTTTAGAAGTGTTTATTGTTATAATTTGCTATATTTAGCCTTAATTGTTGTACAACTCTTCTCATGCAATTAGTGGCTCATAACGCTTGTCAACTAGGAGGTAGTTAGGGAGTGTTAGAGATATTGTTCCCAAATATAGTTTAGTGGCTAGATTTTGGGGCTTAATAGATGGTATATATTTAACTAAAAATCTAAATAACTAGGTATTAAATTTGTATATATGCATTTTGATGATTTATGAGTATCTCCCTCTTATTATGATGTATTGATATTTTGTAGGGAATTTTTTAGGGAGTCACATGTCTTTTAAAACAAACACATGTAGTGGGCAGCAAAAATAATATCAGGTAAATTACCTAGCTTCAAATTATGTGTTAATCTAAGTTTTCAATTTCTAGAAGTCTTCCATCTTTTGTCAATAATGTTGGAACTAAAGACTCATTAGGATTTTATTATCCTTGAATTGTTGAAGCAATTGTGTAATCTATAATATGTTCAGGTACCAAAAGTAATATAATATGTAACTATTCACAATTTATTTTTATTGATATCTTAGAGAACCTACTTATATTCTAATGCTTAGGAACTCAAATGTTAAGACATTATTTGAGAAAAGTTATTGATTTCATGGTTTGTTATTTTTATTTTAAATAAAAAGTGACAAATTAAAATTAATAATAATAATAACTAAAAATTTCTAGTGTGAGGCTGAAACACTTTCTTAAGTCAAGCCTAACAACTAACTAAGGATGTAAATGAGAGGTGCTCACTCGTACTTATAATACCCCGACATTGTAAAACCTTAATTCTTTCAGGATATTTATAATTTCAAAAAAAATAGCCATTATATTTACAAGTTTTATTACATATTTTAAAGATTTGAAAACCCTAGTTATGGTTTGAAAATATTTTGTTCTCTCTTTTTTTTACTTTTCTTACAATTTTACATCATGTGAGACTTTTGAGCCAATTTTTACTATCTAGTTTTTTACCAAATCATTCTAATCTATTTATATATGAATTTATTATCTTTTATGAGTCTCTCATGCATGTTAAAAATGATAAACAAAGATTACGACAAAAGGACTATTCATATCTTATTTTACATATTTTTTTTTTACATTTTAAGTCTTGCATTAGCCTTTTGTTTATCAAAAAATTATGGAATTTTAAGTTCGTGCTATGATTTCATGTGTCTTAGTAAAATATGGTGTTTTATACATGTTTTGATGTGTTAGTCTTGATAATTTTTTAACATGGATCAAATGGTATTATTTATGCTTGAAAATTTTTACATAACATGATGATAAGTTATTGTGATTTTTAAAATTATTATGTAATGAATATTGAGGGATTTTATACATTGATGAAGAAGGAAATTATAAAATATGGTGGTTTGAGACTCACAAATTTGGATTAAAAGTCAAGCTAAATATCTCCTAAGCGGCGGAGAGTTACAAGACAAATTTGGTACCAAATTAAATCTATGTGAGTCTATTTAAAAATAAACTTTATTTTTATGATTTATAATTGGATGTAAAAAGTTATGAACAAAATGCCACAAGTATGCAAAATTGATTTTTTTGGTCGTGAGGAGTAGCCTCGAGTTCAATTTTGATTTGTGTGTTTGAGTGTGTTTTTATGTGATGCAGGGATTCTAAGTTTTTTATTGGTATATTTAGGTGCAAATTAATATAAAATTTGGTGTGCATATAACATCACTCTTACCTATATTGGCCATATTCATATGTATTTGTCAATAACCATTTAACTATTAATCATATTTTGGAAAAATCCTCCCGCTTCATATCCTTACAACTAGCAAGTGTGAGTCTATGACAAACAAAAACTATTTTATCAAACCAACGCAAAAAAACAATGGCCACAAGGGTGATGAAAGGATATCATTATGAAAAGAAATTATATGATGAATCTAATAAATAAGAGTTTGTTCTTGTTTATTTACTTTCAGGATACATCAAATTAGATTAGTTCAGAACAATTCAGGTTAATAAAATTTTAACATTAATAGAAAAAATATAACAACAACAACAATAATAATAATTATTAAAAAAAATTATTAAAATTATATTATATTATATTAGATAAGATTAATTTATGTCATATCACTAAAAGTAAAAAGAGAAGAACAGATTGTGCAAAGCTCAAATATCGATATAAGATTTAAAATAGTAATATTTTAAAAGTCAATACATTTGTCTTAAACACCATCGCAACCCTATCTTATAATAGTAGCATGTTACATAAGTGGGAAGACATTATATTGTTCCGGTCATTATAATGGAAATCATATGTTTTGACATGGTTTAGGAAAATTATTATTATTAGTTGTTTATTGAGGTTGACTATTTTACTTTATTTATAAAGTAAAGCTGTCAAGTTTATTATATATACTGAAAAATTGCAGTTAAAAAGCTAAGATGCGTAACTAAGTTTTGATTTAGGAAAGTTATAGCTGATGGTTGGTTGTCTTTGGAGTTTGCTCTTTTGTTATATTTAATATATAAATTTATTAAAATTAGTATATGTCTTAAAATGTTGTGGTTGAAAAATTATAATTTAAGATGAAAACACGTTAAAAATCTTTTCAAAACAAAGCCTTTGAACAATGGCGAAGATAAATTTGTAATTCCGTAATTTCACTATGTGATGATGATGAGCGTCATAATAATAATAATAATAATTGTTTTCCATTATCTATAATACGCTTCCCATTAAAAAGAATACGTCAATTTTTTTTTTTTTTTTTGAGAAACAAATTCTTTTAAGTTTTTTGGATCAATTTTTGTTTTAAGTTATAGGTTTCTTAACTAACAACATTAATTTATATATCTTTTAAAATCTCACCAGTAGATCTTCGGCTATCAATTTAATCATATAGTTTCATAACTTATTCTTTATAAAATTATAATAAAAAGGTTTGGTGCATAGTATATATTATACCCTAAAAACTTAAGGAGTTAAACAAATAATTAATAAATAATATAAATTGTTTTAAATATTTAGATTTATCAATCAGCATATATATAAATTTATAGATAACAGTAACAATACTAGTACTACTGCTAATAATAACAACATAGAAATGCTGAATTTGCAAAATAATGTGGTTAATAGGATTCAAACTCAGGTATGCCCTAAAACATTATTTGCTGTAGATTTTCATCAAATATTTTTATTTTGTGATATATTTTAAAATATTAAATATCAAATTAATTAATTATGATCCAATCAAAAAATTCGAATATCTAAATTTTTTCAAAACATTCAAAAATAAATTATTAGATATTCACCGTCGAATATTCAAAAGTTCAAATATCCCATCAGCAAAGACCACGGTTCATTATTACCCCATTTACCAAAGCAAGGAATGAGGACAACTTCGCAGACAAAGGGACTCGACAACGGTCACCCCGTCAACTCCATTCATTAGTAATTTACTACGGATTTATTGGGCGAGAACCCAACCATTTTATTGACCCCGTCAACTCCATTCACCCAGTCAAATTTACCCAATTCACACTCAACTCCATCCGCTCAACGATAGTACTCCATTAAATTTACGACTACGGATTACTGCAGGCTAGTTGGGCCGATATTTAATGGGAAATTACACTTATTTATTTCGGCCCACCAGCACAACAAGAACGACAATGTGAAAAAATAAAATACTACAAAAAAAATGCTCCTACTAACGTCTTAAATTGAATTCTTACGTACAAAGTGCGACAATAAAAACTAGCATTTATTGGGCGAGAACCCAACCATTTTATTGACCAAATCAAAGCTAACACGTGTCCCCTGCTGCTGGACATTCCCAATAATCCCCAACGACGACGTCGTGGGCGCAAACGCCAAACAAAACGTCCCCGACGAATCAACCGGAATCATATAGTTGTTCGCCGGCAATTCCAGCTCCTTCTCTTTCCCTTCCCCAAAATGCAGCACCACCGCCGGAACCTCCACACTAGTCATGGATCCCAGATCATAACACGTATCAAACAATGCTACTCCGTCCGTCGACGGCAAATTCTCAGTCCCGCTCACAAACTTATCCCTCAACGCATTATAAACCTCCGTCTGCAACCTCGTTATTGCGGTGCCCGAATCAACTATCACTCCTCCGCTTCCCGTTTCTTCGTCCACCTGGAATGCGGACGGAGGTAAACTTAGCATCTCACGTGCGACGCTGATTCCTGTCAGTCCGACGTAGTAGAACGTGTCGAGCTGACGGTTACGGAGTAACGGAGCGGTGACTGAGTTCGGTGGAACTGGTGAGTCGAATTCTATGGTGGAAACGGAGTCCGAGTCCCGGTCCACTAGACAGTAGGAAAATGAAGTGGAATTTATCTGAGACGGAAACGATAATGCTCCACCGCCGAGACCTAGTAATCCGGCCGCACCGACGAATAATCCTTCGTTGTTATGACCACAGCCGATTGCGATGTTATTAACCGTCGCCTCGTCGCAGCTGATCGTTTCGGTAACGAAGTCGCCGACGGTATACGAACCGTCACCGTACGATACTTCGTACAAACATCGATTCGCACGACACTCGGATACGTCGAGTGATTTACACTGTTCTGCTTCGCAGCTCAGCGGTGAGTAAGTGGTCGACGAAGTTGGCTCGAAGATCGGATCTGACTGCTGGTAACAGTCACCACAGGGGGCACACTGTACCCAACTGACGTCGCTCCCGGTGTCTAAAACGACGTACACTTGTTTGGGCGGATGACCGATTCCAATCCGACTGAAATACTCGCCGCTTCCGAGACTAGTGCCTGAGAGAACAGGACTTTCGAGAGCTGAAGCTTCGAGGTTGTCTTGGTTTAGAGGTTTGAGATCTGATTTTTTGACGCCGTTGAGGGAGAGACCTAGACGAGTTTGGATTGATTTGACTCGGGATGAGTCGCGGTTGAGTCTAGATATGACGAGTGATTTGTAGGAGTCAGCTGAGTTGAGATAATGCCGTTGCTGCCCGGTCTGGTTGTAGCTGTAGGCCTTGTGGCCGTGGAGAGCGAGGCGGGTATGGAGGGGTAGAGTGAGAGAAGGTGGTGTGTCGGATTCAGTGGTTGGTCGGTATGGCTTCCATTTTGGCGACTGAGGCTTGGATGAGCGGTGGAGATGGTTACGAGTTTGTTCAATTGCGGCAGAGACGTCGAGGATTGAGGTTTTAGAGGTCTTGGGAATGGTACGAGAGGAGACGAGTGTGAGGAGGAAGAGGAAGAAGGTAAGTTGAGTGACAGAGAAAAGTAGTGTGTGAGCCATTATTAAGGAGGTGGAGTTGCAGACACTGAGTACAGTGGAGGAGAAGAGAAGGGTTCAACTTGTGCGGAGGAAGAGACCTTTACGTTTAATAACGGATAGACGAATCAAACCAGGTAGGAGACGGTAGGATAGGAGTAAATGTGATTGTAGGATTTTATGGAGGAAAAATGCGAAGAGAGCAGCGGGTGCAGTTGGTTATTAAGTGGTACCAGTAGTAGACAGACAGAGAGGGGATGCGTAGAACCAACCTGCAACAGCGACCAGCTTTGAGTGACAGAAGTAAGTATTAGTGTCGATTATTAATTTATAATAAGATTAGATTTTCAGTAATCTTTAGAAGACCAAGATCCTCTTTTTAATTATTCTGATTTAACTTTCGATCATTCTATGTGTGCTTATAAGCAAATGTGAATTGATAAATCAAAATTTCTTTTTAACGGTAGTAACTATATTTTTAGATAGACAGTAGCACGATTATTCATTTTTTTTAGTTAACAATCAAAGTTATCTAATTTTTATATTTTATCATTCTAAGTTTCTATACTCAAATAATAATAATCATAATAACAGTATGCCGGATTTCTAATAAGTGCCTATGGACATACAAAAATTAGAAAGAATATAAACATTCAATTCTTTAATTAACTTATGTGTGTACAAAAAAAATACATAATTAGAAAGAATATATAAATTTTTCTCTAGAAATGTAGAAATTAGAAATATGGTGACTACATATGTGAAGAAAAAAGTCAAATTATTAATAGCCTCTAGTCTCTAGATAGATATTTTTAAGAAAACGTTCAATTTTTGTTTTCTGCAGGTTTTCTATAGTTAAGATGCTTTGTTGGATAATTAGAAATTAAAAGTTTCAAAATCATATTTAAAATTATTTCAAAATTATATTTAACTTTATGTGATAAAAAAGAACCCACACTGGGGACTAAAATTTATATTATATACCAGAGTACTTTATTTGATGTTTTCGATGCTACTTTTTTATAGTTGTATAAAAATTTAGATGTAAAAAGAAAGATAATTTTAGTATACCAATAAAAATATGAAAGAGTCAATATTTTGTTTTTTCACTCTAAGTATAATTTTGGTATCCCTTTATTTTATAAATTTGAAATAAATTATTGTTAATTAGGATTATTAAAAAAATAACGTAACGGAAAGTATTGCTGCGTTTGTCCGTCGGAGAGAGGAGAGCGGAGAAGATGTGAGAGGGGGGAGGGGAGGAGGCTTAATCTATTGAAAACTATGTGTGGGGAAAAAAGCTTTAACCCCTAACAGGCTGGAGCAGTCCAGCTACCAACTTTATTGATAGAGAAGATAAGGCAGAGGCTGGCCCGGTGGATGCCATTCTTTTCATTCGCTCTCCCAAACCGAACTTAAACAAATTAAAGTAGATCCCCAAGTTTGCTTTTGATCTTTATTCGCGGAACTAGAGCTGCATTCGGCAGTCAAGTTATGTTCCTTTTAGCCAATTTTATCCCCCCAAAAAGTTTATGCCACTAAAAATGATTTGTTCGGCACAGAAATATATTATTCCGAAAAACACCGTGTATTGTTTGGCACGAAAGCTGTTTCTGATTTAAAGTATTAATACGCTCAACTAAGGTCATGTACATCTCAAATTAGTTTTGAGCTTATTAAATCAGCTCAAATGAGTAAAACCTTAACAATAATAAAATTAATATTCATATTAATACTAATAAAAAAATATTAATTATGATATTGGTAATAGCAAATTAAAAATAATACCTCATTGGAAATTTTTATTTTGATCAGATTCATATTTAGATTAAATTAAACAAAACCGGGACCTAACTATTTGGGAATTTTTTGAACACCATTATGCACCAAGTGCTTCTTGAGTTCTTGTTGGAACTACATACATTTCTCATTCAAAGACATCAATTAGGAGATAAATAAAAAAGAAAAGTATTATATTTTTCGCCTTCGGCCTAAATTTATGCAGAATAAAATATATATTTCTTTAGAAAGAACTAAGATTACAAGTGCATACTCTTAGACTCTCCGCAAGTATTTATAATGCAAGAAGAAAAGAAAAAAGTGCCCCTTCTCTCTCTATTGTCATTTTACTCATTGACACACAAGATGCTCAACTAGGGATGTCAATAAATCTCAAATCCACACAGACCTGCTAGACCCATCTGATTTATAGTAAGTCTTGATCCATAATTTTTAGACCCGACGAATATGGGTCGGATCTGGGTCCATATATATCTAAATAGGTCCGGGTCAGAGTCCAGTAGTTTCAAACTCAATTACAACCTCGCTAAACCCGTTCAGTATATGTGCGTGTGTGTATGTGTGTACATATATAAATATATATTAATATTATATTTGTTATCATTATTATAATTATATTTGAGCGTTTTATTTATTTTTTTAATTTTAATTTTGTATATTTACTTTATAAGCAATATGTATAATATTGTATTTCAAAAGCATTAAAATACCGTTTGAAAAGATAACGTAACTATTTTAAAATGTTTATTTTTTCATGCGAAGATTTTTTTTAACAAAAAATACATATTAAGCTATATAAAACATAAATATATTTATATTTACATAGATTATTAATTATTGTTTTTCAAAAATAGACAAACCTATTTAGGATCCATTTACTTGCTAGACTACGTCTGAACTTTTGAAATCCGATGGGTTTAGGTCAGGTCTGAATCTAAGTAATATAAACAGGTCTAGATCTAGGTCTTGCTGAATCCGACCTATTGCCATTCCTACGCTCAACCCACTTTCTTTTCCCACACCCTCATAATTCATAATAATAAGGAAGTGGCATATAAATGCTACAAAAAATTAAATTGACGATGAGCACAGACCTAGTTTTCAAACCCTTGGGATTGAGGCTTAAGGGGATACCTAACATATATTCTCTATGTCTCAAGCACCTCAACATCATTACAATATAAGACATATTTTCTCTTGGGCTTCAACTCCTCCTTGTGAATACCAAGAGGACTAAAAGGCCCATTTGTAGGACCCTCAAATAATCTCTCCTCCGTCACAAAACCATATTATCTATTTTGAATACATTGCAATGATTATTTTCACCAATGTATTTGTACCCACATGCATGGGTACTCAAAATCAAATGTCCATGCCGCGAATCTTATTTCAAAGATCCAAATCCCCCCTTTTTTAGACAAAATTTGAACATATTTCATATTTATACAAAAACAATATGTTGTCAATTTAATAACCCCTTACATGAAGATTTTTGAAATAAAGACTATATGCCATAACATTACTTATCCCTATATCTATATGAGCATCTTATTTTATCAAAAAATAATATTAAAATATCGTTATAACTATTTGAACATGGGAGATAAATAAGTTTCAAAAATCTATTACTAACTAAAACTACATATTAAAATATATTGTTAAGGTAATCAATAAATATCAAATATTTTGTGGAATCTAATAATTCAAGCAAAATCATATTTAATATTCACTCCAATTAGTATGATAAAAATCATATCGGATATATTAAATATAGGATTAGTTTTTTGGGATACCAATTTATTTTTTGGGTGCTAGTTTTTTGAACAACCATAACCACCTAAATGTAAGTATTCAAATGAAATTATATGTTTCCTACTTATCTACGTGTATAAAAACTATTAACAATTTGTTTTAGTTTTCCCTCTTACATGGACGTGTGAATAATAATCTAAATGGAAGATTAAAATTGCATGGAACATTTGAAGAATGTGTTTAATATGGACGTGTGCTGAATTTGGAACATGTGTTTTTATTAATAGAGGGGTTGATTGATGATGAATAATAAGAAAATTCATACACAAAAAAGAAAGATAATTAGAGAAAAGTTGGTTTTTATCCAAAAGCATATCAACGCCCAAATGACCTTTGATTAGGATAAAATTTTAGTATGTTGTTCCCACCACCATATGCTTCAAATCCAATGGTGGAAATGTTATTAAGAGCTCTTTATCCTATTACATTTTGTCTCGATTTATTTTATATGAGTTGCTGACCTCATAGGTCAATCAACCTTTATTTTGATAATAACAAACGCAATTATGAATTTTACTTACCTTATTAAGTGTGCACGTGTATTATAGCAAAAACTAAAATATTCAACACTTAACTAAGTTAAGGAGTGCTAATAAGATAAATTTTACAAATCGTATATCAAGTACAAGCCAAAGATCAACAAAGATAACAAAAAAAAAACACCTTAGCTTCAAGAACTTCAATTTCATATGTGGAATACACAAACAATGAAGGGATAAGTAAGTATATTCAAAGACACCAAGACTCAAGGTTTAAAGAGTATATTATAGTTTTAGGTTTTATGTACATATATGTAACACCCCTAAATTTACGAACAAAAAAAAATTTGTTTAAGAAGTTGATTGTGGAAGTTAAAATAGTAAATCGTGGGGTATTACTGTCATTCTTGGTACACGCGTGGTTTTTTCTACTGTTATATTATCAAGTATTAAAGTTAAAAGTGTTACTCCACTTAAATTAATAACTCAATTTTAAAATAAAAGTAGAGAGAGTTAAAGTAATTTAATATCATTCTAAATAAAATCAACTGTCAGTGATTACAAATTTTTAGTGAAAGAAAATACATAAAGACATTAAGAGTACAGAATCTTCTAGATCAAAAGACACCACACAAAACACCAGATAGCCCTAAACTCTTAATCCAAATAATAACCTTCAACTGATATTGCAAGTTAACTTACAAAGGTCATTGTCCATTGAATAAGTAGGGGCCCATGAAAAGGAACTCTTTAATATAACGGTACCGAGTAACTCATTATACAAAAAAAATATATGAAAAGTCCGCATAAAACATATAAAAGACATCACAATAATACATGATATAAAATATTTAATTATACATATGATGATCAAAATACAATAATCATATCACATACTGCTCATACTTGTTTATTTAGAACATAATCAAATTTACCAACTAAGCATACAAGATATACTATATGAAATAATAATTAGAATTGATATCAACACCATAAGCATAACCTTCACAATATATCCCATCTCTCAATATCAAAGCCAGTAATATCCAATACACCACAAGTAGGACTCAAAGGCATGATAACAATAAAATTCATAATACTATCGGTAAGGGTCAAAGGCATAATATCAAACATAGGTAGGTACGAAGGCTACTACCGAACAACATGTAGGCACAAAGGCTGCTACCTAACCACAGGTAGGCACGAAGGCTACTACCGACCACATATAGACATAAAGGTTGATATCGAACCACAGGTAGGCACGAAGGCTACTACCGACCACATGTAGACACAAAGCCTGCTATCGAACCACAGACATGCATGAAGGCTACTATTGACCAATCCAATAATCATTTTGATTCAATAATAATAATTTTTATGTACTTGAGGGGAGATCGTATCAACCTAGAGATACTAAGGTATTCCAGTTATACCGACGCACAAAAACAACACGATATCCTACCGACTATCAACCCAAAGATACTAAGGTACCCTAGTCGTACCAGCACACAAAGGTAACACAACACCCTACCGAAAATGATACCTAATCCATAAGTAAGTCCGCAAAACCAAATAGAGTAAGATATAGGACATAACTGGGGCACTAAGGTACACTAACAAAATCCATAATCAATTGTTGGCTGAACCACGCATTTAGGATAACGACCCCTAAAGAGCTACCATTTTTAATCTCAAGGTCTTTCACTTTAAGTATTAGTATTTTAAAACGACGATCACGAGACCACAAATCAATCACATAAAACCAATTTTCATGCTTAACCACTTTTACTTATTTCCAATTCTGTTAAATTCTAGTAGTATAGTTGCAACAAGTGGCTCCTATATTTAATTAGATCAAAATGCGTTAAAAATAAGTGGAATAATGCCAATCTAAGTACTCAAACTAGTACTTCATGTATGTCTAGTTATATTCTCCATCTTTGACTTTCATGTATCAAAACATTCCATTACTTTAGTTAGAATCACAAATCTATTAAGTAGATTATTATCTAACCTAACTTCAACTTATACACATGAATTCTAGCATGTTTATATAGCCACTTAGTAAGTATATAATCCCACATATTGTCACTACGAGGAAGCCAAAACGAGGCATGCACCATATAAATCATATTTAACAAAATCACACATATAAATTATAGTGATTAAAGTAGAGTCAAATGTTAATCTCATGACAATTACGAAAACATAGAATATATTATTAAAGTTTTAAACCATAGTCTAGGGTTTTGGCCTGAATCCTAATAGCAATAATTTAGATTCTCATTTATAAATTAATTGCACAAGGCATATAATAAATTAAGAAAAGAAAAGACAAAACTGAAGCAAAACTAGCAAAACAGGTGGGAAGACAAGCCCCGATTGATGCCCCATTGAGTGCTGGTGGACAACTTTGTCTTCTTCCTCACATGAATAGCCCTTTTCCTTCACTTGAATGTTAGCTTGAATTGGATGCTCTTTTGTGTAAATTGAGGTAGGGGATTAATAAACTATGGGTTTATGAATATTAAATTAAAGATTCCATGGATCTATTAAATAAATTAAACCACGAATTGGAATAACTATGGAGATGGTTAGATTCATATGGATGAGGAATCCTAAATTGCAAATCCTATTATGGAGGTTAAATTGATGGAAGAGAAGCACGAATTAGGGGGTAGACAATGATTGAATTGAATGAATTGAGGGAAGATTTACTAAATGGAAGCACAATTTGATGGAATTAATTAAGAATAATGGAGGGAGAGGTTGAAGATGAAATCCTAATTATGAGTCTCAAGTTTTGAGGTTCTAAATTCATTCTTCTTCATGGGATCTAAGTTAGATGCATACATACATACATACATACATACATACATACATACATACATACACACACACACCTCTATACACCCACACACCCTATATATATATATATATATAAAGAGAGAGAGAGAGAGAGAGGTGTAAAAAGGCCAAAAGATCTTGTATTAAGTCAGTGGAAAGATAAGATAGAAGTTGGAAAAGATTTAGAATTTTTTTTGTATCGGGGTCGAGATTGCCATGGTTGTTATATTAACTTCAGATGAGCTATGGATGATAGGCGGTTGACTGCCCATCCTCGAGTAACTTTCTATATTTTTTTAATTAACGACTTTGAATTCCTATGCAATCTTGAGTATGATCTAGTCTAATTTAGAAAAAAATTTGTACACACAAATTTCTAGATCTTGATCTTAGAATGCCAATGCAACTTGAATCAACTCATTCAAAGCTCGGATGAAAAAGTTGTGATCGAAATAGCAAATGTTATTTTAATTATTTCATGTGAAAGTTCTAGTTGACCTTTTGATTTGTAAAAGTATTCAAAACACCTCGTTTTTGCCTATTTTCTTCATGATTAATCCCAAATGAATACCTATGGTTAAATAGATGTTAAACTAGCCTTTTAAAAGGAAAAGTAATGCAACATATAAGAATTAATACTATAAAAATAGGACATAAAATGCACTTATTAGGGTCTTTTATTGTAACACAAATAAAGTATTAAATAAGCACAATAGTTATGCTGTGTTTGCAAAAGATTTTAGGTTTAATTCCATCAATTTACAATTTTTTCAAAATAATTTACAACCAAAAATTATAATAAAAAAAAGATTCGCTTAATGAGTATCTTCTGGTGAAGTACAGAGTATATGTATATTAAGATTGTATAAAAAATTTATGATCCAAAAATACTATTCGGTATCCAAAAGATCCAATTTAGGAATATTTGATTGTAACCAAAGTAGATATCTGATTCTATTTTTGACTTAGATTATCCAAAACTGGTATAATATTTGATTTTTCAGTGTATTGTATTATATTTAGAGTATATTATATTGTATTATGATATATGAAAGCATACTGTACTAGATTAATACATATTATTGTATATTATATTATATTATTGGTGTAGTATACTTTATTATGTAGTATATTATACTATATTATAATGTTTTTTTTTCTTGTAAATATATACATATGAGTATAATCATATATTTTGAATATATCTACTATTCAATCCAATCCAAAAGATGTGAAATGGATAATTGATCCAGCAAATATAAATATTTTTTACGTGCACCTAATATTTATGGACCTTGATATATAACCGGTACTGGGTCGGGTCTAGTTTTCAAAGCAGTGAAGTGCAGCTATAGCTAAATGGGCCGGCTTGAATATAGCTCCATCTAGTCCATCAATCAAACCTACCACTGGGCTAGTACCAAAGATATGTGGGATTTAATTTGCACCTTTGTAACAATTCAAATTAAGTTGAACTCATGGGCTGAAGTACGTCGTAGTTTGTCCTCTTCAACCCATGGGCTTATTATTAAGTTTTCAGGACATAGGTCTCCTTGCAAAAGATTCCGACACAGTGGCACCCAAACGACATAGGTCTCCTTGCAAAATAATATTATGTAATTAACCATAATAGAAAAAAGTACTACGTATCAACAAACAAAAAATAGATTACACCACTTTGTTCACTCCCCTACCTTTTTATAAGGGATTTCAATAAAATCAAAAATAGTGTTACCCTTCAAATATCTATGGGGTCTCATTTCTCTCACATTTTAAGAAACGTATGAAAATGGTAATTTGCTATTGATTGAGAGTAGTCAATCTAAATAGCATGACAATTTAAGTATTCAAAAAAAAAAAATGGAGGGGCCGGATGGGCTCGTCAGTCGTCACAAACTTAAAACGCATCAAAATTACATTCGCTTATTTTGTTTAATTTCTTGATTGCTTTTAAAACAAGTAATAGAAATAAATAAAATGACGCAAATGGCTTTATTTTAACAACTCCACCTACTTTTTGAAATTTTGTTCTACTACCACGAAAAATGATTTTTGAGTGTTTATTTCGTTTAACGTAAACCAATATGTATAAAATTATTCACTTTCATTTGAAAGTTTTACCTCTGTCATTCAAAGTGAATTATTTCTCTCTATTTATTCTAAATTTTTTTTTGTCAACTGTATATGTAGAGGTAATGAAGGTGAAGATAAAAAATCAAATGATATAACCTATTCACCCCATCTATACCTTTGGTTACCCCTATGCACTCCATTTATTTTTTTATTTATCTTTATTCACCTCAATCTAAATAGAATTAAAGTAATTTTTTTTATCTATATTAAGTTAATATTATCCAAACAAAATTTTAACGTACTCACCCCAATCTATATCTATTTTCTTTACCTAATTAAAGTTGTAATGCTTATTTTTATTTTGACTTAATTCACTCCTAACGAACCATAAAAGAAACAAGCGGTAAAAAAAACTTCAAACCATAGAAAGATGGATATAATGTGTGTAGAAAGTAGATTAAATTTATAGAGGTAGAGGGAAACAACAAAAAAAGGAAAAGGGAAAAAAATGAACATTGAGAAAGATAGAAAATGGAAATAGGAACCAAAATGAGAGGGATTTAAAAAATAAAATAAAACAAAACATATTATATAAGTATTAAACATTTTATAAAGACAAATAGGGTATAGAGGTTGAAGATATCAAGATCTAGAATAATTCATTATTCAAAAGCTTTTTTTTTTCCCTTTTTAACGGACGAGAAAAAATTTAGCAAGACATTATAAGCATTCTATTTAGATAGATACACATCTCACAACAATTACAGGTAGCACGGATTATACTATATACACTGTATCCTCATCCATTATAATTATGTATATAACTCTTCCCTCTTCTTATTCTACATCTCCACTTACCTATCCATCTTCCATAACTCTCATTCACATATTTCATATCTTAAAAGGCAATATACTTGTCTTAGGCACCGCTGTCAACCTTGTCATTAGCTAATACTACAGAGGTAAATTGTGGCATGTCTTTTAAGAGTGCAGAAAATATGTGTTTGTAACTCTTCAACTAGTGACTTTTAATCAATGACAGAAATCAAATTCTCATACTGTAACTGTCTGTATTACTGCGTCCATTTTTCTTCAACAGGTTCACGTGTCCTTTCACACCTAAAATATACGTTAAAAACAGTGTGTTTAAAATCTCAAACCTCGTCGAAAAAAATTGAAGTCCTTTTCACTAGTCCCAAAAAAACCACTAATTCACATATTTCATGTACGTGCTATTTGGCGATTTACTAATTGAGAAGACCGCCGATGAGAATAAGAGCCCCTCCTCACCTTTCTTTCTCTGTCTTCTCTTATTTATTTTATTTTCCTAATATCATCATGAGAAGTAGATATTTTATATCGACGAGAGAGGATATGATAGTTTTCAAGTAAAGAGTCCATTTTTTTTTTATTTTTATCAAATGGTTGGTATCGGTGTCGTGTTGGAGAGGAGATATACGAAAGGCTATAAATTAAATTCAACAACGAAAAATATAATATTAGACTCTTGCTGTGAGTGCTGAACTATAGTATAACTTGACCCAGCGTTGCTGCCGACGACAAGAACGGTATAACATTTTCCTTCTGTACCTTAAAAGGTCAAAGATTAAAAGATTCGTCCGAACTAAAAGGAATTCGAAGGCCTCAAGATAATTTCTTTTATGCAATAATTCATATTATATTTTTTTGTGTATATATAGAAAATTCTAGACGTCACAGCTTAGTTTATTTTTTCTTATTAGAAGTTGCTTAACGCATTGCTATTGCAACGCACTTCTTAACATTTTTATTATAATTTTTTGGCTAACATATTGATATATGAAAAAGACAGATCAATATAAAGTATTTTCCCACTCGATTAGCTAACTTATTTCAGTATTGTTTTGGGTCTGAATAAAAATTAGTTGAAAAATATACTTTTGGGTATGAATAAAAATTAGTTGAAAAATATACTTTTGGCTAATGATAGCGACATTTTCATCGTTTAAGACGCCACTGACATTGTTTAGTATAAATTATATTTAAGTATATTGATGATCTGATTATTTAGGTACGCTATAATTTATATAATTCTACTTAGAATTTTTATATTTAAAAGTTTTCACTTAAGTAATACCACATCATATCGTTGTTGTAAAATATTATTAGCTATAAAAACTAGTCACTAATAATAATTTTGAAGACGAGAAAATAGCTGAAAAAATGACGTCGTGAAAGACCATTAGTAACAATAATGTCGTGGTAAAATCCCCCGCCCCCTAAATCCCATACTGAAATATTTTATTAAAAATAAAATTAGGAACTATAAATTGTTGCCGCTAAACAGGTTTATGGGACCATAATTTTTGGTAAAAAAAAAATTAGTGGAAAGTTTGGAGCACAAAAACATTCAATCAACATTGCACAATTAGTAATAGCATGTCATCACTAGTTAACCACCTACTTTGCATGCTTAATTTATTTTATTATTATTAGCAATAATACATGTTGTCGCTATTGATATTTTAAAATTCTTAAAAAACTGTCATTTTTCTTGATCGTATCTTTCTCTTTCTTTCTATCTAGTTTCCCTCCTCGCCAACTTAAAATACGTTGTCAATTTGGGTAAGATTTTTTTTTTCAATATTTTTTTGTTAATTTTTTATTTTTCTCTCATCCATTATTGTTATTGTCTAATTTTTTCCGTTTTTCTTTTTGTGTTTTTATGTGTTTCCTCCATAGCCACCACCTCACACCACCACATCCTTCGTACCTTTGGTTTAGTCTTTGTTTTTACTCTTCGTTTTAGTTTATATTTTTAATTATTAGTTTATTAATATAATCAATTTTTTTTTGCATATTTTTTAGTTGGATTGTAGGCAGAAGGAGCTTGCTGCCGCACGTGTGTGTTATTATTAAGTATTATATAAATAATGGTGGTAGTAATTGTGTGTTGATATATTTGCGGTGATTAAATATATAAATGATGATAATTGTGTGTATATGTTGACAATTATGATTAAAAGTATACACACACAATATCATAATTGATGAAAATATGATTATTGGGATATATATAGACACGCGCATAATATTGTGATTGGTGCCCGCGTACACACATAAAATATTGTGATTAATGGAAATGTAATTAGTATATACACACACACACAAAAAAAAATTTATTTGCGTTACATCGCCCTTCATTATGAAATTTGTTACATGTAAATGTAATCAAGCAAATTTTTAAATAATTAAAATAAATATATACGTATTTTACTATGTGGGTGTATATATATATATGTTGTAATATTTAATAGCTAGTAGTATGAATGACATATGGATCAAGTAATAATATGCTATATACTTATACACCTTTTTATTTGTTATGCTATAATTATAGTAAAGAATTTAATTCATTGCATTATGTTAATCCAACACCCAACTATTACAATTGAAAAAAAAAGAAGAACTAGTTTTCTATTAATTAATTTATATATCAAAAAAAATATATAACTTATTATTAAATAAGTGGAATGATAAGATAATAAAATCTAAAAAAAATAATAAAATATTATCTACCTTAAATAATTTATTATTAAAAAGGTATAATAATCAGAATATAAATTTATTAGATAATAAATTATTATTAGCCTTATATAATATATAATTAAATAGGTAGAATGATAATATAACAATAATGTTAGCTAATAAATTATTTTTAACCTCGGATAAAGTATTGTTATATGAGTGAAATAATAAGATAATAAAAATATTTAAATAATAAAATATTACTGGCCTAAAATAATTTATTATTTAATATGTGGAATATTTCTAAATCCTAACTCTAACCATAAGCAATAAATCCCAATAAATTACTAATACGATAATCCATTACTATCTATAGTTGTAATAATAATATAAGTATTTAAAAATTATTGTTCATTTTTGTAGGTAGTAGGATGTATTAGGAAAAGTGTGTGGTGTACATTATGAAGTGGAAGTTCCTAATCTTTTGTTGGTAGTCGCCCTCCACTATTAGAGATTAGTACCCCATTGTCCATTGTAGTTGCTTCTTTTCCTAAAATAATAGATATTTATGAGATTGTCTGTTTGTAGCATACTTAGATTGATAAACTAAGGAAGATAGTGACACATAAACAAGAATTTGTATATGTCCCTCATCCATCAACCCACATTCAACCTTCTTAGAGTCTCCTCCAACAATAAGATGTTGATGATGATATATCATAAATAATATTGATTTTAGAGATTTTTATTTGCTACGTAATTCAAATAATTTCTAATATTATATATACAATTTTAATATTTTACCTGCTTACTATTTATAAGTATTTCTATTTTGTTATTTTATATGGTATTCTATATTTTACAAAACTAACAAATTAGCTAGTACTAATTACATTCAGTTAAAGTAGTTATCATATATTGTCTCTAATATTTACAATTCGTTGCTAATGATTAAAAAAAATACATTATAAAATTAAATTGTTGTCACTTAAAACTCTTATGATAACGACTTGTAATTATTAAAAAAAAATCCTGAATTTTTCCATCATTTGGTTTTCCTAAGATTTTTTTAAGTCATGTCCTCCCTTAATGTTCCTTTTAAAGATGACATATTATGACTAGAAATAAATTATTTTTTTTAGTTTTCCCAACCAAGATTAATTTTCCTACATTTTTTTTGAATTGTTGTTGCCGCTATATATAAATAATTTGCGATGACCGGTTTTTCATCCCACATTTTATTTCTAGCTACAAAATATCGTCGTTAAAGAGCTATTGAGACACCTTTAGGCCTTGTTTGATATAGGAGTAATAGGGATGAAAAAAATTTCCCCTATTTTATATCTTTTATATTAAGTATTTAATAATAATAATATATTTTTAATAAAATATCCATTTTAGATCAAATTAAGATCTAAAATGAGTATTTTATTAGAATAAAAATATTTAATTTTAATTATATTATATAAGATATATAAAATATAAAAATAATTTTTTTACCCCTATTACCCAGTAACCAAACAAGCACTTAGAGTTATCAAGAACCATACTTTTTCCAGCGGGTGCACACTGATGTGAACTTTTTGTGATAAGATATGTATCTTTTTGTAAAAAGAATACCCTTCATAATATATATTTTCTGGCTACTGGCTGTGCATGTGTTAATATGTTAATGTAAGCTGTACAACATTTTTAAGATGTGAATTCTTTATATCCAACATTTTTGAACCATGTTATTGATTTTCAACGTATCATGCAAAAGGAGGAAGTGACTTCAGTTCCATTCCTTTTCAATCACCTTGAACAGTAATTCAGGTTGACTCTTCAGACGAAGATAATCAAACTTCAACTGCAGCAGGCATCCGCGCTTTTACCACAAAATTTCAACTGGTGCATGAAATATATATTTTTGAGAATATATAAATCTCTAAAGCCCCAGTCTGTGCATTTTCTTTTTCTCCTGGAAGTCGTGAAATTCATAATGGACCAGTATATAAAAAATGCAGCAGCTTAATATGCATTTTTTTTATAAAAAAAAGCTTCGACATTCTCTCATTTGCAAGAATTTTGGCGCAAATAACAACCATTCTTAATCCTAACAGTACGAACACTGTCAAAAGGTAAAGATAGTGTATTTTTGACCGCAAAATGAGAATTCTTTACTAAAACTATAAAATACATATTTTTTGATATAAGATATTTATTTATAATAATAAAATGTGTATCCATCGATAAAAAATATATTTTTTTGAGCGAAAGATGAGTATTCTTTACTAAAATTATAAGATATATTTTTTTTAATATAAGATATGTATTTATAATTATAAGATGTGTATGTATTGATAAAATAAAATATATTCTTTACTCTAAGATATGTGTTCACAACAAATATATTTATCCGTTGTTTGTTTTATAAGTAAAAAATTAGTATTCATATTCGAAGATGAGTATATTTTTAGATAAAATGTGTAAATTTTTATTAGAGAAAATATATATTTATATTTATGTAAGTACATTTGGTCGAATAAGATGTTTATTGTTTTAAAAAAACTCACAAAATTTTATATAAATGTCAACTTATTCACCATATTTTTAGGGAGATATATATTTCACTACGAAAAATGATCATCTATGTAGTGAGAGATATGTATTATGCAATTTGAGATGTACATTTTATGTTACTCCCTTCCGTTCTAGTATTCAGATGCATTTTATTATTGAATGAAATTTATAAAACTACAACAAACCAAAGCAGGATGCAAATTGCGCACTAAAATATGTATGTACGTGCAAATCTAGGAATCCCCCCCCAATTTTAACTTCACAAACTACCAAGTCTCAAGTTTCTCCTCCACAATTAATTGAGTACAGATCGGATATATCATATTTTTTATCCAAATCCGATAATAAAATTTATATCTATATTCGTATTTAAATTCGATAGGTATTTTTTTCACTTCTCTATATGTATATGCATATTCATATCTGTTTATCCATATTTATTTATATATCTATTGGGTTTAAAATAAAAATTGACTAATGTTAGAATTGGATACTTAGGTTAATAGTGTTTAATTATATTTTCGATTTTATCCTTAAAAAATATATTAAAGGTTATATAAATGAAGGGTAAAGAAATAATTTTATATGAGGTAAACAGATGTAGGGGTATGGGTGTAAGTGCATATATAAAAGCGGATATGGATTAATAGATTTCTTATCTGTATACATACTCAAACCCAATAGATATTTATCACTTACCTCCTCTTCCTTATCCTTATCTATACTTATTTACATATCTATGGGTATCTGGATTGGTAGATGAAGGGTTGAAACCATAGTATTAAAAACCAGATCGGACCGACCAGTTATCAGCCAGAGTTTATGTTCCGATTTTTAGGATCTCAAAACTAATTAAAGTTGGTCAAAAATCAGTCGGAGCAGTAAAAATCGGTAAACCGATCAAAAAGTCTGTTGGAAGCCGGTCAAATTCATATGTAGTTTAATTTTTTTATATATTTCACATTGTTTGGCTTAATATGTACCACTAATCCAATCAGTCCAAACTACTGGTCTGATTACTAAATTAATAAACCAATTATGATATCGGTTCGATTTTTAAAACTATGGATGAAACAGAAGATGGATCAGTAGATGATGGGACGACGGAATAAAGGATGTATTAGTAGATGCTGGTAGTGCTGTAGTTTAGTGCTCTGTGGAAGGTGATGGTGGTGGAATAGATTGATCATGAAGGGATCTTTTCTGTTAAAAAAAGCAGTTAGCTGTTAGCTATCTTTCTGTTGTTTTCTTGCTTTCTTGTTATTTCAATTACAATGTAATAGTGGCTATATAAAGCCAAGTCCTGATCAAATAAACGTACACTTTTTCTCATTCCAGTTTATCGACATTTTTTGAAAAACTCATTGTACTCAACAGTGGTATCAGAGCCTTCATCATCTGATATCCTTGCAACAGCATGACGACAGAAGGAAGCAGTTTTGTTCAACCATCCATTCCAAGATTCAATGGTCATTACGATCACTGAGGTATGTTAATGGAGAATTTTCTCCGATCCAAAGAGATGTGGGAACTGGTGGAGATTGGATACGTTGAGCCAGCAAGCGGATCAGTATAAACTGATGCACAACAGAAGAAGAATGATGAGATGAAACTGAAGGATTTGAAGGTAAAGAATTACCTATTTCAAGCAATCGATCGAACAGTTCTTGACACTATTCTTAAAAAGGATATTGCCAAAAACATATGGGATGCAATGAAGAAGAAGTTCGAAGGGAATGCAAGGGTTAAAAGGTCTTACCTGCAAACTCTCCGCAGAGAGTTTGAAACACTGGAAATGAGAATTGGTGAAGGAGTTATAGAATACTTCTCTAGGGTCATGACAGTGGCCAATAAGATGAGAACGTATGGAGAAGATATGCAGGATGTGAAAATGGTAGAGAAGATCTTACGTTCTTTAACTGAGAAATACAACTATGTTGTATGTTCCATTGAAGAATCAAAGGATATTGATGCTCTTAGCATTGATGAGCTGAAGAGTTCATTAATCGTTCATGAACAAAAGTTTCAAAGGAGAAAGGGTGAGGAACAAGCATTGAAAGTAGCATATGAAGGAGGAGGCAAAGGTGCATATGAAGGAGGTAGAAGCCGTGGTCGAAACTTTTACAGAGGAAGGGGACGAACAGACTTTAATAAGGCAACAGTGCAGTGCTATCGTTGCCAACAGCTTGGAAATTTTCAATGGGAATGTCCCACTGGAAACAGAGAATCACTACACACAGAGCTTGATAATGAGGAGGAGTTGCTCTTGATGACTTATGTGGAGAAACACAAAGCCATAAGAGAAGATGCATGGTTTCTTGATTCGGGATGTTTGAATCACATGTGTGGTTATCAAGAAATGTTCTGTGACTTTGATGAAAAGTTTCGACAGCTTGTGAAATTGGGAAACAACATAAGAATAAAAGTAATGGGGAAAGGGGGTGTGAAGCTTGTACTGAATGGAATAATTCACACCATTGCAGAGGTGTATTATGTCCTAAATTTAAAGAACAATTTGCTGAGTATAGGTCAGCTACAGGAAAGGGGGTTGGACATTTTGTTCACGGATGGAAAGTGCAAGGTATTTCATCCGAAAAGAGGTTTGATAATTCAAACCACAATGAGCATCAATCGAATGTTCATCCTGTTCCCAGACAATGAATCCTCCTCTCAAGAACAAGCTGGACAGTGTCTTCATACAAGAACACAGAACCTGGGTTCCCTTTGGCATCGACGTTATGGGCACCTAAGCTATAAAGGTCTAAGGACCTTGGTATACAGGAATATGGTACACGGTCTTCCTCAAATTGCAACCTCAGACTCAGCATGCATTGAATGCATCAAGGGGAAGCAAAATCGCGATTCAATTCCAAAGAGGAGTACCTGGAGAGCAACACAAAAATTAGAACTCATTCACGCCGATATCTGTGGACCAATCACCCCCACATCAAACAGCAATAAAAGGTACCTTTTGTTGTTTATAGACGATTACAGTAGAAAAGCTTGGGTATATTTCTTGGCAGAGAAATCAGAGGCTTTTGATTGGTTTAAATGTTTTAAATCAATGGTGGAAAAACAGACAGGGTTACCTGTCAAGTGCCTTCGAACTGACAGAGGGGGAGAATTTGTGTCCAACGAATTCAACAATTTCTGCCAAGACAATGGGATCAAGAGACAAATGACAACCGCATATACACCACAGCAAAACGGTGTCGCAGAAAGAAAAAACAGAACAATGATGAACATGGTACGATCCATGTTAGCTGACAAAAACATGCCGAAAATTTTCTGGGCCGAGGCAGTAAATTGGGCTGTTTATGTTCTCAATCGGTTTCCAACTTTGGCTGTAAAGGAGGTTACACCAGAGGAAGCCTGGAGTGAAAAAAAACCTTCAGTAAGTCACTTTGGGTTTTTGGTTGCAGGGCACATGTTCACGTTCCAGAACAAAGGAGAACCAAGCTTGATGATAGAAGCATTATGTGTGTTTTATTAGGAGTCAGCGATGAATCAAAGGGCTACAGACTTTTTGATCCTGTAGCTAAGAAAATTATGGTGAGCAAAGATGTGATTTTCGAAGAAGAGGAAAAATGGAAGTGGGACGAGGACACTGTACAAGATCCAGTGGTTGATCTGAAATGGGGTGATCAAAATGAAGAAGAAGACAGAAACAGAGAACCCGTTAATGGGGAACCCAGTGATGCAAGAGAAATCAGTCAAAATGATGTTGATGGAGATTTAAATTCGAGTGGTGAAGGGAGACGAGTTGCTGAGGATGAGATAGTAAGGAACGGTGTTGAAACAGTCCGTGAAGAGAGAGTTGGAAGACAAGCACGGGAAAGACAACCTCCAGTATGGTTGGGTGATTATTTCAGTGGTGAGGATTTGCAAGAAGATGAAACGGAGATGGCATTTGCAGTATCAACAGACCCCTGGCTTTATGAAGAAGCCATAAAGAACCGGAATTGGAGAATGGCCATGAACAGTGAGATTGAGTCCATTGAAAAAAACAACACGTGGACGCTCACTGACTTACATGCGGGAGCAAAAAAAATTGGGGTAAAATGGGTCTATAAAAAAAAAATACAATGAGAGTGGAAAAATTGATAAATACAAGGCTCGTTTGGTGGCGAAAGGATACTCTAAAAAATATGGAGTAGACTACACAGAAGTCTTCACGCCAGTAGCAAAGATGGACACAGTGCGGATGATTATTGCCTTGGCGGCTCACAAAAATTGGGTAATTTCTCAACTGGATGTCAAATCAGCTTTCCTTCATGGAGAGCTAAGCGAAGATGTATATGTAGAGCAACCAAGAGGATATGAAAAGAAAGGCAACGAGCATCTGGTTTACAAATTACACAAAGCATTGTATGGATTGAAACAGGCTCCACGAGCATGGTTTAGCCAAATTGAAGCAAATTTCATCAGTGAAGGATTTCAAAGGTGTGAGAGTGAGCAGACATTATTCACAAAAAGAAGTCAAGAAGGGAGAATCATCATTGTAAGTATTTACGTTGATGACTTAATTTTTACTGGTAATGATGAAGTAATGCTATCTGAATTTAAAGATTCCATGTTGAGAGAGTTTGACATGTCCGATTTGGGAAAGATGAGATTCTTTCTTGGAATTGAGGTCTTACAAAAATCTGATGGCATTTATATATGTCAAAGAAGATATGCATTGGAAGTCTTAAAAAGGTTCGGCATGATGGAGAGTAATTCGGTGGGAAATCCAATAGTTCCGGGTTCTAAGATGAGCAAAGAAGGAAATGGAAATCCTGTTGATGAGACGTGTTACAAACAATTGGTGGGCAGCTTAATGTATCTAACTGCCACTAGGCCAGATATGATGTTCGTTGTTTGTCTCATAAGCAGATACATGGCAAAGCCTATGGAAATTCATTTACAGGCAGCTAAAAGAGCACTGCGATACTTAAAAGGAACCGTGAACTATGGAATTCATTACAAAAGGGGAGAAGATGGAGAAGTGTTAGCATTCACAGATAGTGATTATGCTGGTGACATGGATGACAGGAAAAGTACATCTGGCTATGTCTTTCTTATGGGTTCAAGTGCAGTTTCATGGTGTTCGAAAAAACAACCCATTGTGACATTGTCAACCATAGAAGCTGAATTTGTAGCAGCGGCAGTATGTGTGTGCCAAGGAATCTGGATAAAGAGAATCTTGAAAGAATTGGGTCACGCAGATACAAGCTGTATGACCATAATGTGTGACAACAGTTCTACTATCAAGCTGTCCAAAAATCCAGTAATGCATGGTCGCAGTAAACATATTGATGTGAGATTTCATTTCTTAAGGAATCTTACTAAAGAAGGAACGATTGCATTAATTCACTGTGAGAGTAAAGATCAGATTGCAGATATAATGACTAAGCCACTAAAGCTTGAAGAATTTGTTAAATTTCGAAGATTGATGGGAATCTGTGAAATTGCTGATATGGAAGTAAACTAAATTGCGTTATAGAGCATTTAGTTTAAGGGAGGGAATGAAGGGATCTTTTCTGTTAAAAAAAGCAGTTAGCTGTTAGCTATCTTTCTGTTGTTTTCTTGCTTTCTTGTTATTTCAATTACAATGTAATAGTGGCTATATAAAGCCAAGTCCTGATCAAATAAACGTACACTTTTTCTCATTCCAGTTTATCGACATTTTCTGAAAAACTCATTGTACTCAACAGATCAACGGCGGATGATGGTGGAATATGTGGCGAATGCTGGTATTGGCGGCGGAGGAGAAAATTGTTGAGTGAAAATATCATGTGAGCCATTTGTAAATGTGGCGATGATTTCGGAGAGTATAAAAAGACTTTCATGTAAAAATCATCATCTAAGTTGAAGAGCGGCAGTTACAAATATTGAAAAAGAAAAAAAAAATTCGGGAGGTAGGCAAGAGATCATGCTGTGGGTAAGATAAGGATCAGAAAGAGAAGCAAGACGCGGATCATGCTAGTAGGATGGGTATAAAGTTAGGGGCCAGATTGTTGTCGCAGAGGGGTAGATTTCTTTGCAAACTATCTGCCACTTTTTTTCTTGGCGTTTTTATTTATTTTTTATTTTTTATGAGGTTTATAGTTAGCAGGGATTTTTTTAACGACATCATCCTCCATCCTTGAAACATTGCATATATATCATAAGAATTTTTTTTTCCAACATCTTTTATTTTGAGCATCTAAATCTCCGACGATTTGGGCTACTCTTCTAGGCTCTTCACTATCATCCACAAAAATTATATCTCTTTATTGAATGCATGCAAAAAAAAAACTTTGAAATGGTGCATCATTTTCAATCTCAATCAAGTTTAAAGTTGAAATGATGCATCATTTTCAATCTCAATCAAGTTTAAAGTTTTCTTACTTCTAAATTTCATTAGAGGATTTTGGGAAGAAAAAACATTTTGTTTCTTGGTATGCTATGCTAGGTCACTAATGTTACTCCCCGGTGGTATACTTGTCTATTGAGTTGACAAAAGTTGACCCCACCAAGCCAATCTGATCCTATTCAAGCCAAATTTGAACCAATAAAGCTTAAAAAATTTAGCAACCGGATCTGATTCAAATCCGATCCGACACTGACTTAATAATCAATCCAATTTGGACCCAACTTGATCCTATCCGACCCCAACCCATAACCCATCATAGACCCGGCCAGGTCCGACATTGACTTAACCCGACATATACTTGATTCGGTGGTGACCTGACTAGAGACCTGATCCGGTGTTGATCGGACCAGACATCAAAATCTATTATAAAAATAATAAATTACACATATTTCATTATTCATTTAAAGCTTTTACAAATATAGTGTTTTATAACTTGTACTTATTTTTTGTACTTTTATCCTAGATATCCTTATTTATTAATAATATCATAATAAAATTTTCCAAAAAAAAATTCAATATTAAAAAGTCATGGTAATAATTTAATAAACAAGTAACAATTAATAACATATTTTAAATTACATGATTGTCTGAAATCAAACTTAATACTTACTTACGAGGTTAATGAATTGGAGTAATTTTGATGGTGAAGGTGTATATTAGATAATTTATTAATATCATTTATCTTCTTTGCCTAACTACTTTTACAAGTTCACAACTTGTAAGCATATACATGTCCTATAATATCAAATGAACTTATACACATAATCATTGATATTACTCAACTAGCAAATTAACAAATTATTGATTTATTATATTATATGTTATTACTTATGGTGTAAAATAACATTGTTTCTCTAATTCCATCCTTCATGAGATGTATAAAAATTTAACAACTAACGAGTATTAATCTGTTATTCGAAACATTTTGATCATTACTCTATGTTTTTATATAAAATAAACAAAATTCTAAATTTGCAAACTCATTTTACCTGACAAATGATAATATCTTCTAAAATTTTCCAACATCTTCCTTAACAAATAAGATATATTGTTAACAAACTAAAACTATAATAAAAATATGCATAAATCCATCTGCAAGCCTGCATAGTAATTTTTAAAAAGTCTTCCATTATATCCACCAATTTGAAAAAGCTCTTAATAGAAGAGCATAGTGATGTCTATCATCACCCACAAAATCTAACAAACAATAACTATACTCAATAAAAACTTAACAAAATTAGAAGATTCAAAGAATTCTCCAATAATATCCATAATTCATGCATAAGTTATAAACTTACAAATTGTCACCTACAAGCTGTATAGATAAAAAAAATCAAAATGACTTTCAAGGCATAAATAAAGTGGATCTAATATTCTTATTTCATTTATTTGTACTAGTAATCTTATGATTATCTCTAATATTTATAATGTAATAAATGATAATTATACATTGTATGTCTATATTATGATCACCTTTATTTTATAAAATTATAATTTTTTAAGTAATCAAATATTTCAACTATAATACTTTTATTTATTTTAAAATACTTGTATGTCGTATGGAGTAGTATGGATATCCTACATTAGACTCATATTGAAAATAATTCATTGACCAAAAAAAAGTGAGATAATATAATTGTTAATATTATACACTTACATTGATATATTACACTGTATGAACAATATATATTGTTCGTAACATATCAAAATATAAAAAATGCCAAAGAGATATTAAACAGATAATTGATATACCTTGATTTAAAATTTAAACTGTGTCGAATTTAACTTACTTTTATATTCATAAATGCAAAAATATATCCTAATTGATTTATTATTATCAAAAAGTTGGTAAATAGAAATATGCTGACTTTATTGATGTGAAAAAAGTGTAAATTATGAGAATTTAGATAAATATGCATAAGCATGTATAGTTGTATTGTTAACACATGAATATACATATAATTAATATTCGTGAATATAGTTATAGATAGTTTAGATTTTAGGAGCAATATTCTTCAATAATTTTCAAGTGAGATTAAACCTTTCTGTATGATTTTCTTCTTAATATAATATTGTAATATTTTACCATGGTTTTCAAATCTAATTTTTCTAATCCCACCAAATCATATATGATCTTATAAGTATTGGTATTATCTAAATTAAAAATATAATATATTATTATTATTAATCCTATTATTAGTATAATTGTATAGGTACTAGTCTATTATTAGATCTAACTCAGAGTGATGCCAATCTAATATTATTTAGATATAAGATAAGAAAAATAAGGCCTTATTATTATTTGATATATTAAGCACACCATATATTTCATTGGACTCACTCATTATAAGAATTTAGATTTAAATATTCATTTCAAATATACAAGAATATCTTTATGTCAATTTTTTTTTGCCAATTTCACTTATTTTCATCTTCTATAATTTTGACATTATGTTATGTGTATGAATCAGTATTATTTGGACCCGAATTTGAATCAAGCTATCAAAACTCAACCTGACCTGACCCATCAAGTTAACTTATAACTACTTAAACCCAACCCGTCAAATTATACGAAATGACCCGATTTATCAAGTTAACCCTAAACAACTTGAACCCAATGGGACTAACCCCTTCAAATTGCACGAAATGTCCCTAACCCACCAAGTTAAGTTAACTAGAAAATGACCTGAAGCCAACCTGACCCTACCAATCAAGTTAACCCTAAATGACTCAAATCCAAGTTTGCTTGATCTGAACTAGACCCGACCAGGCAAATTAACTTAAAATGACCCGGAACTGCAATGATCCAATTCGGAATCGATCCGACCCAAATAATGCAATGACTCGAAACAACCAGACCGGACCCACAACCGACCCACAAAAGATAAATGATCCTAAATAACCTGACCCATCCGACCCAATTGCCACCTCTACCTATCTAGCTATATATTTAACCGGGATTCCATATTTGTGATCCCTTTAGTGTACGATCAGCTATATCCCATTTATTTTGATAAACTACGCTACATTACTAAAAACATAGAGCTGCAGATCATTAACTAGGTTGGTACACTAACTACATGCAAAACAAAAGCTTGCTAGTATATTTTCTAGAACCAAATTACACACACAATTGACCTAATTATTACTAGGAGATTCCACTTTAATGAAAAATAGCTAAATTAGCATGCTAATATTATATAATTAACTGTGTCATTACACTAATCACACGTGCTAGCATATCATCAAAATCGAACCTCAGCCTGAGATCTAGAAGAAGATGAAGAAGAAGAAAAATACAATTTTTTATCCCTTAATCCTAACCCAAAATTAACCAAGATAAACACATACGAGCATGAAGTTGACTATTATAAGCGTAAAATTTACTAAACGGAATTTTGAAATACTAGCCCACTCACAATGTTAAATTACGCAATTCAAAAGCCCTAACCCAACCAAATAGCTTGTCTAGTCAACATTCAGCGCACAAAAGTATAGAAAATTAGTTTATAGTTTCAGAAGAGACGTATGTTTAAGTAAAAATGCAAACTTGTTCTTCATTCTTTCCCACAAAATCCACCGGCAAAAGGTCTTATTTTATCCAAGACGAAAGTTGTCGTAGATGATTATTGATACGCTCCGATGATTTTCGTGTGAAGAAACGAGAGAATGGTAGACCAAGATGAAGGACGACAACGTTGCGAGGGTGCAGAGGAAGACCCTCGCCGGTTGGTGGGGTGTTGGCAGGCGGAGAGTCAACGCATGAATTTTGGTAGGCAAAATTTTGCGTAGTGTAGGTAATGCTTGTAGTCTCGGAATATCATATCTATTTTGACACCTTTGGTGTATTTTAGACGAAAGTATAGGGTAACGTATAAGGAAGTGAGAAATTGATTGAGATCAAATTATATCATGTAAATTTGACGGATCAAATTTTGACCCAGTTTAATTATATTGGTTAACTAAAATGATCCGATTATGTTTTTATGATAATTTTCAACAAAAAATTCGCTCAACTTTGAAGCTCATTGTGGTAGGTGACAATGATATCTGATATTCTAATACTCGGTGTGATTTGAAAAAAATAATAAGAAAAATAAAAATAAAATATAAATAAGAGAAATTAATTTTTTTCTTTATTTGGTTGTTAGGAAAATTTTGTAGAAAATATTTTAGCAGGAGCAATAAAAATGTGAATACTAGTTAATAACCAGTGCTAATTACATATATTTGCTTATCATTATTTGTTAGTATTTTGATATCAACAATTATCGTAGTTGAAGTAGAGAGATAATAAAATAAATTAAAAAACTGACTTCAATCGTAGAATACGCAGACAAAAGTCACAATTTAGTCAAATGTGGAGTTTAGGGATGTAAAGATTGAGGAAACAAAGTGTAACATCCCAAAATTTTAAAATCTAAAATTTGATATTTAATTCTTTATTTGGAATAATTTAATATTACAATTTTAATTTAATTATTTTGTGGACCTTTGATTCGCAAAAATGGACAGAATTATTTAATAAATTAATATAATTTTTTTATCATTTTATTTTACTCTTTTGTTATTTTAAATCCCCAAACCCATACCAAATTTTTTTTCTTAAATTAATACTTTAAATTTTGGATAAATTAATTTAATATTTTTTCATTAGCCAAATTTAGCTTAATTTCAAATCCTAACTCTAAAAATAATTTCCTTTTTTTTTCCTTTTTCCTTTTTTCTTTCTTTTCTTCCTTCTTTGGGCTAGCCAACCCTTCTTCTTCCTTATCCTGTCAAGCCGACCATTCCTTCCTCCTTCCTTTCTTATCCTACTCGGGCCAGCCTAAGATCCTTTTTTTTCTTTCCCCTCCTTTCCTTTTTGGGCTAGCCCATCTCTCCCTCTTTTTTCTTTTTTTTTTCTTCTCTCCCGTGTGAGCCTACCCGCCTTTCTCCTTTCCCTTCTTTGCCATTTTTACCTCAACATTCCCTTCCCTGCATGCCTTTTCCTTCCATTTCTGTCCATTTGTTTGCACGCCCAACTATGCCCATCTACACCCCCTCCTGCACACAACACGTCTCTCTCTCTCCTTCTCTCCCCTTCTTCTTTTTCTTCTTATTATCTTCTTCTTCTATGCCTCACTTTCCCTTAAGCTGTCCCTTTATCCATTCTCGATTCTCTCTTCCATTTTTCTCCCCTTTTCTCCCTTGTTTTCCTTCAACACCCCTCTCCTCCATCTCTACCACCTAACTAGCCACCACACCACCCACTCCTATACCCTACCTCCTCCTTACACTACCCCAAGTAGCCAGAACCGGCCACCCTGTAGCCTACCCCTCCCTTTTCTCTCCTTCTTCCCCTCAACTCCCTTGCACTTGCCACCCTTTTCCACCTTTTCTCCCTACTTCCACCGTTTCCGTAGCTTCCCGTCAACCACCAGACACCACCTCAATCTCTTCCTACACCCTCTTACCTAAACCACCCCACCTCTTCCCCCTTCTCTTCCTTTCTTCCTCTTCTCCCTACCTTTTCTACACCTTTCTCCTACAGCCATCACTGTCGTCTTCACCGCCTCTAAGCCACTACACTACAACCTCCAATCACCACCCACCTTTTACCTCGCCCCTGCATTGAACAACCAACCCCAACACACCACCAACACCCTCCCTTTCCCTTTTTCCTTCCCCTCATCCATTTGCCCATTTGCATGGCTTATGTTGCATGGGTAGCATGAGTGATGTCGTGTAATTCGTTGGTATATTTTAGTTAATGTTGAGGTATAATATAGTTTGGTAATATTATATATTTAATAATTATTTTTAATAAAAAAACATTCTTTTACTTATCTAATAATGATTTTTTACTTGTGACATTATTTTAGGTACGAAATTTTACTAAATAGAGTTTAAGCATTTTAAACTAGGATACTAATAAAGTTTGATTTTTGCTAAAAATAAGGTAACCATCATACCTCACTGAAATGTATGGATTATCATATGTTAGCACATTAGGGTTCTTAGTATGTGATTTGTGTAAATATGATGTGTTACTAATAATCCTATGATTATTAATGTTATCTTGGAATATAGAAAGAAAAGCATGTTATCTTTTATATGATGTGATATATGTGAAAGGGTGATTAAGAAAGGGGTTAATGTTGATGATGAGGGTTATGTGTATATACATGCTATGCTAAATGAGTATAGACACTTGTAGTAAAAATAGTATTAATATAAGCTCCAGGGGTAATTTGGTCATTTGGATACATCATGATGTTTAAACCTCCATAGGATGCCTAATGTGTTATGAATGTTGTTAAGAGTGGAGATGGGAGTTTGATGGATTATAAATGTATATGTTAGTAGAAATATCAATATTTATGGCCTAAGGGTATTTTGGTAATTTTAATGTATGGTGGTGATTATCTTAATAAAAATACATGATAAGTATTATGTGAGGTTGAAAATGATAATAGGGGTTAGTGGCATTGAAAATACATGTTCCATCATGAGTAATGCTATTTTATGTTCTAGGGGCATTTTTATAATTTTACATATGAAATGGAGGTTAACTTAATGAGTATGCATGACAAGTAACAATTGGTACTAAGTTTTGTGGTGTTAGTAATGCATGGTTGGGCATGATTATCAATATTTCATGATCTAGGGGTATTTTATTAATTTGGCATGTATAATGGGAGTTAACTTAATAAATATGCATAACAAGAGGTAATTTGTGCTAATAATGATAATAGGGGTTTTGTGGTGGTAGGAATGCATGTTGCATATGATTATTAATATTTTATGACCTAGGGGCATTTTAGTAATTTTTCATGTGAAATGGAGGCTGCCTAAATAAATATGCATGATAAGTAACAATTGGTCCTAAGTATGCTAAAAAGGGTTTTGCGGTGTTGGTAATGTATGGTTGGGCATGATTACTAATATTTTATGAACTAGGAGCATTTTAATAATTTGGCATGTGCAATGGGAGTTAACTTAATAAATATGCATGATAAGTGGTAGTTGGTGCTAATAATGATAATAGGGGTTTAGTGGTATTAGTAATGCATGTTGGGTATGATTATTAATAATAAATAACCTAGGAGCATTTTGGTAATTTTACATATAATATGGTAGTTATTCTAACAAACATGTATGATAAATATAAAATGATGTTAAATATGATAATAGGAGTTTACTGTCCTAGTATCACTTACTTGAGTATAATAATCAAAAAAATATGATATATGGGCATTTTGATAATTTTGCATATAACATAGTGATTAGTCTAATTAACTACATAATAAGTGTAAAATGATGTTAAACATGATATTAGGGGTTTATTGTCCTAGTGTCGCTCACTTGAGCATAATAATCAATAGAATATAGTCTAGGGGTATTTTGGTAATTTTACATGTAAATGGTGATTAGTCTAATAATTATGCATGGTAAATATAAATTCATGTTAAATATGATAATAGGGGGTATATTATCTTAGTATCACTTATTTGAGCACGATATTCAATAAAATATGGTCTAGGGGTATTTTGGTAATTGTACATATAATATGATGTTGGTATAATAAACGTATACGCTAGGAATAAATTGATGTTAAATATGATAATAGGGGCTACTGCCTTAGTATCACATGTTTAAGCATGATCATGAATATTATAAGGCCTAGGGGTAGTTTGGTAATTGGGAGTGTATCATAATGATCATGCATGGTTTAGGGGTAACTTGTTAAATTGAGGTAGGTTATGATGTTATTTTCATAAACATATAGGAAGTGAATTAATTGTTTATTAAGCATGATAATGTGTGTTGGTCGTTCTAGGAGTGCATGTTAGAGTTTTATATGTAAAATGGTCAATTGGTGTGTGGAGTAACTTATCTTCATAATCAATAGTATGATTATGGTGTGTTATTCTTTTCATGGCATATGGATGTAATAAAATGGAATACGTGATGGAAATGGTTGGCAAAGAAGTAGCCTCAGCCACAGGGGCATTTTGATCGTTTTGACTCATGATGCCTAAGTATAAGTGTTGGAGCCTAGGATGGCCTTAGAGGACTACTTATGTTGATATTGACAATAATCTTGATTTTGATTACTTCATAATTGTAACACCGCCAAAATTCACTACTAAAAAATTTCGTTTTATTAAAGATAATCGCGGAAGCAGATTAATAAAATGTGAATTTTGGGAAGTATTACCGCCACACTTAGTACCAGACCGGTTCACCCATAGCGTTCCAGTACCAAGTGCTAAGGCTAAGAAAATGAAATACAGCTTGAAAGAAATTCAACACACATAATTCAGAGTAGCGCATCAAACCGTTTACAGAAATAAAATCCACCAATGGTGGTTACTTTAACAACGTTAATATTTAAAACCAAGAATTTAAATGAGAAAGAGAAAAAGCTAACGATACCGAAAAATTCCTTACTCTCCTTCTCGTAACCCACTTGAGTAGCACCTGAAAATACCTGTAAGGGCACTGCCCATTGAATAGGCAGGGGCCCCATAAAGGGAATCCCTTCAGTACTACGGTACTGAGTAACCCTTTAATACCACACTTAAAGACAGGCCCGCATACGGCACATAATGCAAGCTACACATATGAGAGATGCATACATAACAATAACAAACATAATACTTTATAAGTCACGATCGATACTTTGGGCCTTAAGCCATGTCATAGTGTAAGATCAATACATTTAGGCCTTAAGCCATTATTCCATCATCATTCAATCAATATCATATTTTATGTCCATGTGAGTGCGAGAACCCCACTATTATAGCCTGTGGACCGGAAGTCAACACACAGGGCAGAACGCCTCTGACCACTATTATTGCCGGTGGACCGGAAGGTAAACACACAGGGCAGAACGCACCTGACCACTATTATTTACCGGTGGACCGGTCTGGCCTCGACTCACATGGTGTTCCACTATAAGTGATTAGTATTTTTCCATAATCTTATTCACATACAGAACTGATTTTTATTGAGCTCGGGACCCCCACTATTTTAGCCGGTGGACCGGAATATATATAAAATCATCATCCAGGGCACAACGCTCCTGGCCACTATTATAACCGGTGGACCGGTACTCATAATCACATACCAGGGCAACACGCTCCTGGACCACTATTATATCCGGTGGACCGGTACTCAATATCTCATACCAGGGCAACACGCTCCTGGACCACTATTATAACCGGTGGACCGGTACTCAATATCATAATCATCTGGGCCCGGCTCATTAATATTCCACTTTCAATAATAGTATCTTTCCTTTTCTTTAATCAGCACATCAATCATATTTATTTGCCTCGAATGGGAGATCGATAACCCGGGACACAAAGGTACACCGGTCGTACCGGTGCATATCAGCTACTTAGTACCCTTCAACCATGAACCTAAGGACGCAAAGGTACCCTGGTCGTACCGGTGCATAAAGCTAACTCAGTACCCTACCGACAAGGACACCTAATCCATAAGTATGCATACCCCCTAACTAGGTTCGTAGAGCTAGGAAGAGTAAGATATAGGGCCTGGCTGGGGCACAAAGGCACACCAGCAAATACCAGAATAATCGTGGACTAAACCACATCCTTAGGGTAGCGACCCCTAAGGAGTCACCATTCCCGATCTCGAGGTCTTTCACTTTAAGCAATAGTATCTTAATTAAGGTGATCACGAAAAGCACGATAATCCGATACTTATTCACTTTCGATCGTTCCAATATCATTAATCGTTTCTTATTCAGATGATTATCCAGGATATCACAGAGAAACCATTAATGCCATACTAATTATCAAATACTCTTACTTGGCTAATCAGCATCATTTAATCATATTAATGTTCCACGATCTCAAAGACGTGTTAGGTACAAACTACTTATTTGCCCTTTACTTATATAATTGTTAAGTATCCATTCCTTCCTCGCCAAATTACCATATTATCCTTTGGGTTACATAATTACCAAATTATCCCTTATACGGTTTAGGTCACCAAATTATCCCCTACACTTTTTATATCACCATTCACCCCTCATAGTTGCTACACTTATCATATTTCCCATTTGGTTAGTTATATTACCAAATCGCCCTTCTCCTTTGTTATAATTACTAAATTGCCCTTGAGTTGGATCAATTACTAAATTACTCTCCTTCATTATCATGATTACTATTTTGCCCCTTTAGTTGGTTAAATAATTATCACTTTATCCCATAATTGGCTAAATCACCAAATTGCCCCTTTAGTTGGATAAATTACTAAATTACCCCTCTCAATTATTTTAATTGCCATTTACCCTTTTTAATCATTATAAATCCCAAATTACCTTTCTTCATAATTTCAAATATTAATTTACCCTTTTTCATAATCAAAATTACTATATTACCCTTCTCCATTATTAAACTACCATAATGCCCTTTAATTGGTTAATTTACCAAATTACTCTTCTATAGCATCATACTTATCCAATTGCCCTTCTACAATCATAATTTAATTGCTAAATTATCTTTTGTCGTTATCATAATTACCACATTACCCCTTACTCCCAAGTTTATCATAATATTCTTTTATTTACAAAATTACCACTTTACCCCTTACATCCAATTTTACCATAATATCCTTTTATTTATGAAAATTACCACCATACATCTTTTACTTTACAAATTAATATTTTACCCTTTCACATCCAAGATTACAATCTTTATCTTTCCTTACATAATTACCATTTTGCCCTTCTTTTCCAAATTACCATATTACCCCTTTACTTATAAATTACCACTTCACCATTCACTTATAAAATTTACCATATTACCCTTTACTTATGAAATTACGATTTTGCCCCTCTACCTCCAAAATTACCATAATGCCCTCCTTCATCCAAAATTACTATTTTACCCCTACTTCCAAAATTACCATTTTACCCTTCTTTCTCACAACTTACAATTTTATCCTTTACTTGTAAATTATCATTTGGCCATTTAATCATAAAATTACCATATTATTCTTTTATCTCAAAAATTACCGAAATACCCTTTTCACTTATAAAATTTCCACTCAACCCCTTTATTCACCATTTTTATGAATTTACTAACACTACATAAAATAATGATATTAATACTTCATTTTTATCATCTAAGTCCACCAACTTGTCATTTTTCAACATAATACTCATTAGCAACTACACACATTGATTTATATACCTCATAAGCATAATTACTAAAATACCCTTAAACAATAACATCATTCATGCATTAGCAACATGGTACATCATAAACAAGTATTTAACATTTCTATCCATATTCAAACTCCTTCTTTATTTAACATACCTACATATGGCACAAAAGTTATCATGCTTTTTTTCTTTTTATCAAACAATATAAGAACCATATACATATCATGCTAAGCATACAAAACATGCATAAAATCATACTAAACCCTAAATGTGCTAGCATGCGTTTTTCCATATATTTAAGGGAGGATTAACGGTTACCTTAATCCCGCAAAATATCAAATCTTACCAAGCATAATTAGAAACTCAACACCTAAAAATAATATCCATCATATTTATGTTAGAAATAAGAATCCAAGCATAAAACTTTATAAAATTTAATCAATAAATACTTAACATAAAATACCATTATACCTTAAAAATTAGCCAAGAAATTTTCAATATAAAGGGGAGCTCACGCTGCATGAGCAGCGTGAGTTTCATGCAGAAAAGAGAGGGGAAAAGGCTCGAAGAGGGGTGAGGTAGAAGAGGAGAGAGGTGGCTCGGTTTAGGGACTTTAGGCTAGAAAAGAAGGTAGTTGGGGGAGGTTCTAAGGCAAGTGAATGGTGCAGAAGTGAAGAGGGGGTGTAGGTGGAGGCTAAGGGTGGTTTCACGGCGGCATAGGGCGGCGGAGACGGCGGCGGCAAGGCGGCAAAGGTGGCTGCTGAAGTGGGTCGAGGTGGAAGGGCTGAGAAGGAAGGAAAAGTGGAGGGAAAAATGGAGGGGTGCAAGGGTTGTTTTTGGCCAACTAAGGCATGGCGGTTGTAGAGGGGGTTTCAGGGTGTTGAACGATGGGTTGGGTGGCGGCAGAGGTTGCCGGAAGGCGGCGGAAGCGGCGGTTGCAGGCGGCTCGGTTGTAAGGGGGAAAACTGGGGAGAAAAAGAAGAGGGGTCGAGAAGGGAGGGAGTGTAGGGCTCGAGGGGCGGCGTGGTGGTGCAGGGTGGTAGTAGGTGGTGGCAGAAGGCGGTGCAGGGGTTGGGCTTGGTGGTTCGAGCGGTGGTGGGCGGCGGTAATCAAAAACCAGGGGAGAAAATGGGGAAGGAGGAAGGAGAGAGGAGGGAGCTCGGGAAGAAGAGATGCTAGAAAAAAAATGGGTAATGAAGGGCTTGGGAGATGGAGAAAAAGAAGAGGGAGAAGAGAGAGGCAGGGGCTAGCCGATCGGTGCTGCAGTGGCGGCAGGGCTGTCGGTTGGCAGGGAGAAGGAAGGGGAGAAGAGGGAAAGAAACAGGGCGTGCAGGCTGGGGATGCAGGGCTGGTTGGGTTCGAATGAGGAAAGAAAATGACGGGGGAGAGAGGAAGAGAGAGGGCAGGGAGGTAGGTGGTGGCCAGGTTGCAGGGCAGCTCAGTGGTCGGGCATGGCGGCAGGTATGGTGATGAGGATGGGTCGGGGTCTCGGGGTGATCGAAGAAGAAAGAAAATAGGAAGAGGGAAGGAGACCCGACCGGCGCATAAGAAAAAAAACAAGCGGTCGGCCCGGTTCAGGGGAGAAGGGAGGGCTGGTGCGTGTAGGGCGAATGGGCCCGTGGCCCAAGCGGGGGGGGGGGGGAGGGGGCGGTGCAGGCCGGGCGGACGACCCAAGGAGGAGGAAAAGGGAAAAAAAGAGAAGAAAGGAAAAAGTGTAAAAAGGGAAATGGAAAAATAGTAAAATAAATTAAATTAATTTATAAAATTATAAAATGTAATATTCTTGGTAAATTATTTAATTTAATAATTTAATTTATCATAATCTAATATTAGTTTAAAAAGGATAAAGTTGGTAAAATATTAGTTTGGAAAATTATTGAAATAAAATAATATGATAAATAGCAAAATATGTATTTTTAATTTATTAAATACTCTTATCCAAATTTACATACTCTAAAATCCATACAATAATTAAAATAAATAATTTTACAAGCTAATTTTATTTCAAATAAAGTTATTTATTAAAATATAGGTTTTCAAAATTTTTTGGGGGATTACAATAATATTGGGAAAAAAGTGATTAAGTATGTGATTAATGTGTGCTTCTTGTGGTTATCTTAATTAAAAAAAACAATCTTAAAGTGAAAGACCTCGATATTTAAATGGTGGCTCTTTGGAAGTCGCTACCCTAAAGACGTGGTTTAGCCCATGATTGATCTGAATTTTACCGGTGTGCCTTAGTGCCCAAGCCAGACCCCTACATCTTATTTTATTTAGCTCTACGAACCTAATTAAGGGGTATACATACTTATAGATTAGGTGTTCTTGTTGATAAGGTACTATATGCCTTCATATACTAGTGCGATAAGAGTACCTTTGTGTCCCTGGGTTAATAGTTGGTAGGATACTGCGCTACTCTTCTGTACCAGTATGACAGATATACCTTTGTGTCTCTAGGTTCGTTATCTCCCCCTTAAGTAAATAAAAAGAAATGGTGTGATAATTAAATGAAAAAACACTAATAACTTACAGTTGAATACCACGTAGGTCAATACCATGTGTAGTATATGTACCGGTCCACTAATTATAATAGTGGTTAGGAGCGTTCTGCCTTAGATTACATCATATGTATCAGTCTACTGGTTATAATAGTGGTCAGGAGTGTTCTGCCTTTGATTATATCATATGTGAAATACCCCGAAAATTCCTAATTTTATAAATTATATTTAAAAAAGGTTTTATTAGAAAATTATTTAAATAAATTAATTTTATTAAAATAAAAGGGTATTTAATTAAGGAAAATCAAGAAGAGATTTATAAGTATTTTAACTAGGAGGAATTTGGATATTTTAGCTAATTAAGCATTTAAAGAAAAAGTTAATTAAATAAATTATTTTAATTAAAATAAGAAGGAGAAAATAGTTTCTAAATTTTAATAATTTTATAAGTAATTTAATTGGAGAAAAAATTAAGGTGTTTGCTAATTAAAAAGGAATTTATGAAAAATCCCTTAAAAATCCTAATTTAGCCTAAAAATGAATTTAAATATTATTTTGTATACATCAAATATTTTAAATAATTTAAATATCCCATATTATTATTTTTTCCTTTTCCCCTTCTCCTTTTTTTTTCCTTTTCTTCTCTCTTTTTCTTTCTTCTTTTCTTTTTTCTTTTTCCCCTCTTCTCGCCCGTTGGGCCAGCCCCGACCCTTTCCCCCTTTCCCTTCCTCCTTCCCGCGGCCCGTCCTCGCCACAGTGAAACGCAGCGTTTCACCCCCTCATCCCGCCGAAACGCTGCACCCCGTTTATTGAAGTAGCCGTTGCCTGCCAGCTACTCGACGCCGCGCCTTGACCAAATAACCACCAAAATGCCGCGTTTTGGATAATGAGTTTTATGTCTGCTGAACCGGCCGGTTTTCCCCCTTTCTTTCTTTCTCCCGGACTGCCGGTCCGACCGCCGTCTTCTTCCTCCTCGCGTGCGCGACCTGCAACACGCCGCCCCCTGCTCCGACCGCCTGCACGCCGCCTGCATGCCGCCTCCCCTTTTCTGCTCTGCCGGCCACCCTCCCTCGACCAGCCGACACCCCCCAGCACCCCTAGGCCGCCACACCCTTTTCCCCTTCTTTCCCCGACCAACCTGCAAGTCTGCCATGGCAGACCTGCGTCGGTCGCCACCACCGGCCGGCGTGCCCTGAGTCGCCGCCTGACCGTCCTCCCTTGTCTCCCCCTCAATCCTCCCAAATCCCGGCCTATAAATACCCCATGAACCCCCCGGCGTTGGCCACACACAAACCACCCAACCCAGCAATTCTTCCTTGCGCCGCCTCCTCTTCAGATCACCGCCCCGTCGCCGCCACCCATCTCCGCCGCCCGAACCACCCCCGAAACTCCTCCCTGCAACGCCATCCACCCAACCAAACCTCCCTTGCCCCTCTGGTTGCTCTGCACGCGCCGCCCCAGGCGTGCAAAGCACCCTTCCCGACCAACCGCACCTCCAGACCCAGCCACCCTTCTCGCCGCCGCCCACCACCGCGCCGCCACTTCTAGCGCCCCCTCTGCCTCCCAGAATCACCCAGGGAACTTCCCCAACCCCCCTAGGCCCTCCATTTCCCCTGCCAACCCCTCCTTTTCCTTCCTTTCCCTCCACCACCTCTCTACCCTCTTTCTCCCCCCAAAGCTGCCGCCGCCGTCCGGCCACGGCAGGCCACGCTGACCACCGGCGAGCACTGTTCGACCTCCAGCGAAGCTTCCCCGACCTTCCCTTGCCTCGATTTGCCGGTTTTTCGTTTGGTATAAATTTCGAAAACCCTAACCCTTGTTTTAATTAATTGGGTATGAATTAGCTTATAAAAAGTTAAATTGATTGTTTGATTGTGTATATATGTGCTGTAAGATTGATTTGGATAGGTTAATTGTGTGATTGTGTTGGAATTTTAGCCGGTTTATGCCCAAATTTTTCGGATCCGCCCGTTTTTGCAATTTCGGACAAATTGATTATATAATATGTTTTAAAATGTATCCAATTTCATTTTGGAACTGTCAATTTGAGAAATTTATGCAGGTTTTGTCGGAATTTGATTCCTAGGTCAAATTTTCGGTGTAATGAAATTGGGTCGTATAATTGAGCCGTTCCGCTCAATTGATTTTATAGTATCGTTTAAAATATATTTAATTTTATATTAAAAGTGTTGAATTGGGAAAATTGTGCGTAATTGACCGGAATTGGATTTTTAGGTCAAAACTCCCGCGGGTTTAAATTGGATTGTGTAATCGAGTTATTTTATTTAATTGACTATATAAATTACATTAGAATATGTTTAATTACATTTCCGAACCTTCAATTGATATGCTTTGGCAAGAATTAATCGGATTTGCGTTCCGGGCTCAAAAACCCTAATTGGGCTAAATTGTGTATTTCTTTTATTAGTTTTGAGCAATTGATTATTTGATATGTTATAAAATGTGTTTAATTTCATTTCTAAACATTCAATTTGATTAAATTTATAGAATTTTACCGAATCATATTTTCGGGCTTAAAACCCTAGATTTTTAAGTGAGATTATGAAATTGGTTATTTGTATAGTTGTTTTCTAAAATTAAATTTATAAAAGTAGTTGAAATGAGCCTAATTGTATTCTAATACCTTTAATTAGAATTAATTGATTTGAATTACCTGTGTTTATGTCGTAGACTCTAAAACCCTAATTTTAAAAATTGATCATTTGGAATTGATTTATCGGAATATCGTTTGTTGAATTTGATTGTCTAGATTTATCTAAAATTAGTTTAATTGTGTTTTAAACTATCAATTTGAGGTAATCAAAGTGACTTGGCCGATTTGTGGTTTAAGTATTAAAAACCCTAATTTTAGGGGATGATTTTATAAAATTGATTTTTGCTACGTGTATTTATCTAATCGAATTCTATCTTTGGGCTTTAAACCATTTAAATTCTGTTTTAACCTAATCGGTTTGAATTTGGTTCTATGTAAACGGTTGGATTACCTATTTAGTTATAAAATCTAATAAATAAGTTATTTTCGATAAATTAACTTATGATCGATTATTCTTTTCGGGCTTTCCAAATTAAGTTGAAGTGTCCCAAGGGATATTTGTATTAATCCGTTTTTATTTGGTTTTAGCCTTAAATCTTAACAAAGCTATGCTTTTAAGTTTTAAGCTTTGGACACGTTTTCTAAGAGATATCATTTGTGTTGTTTGTGCGTATTTAATTAGAGTATGTGAATTATTGATTGATAGGATAGTTTCTAATTTAGTTTTCGATTTCTATCGGATCTAGGAAATCTTTCTCGTGGATCCATGAGCTAGGGATCTCTCTCCCTCTTACGTCGCTTAGCTAGCTTCGGATCCAGGTAAGTCTCTACTTACCTCTACTTGTGGGTGTTTAGTAAGGACGAAGCTATGGCCTTGTGCTATTTGTGATGTGTTTATAGATGATGAGCATGCCATGTTGATGTGTGATATGCATGTGTTATGATTAACCTGTTTTGTGTAGCGCAGCGTGGATCATGAGGTATGTTGTGTGCGCCTTATATTATACGTGTATGCCATGTTCCATGTTTATCGTTGATGTTGATGATGTGACTTGTTATAGCCCTCTAGGACAAGCATGCTAGGGTTTTGGGTAGCATGAAATGATAATAAAAGAATAACGGGAAAGTGGACATTTGGGAAGCTTGCATGGGGGAACTAGATTTTGCATGGGCATGATCCTTACGTGAGAAAAGCTGAATTGGGTTGTAAGTGAGAGTTGTGGAGAGTCTTAGAGTGATGGGAGACTTATTATGAAAGATAGTACGTGATTTGGTGCATAAGGGATCTGATTCGGGTTTTGTGAGTATGTGGGTGTTGGGGAGTCTGCAGGGAGTATCTAAATTATGCGTAGGGATGAATATTACTGGAGGAAAGTTGATTTTGGAAGTAAATAAGATAATTCTAAAGTTACGGGTCCATTGGAGACTTGGGTGCAAAATTTTACGTGGGTCGATATAAGGGTGTTTAAGGGACCCAATTAGGATTTTGGGAGAAAATGAGGAAATTGAGGGGTACAAGGGTAAAAATGATCAAGGAAGGATGGAGTATGGGGTTGAGAGTGAGAATTCAGTTAGATAAAGGATGAGTATGGGTTTTCTAAAGGAGAGGGGAGATTTTGGGGTGAAAGAGGGAGGTTACTTGTTGAAGAAGTAAGGTGCTAGGGTTAGGAGCAGCCAACTAGGGTTGGCGTGGTCGATTAGGGTTTGAGTGGCCAACCAGGGTTTGGTTAGTCACATGTGAACTTGGGAGATAAAGAGATACACTTGGGGAATTTTCTAATAAAGAATGAGGTGCGAGATAGAGAATAACGTAGCGTTTGGTAAGTAAGAAAGAGTTGGGCCACATAGGTCCGATTAGGGTATCCGAGGAGGAATCCTAGAGGGATGAGAACATGCGGAGGCGACATCATATGTGTCGGGATGGCCTATATCCTTGGGGTTTGTGTCTTACTATATGCTACTTTACCTAAGTCTACGGGGGGATGGATGTCGGGTGTGAGAAGAGGTACGGGTCTCAAAATATGGGACGAACCCTTGGAAGGGAAGGTAGTAGAGTATTAGCCGCATGCATGTCAAGGGTGATGTGTGAATTAATAAGACACCGATAAGACATTAATCATGTAAAGCGAAAGATGTCGAGGCGAGCCTGTGATCCGGTCCACCGACTATAATAGTGGATCAGAGGCGTTCTGCCCTGTGCGATATCTTCCGGTCCACCGGCTATAATAGTGGGGGATCTCGTGCTCGACAAACCAAACGTATAAGTTAATCCATGGGAAAGATACTAAGTACTTAAAGCGAAACACCATGTGAGTCGGGGCTGTGATCCGGTCCACCGGCTATAATAGTGGATCAGAGGCGTTTTGCCCTGTGCGTTTATTTTCCGGTCCACCGGCTATAATAGTGGATCAGAGGCGTTCTGCCCTGTGCGATATCTTCCGGTCTACCGGCTATAATAGTGGGGCTCCCGCACTCACATGGGTTATTAAAGAGTATGTGTGAAATGGACTTATCATTAATGAGAATAAAGAATAAGTCACCAGAAAAGTACTCAGGCCTTATCTTGTGTGTTATCGCATGTGACTTATATGTTTGTGCTGTGTGTGCTATGTGGTATGATTGTATGTTTGGCCTTAGCGCACCTACGCCCTTACTCAGTACTGGACCCGTACTGATACTACCTTGATTGACTGGGTCCTGTGATGATCCACCAATGGTGGGGAGCAGACCTTTGGTGCAGGTTGATCTGTTACTAATTTGGGGTGGAAGGCTTGATCTGAGTGAGTAAGCGGTCCGGATATTTCCCTTCAAAAATTGTGTGGTTTAATCGTATTTGTCTTTAGAGGTTACAAATGTTGTATTTAATTTTTCGAGGGTTTTATCGTACCTTGCTATTCCGTTATTTTAAGTATTCTGATATATGGACCTTTTAAATTGTATTTCGGAATGAACTTTTGACCTTCGCACTCTGATCTCGTAAAACTTGTGTTTTATGAATGATTTGTTCTGGTTTTATTCTTTCTAGCCTTAGCACTTAGTATCGGGTCGGTAGTTATGGATCGATCTGGTACTAAGTGTGGCGGTAATACCCCCGAGTTTACGGTTTTTAATTCTCTTGCTTCCGCTAAAAATTTTGATTTAAACGAAATTTTTCAGTAGTAAATTTGGGGGTGTTACAATATGTATTGGTCCACCAGTTATAATAGTGGTATGTCTTGGATTATATCATATGTACTGGTCCACTGGTTATAATAGTGGTAAGGAGCATTCTACCCTGGATTATATCATATTTACTGATACATAGGTTATAATAGTCTTCAGGAGCACTCTGTCCTAGATTATATCATATGTATCGGTCCACTGGTTATCATAATGGCCAGGAGCATATTGCCCTGGGATGTATTATAGTGATCGGTCCACCGGTGAGAATAGTAGGGTCCCCGAACCTACTTGGATATAATTCGAGAGATAATTAATATCTAAATTAATGCTTGAGTCTAGATAATAATGAACAAACTATTATGACCTACCGATGTTATGTGGTAGTAGCCTTGGTGCCTACTAGGATGGATTGAGTTTGGTATTGTGTTGATGGGCCTATGGGGTTGCCTTTGAGTTGTGTGATGGTGTGCATGGTTGAGTATAATGTTGGCTCTCTAATTATACTACAAAGAGCATCACTTAGATGCTTCCCTTGATAAGTCATGTTATCTCTAATTATAAAATTTTAGTTAATGTTGTGATATATAATCTTGATGAATGTAACCATTCGAATGATTATTGCATTCAAGTTTATATATATGGAATTTCATGTTCATGTGTTTGATGTGTGGTAACTGATGTGTTGTATACGGGCCCTACATATTAGTCCTGTATAAGGGGTTACGTAGTATCATAGTACCAAATGGTTCATTTCTTGAGCCCTTACTTATTTAATGAGCAGTGGCTTTTATAAGTTAGCTTGTAAGCACTATCTAAGATTTACTCTAGGGCTAAGAGCATAGGACTATCCAAAAAGGTTTTTTGGTTTTCCTTAAAACTCTTATACTCCCTTTTCAATGATTTTATTTTGTAACCACTATTAGTTGATTATATTCCTTTTAATTTAATTATTGCACCGCTCTATTTTATGATTGTAACTTTGATTTGTGTAAAGCACATTTTCAACCTTAGCACTTGGTACAGGAATGGTGGAGGAAAACTAGTCTAGTATTAAATGTGGCGGTAGTATCCTTAAATATTATTGTATTTGCTTCCACTTATAACTTTAAAAAACCAAATTTTTTAGTAGTAAATTTTGGGAGTGTTACATAAAGTTGGACAGGAACTAAGATTTTTCCCAACTTTTATTTCGCTTTCCTTAGCTTTTTATTAGAAAAACTATCTAATGCAACTTTTACACTCTCTTTCCTTCTTATTTTCTTTTTTTCTAACTTTCTTAGCAACCAAACACCTAAAAATCAAATTCTATCTCATTTTCTTTCCTTTCTACATTATTTTTTTATGAATCAAATAAAGCCTAATTGTAGTACTAGGATTAGATCCCTAAGACTAAAGCCAAACATTATACTCAGAAGACAAGCCATCATCTAATGTATCTCAAAACATTGCACATCCATAAGAAGATATGAGGAAACTTCATTGGCAATTACTAAGGACTTTATATATATATATATATATATATATAATCATGGAGGAAGGGATTTCAACTTGAAAATTCTTATATCTGGGAACTAACATTTAACCACTAAGTTAATCCTTATTGGTCTAACATTGATGTTATTATTTCTTATTTCATAGTAAGATTTTATTCTTACATACTTTACATTTTGTTTGTTTGGTTGGTTTTTAGGATAAAATCAGTGTTTTAAAAAATTAGACTAAAATTCAACCCAATGTAATGGCCAACAAGTCCAATCACAATTCACTTGGAAGTTGGCTTAACTTGATAATTTCCTAGCTTGACCTAGTCAGACCTATGGTCCAATATGTTCACTTAGGTGTAAAATTTTTTGTTAAAGGCTAAACAACATCATTCTAGGTTTTACTAAGGTAAAATAAATTCAATCGGTCCAACTGATTTTCCTTGGTTGGTATGAAAATTCAAATACCAGGTATTTTTATACTAAGGGCCTTTCAATACTTGGTTAGACCGGTTAAACGGGCCATTCCGATCTGATTCTTTTTTTTTCTATGGATAAAATGACAAAAAGAATAACACCTTATATATATTATTTCAAACCCTAATTATGAACATGTAGTATAAGTGAAGGTATATTGTTTAATATCCTATAACATCTTTAATTACTAAGACTAAATAAAATTTTATTTTGAGTATATTGGATAATTCTTTCAACTTTACTTTATATAAATCTAGGAAGAAAGCGATGAAAAATTTGTTTAAATAATTTTGGAGGGAATAATTGCGACGATCGATCTAAAAGAATTATTATCAATACGATTTCTTCTCTAAAATAGTTTTAGTGAATAATATGATTTCTCATCTAAAACAATATTACTTATGCACCATAAGGGAGAATAAAATACGAAAATGAGAGGGTATGTATAAGTATTTGGATAATGATTTATTTTAACTAGTAACTTGCTTTCTTGAACTCTGCCATGCTATGGTGTGAGTGATGGTTTGGATTTGAGGGTTGTTCATGTATAACTTGGTTGTGGTGTGTATATTAGAAGTAGGGAGATAAAAAGGTGAAAAGAAGGATGGTAATGATTTAACGGCATACGAGTTGGTCAAGCATTACACATGGAAGCATGTAGGGGCTTGGATGATGTTGGAAATCGTCATACAAGGCATATGATAGTATTGAATTGGATTTTTAACCATACATCTCCTTATTGGTTATGGATTTCTTACAATAATTATCTAATTAGTCGTGCAATGTATCTCCTTAGTGAAAATCTCTCAAAATGTCAATAGGGGTTTAAATTGCCCTTTCCTTAGCAGAGGAGGTTATGCCAAGGAGATCCCTTATCCCCCTACTTATTTGGTATGAGTATGAAACACCTACATAGAAGTCTTTAGACTTTTCAATATGTTTAAAAATTTAAGAGTCATATTAGATATAATGAAAAACCCCGAAACCCTAACTTAGGGAATTATGGCAAAATAAGGATTTATTTGAAAATTTAAGTATATACATTATTTTATTAAAATAAAGGAGGTATTAATTAAGACAAAACAAGGAGAAAATAATAAATAAATTATTTAGGCAAAATTTGGATATTTTACGAATTAATATGGGAGTTAGGAAAATCCACCCAAAATAGCCAAATTAATCTAAAAAGGAATTTAATTATTATTATTATTATAAAAAATATTATATATATATATATATATATATATATATATATATATATATATATATATATATATAATAAAATACCAAATACTCCAACCCATCCATTTTCTCCTTTTTCCTTTTTTTTCCCTTTTTCTTTTTTCTCCTTTCTTTTCATTTTCTTTCTTTCTCCCTTTCTCCTTCTTCTATCTTTCCCCATCCTTCCCGACTAGGCCGGCCTATGCAGCCCAAGCCCTTCTCCCCCCTTCTTCCTTCGCGTGGCCCAAAGCCCTCGTCACTCCCTTGACCAGTCGCCCGACCGAACCACCTCATTTTCTTTTCTTTTCCTTCCCCTGGACCGTCGGTCTAACTCCTTCTCCCTCCCCAACCCACTTGACCTGCAACCTTGAGACCTATAGCTTCAATTATGCTAGCAGCCACCAGCTCCGTCCAGTTGTCCTTCCCCTCTCCCTCTCCATCGTTTTCTTTCCTTTTTCGATCTCGACCAACCCCACAGCTGCCCATTATGCGTGCCCCTTCCTTTCCCTTCTCTCCCCGACCCGACATAACCTGCCACGGTAGAACTGCACCACCTGCCACCATCGGCCAGTGGTCCTACCTCACCTACCTTGCTTGTCCTCTTCCTCCTTTGTCATCCCCCTAAATAAGCCTATAAATACCCCATTAGCAGCCTGGGTCAAGCTTCTGTTTTGGCAACCTAGAAAATCCCAACCTTGCGCCATCGCCCGATCAGATCCTTGTTCCACTGCTGCCAAATCTGCCCACCAAATACTTCCTTGCACCACCCCCTGGAGAACTAAGCTTCCCTCTTTCCTCGATTTGACCTACATGAGCCACCCCGGTCGTGCAAAGTCAGCTTCCCGTTCAGCCCTCACCAACCCCGCGCCGCCCCTTACGCTGCTGTCCCCCGTAACCAGCACCTTCTCCACCCTCCAAAACAACCAGGGGACTTCACCCTACCTCCCCATACCTCCATCTCCCCTGCCTCCCTCTCCTTCTCCCTTCTTCGCCTTCCACCACCATTCGGCCACCGCTCCAGTCGCCATGCGCCACCACTTCCGACCGCACCACCACTTCCATTCCACCCCTCTCCACCTAATACACCTTCCACCACCTCAAACACCCCTCATTCCCTCTCCTCTAGCCTAAAACCCCATCTCTCCACCTCTCTTCCTCCTCCACCTCCGCTGTCGTTGCCGCCACGCCCTGCTGCCGGTCCCGCCACCAATCCTAGGTGGTATTCTAATTTCCCCAGTGCTTAAAATCTTTTTCCATAAGTGTTAATGATTTTTATTAATATTAATAGTATTACTCTTATTATTATTATTATTATTATTATTACTAATGTTGTGTTATTATTATTATTATTATTGTTGTTGTTGTTGTTGTTGTTGTTGTTGTTGTTATGTTATTATTCTTATAATCTGACCTAACTTCGGAAATATTTATAACTATGGTACTATCATTTAAAAGGCTACAACTTGAGTATTAATATAGTTATCTTTACTATTAATAATAATAATAATATTATTATTATTATTATTATTATTATTGTCTTACTCATACTATTAGTATTAACTTGGCCATTATTACTTTTATTATTAGTGTAAATGTTGGGACTCTTATATTACTATCAACCTTTTCGATTTTTATCCTTATTATGTTTAACATTATTATTAATATTACTACTATCATTACTACTAATGATATTATTAATATTTCTATCATCATTATTATTCTATTATACTTGACCACATTATCACTAAGACTACCACTAAGATGATTTCTAGGATCTTTATTAATGTTATCCTTAAGATGAGAACTGCTATTAATATTATCACTATTATTATCATCATCATCATCATCATCATCATCATCATCATCATCATCATCATTATTAATGATATTGGAAACATCACCTTAATACCATGAATATCACTATGACTACTTTAACATAAACCATGATGGCTACTAAGACTTATTTTGGTTAGTAATGGCATGATTATTTATTTTAAGAATAATAACCCTACTTTAATTGTAAAACTACTATTATCACTATTAGCCTTAATAATAAATTATGATAAGAGTAGGGTAGGAATAATGACAATATTTGGTAAGAAAGGGATTAACTCATAGTATTTTCCTCTTATAGGTGAATCAAGTCAAAACCCTAAGGAGGCGTAGGAGCGTGCTCCAAGCTCGGTGTTGTATTAGGTAAGGATATGGTTAAGGCCTTTTATGTGTTAGAATGTGTTCTATGTGTTGGTTTGATGGATGTGCTTTATATTTCATATTCTATATTATCATGTTCTTGTGGCAGCTTGCTAAGCATGGAGCTAAGGTGAGTTGCATGTGTTTGTGATATGTGTAATGTGATGTTATTTCTTGTGCTTGAATTGTACTTATGTTATAATGCTCCTCATGACATGCATGATAGGAGGTCCTAAGTAGTACGATGTAGTTGTGAGAAAAGAAGGGGAAAAGAAGGTGGAAAGTGAGTTGACTAAAGAATGATAATGATTGCTTAATTATCTTATGACCTATAGGTAGAGAAAAAGAGGAATAATGGGAATGAGATTAAGGGAATGGATTTAACATGCATAGGAAGTCTAGAGTTTGCATGGGATGGTTAGCCTTTGCATGGGGATGAATTTTACGTGGGAAAAGTTAATTTGAGGATCAAGTAAGGTAAGGGAAGTATCGTTAGGGAAATTAGAGTCCATATGTGAAAAATAGTATGTGGGTTGATATAAGGATGCATGGGGGATTTGACTAGGGTTTTAGGAGGAAACCCTAAATGAGAGAAATATGTAAAGGAGGAAAATTAATAGAGATGGATAGAATGAGGATAAAAGATGGACGGGGGTGTCATATGGGGGAAAAGTGAATCAAGAGAGAAGATTATATTCGAGTGTTTAGTAAGTCGCATAAAAGAAAAGAGGAATACTAGGGTTTTTCTGGAGGCTAACTAGGGTTTTGGTGATCATGTGTGGGAGTAGGATAGTGAGGTTGTAAGGTCAAGTGTGGGTTGAGAGAAGTGATGGTTTTAATAATAAAGAAGAGTTTTGGGTTCATAGTGAGTGGGGAAAAGTTGGGAGGAAGTCCCGAGATCATGGGTTGTGTTGGATATATTTGTCATGTGGAAGAAGTGATGGTAAGTAAGAGTGATGAACGAATAATATCGTATTGGGAAAGAGAGTTGCTAGACTTTTGGAATGGTCGACGAGGGTTTCATGGCCACATATATTATATGGGAAGCAAAATGTAGTACTTGGGGAAGAATCGAGTAAGGTGATAAATTGGAGGAGTATGATAGAGGCAGGTTAGGCCATATAGGCCAAATTAGGGTTTCCCTGGAAGAAAATCTTAGAGAGTTATATTAAGTTGATTCAGAAATATAAGAAGTGGACCTCGGTGTTGAGTAGTCATGGTAATGAGGAAAGAGTGAGGAAGGATATTAGGATGTACTAGAAGAAGTAAAAGTCCCAAGATATGGGACATAATTATCGAAAAGTCGAGTGAGTCGTGCATGTCTAGTCGGGGTTGTGTATGGAATAAGATACAATAAAACATTAAGCACTTAAATTGAAAGATTATCGAGCCAGAGCCCAGTGAGGTTATATATTCTCCGGTCCACCTGCTATAATAGTTGTCAGGTGCATTTTGTCCTGTTGAGTGATTTTCCGGTCCAGCGGCTATAATAGTGGTCATGTGCATTTTGCCCTGCTGAGTATTTCCAATCCATCGGCTATAATAGTAGGGGATTCCGGGCTCGATAAACCAAACCTTTTATGGTAATAAATCTTGGAAAGATACTATTTACTATAGTTGAACACCTTGTGAGTCGGGGCCAGTGAGGATGTATATATTTTTTGGTCCACCGACAATAATAGTGGTCAGGTGCGTTCTACCCTATGGAGTGTTTCCGGTCCACCGACTATAATAGTGGGGTTCCCGAACTCACGCGGAAATAATATAATAAATGTATGAACCATAAGTATACGGAATGGAATGATACTAATCATTTACAGTGGAACACCATGTGAGTCGAGGCTAGTGAGGTTATTATATATTTTTCGGTCTACCGGCTATAATAGTGGTCAGGTACGTTCTGTCCTGTGGAGGGATTCCGGTCCACCGACTATAATAGTGGGGTTCCCGTACGCACATGGAATTATTATAAAAGAGATATAAGGTAAATCACTGGTATAAGTTCGGCCTAACCTTGTAAATCTTGATTATTGTCTTGTATGTCTTATGAGTTTATTCTCTTGCACCCATATGGTTACCTTACTTAGTACATGACGTACTGATCACCCGTGTCATGGGTGCTTCTCATTCCCACGAGCAGAAGACCCATATGAGTTTGTGAAGGTAGGAGATGCCGTCTTTGATGCCTACGACACTTACGAGGCATCAGGCGAGGCCGAAAGTTGAGCCTAGACTTGTTCTCGGGAATCAAGAGCAACCCGACCGGACTCTGTTTTTCATCTTATTTTACCATGTTTTGTTCTTATTCTAGTTATGTCATGTCGTACGATGTTTTATGTTTTTGAAAAACTCTAGTCACTTACTTTCTGGGTTGTAATTCTAAAGCACACTCTGATTTTTGTATGACTATGAGGTAGTCCTCTCATGGACTCTCATTGTTTTATTAACGACTTATGTTTTTATTATTGACTTGTATTTGACGTTAACCTTGCTTAGCCTTAACACTTAGTACTGGAACGGTAGAAGTGAACTGGTCTGGTACTAAGTGTGGCCGTAATAATCCAAGAATTTACAGTTTTGTTATTTCACTTCTGTCAAACCTTGTTATTGAAACGAAATTTTTCAGTAGTAAATTTTGGAGGTGTTACATATAAGAAGTGTAGATTATAGACATTTGTTTTGCAAATGATCTTGTTTCCTATAAGGGCGTTGTGTAGTTAGTAACTTTGGTGCAAAGTAAGGTATAGGAGTTTGTTGGATTTTAGGGTTGAAACCAAACCCTTTAAAGATCAATGCTTATTTTAGAGAAGTACCCGCACTAATTAAATAACATATCTTGTCCATATTGAAAATTTCTCCCATAGCAAATATGTTGCCCGTGTATCGATTATGGTAATAGTAATAATAAATGGGTCATAGAAATTTGATATCATCTAGGGATGTAAACGTGGTAGATTTTATTCGAAACCAGATGGATTTTATCTAACAGATACTTAAACGGATATGGATAAACGGATACGGATATGGATATAGAGGATGGAAAAAAATGCCCATCTGGTTCGAGTACGGATATGGGTATGGAATATCCATACCAGTACTTGTAATCATACTCGTATCCATATCCGTATCCATTTACCCAATATATAACTACCACTTTACCCTTAATTTTAAAATAAATATAGTATAAATTAAGGTTAAGATTATCATTTGGCTTAACTCTAAATGGGTTTATCCATTGGATAACGGATTTATCCACTGGATAATATCCATTAATTGGTAAACAAATAATCTATCAGGTAATAGATATCTAACAAATACGGATATGGATATGGATGTGTTAGCGGATACCCATTCGGGTACGGGTATGGATTCAGGTACGGAATTTCTATCGGGTACGCATACATATATGGTTATACTAGCCCCGAACCCACCCCATTTACATTTCTAATATTATCTTATTACGTGGGAATTTATTAGAAGTTCCACCAATTAGATTGGCATGAAGAGTCCATCAGTGTGCAAACTACGTGAATTGAAATAGCAAAACTTTGCCCAGTGAACGTATTGGAAATGAAGAGAGTCAGTGAGTAGAAATAGTACTTAGTTTATTTTTCAGTGTTTGAACTGTACTAAATATTTATATATATAGCAAAAATCATCCCCAACTACAACCATTAATTCCTTAAGAATTGGTTCACCAACTACGCATACAGAATGTGTGTTAGAATTGTTCAAAGTGGAGCGGGAATAGAAACGATTAAAGATCGAGGAAGAAGAGAAGGTTGAAAATAAATTTTTAGTAAAAAAAATGTGGGTTTGGGCTTGCGAAAACCCATACCTATTTGAATAGCCAGCTGGCAGGAAAGCGATGGGTATGCGTGCATGTAGTATTAGGTTTTTAATCCATCACTACTACAAAATAACCCATATTAATAACTCAAACACCAATGTGGATAGAAGAGTATTTAAGTTGAAGAAAGTTTTTTCTTCTGACCAATTTAGGATAAGGAAAAACTCACTTAAAAAGCCTATTACTTTGCCATCATCCAACATATATTTGATCTAACTAGTTTGAAAGTTAATTAAAGTCTTATAAATTATAAGCTTTTTAAAGTAGTTTTTTATATAAAAAAAACTTAAAGGTTAGTAAAAAGTTATTTTCCAAATCAATTTTTTTAATAAAATAAATTAATTTTGAAAAAATTAGTTTTACTTAATTTTTATCTTGCCAAACTAAAATATAAGAGGCACCAACCAACGAATCAAACACAAGCCAATCAATTCATACACTCGTCTGACTATTCAATCAATGCCTTCGAAAGTGGACCACGAATTAAACCAAAAAGAGTATCTTGCTTCAACTAATCTTATCGTAATTCAAATATTTTATGTTATAGTTCAAAATTACTTAATTAATATATACTAAATGTACGTAATAGGTTACATGATGAAGAATTATCATTTATAATCGAAGACCCTAGATTCATTCCACATGAACAGTTCTTTTCTTTCATGGAAAAACGAGAGAATAGGCTACATTAATATTAATTAAAAAAATGGGTAAAAACTGAGCAGTTCAATCAATTTTAACATATTTAACTATATTTAGTAATGTTGTTGAAGGATTACACCGAGATTAAATCACGGTTATCCAGATAGTTTGAACAATTATAATTATTGAAATGTAATATATTTTTAGTTATATTGGTTAAACCGATCCATACGATTTGGCTTCCACGACAGTTATCAATACAAATCTGCTCGATTTAGAAAACCACTTGGGGTATGTGACAAGGATATTTAAATGCAGTACTAGGATTTGATCCTTAAGCCGAACATGATAATCCAAAGACAAACGTCAGCTAATTAATAGATCTCAAAACATGTGCACACCCATAAGAAGACATGTGAGGAAACTTCCTTGGCAACCGCTAAGGACTATGATCATGATCTAAATGTTGATGTTTTTTGTTTGTAATTTTACGGCAAGAGTTTAGTCTTTTACATGGTATATTTTGTTTGTTAGTTCCTTATTTTTGGGCACAAAGATAAAATATCTTCTTATATATATAATTTCAAAGCTAAATAATGACTTTATTTTGTATTTACATATATGGTATGGTAATGTTGCGTACAAACCATTATTTGGGTATCATAATTACCATAAAAATATATAATATATTAATAGAGAAATTTAAACATAAAATCTTTAATACCTCAAATTTCAATCTTAACCATTTAAGATATGTTGTTCAATATCTTATAACACCTTTATTTATTAAATATAAAATAAAAATTAATTTTTAATGTACTAAATAATTCCTTTAACATTCATTAAGCCATAGAAGTCATGGAATGAATGAGTGGAAATTCAATTAAAGAATCATTGTTGATATGATTTATTTCATTTAAAAAGGTTTTACTTTCACACAATTTAAAATGATAATATACTAAAATTAAATCATATATATATTGATATTTTAAGATATATGTTTCATTCTTATTTTATTATTTAAATTTAAATTATTTTATTACAATTATGAAGAAAATAAGTTTATTCATATTTTTTTAGAGAAGAATATATCCTTCACTTAAAATATGATGGATCTATAAATAATGTAATTGCAAACAATGTCTTCACCGTCGATATCATAGTGTATATTTGAAATTAGCTTAAAAGATAGGCAAAAGCTTATAAACTATAGATAATTTGAAATTAATTTTTTTAAATATAGCTTATAAACATTAGTAAAAATTTACTGACTAATTAAATTTTTTTATAAGCAAATAATATTAATAAAATAAAAGTTAGCTTATAAGCTATATTTGGCATTGCTAAACATACTAATAATCTATTAGCTTTCAATGGTTGATAAAGTTCTTTCTTGAAAAGGAATGACGCTATCCATCCAAATTCAAAATAATTTTATTTTTAATTGATAATTAATTATGAAAAATTAAAAATAATACAAAATACAATATAGCATAAAAAAGTATAAAAAAGTATTTTATAATAATAATAATGACGACGACGATGATACTAATAATAAAGTTATTATACCTTTTATATCATAATTTTCTTTTCCTTTACATTATTTCTAATTTATAATACTTAATTATTAAAAAATAAAATAAAAAATAGTGTATGAATATACATATTTTTAGATGATTTTATTTTTTAGTTTGGTTTTTATTTTGGGGTATAGTATTATTAGTTGAAAAGCAATATTCATTTTCCATAATATAATTTTTATTTATTTATTTATTATTCTTAGAGAAGCTATAGAAATAAGGAATGAAAAGATAATGATCTTATTTGGTAAAGAACAATTTGAAGAGCTTTCAACAGTTTTGAGATATATTAGAAGTTTGAAAATTTTGAAAAATTTTATTTTTTAGTTTGGTTTTTAAGTTGAGGTATAGTATTATTAGTTGAAAAGCAATATTCATTTTCTATAGTATAATTTTTATTTATTTATTTATTATTATTATTATTAGAGAAGCTATGGAAATAAGGAATGAAAAGATAATGATCCTATTTGGTAAAGAACAATTTAAAGAGCTTTCAATAGTTTTGAGATATATTAAAAGTTTGATTATATTGAACTTTTAATTTTAGTATTTAGTAAAGAAAATTTTCTATTAACAATAGGGGATAAAAAAATTATTTTCAAAAAGATCAAAATAAGAGCATTTTAGATTAATTTATTTATATTTTTAATCCGTTAATAACTACCATAACTATTAAATATTATTAAATATTTTTATATAAATAATTAATATCATCTTATAGTTAAATTAGTTAATATAATCCAATATCAACTAATCATTAATATAATCAATTAATTATTATAAAATATAATCTAATTGTCAAACAGGACCAAAGTATCGCAGTCGAATGATTTGGAGGGCAGCTATAGTCGTTGCCTTTGTGGCCTTTCGATTGGAGTAGTAGGGCTGTAGGAAGAGGCACCAACCAACGAATTAAACAGAAGCGAATCAATTCAACCACACATCGACGCAAATAAAGAAATGTTTATAAGATGCCCGGCTCTCCGTTTGTCCCTTCTGCAACCCTTTTTCGCCAACAATTTTCAGACTCCTCTTTCCTACGTGCAGGCGCAGCTCACCGTACTTCCCTTCTCCGACTCCCCTCTAGGCTCTACTACTCAAGAGTCAAGAGTCAAGAGTCAGAGAGAGCGAGAGAGAGAGAGAGAGAGAGAGAGAGAGGAAACTAAAACTCCTCGACCTTTCTGCGTCTGTATCGCTCTGCAACTCCTGCAAATCTGAATTCTATTGATCAAATATGACGCTCTCGGTTGTTCAGGTGGTTCAATTTTCAAATTACGCTCTAGTTTTATACAACAAATTTTGATCTTTGATTCGAACTTGCGGCATTCGATTGGACTTCTGATCTTTTTTTTTTCCCGGTGGGTTATGACTGTCTAAAATTAGGGGTTCACCAAGTCATTAGCCATGACTGTGTTGTCTGAGATCGGTGATAAGACGTTCATTGCAGCTGCTGTGAGTAGTTTTTCCAGTTTCAGTTCTCAATCTTCTCGATTTCGCATTCGAATTGTTGATTCTTATTATAACATTATATCAGATTGAATTCTGATGATTTTGCCTTTCTGGCTCTTCTATTTTATTGAGGAGGAAAGTTAGTTTTCGGTGGATTCTAGGCTTTTCTTTTATTTTTCTCTCTGGTCATGAATTGTTTAATTTTTTCAATTTTCTATCAGTGTTATAATCTCGTAGCTAAACTCTTATGGAGAGACGGGCGAATTTAGTACTCTTGGTTTTTATTTGACGTACATTTGGGAACTGAACCCGATAACAACACTCCATTCCATATCTTCGTTGACTTCTTCTTCATCTTTTTTTTTTTTTTTTCCTCTCTTCTTCTTCTCTTTTTACTGAGGACTTTCTAAGAACCATAACAACCCAAGAAATTGCTACAAATTTTAGCTACTTCATCTGTGTATTCCTACTTCTGCTTGCGACGAGATATTTATGTTTCCTGTTGGGAGATACCCGAACAAATTGATTCCATAGTGCACTTCAAATGAAGTTTTATTTTTATATTTTATTTTTATTCTTTTAAAATATGCTCTTTGGTGGAATATGATTCCTTCCAAACTCTTTATTAGCTGGATTACTGTCATTAGTACTCCTTGAAGAGGATAGAGTATCCGTAAAATTTGATATATTTATGTCGCGGAGATGAATATGTTCTTAGAGCACTGATCTTGTGATTTGCTATACGGTGGAATTAATGGGACGCTATGGATAATTTGACGGAACATCTTTGTTTTCCTGATGTTCTGAGATATTCCCATACTGATTTGGCTTGGTCTTCTAATACTTGAGCTTTATTAATTATGATCCTCCACATGATTTGGATTTGCAAGGAATGACATATAATATGGGTAATTCATTTATGCATTGAGGCCTTATTTAAGGTGCTTCGGAACTGGTAATTAGGTATCAGCATCAACTTGATCACTGTCTTTGACTCTGCTTTTTGTTGTGCCATCTAATATCCGAATAAAATTTCAGCACATAAACTTTGTAGTGGATGACATAACAAGTATGCTTGTGAGTGACAGGAACTAGATTCATTTGCTTGAAGACGTTGCTCCATATAAGACTACATATTAGTAAACAAAATATGATGAGTTAGTGAGGATACCAGAATAATCGGTGCCTCGATAGTGTTCTGATTCTTTTGATATTAATCTGTACTTGGCTTCATTCCATTACATTGATACAAGTTATGGACCTTGTATTTCTGTTTTTTCTTATTCTTTTTCTTCATTATAGTCTCTTTCTGCTTAATCACTAAATCTATCTGATGATTTGTTGCAATTTTAAGATCCTTGCTATGCGCCACCCACGGAGACTTGTCCTCACAGGTTGTCTATCAGCTCTGATTGTAAGTTATCATCTTTGCCTGCTGCATGATTCATGAATTTTTACTGCATGTTCTCCTGAGGTCCCATGACTTACATGACACTTGTTTAGGTGATGACTATTCTGTCAGCGGTTGTTGGGTGGGCAGCTCCTAATTTGGTAAGGCATCATGCTAATTGGATATGCTTGTCTTGTGTTGACCTCACAGCTGAAGGCTGATCAACAGCTTCTATCTGATGGTTCTCTTTCTCTGGCACCCTATGTGTGCATATCTATATCTGAAATTGCTTTTTAATTGAATTTTTATGGGTTTGTGTGGTTATTAATTACTCAAGATCTCACGTTGGTGGACTCATCATATAACAACAGTGTTGTTCTTTGTGTTTGGACTGTGGTCGTTGTGGGATGCCTTTCATGAAGGAGGGTAATGGCTCTTTCTTGTCTGTACTGTCATTGCTATTATGGTCTTTCCATTTTATACTCACTGAATTCATTTTATTTTTCAAGGGAGTCTGAGGAATTGCTTGAAGTTGAAAAGAAACTGGTTGGTAATTCATTTCTTTATATTGCTTTTTGTCCGGAAATCTCTATTTATGCTTTATGCATGATATCTTTGTTTGATCAGGTTGATGACTGGAAGGATAATAAAGGCGTGTCAAAAGAAGGCAGCAAGGTAATATGAATGCATATTCTATAGATATTCTTACCTCTTGGACATGCACCGTCTAGTATTAAGTTATATTGGCTTGTAATACCTTTTCAAATTTCTGAAGGTTGCCATTTTCCCATCCCACTAGGTGACTATGAAACTCTTTTTTGTTGTGATTTAAATGGGTCACACATGCACTTGCTGATATGTGTTCCTTCATTCCTCGAGGTCTTTGCCTTTGTACTGATTGAAACTGCCTAGAATTACCATTTCATTTTCCATGGTTGATAGTTGATGTCAGTGGATGCCCACTATAGTGCATGGAAATGGGATCCGGAACGTATTGAAATGGGGAAATGGCAACTCTATAAATCTACTGAACAAAAACCGAGGAGAAATATAGAACAATATTAACGATATAAATACAGAAATGTATTTTGTAATGATTTTATAAACCAAATTAAAGTATTATCCAAAACAATATATACCATTGGATAAATCTGTCAGGGAGAGGATTTAGGGTTATAAAACTGCAACTTGGAGTAGAGGGGCTGGCTGAAAATTCACAATTTCGGACCATGTCAGTGACATCCTCTTGACACCCTGACAGTGCAACACAGTGCCATAGCAGGTGTCACGGGAGGGAGCCAGAAGAAGCAAGGTGCAAGCAAGGGAAGGCGCTGGGGAGAGAGAGAGTGAGCTCATAGACCGGAGAGTTTTGGTTCGCTGTTGGTGCCTGCTGTTCAAGGTGCAGCAGCCACAGCCACACATAAGTGGAGTTTCAGCATATGTCTGTTAGAAACTTAGAATGTTGTCAGCAGCAGGTGCAGCATTTATACTGTAGTAGGAGCAATGAGTATCACAGAAAATGAGAGAGATGCATAGTGGAGAGTAGGGGCTGTAGTGGTTAGTCATCATCCACAGTGACCTCTGTCGGCTTCAGAACGTCCTTATATCTATGTTTTTTTTTTTCGTAGTGTGCAACACAGCGTTTTTAGCCAAAAATAATGAAATATAGGCTATGGTCAAGACAGAATGAATTAATTCTTTCAGGATGTGATCCTTGATTCAGTTACTCTTCTCTTGTCTTATTATATTTTGAGGTGCAAAGGGTTAGACACTTTCCAGTTTACATTCGTGAAATGGATTCCCAAAACGTTCAAGTTTAGATTTTCTGTACTCTGCTTGACGCGACACATCCATCAAGAAGAAAGATAATTTCACTGTAAACAATGTGCTATTTTACCAAAATTTAATTCTTAGAGGAATTGTCTTTATGTAATGTGCTTTTCTGACCCATAGGACCTGGCAATTCGATGCGGTAATGTCATGTTTGAAGAATGAGTAAGTTATTTATACTTTGATAGCAATTAGAAGTGAGATGTCAGTGCATATGACCCCCAGTCCTCTTTTAGAATATGTATTTGCCTTTAGTTGATGCTCTCGATGTGCTAGGATGTGATGTGGCAGCGAATATGGCTTGCATGTGTCAATCTAAATTGATCCCTGGATGAATTTGATCCTCGTGCACGATACATAGAATGAAATGTAATATATCTTTATACAGCTACCCTGAAATCTTTTTGGCTCCAATTTATGTTTCAGGATGCTGATGACTTGAAAAAGCACAAGAGGCCATTTCTTGCGCAATTCTTTTCACCCATCCTTTTGCAGGTGGCGATTCCTGGTTTTATTTATTTAAATTTTGTGTAGTCTGTGAATGTTACTAAATATTTTTGCTGTGTCATTTATTGCTTTTCCGTTAATGCAGGCATTTTCAATTACGTTCTTTGGTGAATGGGGTGATAAGAGTCAGGTAAGCTTCCTGATATGTATATAGGTGTGAAATATAGTCTCACTTATACTATTTGCTCTTCACCATTTTTCGCAGGCATTATTTTACGATATCTTGGCTTTATTACACTCATGCTGTGTATACTATGGTTTCAGCTAGCTACCATTGGTCTTGCTGCGGATGAGAATCCTTTTGGCGTAGTTCTTGGTGGAATAGTGTAAGTCATAAGTTCATGACCTGCCGTTCGTATGGTTATGTTTCAGTATTTGGAATGTTGTTGAGTTTTTAGTCCGTCGTATCCCATGCACGAGATCCTCAAGGACTGATAAAGCAAGAGAATGCACTCGCATCGTTCTTATCTTTGTCATGTTTAGAGGATCCTCAATCGTTTGGCTTCTCGTTATTTTCCTTTAAATTCGTTTTAACCAATATTGAAACTATTTCCCCGTTTTCTTTCAAGGGCTCAATCATTGTGTACCACTGCTGCTGTGGTGGGCGGAAAGAGCTTGGCCTCTCAAATATCTGAAAAGATGGTAAGTATTATTGTACAATTTTGCGGCTATATCTTCAGCGATGTTGAACATTGACATGGACGGAAAAATGGAGACGGTGATGTTTTTAAAATGTTATTTTAAAAAAAATTAAAAAACGGGGTGCAGAAAATATAAAAAAAAAAAATATATATATATATATATATATTTTAAAATAGATCAAATTTATTAAAATTAAGATTTTTTTTATAAAAAATTACTACCTATATTAGTTAATTTTAATTATTAATGTTTTTTAATAATAAATTAATTAAATATTTTTATTATTAATTCTGACACTAAAAAAAAATATTTTTGAAACGGGAAGCGAGTGTCGGATACTGTACCATTTGAATTTCTTTCCCTTTGTGCAGATTGCGCTAGCTGGTGGGGTTCTTTTCATCATTTTTGGCATCCAGTCGTTCCTTTCAACTGTCGACTCATGATGTCAATTTTGATATCTACAGGTATGTGACCAGTGTCTGACTAGCTCTGCTTTTGCTTTTGGATCCAAAAAAAAATTGCCATCAGAACCGCGAGTCTGACTGATGTTTGTTTCTGTTGCCCAGGTTACAGTGGTGTTGCATGAAACTTTAGGATGGACGAACAACGAACGCCCATTTGCTGAATACACGGCATGATAAAAAGTGTATCATTGATCTCTTTTAGAACCGTACCCTAGAAAAGTATGAATAGTGACCGCTATTGCATCCATTTTGGGTGGCCATCGTGTGATGCTGGTTTTTATTGGATATGGAAAGAAAATTTAAAATTTAAATAAAATAAAAATTTAAATAAAATAAAAATTACATGGTTAAGAATATCCAGATGTGATCGGTGATGTAAAATCGTGTGATGGCCATCGCAGTGCCCGTTACTTTCCAACCACCACCCCCTTCTCTCCCCACATCATTGGATTCTGTTCACATTTTCTTCTTTGGCCGGCGGGAAATTTTCTATGCTAATTTTTTTAATTGAAAGCGGCTGTCTTATTTCTCAGAGGTGATCGATCATTGATCACATCCAACTAGTAAATTGTACACGGTATTCTATTCTATTTCGGCAAATGAATACATAATTAGTTCTTATACCTTATAGGACGAATTGTGATTAAGTGATCCGACTCTACGGACAAATGAGACAAATGGACCTGATGACAGAGCTTGTTGAATAGGTGGGTTGAAAAACAAAGGATCGGGTTGACTTTGTTTGACTAAAACAAGTAGCTATTCAAGCTGCCTCAGGACCTTCCATAGGTAGATTCGACCCCCCCCCCTCCTTGTGACCCTATAGATAGTTGCATCATATATTTGGAACTTGAAAGCACATTCAAACGTAGAGCCAGATCGGTTGATATGATGCCATATTAGGATTTGTGTTATGTATATTTCTGAATATCTTTGCACTAGGGTAATACTCGAACTTCGAAGTGATATGATGCGTGGGGACAAAAATTCGAGTCACATTAAAATTAGGATAATACTTCTATAACTTCGAAGTGATATGATGCCATATTAGGATTTGCTTTTTATATTTTATTAATGATTAAAAAAAATACACGAAACAACCTTAATTTTAGACATAATATACAATATAATTTTAAATTTAAGCCTTTACACATCATATGACCCTTTTGTCTATTTTAAAGTTGATGCCATATAATCATGAGTTTTTAGATGAAAAATTATTTGATGCGTGACAATAAAAAATTAACATTATATAATATGGTGCTTTTTAACAAAATTTTGGGGGTAATGTAGTATATTATGTTTAAATTTATGATTTTTTGGTGTATTATCTTTTTCTTAATTTGTTGTTTTTCTTTAGTATTTCTATTAGGTACTATTTAGATAAAATCATGCATTTTTTTAGCATGATATAAAGAAATTAAAAAAAAAATATGAAGTGATAATATGATAGCGTTCGGTAAACGCCAATAATTTATAAATAAATATGACTAAAGTAATGATAGTGTTTGTTTAAGTTATTTGAAATGAATTGAATTGATATATAATAATAATTTTAATTATGTGGGTGGGGTTGGTAGAATTTAATTAATAAATAATATTTTTATAAATAAGAAAAAGAGTGCTTTATTTATTTATTTGATAATCAGTTAAAATTGACAGAACTTACTTATGAGACGATAATAAGATAAAAATAAATTATTCATAATAAAGCATTTCAAAATAATATAAAAAAATAAATGACTTAAAGTCCATGTTATTAGATAATAGTACACACGATGGGTGATTTATGGCTGCTCAGAAGATCCGTTCTTCTCGTTTGTAATTCCTCGCCGGAAGGAATAAAATAAAAAATAAAAAAATAGAACTATCATCAGTGGCGGAGCCAGGGCTTCCGCATAGTGTCCTGGGACACCACGAAGCCCTGGCTGGAGTATAGAATTTTTACTAGATTTTCAGGTATAATATATATAAAAAGTTTGTAGGACACCATACAAAAAATTAAAATGGCTGAGCGGCAAGGGTGGAGTGGTTCCCTTGCATAATATCCCGGACGTCACAGGTTCGAGTCCTGTGGTCCGTTTGTTTTGAATTTTTTTTACGACATCAAAACGACGTCGTTTTGATTTCCCCCCCCCAAACCCTTACCCTCTCCAGCGCACCAGACTAGTGGCAGTAGCTTCGACTTCGAGCCTTCGTTCGACGTTCGACCCTCTAAAGCTCCTTCTCTCCAGCCTCGACGCGGCACGCCGACAACAAACACTGCCGGAGGACCGAGGACGGGAGGAGCTCGCCGCTTCTGCTCGCCGTTTCTGGCCGCCGAAGTCCGAATGCCGCCGCCATAACCATTTCTTCTTCTTCCAAGTTCCAGCGCCTGCTGAGTGCTGCCTGCCTGCCTCAAACCTCTGTGAGTGAGTGTGGTGGCCTGCCTGCCTGCGCCTGCCTGTCTCGCATTTCTTCTCTGAGTTCTCTTGATCTAGTATAAATTGTATAATACATTAATAACATTATGTATCTTGGATTGGCATCTTGATTCTTGCAGTTGCTGGCTTCTCTGTTCTGCAACTTCTGCTGCTTGATTGCTTCTGCAGAGTGCAGACTTGCCTGCCTAAGCCTAACTGAAGGCTGCCTTGCCTTGCCTTCTTCAATTTCAAACCAATCGAGACTGATCCAGGCAGGAGGCAGCCAAGAGCCAGGCGGTCCAGACTGAGCACAGGTAAGATTTTGTTTTGTAAAATTATTTATGTAATTAGGTAAAATTTAAATTAATTTTTAGTTTGTTAAATTATTTATAAATTTATGAAATTAGAATGCAGTATTAATTGATTATATTTATTGTATTAATTGATTATATTTATTAGTTTATAAAAATTCTAATTTATCTTGTTAATGTAGAAAATAGAAATTGGCTTATTAATTAGGTAGAAATCAAAATTAGTTTGTAGATATTATATTTATTAGTTTATAGAAATTCTAATTTATCTTGTTAATGTAGAAAATAGAAATTGGCTTATTAATTAGGTAGAAATCAAAATTAGTTTGTAGATATTATATTTATTAGTTTATAGAAATTCTAATTTATCTTGTTAATGTAGAAAATAGAAATTGGCTTATTAATTAGGTAGAAATCAAAATAAGTTTGTAGATATTATATTATTTAGTTTATAGAAATTCTAATTTATCTTGTTAATGTAGAAAATAGAAATTGGCTTATTAATTAGGTAGAAATCAAAATTAGTTTGTAGATATTATATTTATTAGTTTATAGAAATTCTAATTTATCTTGTTAATGTAGAAAATAGAAATTGGCTTATTAATTAGGTAGAAATCAAAATTAGTTTGTAGATATCAAATTTTTTAGATTTATAGATTGAAGTGTTTAATTTATTAGTTAGTTTTTGAATTAGTTTGTTCTAAAATTATATTATCAATTAAGTTTTAGTAAATTCCTTAGTTAATTCAATAAATTGTTTAATGTCTTAATTTAGGATGCAACGATACTTTTCAATCCAGCCTAAGCATAGTTGCCACGAATCTAATTTTGTTAATCAAGTTGTATTACCAACTTCTGAAAACCAAGCACTCCCATCTTCAAGCCAACCACAAGAATCAAGATTCGCTAATGAAAAAGTTGATTTGGAAACTTTAGAAGCAGATCCTGGGTTAAGAAAAAAGATTTCAGATTTTCATCCCAATATTCAAGATGAGATAAGAAGATCATATCTTTTAAAAGACCCTTGTCAACCTCGTACTCATAGCTTTCCTACAAAGGTTATCGGTGGAAAAAATCGTCGATTTGTCTCATCTTGGTTTGATGAATATGATTGGTTGGAATATAGTGTAGCTAAAGATGCTGCATTTTGTCTGCCTTGTTACTTGTTTAAAAGCGAATCTGAAGCTGGCAGTAATCATTTTGTGGGAAAGGGATTTGTACACTGGAATAAAAAACAGAGGTTTGAGGTTCATGTTGGTAGTTCTAATAGTCCTCATTTTAATGCTACTAAAAAATGTGAAGATCTTATCAAACAGAAGCAAAGCATTGAAGCCTCTTTTATAAAGCAATCGAAACAAGTCAAATCAGATTATCTTATCCGTTTAGATGCGTCTATTCAAGCTGTAAGATTTCTTCTTGAAGGGGGAATGACATTTAAAGGACATGATGAGTCAGAAGATTCTCTAAATCGGGGTAACTTTCTTCGTTTGCTGGAGGTTTTAAGGCATAATAATGAAGCTGTAGCTAAAGCTGTGTTAGGAAATGCTCCAAAAAATAATCAGATGACTTCACCTGAGATTCAGAAAGATATTAGCTATGCATTTGCATCTGAAATAATTAATCAGATTGTTAATGAAATTGGAGATGATTTTTTTGGCATATTAGTGGATGAAGCAGGAGACATAGCAAAGAAAGAACAAATGGCCGTTGTTTTGCGTTATGTTGATGATAGAGGTTTTGTTATGGAAAGGTTCGTTGGAATTGTACATGTCAAAGATACAACTGCTTTATCACTTAAGGCTGCACTTGAATCAATGTTGAGTCAGTATGGATTATGTTTATCAAAAGTACGAGGACAAGGGTATGATGGAGCTAGTAATATGCGAGGTGAATTTGGTGGTTTGAAAGCATTGATTCAGAATGAAAATCCTTGTGCCTATTATGTTCATTGTTTTGCTCATCAACTTCAATTGACTCTTATTGCTGTGGTAAAATGTCACAATGAAGTTAGTTGTTTTCTTAGAAATGTTACACGGGCTGTGAATGTTATTGGATCCTCCAATAAGCGTCAAGATTCTCTTCGAGATAAACAAACTGCTTACATAGCAGATGCATTAGAAGAAGGCTTGATAGAATCTGGTCGGGGATTGAACCAGGAATCTGTTCTTGCAAGGGCTGGTGATACTCGTTGGGGTTCTCATTTAAGGACATTTTTGAGTCTCAAAAATTTGTTCTCTCCTGTAATCAAGGTACTTGAAGACTTGGAAGCTGATAGGACATTTGATAAAAACGGGGATGCTACATTCTTATTATATGGATTACAAACTTTTGACTTCATTTTCATGTTACATTTGATGATAAATGTTATGGGAGTTACATGTGATTTATCTCAAGCATTGCAAAAGAATGATCAAGACATTTTGAATGCCTTAGCACTTTTTGAAATTGCTAAGGAACGTTTGCAAGAGATGAGAGATGATGGATGGGAAGATATTTTGAATGAAGTTGTTTTATTTTGTAACAAGAGAGACATTGATGTGCCCAACATGAATGAGCAATATGTTAAGGGGAAGAGATCAGCACGCCAAGCTCCAATCATCACAAATCTACATCATTATAAATATGATTGTCTCTATAGTGTTATAGACTTGCAGCTAAAGGAGCTTAATTGTAGGTTTGATGTGGCGAGCACTGAATTGTTGAGTTGTGTTGCATGTTTGCATCCTTCGTCATCATTTGAAGCTTTTAACAAGCAATCTTTAATTAGGTTGACCACTTTTTGTCCTGATGATTTCTCTAATGTTGATGTTGTGGTGTTAGACAATCAACTGGAGAATTATATTAGAAATGTTCGTTCAAATAGCAGGTTTCATGGCTTGAAAGGGCTTGTTGATCTTTCAAGACAATTAGTGCAAACCAAGAAGCATAAGACATATCCTTTCGTCTATAAGCTTGTGAAATTGGCCTTAATTTTACCAGTAGCAACAACAAGCGTCAAACGAGTATTTTCTGCAATGAATTTCATCAAGACTGCATCAAGGAATAAAATGTGTGATCAATGGCTTCAAGATTGTTTAGTAACATTTATAGAGAGAGATGTATTTAATTCTATTAGCAATGATATTATTGTAGATCGATTTCAAAGTATGAAAACTCGATGAATAGTATTGTAAAATTATGTAAAATTTTATATTTAAGCGTAATATATTGATAATGTTAATGTTCTTGCTTGTCTGAAATATTTAGTGTGAGATGGTTTTAATCTTGGAAGTAAATACATTTAACATGTCCGAGTCTTGCGAATAACTTTATTTTGGTGATATTCACGTGAATTAGCGGGATTAATGATTTTATTTCTGTTTAGTGGCTCGTTGATTATGAAATACCTTGGGGATAACCTATAATTATTGAAAATTGCCTTTGACGAGTATCTCAGTATACTTTGGTTGCAGTTGGTGTTATACAAGGGACACCATGAAATCGAAAGTCTGGCTCCGCCACTGACTATCATTACCACTTATGGAAGGCCTCGCCGTTGCTGTGATTACTTGTCGAATGCAGTTCCCCGCTGCACGCTTCATGTCCCGACAGGTTGATTTCTAGAAACATGGCGGTCTAAAGATTCGACTCTTTAAGCTGTCGGCGTGCATGCATTCTTCAAACTAAATCCACTTGCCTTAGGGTTGGCGTAACTATGGCGTCACGTTTGGTACGTAGCCAGATCGGCCTTCACTTAGGGTCCCGGGGGTTAAGATAGGTCACAAACAACCTTTCCGCCGAGTACTAGCAGAGTCCATGGGTGAAGGAGCTACCGAAAATGGACAAATTAAGTAGGCAGAGCATGGAACAGAATCGAGGTCGCGAATTTGTGTACGCATCATTGAAATGGATTGATATCAGATGGAGTCAGAAACAATGATTTTTCCAATTCTCAGATGCTTCATGACAGTCACTGAAAATGGAAGCATGGTATGCGCATATACAATTATGATATGCCGTTTAAATGGATCAATCACAAATCCATTCAGACCCCTTTCTTTAACCTTATAATAAGATAAGATTAGATATTTATAATAATTATTATTATAATATATTACATATTAGGTTGAATTAAAATTTTATTTTTCTAATTAGATTGATAATATATATTTTTTAAATTTTAAATTATGCACAATCTTTACACAACTTTACTCAAATTTAAATTTAATAATTTTCCTTAAATTAGATTGTATATTAAATTATTTATGGTTAAAATAATATAATAAAAAAAATTAACTTTATAAATTGACCTCGTTGATGCCAAAACAAAAGATTAACCTAACTGAAAACATAAAATTCATACGTAATTAACTCTTATTATTTTTATGATTATTAATATTAATAATACTATGACAACTATTGTAATTATTCATGTTATAATAATAATAATAATTGTTATTAACATAATTATTATTTTCTTAATACAATTATTATTATTAATGTAATTATCAATATAATTATTATCCACATTAATATAATATTTTTTATTCTCATCAACATTAACCAAATCATATCAGATTCCAAACACTTATCAAATTACATCATATCCCAAAAATCATGCGAGGAAAACATGTCCTCAACGACCTTAATATCCCATATACAGTTATACCAACTAGTCTAAATTTTAACCATAGCATAACCGGAAGTTTCATGTGATAAGGCAGTTAAAATATGTACACATCTAATTCATATATTTAACCAGGTACATTTCAATAAAATCACCATTCAACATTCCCCATTTGCAGGCTCAATTGAACTTAAAAGCCCATTACCCCGGAGTTGCATACAGTGTTCCTCAGCATCAGCCTGCGCACATATTATGACCACAGACAATCCATTGTGGTGCGCTTCCTGCATGATGTTAACTGCATTATCAAGTGTCATTCCAGGTATAACCTTCATTAGGACTTGCACGACATATTCCCTTTTGTTGAAGTCGTCATTGTGCAGTAATACACGATATGGTGGAGCCATTTTCCTCGACTTCCTGCACACAATGTATCAGTTCACACATTCAAAGCTCTATTCAAGGGCCTTCCACATGCCGAATGAAGATAACTTGCATAACACTGAAAATGCTGTGAGGGAATACTCAAGTTAATGAAACCACGGGGATGAAGCACAACAGAATAAGGCAGACAGAAACCTTCACAAACATAAAAACCAGGTTTTGAGTCAATTTTCCTATTCCTTTCGTGTCCATCTTGGATGCAATCAACTCAAGTCAGACAATCATAAGTTACTAGTTAAAACTAATCTTTAGATCAGATCAAGTTGAATATATTTAATTAGGCAATCTAACTACCGTTAAAACTATGCAGAAGCCAGATTTGATTATCATAATTTACTAGTTAGATCAATAAACACCATTCAGGAAAGCATGTGCTCGTTGCATATTTGATTAGTTACACGGAATACAGCATCATGTTTCAAATGATATTCCACACCTTCGAACATTCCAGAATCCATTACACTGAAATGAAAAATGAACAAATAATGTAAGGATCTTAAATGATGAGACAAATGATCTTCATCTCCCACCTACTCTCCAACCATTCCTGTATAAATTTCCATTGTTTGAAGTGTGAACATTGCAGTAGATCATAATTAAAGGCAAATTTGGATCTTCCTAAAAAAATAGTTGGATCAATATTTACGGATAAATTAGTTGGCGAACAGAGCCTAAGATTATTACTTTGTGAATTTCTTCTTCTTTTTTGGGATATTAAATCGGTTAATCTTATTTATTTGTTTTATTTTATTGACAGTGGCCGATCATATTTAATGAAATTCTGATTCTACCAAAAAGAGAACAGAAATAAAATAGACTTCTTGCACCAGTAAAACATGACAACTTTGTACCAATATACCGGATGGCCTTGTAATCTCATTCTTTTACCAGTGGACCTTCGATCAGACATATATAGCTAACCACAATACAAAAATTCGGCTCCAAATACACCCTCAACCTTTACTTAGTATTCTCATCTCTCCACCAAGTCATAATCAATCATAACTAAAACATTAGTCTTTAATAGTTAAAATCAAAAGAAACTTTTTACAGCTACTAAACCTCACATCACCACTACTACCACCTATCCTTCATCTTCGTTTCCTTCATATTCATGTTCTTTATATTCATCATATTCTTCATGCTTATATTCATCACTCAATCAAGTCAGGTCACACCAATTGAATGAACCAATACAACCAAAAATCAATTACCATCTCCCAACTAATTGAAGCAAAAATCATGTTACCTTTTTTCTTTCATTTCAATTGACAGCAATTTCACAAAACAAACCAAATATCATATATTCAAGCAATAAGCTCACCAGTTATTAATTAATCATCCTATTTACACATAACAACAATTAATTAAACCTAACAACAAAATAATTACACAAATTGGAAAAAAATTAAAACTATGGCTTCAAAAATTCAACAATTTCTCTTCCTCAATTTGAAAAAATCAAAACAAAAAAGCTTGAATCTCAACAATGCAATCACCAGAAGCAGTATAGTTTAGATTTATAATAAAAAAAATAAATATGTGCCACCAATATAAACGGGAAGAAGAAAGTAATTGAGAGGTGGTGAGTGGAAGAGAGAAAGAGATGGTGAACATGGAAAAGGAGGAGCGTGACTTAGGGTTGGGGTCCAAAGAAAAGGAAAAGATGGATAAGAAAAATAAGATGAGAGGATTAAAAACAAGAAGATATGAAGATAACAAAGATGATAATAAACTAGATCAGGCGTCTTTTGTTGAATCCAAGGAAATATTTCATAAAGATTAATTGTCATGAAAAAAGGGGCAAAAGATCTATTGATACAAAAAGTAAAATAAAAATGAGATTATGTGATACATTTGATCTTTGATAGGATGATCCGGTACAGAAAATTTTGAGACCTATGATGCAATATTCCTTTTTATAGAGTGTTAGGTGGAAAGGAGGAGAAGGTTGGAGAAAAGAATCTTCAACATTGAACATTAAACATGATGACTTAATATGATGAAGGACCAAGAATTGATGTTCTTTACACATTGAAAAGATCTACGAGATCAGCAACCTTTCCATGTTGCCTCAAAGAAGGAAACCTCAGAACAAAGCAGGTAATCCAAGAGCTCTGCATACTCATTATTTCCAATTCCAGTAATTACGATCCTAAACAAGTCCGCAAACATTAAGCAGAAAAAAAAAATTAATTACTCTGTTAGGCTTCTTTTGCAACACAAGCTTCATCAAACTTTTATGTGTGCTTGAAGAAAAGAACGGGATCAAACATAAAGACCCACAAGTAGATGACAATATACTTTTGCAGATAGTTACTCAGCAACCTTGAACATTGAAACAATTGCATGACATATGTAATATCATTTGCCTCTTAAATATGCATAAATTGAAAAACAATTCACCTCATATCATATTCTGATTCACGGCCAGGACTAGTTTTCTCTATAACAGGTCTCTCTAACACTCCCCCACCTCTCCCAGGTCCAGTGGTTGACAAAGCCACCAGTGGTCCACGGTGGTTGCATGGTCCTCTGCAAAGAGATTGTTTATCCCCTGATGGATATATAAAAAAAATACACATTATTCTAGCAAATTATTACTTTTTTTTATATCACTTACCTTTATTTGTATAAGAAAATAAACATTACTTTATATAATACATAATAGTAAGTATATTTAACCAACTAGTAATAGGAACATAATTTATGAGAACCCAAACATACAAAAATATTATATAAGGGAGAAAATAATAATTACTTTGTTAACATTAATTACCAATGAATCATACAAATTTAATTAGACAAAGGAAAAAAAAAACTGAAGTTATATGTCCCTTTGCACAGCGATGCTTTACAGTCGGCAAGGATCGTAGATTCCTTTGTACAATACATAATTTTCCATAACACGAATAGTAATCTTTCTATAACATAGTCAATTTGCACAGGTAAATTACGGTTAGACCTACTTTTGAAAAGCAACTACTCTCTATTTTTTAAACTTTTAGCCTCAAACCCCCCCCCCCCCAAAGTAGTTCTTTTTGGATAACTACTTATTCAAATAAGCTCAAACAAGCACTAAATCATGTAGAATGAGTTTAGCATGTAAAGAGCAATGCATGAGAGGTAAGTAGCATGAACTTCCAGGTTAACATTGTTGACATTGTTATAAATGAGTAAGGTATAAACCATTTGAATGACACCAAATTCCTGGTTGAAATAGGTTCCCAAGAGGTCCCCTTCTTTATCAACATCATCCCGTTCAAAGACAGGCAGGCAGAAAAATATTGCAGGTGATGAAGCTAACATGTTGTTACCACATAAATGTGGGAAATCTCCTCTACAACCTATCATATATTTGTTCGTGAATCTAGACAATCACAACACATGTGAAGTCTTGTTGAAGTAGTAAGTCCCCAAGTGAAAGGTTGTATTTAAATGTAAGTTGAGCAACAAGGACCCATCTGACAGGAACACATGTATATTTCGTCTCAAATCCATTCTAAGGCTCTAAAGCATGGTCCCATAATATTAGCATCAAACATTTCCTTCCCTATTCAAACCCCCGCTAAAATATAATAGATCAATATGGTTAACTCACTTGGTCTACGCCACACCGTGCTCAAAACCATTTGCTCAAGGTCACACAAAAAATAAATAGAAAAAAAGTGTTTGCATATAACACTGCATTGTTTTCTAGTTAAGGATGCATAATGTTTGATATAAAGCCAGGTATAACTGTTTACTTTTGAAAATTTGAAAAGCAAAAAAGTTGGGTTCAAGCATGTTTGAATATATCCAAAACAGATGCAAAGTAAAAACCTGAGAGGCAAAATGTCTTAATTATAACAGCTATACAGTCGACACCCACTATCCGGACTAACAAAAGTTGTACTGCGCACTGACATTCCAACTTCATAGATGAGCCGTTAGGCTAAGTTTTCTCAATAAACATCCAAGAAAGTAAAAGAATTGACAAGATGTAAAAATGAATGGATTCTCAGATGGATAATGCAGGTCCCATACCCATAAACTTTGAGTATTTATAGGTCCAATCGTTGTGAAGGGAATCAAAACTGAAAAAAGTTTGAAATAAGGTACTCCCTCTGTTTCACGTGGAAGGCCTATAATTTTTTATAAATTTGTTTCGCAAGCATTACGTACTTTTTACCTATACTGCCCTTTATTCTCATTGGTGGTAATTACTAATTAAGTTAGGGCATTAATTAGGAGAATACATTTAGTGTAATAACATATTTGTGAATTAATGAGACAAAGTTTTAAAATTTCTTAGTTCTTAATATGCGTGCAAAAAAAATTATAGGTTGCTCTATGGTGACACGGAGGGATTATTCGGAAAAGGGGTCATACCAAGGTCGTGACACGACTAAAAGGAAGAAGGCTTTGCCAAAACAACAAACTTCGACGAATGCGGGTAAGAGCTGAGGATGGTAAATTAATCATAGAAAGTAATAAACAAATAAATAATGAATTCCGCTCGCAACAGGAAAACAATCGTTCCCTTAAGAGAGGAGGGGGAACCACAATTCCGTTTCAACAGTCGCTAGGAGAATAATAAATCCGAAGCAGCAGCCGTTCTTGCTTCAAATACAAATATCAGTAGCTCTCTGGTGAAAGGTTAGCATACAATTGAGAAAAAAAGATTACTAGATCAGTAGAAGAGTTATGACAACCGTTCATCCTTTAACAGAGCTACTAGCCAGTCCCAACAAAATTAACAAACAGGTACAAAGCACCATGACTTCAAGACTGTATAATTCAAAATTTAAATGGCAAAGGCTTTTGGTTAATTCGGATTACAAAATTGCAAACAATCGGATTCTAGAAGCGGCGGAAATTCGGGGCAAGTACCGCATATGCTGAAGAATAATAGTGGTGTACCTGGTTTAGGGTTGAAGACACGGTTCGGCGAGAGAGCTAATCTCCCGACGATGGCGGTCTCCATTACTCCTCCCTTCACTGTGGGCCTTTCTTCACCATGTCGGTCGATCGCGCAGGGCGAGTGCGCCAGGAACCCAGCGCCTTTCAAAGATCCAACTATCAATTCTGGTATTTTGTCAGATAAGCAGTACATACCTGTGGCGATTGGCGAGTGGTTCTCCGGTTATGTTCATTTTGGGACGAGAGAGAAAAGGATTGGAAGCCCATGATAATATCTGGTGGTTAACACGACGGCGTGACGAACAAATCAACATATTTACATCATGAATATTTTCCAAAGGCAAATTTTCTAGTCGTTTTATAGTGAGCATTTTCTAGTTCGGTGATCGACAATTTTAACAACTCACACCCCGCCTCTTATTTTTAAAATGCAAAAAGGTCAATTAGAAGAAATTTTTATATGAATCAGAATCTTGGTTTAAAGTTCTTGTATATAATGAATTGTTCTTATAATATATTTATATTTATATGAATAAGGTTTACCGTAAAGTAAACTCATATAAAAATTACTAATCTTTTAGGGCTCGCTAATAAAGGGGTGGAGTAATTGTTACGGATTCTGTTGCCTGAATGATTCATATTTTATTGGACTTTTCTCTTGTTTTACTATGGTAACACTGGTTTGAAATAATCATGGTGATCACTGGGGCTAGATTGTTGGGATCAACAACAATTAGGGGGAGTAAAAGATGGACTATATGTTATTTTAAATATATAGGTTATAATATACCCCATTATTTATGTATGTAGTGATTCTTTTTTATATCCAATTTATCATTTTTTAAGAAACAATATAAATGAGAAATGCGCACACAAAATCCTTCTATTTACTTTGTAAGTCCGTGTGTTTATGAGGAGTTCAAACATGAAAAAACGAAGAAACTCATTGAAACATGATAAATTCCTATGACTTATTTAGTACTTTACCATGTTCTATTTCATACAAGGATTTTATAGATATATTTAAAAAAAATTAGTCAAAAGTTGTTCACCAAGTCGAAGGCTAAATATTCGAATATGGAACTATAACTTATTTCATAACTCATAAGTTACTCCAACAAACTTTTAAAAAAAGAGTTTTAAGTTCTTAGAAGATTTTTATCCAAACACTTATAAACTTGATTTTTAAAGTACTTTTTTTAGGAAAAAAACCCTTTCAATTCAAATATATTGTCAAACACACTCTATATCATATTCATATTTTTCATCATGCAAACTACATACCTTTAGGTATTTTATGGTCTAATATAAAAGTAATATTGATATTGGTTCCATGTTGAACTGTTGATGCCAAGGGTCAAACCATTTTGTGAAATACCGGAGTGGATCCTTATAAGCAAAGCAAAATGGAAGCAACACTGATAGAATTTGGGAAGTAAAAATATCCGACCCTACTCTTACTAGTAGATAATACTACTAGGTCAGTGAACATGCAGTTCCAATTCCAAACTAGCTAGCTTCAATTCACGTACATCTATGTATGCGCCTTCAAATCCGTGTAAACTCCGGATATAAAGCTCGACAACTAATGACCCAGAAATTTTCATTATTATCTCCGTGTGATTTCTCCATACATACATACATACATACATACATATACATATATATTGATAATGATGATGACTCATGTGAAATCAACTTCATTCAGATAAACTTTGGGACAATTTGTTTTGTGGGATTTGAGGCTTATGAATGAGAATTTGAAATTGGTTTTTATAATTGCCATATTTGTTTTGTGGGAAGGGGAATTTGGGAGGGGTGGAGGTGAGAATGTGAATTGGAGGCCTCTAATTCCACCATTCCATTGCCGCGGGACCCTCCAAACTTGCATATAATTAGACATAATTAATAAGGGTATTTTAATAAATTTGTTAATTTATTAATTTTTCATTCTCATTCTCATATACAAATACATAGAAAACTTTTATTCCCAAACTTATTTCGAATTCCTTGTTTCTCATCTCATTCACATCTCTTAGCTCCCGCACTCTCATTCTCATTTACCAAACCACTCGTTAAGAGTAGAAACTATATGTCGAGGAATCTGCGATAATGTTTCGAAGACCACCAATTGTTGATGCAAGCATGATGAACACTCCGACGATTATGCAGAACTGAAAATTATAATCCAAAAACAAATCATGAGAAAACAGAAAAACCTTTTTTTTAATCCCGAATTACTATGTTACAAGATTAATTATTCACAAGATATTTATTTAAAAAATATTAATTATTTATTTATAAGGGATGCTAAAAATTATATGATAAAGTTGGTACCCAGTTGATGAGCCAGGAGAGGCTAAATATCTTCGGTTTCTTTATGACCAGCCAGATGATGCAAGGTAGCTGCAGTATAAACACGCACAAAAAGGAAAGCAGCAATTACCCACGATTCTTAATAAAATTGAACTGATAATAAAATCATTAATTATGAATTAAGTCTAATAGTAAAAGTAAGCAACCAGTAAGATTTAACATATATAGTAGTTAAACGCTAACTATTTGGTGCTACGTAGCCTAAACTTGTAAGTTTGACTCGAGTAGTTAAAAATTTAGTTCAGTTTGTTTAGTTACAAGTCTTATTTTAGGTTTATTTATCAAATGAGTCAAGTTTAACTCCAAATCCAAATCAAAGCTCATGAGAATTCTACTTGATTGGGTTTATGTATAACTCTATTGGTGTGCGAAGAGCTACAAGGACGACCACCAAAAATTTTGCTCTAATTTTGCACAGGTGGCAGCTATAATTTGGGCCCATTAATCAACAAAAAAAAATGCAGGAGATTAATGATATACTTACAAAATATGAAGTTGGTGCAAAGCCAAATCCTCCAAAGAAGCCAAGAAGATCACCAAAGAAGGGAAACGTGACAGCGATAAACAACGTCAGTCCTGCCACAATCACATAAACAAAAAAAAAAAAAATGACTGCATAAACGCAGGCAGTGTATATATATAAATCAAAACTAAAATTCTGAGGGCTTCAACACCAGATCATGGGTTAATTAATCATATAATAAGGTCTCTAACTAACTAGCTCAACAAATAACTCCATGCAACAAACTAATTATTATTATTATTATTATTATTATTATTATTATTATTATTATTATTTTATTATAATATATATATATATATATATATATATATATATATATATATAGATATATGTACATACATACATATATATATATATATATACCCCTACCTACGTAAATCGATCGGGTCACCAATCTGAAGGGAATCCCAGGACAAATAAAACTGATCTTCTTCATGACAAAGCCCTCCAACATATCAAAAACAGGCATGGCATAGACCTGGTAACTACCAACAACATATACAACAACCATGAGATTAGCCGAAGCAATGAGCCAAGAAGGCTTCTGCAGCGAGACCAGCACATTATCCTCGATGTCTCGTCCAAACGTCTAGTAACCTATGAACGCAACGGGGAAGTAACAGATGGCGTTAACGAAATAAGCTCCCAAGGCTCCCCTCCACATGGGTATCCTCGACGGCTTCTCGGGCGTCGACGGTATCGTAGCTTGGATCTCTAAGGCAACGACGTGACCTACGTACACGAAAGAGACCTGATCGAGGGCATTGAAGACCCTGAACATGAGGTCTAGTTTGCTTGTGTGTTTGTACCCGTAGTTTACGTCTGCCACTTGGCCTTTGGTTAAGCATGCAGCCCAGGCTACTGTTGAATAACTGCACATCATCCATGCAACCCAGGTTCGGTATTAATTCTGATGAAAACATTACATATAAATGTAGTTAAAATTAAATATTTCGATGGAAATTAATTTATATGAAGAGTATATATATATCGATCCACGTTACGTACCAGGTTGACATGACAGCAGCAGCCAAGGAGACACAAGAGACAGAGTGGAAATTAGGGAGTTGAGAAAGGAAGAAATGAATACAACCAAAGAAGACAATCTAGTAAGTCTCTCTGAGCCTTGTACAATCCGTACAGAGGATCTCCATAAACTTTTTCAAGCAGCTACCGCCGATTACCATATAAACAATGTCACATCCAACCTGAACAATCAGCTGCTGAGGGAGCACTATCCACAACCCTAGTTTAGGCCCAAAGGCGTAGCGCCCCAGGTTGTTGTATCGGTCGAATCGAGTCCCGGGGACACATTCTTGGAGTTGTATTAGTTGCCACATGTTGTTTAGTGTTATGCACCATGATATCATCATAACAAGTATCCCCGGACCCTTGTGCAGGACGAATGGTTAGGTTAATATGCTCGGTACATATATATAGTTGATTTATAGGGGCAGGAACTTAAAGGAGTTGGTCCAGAGGCATGCATATAAAGAGAGGAGTTGAGGATCGATGTATATGTACCATCCTAAGTATTCCATGGCATAAGGCAAGCTGAGGACGCCGGCACCAACCATGGCTGTAACTGTATGAAATGTTGAGTACCACCATTTGGCTTTGCGCACAGGTCCTTGTTCTGCCCATTTCTCATCCGAAATTTCCTGCAGTATATGTGCGCGTGTGTACAAGCCAACAATTAAATAAGAACAACATAGCGCTTTGAAAGATGAGAAACCTAAACACTCAAGCAGTGACGATTGATGTTATGTTCACCTTTGGTTGTTGAGGAGAAGCTGAAATCATCTTTGGCAGTTGGCACGAAAGGCGAGCCCAATATTAGCTGTTTGTGGGGGTAGTTTCAGTCATCCTAATCTAATCATCACACACTAGTATATACAATTAGTGTAGTGGTGGTGGTTTGATGAATTATTGGTGGCGTTTCAAAGCATAAAGCGATTGCATAGACTCGTCTGTTAAAGTCGTTTGCTTTTGATTAATAATTTAAGCCTTCTTTTACTTGATATGCCATCACTTTATCCTCATATAGCTATAATCACATTAATAGAACATGCACAGGCACTTGCATTAACTAATATTAGTTTCGGCTTTGGAATAAGGATGACGAGCGGTACGGGTGGCCGTAAATGAGCCATTGTCAGAAGGAACCACTTTTGTTTGATCTAAATTTATTTAATAAATGAACCGTCGGCTTGACTTAGCCGACTCTAGTATAATAAATTTGTTACCCTCTATTTACATATGCAAAAGGCTTCTATTCAGCCTAAAATTATAATAAAAAGGATTCATATCCTTTTCTCTATTATATTCGACTAGTTTATATCCGATAGAATACTTAATTTAAAACTAGTTCTTAAATGAATGCACAAATAGTACTAATATTTATAATGTGATATTTATAATAAATGAACACCAAGGAACATCTAAATAAACTTTTAAACAAGCTTCAATTGAGCTTTTAAATAAGCATATAAATTAGTTATCACGCAAATAAAATATTCTAATCCACCTTACCTCAAGCTTTGCTTATTTAACAAACTAGTCTAAAAGTACAACTTGGACAAACTCAACCAAGTTTTTGTTGAATCAAATGAAACCTTTTATGGTCCCCCCATCCTTCATTGATGAAATCCAAAGAGATTATGATATATGCACCCTATACTTTATCAGATAAATTATTTTTGATATTGCGGATACACATTAATGTGTGAGGGAGATTTGACATCAATCCCCATGAATCAACCAATACCTTTGGTAACAAGCTCATACATTGGATATATATGAAAACAACTAGCTAGCAATCTGACACCCAACCTCAAAGGGAAAGAAGGGTTAGCATAGGTGTGAACTCTATATTAAAGTAAAGGCCAACATTGCCAATTCTTATTGCAGCAATATGGTAGGCAAGTTAATGGCATCTATTGACACACCATTTTCAAAACCGGCTTTTTTTTATAGGAAATATTAAAGTTATAGGAGTGATAATTGATATATTAGTTCTTTTTAAAGACTAATTATGTGAAGAAGATGGCATGTGAGAATCCTTTTGCCAATAACTTTGGAGATTGAAAGATGATAGTAATAGGCAAGCTTCCATTACTACATCTACTTTGCTTATACATGGCAATGATATTAGCAACCCTAAACAAATTTACCAAATGTAATAACAAGGCAATATGTGATTAGCAAACCGTGAAGTCTTGTTATGTAGAAACCAAATAATCTAAAAGAAACACATATAGTTGAGGTATAAAATTTAACATTTCTTGGTCATGCCAATTGCTAACAGACAGCTAACACATGGATACGATAAATCCTAGTGAGCACACCGTCATGCCCTAAATTCTCCTTAAGTTGACTACGTGGGACACTTAGCCTTTTTCCACTCCTTGGATGGCTAAGTCAGCCTTCACTTCAAAAGAACTCACTCTTGAATAAGGGAAATTTGCTTAACATAATACCTTAAACACTCACAAAGGAACACACAATATAGTTTGAGAGAATAAGAGCTTCATTGAGAAAATTCTTGGGAGCTTTCAACTTATGGATGGTGGAAATGAGACCCCCTTACCCCTATTTATACTTAAGGCCTACTCCTTCCTCCATCCTTGGGAACATTCTAGAATGGGCTATATTATTATCCCTCTAGAATACTCCATTGAAACACACTAGGCTAATCTAAAGTGTTCCATACAAGTGTGTAAAAAAGAAGATGGTTCTAGAGACATCCCCCTCTAGAACCATCAAGATAAGTGTAGAAGCCTCCCACATTTTCTGCATGTATCTACACATATCTATATTTTTCTAGAACGTTCTAGAATATTGTGGAAAAATAAGGTGTTCAAAGCAGACAATGACAACCTTCCCCACCTAAGCCATCATCCTCAATGATGATAGAGGACAAGTACTGATTAATTGCATCCTTCAACTGCCACAAGTTATCTGCCTTCTCCCAACTATCCCAACTCTTGAGTAGCCTATTCCATCAAACCAAGTATTCCATGTAGTTGGGCATGCCACGCCTCTTAACTATCTGATCATCCAGGACCATCTCAACCTCTTGATCAATGGAAGTCACATTTGCAGGAGAAGTGCACTTGGACTCCTTTCTTGAAGGGTCTTCCCAATCTTCATGATAGGGCTTGAGTAAGCTCACATGGAAGATTGGATGCACCTTGAGCTTCGATGATAATGTAAGCTAATAGGCACCTTTCCTACCTTCTTAGTGATAGGGTAGGACGCTTCATATTTCCTCACCAAGCATTTGTGGCCTTTGCGGTACGCCTTTAACACTTTTGGGGACAACTTCACCTACACCAAGTCTCCCTCCTTAAACTTCAAAGGCTTTCGATCCTTGTCTATCCACTTTTTCATCTTTCTCTAAGCCTTCTACAAATGTACCTTGGCTAGGTCAAGTTATTCCTATCATCTGTTTGCAAAGGAGTGTGATGTGGGACTACTCCCCTTATATCCCTTAGCCACCGTGTATGAAGTGATGGGTTAGTGTCCCATGACCAACTTGAATGGACTATGCATAGTAGACTCGCTCCTCTAAAGATTCTGAGACAATTGATCCACATTAATCAACTTGGCCCAATCCTTTTGATTGACACTCACAAAGTATCTTAGGTACATCTCCACCAACGCATTTACCTTTTCAATTTGCTCATTTGTCTGCGGGTGAAATCTCGTAGAGAAGTGAAGTTCGGACCCCATCATCTTAAATAACCCCCTCTAAAACTTAGCAATGAAGCAGGGATCTCTATCACTGGTGATGGACTTAATCAACCGACAATACTTTACTACATTCTTATCCAACAGCTAGCCACACAAATCTACGTTACAATCCCTTGGGGCAAGGTTATTTGCTTAGCCTATCAACCACCAACATTATCGATCTGTACCCTTCAGACGTTGGGAGTGACAAGATGAAGTCTATTGAGACACTATCCTAAGGTCTTTTGGGAATGGGTAAGGGCTCCAACAATTTTGTGGGACATTTTTTCTCATTCTCGTCTTGTTGGCAAATAAGACAAGTCCTCACGCATCCTTCAACATCATTATGCATCTATGGCCAATAGTAAGTATCTTCAATAAGAGCAAGGATACGTCTCATACCTAGGTGTCTGACCCATTTAGAATCATGACACTCATTCATTAGGTCCCTCCACAAGTTTCTCCATCTAGGTATGTAGAGATGATTTCCGATGGTGTAAAGTACTGCATCTTGTTCTCAAAATCTCTGAGTCCTTCCTTCCTTTGCTATCTCCATCAAGATCTTAGTAAAAGCGTCATGTACCATCCCTTCCTTGATTCGTTCTAAGACATCTCTCATGGGACCGCTCATGCTAGCAAGCACATCCTTGCAACTTAGTGCATCGACCACCTCATTAGCGCTTCCAAGCTTTTATTCCATTTCGCAGTCACACTCTGTTAGGGAGTCTTGCTAACGAGCTTGCTTGTGACTCATTTTCTTTTGGTTTTGGAAGTAGCTTGTTGCCACATTATCTATTTTGATTACAAACCTAATTCCAAGAAAATAGTGCCTCCATACTCCTAAGTAGTGGATGATGGCAATCATCTCTTTATCATGTATAAGATCACTTCTCTATATCAATCAACTCAAGACTCTCAAATGTGATCAGATGCTTCTTGTGCATAAGTACTCCTTCAATAGAAAAATCGGAGGCATCCGTGTGTACCTCAAATAATTTAGAGTAATTGAGTAAGCAAAAAACTAGCTCTTCTATCACAATCTTCTTCAAATCTTCAAAGGCCTTTACACACTCCTTATACTAAATCCATGGTTACTTGTTTTTCAATAAGTTTGTGAGGGGTGTGGTCCTTCCCAAGTCCCTTTGAATGAACCTCCAATAGTAATTTACTAGACCGAGGAAACTTTAGAGTTTAGACACATTGTTCGGGGCTTCCCATTCTTGAATAGCTTAAATATTAACCATATCCATCCCAATCTTTCCATCCTTGATATAGTGGCCTAGAAACTTTACTTCAGCGAGAGCAAATGGGCACTTTTCCTTCTTCACATAAAGCTCAATCTCCCTTAGAGTTGGAAGACCTTTCTCAAGTGCTCAACATGGTCTCCTAAGGTTTCACTGTAGACCATTATATCGTCTAGATAAACCACCACAAACTTATCTAAATATGGATGTAATATCTTATTCATTAGAGTACAAAAAGTTGTGGTGGCATTAGTAAGACCAAAAGGCATAACAAGGAATTCATAAGACCCATACCTTGTTACACAAGCAGCCTTAGGTTCATCTCCTTCAACAATTCTCACTTACCAATACCTTAATCGTAGATCCATCTTGGTAAAACATAACACCTTCTCGAGCCAATCAAACCTTCTCGAGCCAATCAAACAAGTCGTCTATTAAGGGTAGTAGATACTTGTTCTTCAATGTGATCTTGTTAAGTGCTCGATAGTCCACATGCATCCGAAGAAAGCCATCTTGCTTCCTCTAGAATAACACAGGGGCACCATACGAAGCTTTTGAGGGACAAAAAAAATCCAACATCAAGTAAATCCTTTAATTGCCTCATCAATTCCTCCAACTCTAGCGGGATCATTTGATAAGGACTCCTTGAGATTGGCTGAGCTCCCGAATTCAACTTAATAGCATGATCCACCTCCCTTATAGGTAGAAGCTTCTTAGGAAGCTCTACGAGCATGATGAACTTAAACTGATGAAAGTCCTGTTGTATCTCGGTAGGAACCTCCATGGGTTATGGGGACTTCTCTCTAATAACTGAAGTCAAGTAGCAAACTTCACCCCTTTTAAATCCTTGAGAAAATTGCATAGCTGAGAGAGAGAGAGCATGACTCTACCTTATCTTGTGCTACAAATATATTTTGGCTTTGCTTTTCCCCTTGTGATGTGCATGGTGTTTTCCCCTAGGAAGGTAAGTGGAGCTACCATATCCATAAACTCCATCTTGAGCACCATGCCATATTCATTCATTTCGGTCATCGTAAAGTTCACCCTTCCTTCCTATGATCTAAGGGTGATGGAAACTCCATAGGATAACCCCTAGACTGGGCTTAGCATTAGAGTTGAATGCCTTCATTCTTCCTGCCTCTTTGGTGACCTTAAGATCCATCCTTTGTGCTTCCTTAGGGCTAAGGAAGTTATGTGATGCCCCGGTATCAACAAAGGCCTTGCTTGTGACACCCTTCACTCATATCTCCACATACACCAACCCCTTAGCTTGCTCTTTTGGCTTGAAGTTGGAGTTAAGTAGAGTGAGAGACCCCATGTGAGTCTCACTTTGATCATCCCTCTCTCCTTAGGTGGAAGCCATGTCTTTCAAAGCTTTCTTTTGATTGCAATCTTGTAAGAAACGATTACCATCACTCATATACATTCACTTTATCTTTATAGAAATCTTTACTTTTGTGCTCCTTCTCCTTGTCTTTGTCTTTGGAGTCATAGTGCTTAGGACTGATCTTGTGGGGCTTACCTCCCACACTTTTGTTTGAACCGTCCTTTCAGCATTTGTCTTTTCTCTCAAACTTGTATTCGACTAAGGACTTTGCTTCCTGATAAGCTTTGGGTAGATCTCGAACATTCATCCTCCTTAGCTCTTATTTAGCTTATGATTACAGCTCGTCCATGAAATATAACAACCTTTCCTTCTCGAACATATCAGAGAGCTCAAGCATAATGAGTTGTCCACCTTGATATGCTCCTTGATGGTTCTTATGTTCTGGGGATTTCAGAGTCTCCTCATGGCATCTAATTTAATTTAGCATTAGTCTGCCTTAAACTCTTCCCACATGTTTATTACACAAGCACCCCTCTCAATACCTCGATGGTGAGCACACCACCACAACGTGGCATCTTTTGCGAGATAAAGGGTGGCTTGAATAATTATCATGCTAACATTAAGTAATAAGTGACGGAAAAATACCTTTCAATAATGTAAAAAAGTCGTCAATCTTCTTTACATTCCTTGAACCCTTATATTTTTAAGGTCGGGGTGTATCCAACATAAGAATAAACCCCCTTAAGCTTCCCACACCAACTGAGATTACCTCCTTACATCGAGCACAATCCTCCTCAACACTTGTAAGCCTTTCTTTTAGTTCAAGGTTCTCAGCCATAAGTTAGTGGATTCGGTCTAATGTCTCATTCATGAATTTCTTGTTGGACTCTACCATCTCCTCACGGAGTTTGGTGGCAAAAGCATTCACCAACCGTTGCACCTCATCTTAGTTGGATAAGACCTCCACATCCTTCTCCAACCTATCCACCCTTCCCTCTAAGGTGGACATGTCCTTTTGGAAAGCCTAGATGGATCTATCCATCTTCTCCAAGACATCCTCTAAGTTAATAGCAGGACCCTTAGAGATGCCCTTACCTTTCTTATTTTTCTCATCATCGGTAACTTGGGTGGCTTGTGAGGTCGCAGGATTATATGCCATAGCAACTCCTCTTGGTTCTCCTTCACGTAACCTTGCTCTAATACTACCTATCAAACCCTAACTTCTCCCTAAGCCTACTATGTACAACACTTAGCCTTTTTTCCACTCCTTAGATGGCTAAGCAACATTCACTTCAAGAGAATTCACTCTTAAATAGGAAAACTTTACTTAGCACAGGACTTTAAACACTCACAAAGGAACATACAAAAGAGATTGAGAGAATGAGAGCTTTATTGAGAGAATTCTTAAGAGCTTCCAACTTGTGGATGGTGGAAATGAGACCTCTCTTATACCTATTTATACTTGAGGTCTCCTCCTCCCTCCATCCTTAAGAACATTCAAGAGTAGGCTAGACTATTATTCTTCTAGAATATTCCATTGGAATACACTAGGCTAATTTATAGTGTTTCATATAAGTGTGTACAAAAAAGGAAGGTTTTAGAGATATCCCTTCTAGAACCTTCAAGACAAGTGTACCAGTCTCCTACATCTTCTATATGTTTCTAGACATATCCACATTATTTTAGAATGTTGTAGAATATTGTGAAAAAATAAAGATGCTCAAAGTAGGCCATGATAACACACCAATGTTTCTCCACAAGGAAACTTCATGTGTGGTACTACTAGTACTAGTATTGACTATGTAACAACCCCTTCCTTTTTTCCTTCTTTTTTGATAAATTCATTAAGGAAACATCAACCAAAGCAAGCAATTACATATACCACCAAAAGTTGATTAGAGAATAGGAAAGAGCAAGACTAAGCAATTGTAGACACCACCCGACACTAGCATTGTAGGTAAAACTACACAGATATATCATATGTCTGAAAACCAAACAAAACCCCTCAAGCCTAGGTATATCCACAACAAACAAGTAGTATGTTACAACAAAACCATTAGAACATCTAGTACAACTAGAAGCTAGTAGCACCACCACTGCCTTTGTAGGATCCTAAGACAATGCAAACAAACATTACAACAGACAGGAGTAGTTCTAGGGAATAAATTCTCCACTACTTCTAGAACCGGGAGACTAACCATACCACCAAGGCTATACTTGGACAGCCTTCACCTTTTTTCTCTTCTCCTATTTGTCCTTTTTCCAAGGAAAAAGGGAAAGTAGGACACCATGCTTTAAAACATCCTAGGGGCTCAAATTATCATCATATTAGGGTTATTTCCTTCCCCTGAAATTAAAGCTAAAATGATGGGCAAATATGCAATCACGCAACCTCACATTTATATCCCATGTAAGGAAAAAAAGAGAGGATATATAGCTAATTACATTAGCTTTCAACATCTGAGCCAACATGAGGATTCATCTACACAGTGCCAAAAGAGTCCCCCCCACACATAATCCACAAACATAAGTTGTTCAAAGGGAGTATCTTTCAGGGGAGGGGAATGAAGGGGTGGTGTTCACGAAGAAGGGAATGAAGTTCTAAGGTTTGAAGCAACTAGTTCATAAAACCTCCTTTCGACATACTTTGTGACCCTTGAGATGGAATTTGTTCATGGGAAGTCAATTGTGGGCTTCCTGGACCTTGTACATAAGCTTGACCCATTCTAGCTTCAACTATTTGTTGTGGTTGACACTGTTGTTGCAGCTGTGAGAGTTGTGGTTGTTGCATCTGAGGCAGATGTTGCCGCTCTTGCTGCAATTGAGACAGTTGTTGCTGCTGCCAAATTGGAAGATGTTGTTGCATCTGAGGAAGCTGCTGCTGCTGTTGAAGCTTATGAATATGTGGTTGTTGTTGCTGGAGATGTTGAAGAGGTGGTTGTTGCTGCTGTTGCTGAAGTTGTTGCAGTTGTTGCAGTTGTTGCTGCAGTTCCTGCATTTGTTGCTGCAGTTGCTGAAGCAGTTGGAGCTGAGGAGGTTGTTGCTGTTGTTGCATTCGCTGATTATGTTGATGTTGTTGATGACTTGATAGATGAAGGTTGAACAAAACCATATTATGATTTCAGAACAGACTAAGAAAATTATTCGATTGAAACACATGCTTGAAAAAACATTGTTTAACTAACATTAGAAAGTGAAGAAGTTGCTGTTGATGACTTGATATACGCGGGATGAACAAAGCCACATCCTGATTTTAGAACAGAATAGGAAAAATTATTAGATTGAAACACATGCTTGAAAAAACATCTTTTAACTAACATCAGACACGGATGAACCCCATACTCAACTCTACGTCAGATTAGAACTCTAAGAAAATTAGCAACGACAGTTTTGTCCAGTAAATACATCCATTTGAAAAGAATAGACACATCTTTGATTCTGAAGAACGAAAAAAAAAGGAGAGATCCTACCCATTACCTATCCATTAACATCACAATCCAAAACGTTCAACGCTACTAAACTAATAATCATTTTGTTGCTAGACAGAATCAAAATGTATTGGTTTCCATAAATATTATGGCAATGAATGAGCTACTGTCAATTTAGGAAACACAGTTAAAGTGAATATATATAGAAGAAACATAAAAGACAATGAAACATACCCCAGGAAAAAGCAATCCAATCAAGCGGCAAGCTTTGTCGGAAACCGATAACTGCAATGTCTGAGATGGTAACTGAATAACAGCAGACTGAAAATTGAGTTGATTAACTAAAATTAGTAGGTGCCCAAGCCTTGCAACTTGTATACAATTATAATCACTTATAAATCTATACGCATGAGCTGAATATTTCTTCATTCTGGAATGTGAATCCATGACTCTGCCTTACTTCTGACCTGTAATTACTAGATTTTGAGATTACTCGGAGAGAGCCTTCCAATGTCTAGTTTATGGAGGCTCATGTGATGAATAATCTTTGGGACAGGCCTATTAGAACATGGACAATTCTGTAGGAAATATCAAAAAGTACATCGAAGACGCCTATAAAAAGCCGATGCCAGGAACAAGGAAAATTACAACCCTTATAACACACTAAAGAGAATAACCGCTGAGAACAATCATTGAAGTAAGTCAGGGCAAACATATAATTATCCCAATAATATATCTGTAGATATCCCTTTTCCAGTAATTGAACAGATTATCCTTGAGAACATGCATATCTAATACCCAACCAACAGAAACAAAAATCAATAAATAAGTCCACATCAACAAAGATAGAAAAACACAGAAATATAATGCCTGATCTCTTCAGCTGTAGACTCCAGAGGAGTAAAACTGTTCTATTTACAGCTGGTAACGGCAGACAGTAGATTTCTTAGAATTCCAGTTAAATAATAGAATGAACAAAGAGTTCATGAGAGTGTTAATTCTTCTTCAAATAGGATTTTGACAAAACAGACTGGGGGAGGGTGTGAAGGAAGGAAGCATGGCCTTCAGCCTAATTCGGTAAAACTTGAAGAGAAGACGGAATGGAACAAGTTTGAAAAGCTAAGCATAAACCAGAAATAGTATGTCCAACAAACGAGTTTCCAACAACTTACAAAGTTTTTCTCTAGCAGCTGCTGCAAAAAACTGTGTTGATTCGTAGCCCTAAACACCAAAAAATCTGCTTTGCCAACATATTGCCTGATAGAAAGGTGAAAATACCAGTTGGCAATATTGACACAGAATGCAAAGCTATATAAAGATCAAATGTGAGATGCCTGATGAGCAGATGGAAAATCACAAGATATTTATGATCACAGGAAACTGTCATAGAAAGAGTTTCTTTCAAAGGAAGGCTTCTGCGTGACAATCCTAGTTGCAATAAAGTTGGGTGAAGATGGATATACACATCTGATGTAAAATGCAAGTGATCAAGTTTTCAAAGTAGAACAAAAATGCATGCAGTCTAGCATCATCTAAATTTTAGGATATTCAGCACACCTATGCATACTGACATAATATAGCAGTGAAAAAAAATTATGAGATTATCAATCTAGAAAGTTTATGAAGGCTTGTGTGACAAATTGTGATCAGCATCTAACCAAGCTAGCCTTAGATGCCTAGCATTGGAGATACATTTTCTGATGCCATAAACAGATTCCATCTACAAAATCTATACATTGAAGATGTGAGAAACGTTACTTGTCAATCATGCGATCCTGAGATAAAAGATGGACTATCTGCATACTTTGTGGCCAATTTTCTGCCAGGCTGAAAAAGTAAAAAGAATGTCAACAGAGAATTATGAACAATGAGCACAATCCCAGCTCCACTAGGCACTATGTCCAATGGCAGAAGCAACAACAAACTAAATTCACGGGGTCCACCAATAGTGCTGTACCGGTACAGGGACAGAGATGGGAAAGGGGACAGGGAGAAACTGAGGCAGTCATTTAAAATATATATTTGTGTACAATTTAGAAAAATGAGGATGAGAAAAAGAAAATGGAAAAATGTATCTAGAACAAGGACATTGGGTCAAACACCCCCGAAAGCATAGATATCAAACTGCTGAAACAGTATTCAGTCACTTGGCGGCACAAAATAATAAGAGAAAATTATTCTATGTGATCTACCGTTCTTTTCTATTCTGTTTTATGAGTATATACAATTTATTGGTAATCCAAAACCATGTCAAATTTTATCCAATAGATTGATAACGAGGTCCATCAACAACCTTGCCTGTTCATCTATTTCTTCCTAAAATTCTGATAAACAGCTATGATGTTGTTTATTTCGTGAACCTCATGTATTAAGGCTACAACATTCAAACACTGCCATGGATTCATATGTAAGTAGCACATCCAGACCATACATCTGGTTAAAATTCAGAGATAAAGAAGTTACAGCATCAATATTTCCAGAAGTATAACGCCAGATGAACTACAACAACCAAGTGCGCACAACAAACAATTTTGTCAAGACATGCTCCAGCATTTATAATTATAACTACGTGAATAGAAGTTCGCATGAATTCTTCTTACAGTCCAACAATTGAAAAGAAAACCAAGTCCTAAGTCGTTAATAAGGTCAGTTACTATCCTCCATGGGATTGGATGGATACCATTTTTCCAATGACAACAAAATAAGCTATAATATTATGCTCACATTTCTACAAACAAGAACAATTCATTTTCATAATAACTACAGAAACAGTGAAGGTTCCACAACTAACCTCTCTGACGATGATGAATTTCCGTATCCCTGCCGAAAAAATTATGTGCTTAATGCATACAACCACTTGACTCACTAGTAGAATACGGAAGTTCTATTTTCGGACAAAAGATCACATCTATTCTTGAAATCAACAAATGCATTGCAAATCAGCAACAATAAAAATATGAGTCAATTACAGATTAAGTTCATTTAGATTTTTATTTTTCTAATTAGGTTAATCACATTTTTTTTGTATCAATTAGGTAAGTTCTTATTTTAATTTTCCTACTATACCCTTTTTTAATTAGTCTGCAATCTAATTTTAAGAAAAATTACTTGATCTTAATTTGAGTAAAATCATGTAAAGATTGGGTATAATTGGAAAGTTCAATTTAAACACTGAACAAATTGATACAAAAATAAAATAAAATGTGATTGACCTAATTGAAAAAACCAAAGTTTAATTGAACCTAATCTATAATTTGTTATAAAAATATCCTCTGCTAGATATCTGAGAACTTACTTCCAATCTCGTAATAAAGACAGGCTGACCCTGCCTCTCTCCAGATAAATTGCCCTGTGATACATCATCCAGAAGTATTTAGAAATTGCATTAACATTTTACATGCTACCAGAAACAACCAACAATGTATCTTTCCTAGATTAAGACCTTGAACCTCGAGAGAAAAACAGTTTTGCTTGTCTATCTTTACAATATCATAAATATGGCTGACACTTCCTATACAGGCTAATAAGGAGTACCGAATGGATCTAAAGCCCCTTTTAGTATTTGGTATCTCAACATCCAGATTTTGGCAAGAGTGAGATTTCTTTTAATCAACAAAAAGGAATGTGTAGCACTTGTCACAAAGAACAAGGACAAAAGACGAAAAGGTTGCTAGATACAGTTTTGCATAATGTAATGGAGAAAATAGTAAGGGCAATATCATGAACATCATGCTAACCTTGAAGGGACAGAGTCATTAATCCTCATGCTTCCTTTTTCTTTCTTTACGAATTATGGTTTAGGGGAGGGAAGCATGGGAGAAAACCCGCTTGAACCCTGTTTTCTAGCCTTAAATTATTGACCAAAATTTGGCAGTAGTAACCTATATTTCAGTGAGCTAAGCATAGAAATGCCACATTAGGCTGAGCACCTCTTTAAGTCAACAACTGCATAATGCTTGTGACAAGGAAAATGAGTGAAATCACCTCCAATTGTATGCTAGATCAATGTAAATGACTAGAATATAGGAGGCATTTCAACTCAGTAAATACATATCCAGCTGAAAAGTGGAAAGTGACTGCTATAAAGATTAAATCACTTGTGAATCTGCAGTTCCAATTCCAAGAAAGGTTCAAAGTGATACAACTTACCTCCCAGACTTTGACATATGCCGACTGCTGTGGGGCCTGTTGCATGGACATATCATCAGCTGAATTGCTCACAGAAGCAGGCTGCATGACTGTTTGCATCGTTTGAAACATTCCTGGAGTAGGAATCATAGTGTCGGTATTGGATGATGCACTGGGGTTGGTCATAATATCTGGATTTAAGCCAGTCCCACTTTGTGTCATGGGTGGAACATATCCTTGACTTGATACAGACCAAACCATATTACCACTTCCTGAAAGATTACTCAATTGCTGTGGGATAGCTATGCTAGAATATCCAGGCACATTAGAAGGTCCGGCAGTAAATGAACTTGCAGCTGGGTTCTGCATAGGCTGTGAAGTTATGCATATGCATATTAAAAGGCAACCAACTAATTAACTCCAATCCATTAATTAAGAAAAAAAAAAACTGCACATCTCAACTTAATGTCAGCTTGGTTTGGGGTGAATGGGGTCGAATGACCTCCACTCACCTCGTTTGGATACGTTATTTAAAAGTTTCGTTTGGATTATTTCATTCATCTTGATCTACTCCATTCACCCCGTTTTTATTAGAGGAAAAGGCAAAATATTAAATGGCATAACATTTGTTCGTCCTCATTCACCCCATCCAAACAGAATGAAAATAACTTTTAATTGGGTTATGTTAATGTCTAAACAACATTTCAAAACATTTGACCGATTTTCCTTCGCTCTGCCCTCATCGCCATCCAAAAAACGAACCATTTCGGTTCACAAGAGTCAACTAAATACACCACCAAAAAATATAAAGCGAAAGCATAAGTAAACAAAGAGTAATCTAAAATTTATGCACAACGATAAAAATTAATATTATTAAAATATAAAATTACACAAATTAACTAAATACATACAACGGATTTGCGGTGGACAGAGTGGGGGAGATGGAGTGCCAAACCAGTTCTAGCGGTGGCTGATGCTCTGCTACAGACAATCAGTCAGGTGAGATGTGGAGTTGGGATGAAGATTCAGAGGGAAGAATTCAGGAGGTCGGGATGCTACAGGTATTTCAACGATGAGGTTGAAGAAAAGGAGAGAGAAAAGGGCGACATTTATACTTTATGTTTTAACGTCATGGATGGAAAAACGAGGAAAAGTGCTTCATTAGTTTAAAACATGAGACCAGCTTTAGTTAACAGCACGTAAATGGGGAAGATTTAGGGAGACTATATCTATATTTTTATCCATATTTAAAAAAAAAATTATATTTAAGTTTGTATTTGTATTTAAATAAATATTTACTAACACATTTATATTTAAATATGTCATATATATATATATATTATCCAATAAATAAATAATTTATCCATTAATAAATATTATCTAACGAGTAAATCTATTCAACATTAAATTAAATAATAATTTTAATATTATATTATATTTATTTTAAAATAAAAAATAAGATAGTAATTATTTATCGAATAATCAGGTACGAGTATAGATACCTCTTATCTATATTTGTATCCGAACTTGATAGATATTTTCTTTTATCATCCATTTTAGTATTCATATCTATTTAATTATCTATAGGATAAAATTCGTCAAATTTTAAATAAAATCTGTTACGTTTACATTCCTAACAAGTCCATTAAAACCAACCAAACTTAAGTCACATTTTGATAAAAGGGTCAGTAATTTTTATTTTATTTTATAATATATACCTGTTTTTATAACTTTAATTTAGTGTTACCAAATTAACTATCTTCCAGCTTCATTAATATATCTTACAACAATAAAAGTATTCAAGCTTTAATTTAAACATTTTGATCATTTTAGACATACTTTAATACTTCTTAATTTTTTTTGTGTTTATGAGTCCTGCTTGACCACACTCAATGTCACACAAATTACACGAGCTACAAGTAGGGGTGTGCATTGTCGGATATTCGTATTCGAACGGATATTTTTTTTGGATATCCGATCCGACCGAATATTCGATATCCCATATCCGAATCCGCATCCAAATACACGGGATATCCGAAATATCGGATCGGATTTCGGATATATCCGATTATTGAAAAAAAATATCCGATTAGTAAATTTACATATATAATCTATAACTAAATTTTTTTTTCTACATAAACATTTGTTTAATTATTCAGCTTGCATACAAAAAGATAAAATACATGATTAATCATATCCACAAAAATTAGTGATTAAGATTTGTGAACAATGACGCTCTAGAACCGTGGAACGACCTAAGTTAAGAGACTAAAAAAATTTAGGAGTTTTTTTTCTAGTCTGGGTGCTTGCGTGTGTGTAGGCCGTGACTTATTTGACTGTTTGTAGAGAGTTGATGTTTATTTTAGACTTTAGTTTAGTAAATTATTTTTGGACTTATGTACTATAGTAAATAAAATGATTCAAACTTGAAGATTGAAAGAAAAAAAATCAGATTATAAATTAAATTATGCCTAAATATAACTAGTTTATTCTTAAAACCGAAATTTTTTACGAATCGGATTATCCACTAAAAAATCGGATCGGATATCTAAAATTTCAGATCGATTTTTTTGGATATCGGATCGATTTTTCGGATCCCAATTTTTCTGCACAACCCTAGCTACAAGCGTATTTTACCTACTTGTTTGATTATTTTCCTTATATATTATTTAAATAATTGTATGATTAATTGATAAATACATGATATTTTGGTAAGATGTTTAGATAAATTTAATTTAAAATCTTTAATTAGGGAATTTATAACTTAAGATAAAATTTAATTTTTATTTTAAGTGCATTAATTATAGCTAATAAAATATGTAAAAATTATTATTATTATTATTATAAATATACAGGGATGCCATAAAAACAAAATTCTGGCTCCGTTATTGAGTTCAAATGGCTCGTGTATTCTTAATTAGCTTTGTCCCTAGCTGCATGACTCGTTGCGTTGGTAGAGACATCCCTGGGTGGGAATCACATTGCCAATATTGGTGATGCATCCTGATGCATTGAGGTTGGTCGTAATATTTGGGCTATAAGCGAGTCCAACTTCGCGTCGTGGGAGATATTAGGGATTTAAATTGGGATGGATATTTAAAATTTATTAAAATTTATTTGATAGATATATAAATAAATAAATATAAATATAAAAAAAAGAAAAAAATATTTATTAGATTTAAGTATGAATAAAAGTATAAGATTTTTAAATTTATATCTGCTACTATATTCATATCTAGGTCTATTTATATAATAAGAAATTTATTTTATATCTTCTATTTATTTAATTCTCAATATATTTTTAATGCTAAATATAGAAATATAATTAAATTATAACAATCTAAGTATTTAATTTTAATATTAAATAATGTTTATTTAAAATCAAATAGATATAAATAAATAAATATAGATGTAAATATAACAATGAAAGAAATATAAAAATATTCATTATATATATATATATATATATATATATATATATATATAGAAACAGTATCATATACGAACTTTTTTACTGTACAAATGTAGAAACCATTTGTATCCGTTGGATCAAAAATATATGGACCGTTGATCTAATATACAAAAGTCGTGAGTCCCGTGCGCTCCCTTTCTCCCGTCTCTCTGGTTCGTTCGTGCCGTTCCCGAGCCCACCTTCTTCCCCCTGCTTGTGTTTCTACTGTTCGTCGATCGTCGATACTCACTGCGTTGTCTGCCTCGCTCTCTCCGGTCGCCGTCACTTGCTCTCCTTCGCCAGATTTAGCTCTGCACATCTCCATCGCCGTCGATCTATCACTCGGAGCCGCGTCTCGACATCTCCGTTCCTCCTCTCTTTATCCATCAAAATCTCTCCCTGTCCATCGCCAGTTGTCGATGTGCATAAATTCATCATTCCTTCTCCATCCGCATCTCTCTTTCGCTTCCTTCCATTGTCTTCGAAGTGCCTTGCCTTTTCTCTCTATGCTGCCTATATCTGTGCGTCACTGTCCTGTCTCCATTGTCGTGCGAAGAAATTTCGCGTTGTGTGCGAACAGATCTGGTAGACAACGACAATTGCGGTAAGCGAATTTCTTGTTTTTGTGCCGGTGTTCATTTTTGTTTTCTGCTTGTTCCATCGATGTGCAGCAGCAAAGGGATGGGTTGACCTTCAGCTGGATTCGACATGGATCAGCAGATTAAGATTTGTGAATTTTGATTCTGTTTTTTTGGTTCTTATATGTTTTTTGTAATCAATTTTTTGATGGCAATGTTGATACTCTAGATTCTCTGTGTCGGGAATGTTGTATTCTGTTGTGGATGGATTAATTATCAATGCTGATTGTTTGGTGGCTGTAGGTTAGTCTGATTAATCATGTGGATGGATTAATGCTACTGTGATTAGTAATAATGATTGTAATGTTACTGAAATTAGTCTGTAATTAATGAAATTTCAGGCTTTGAATCTGGCCTGGAGGATAAGAAAATCATAAGCAAATGCACTGAAGATTTGTGGTGATGGTGGTGTAAGGCAGGGCAGGGGTGCCCTATTTTGGGAGAGAGGGTTAGGGAGGTTAGTTTGAGGCAGGCAAATTTTGCAGGTTAGTTTGAGATGGCTGGAACCATTTTTTTTTAAATCCTTACATCAAATTGTAACTAATGTCAATTTTTTATATTTGAATGACAGATTTTGGAATGAAAGATTGGAGTTAGATGTAATTTTTTTTTCAACTTCATGAAGGTATTGGTTAATGATGATTTTCATTGTATTTTAGATGATAGTGGAAGGTTTCATTTCAAACTTGTGTAAGATTCAATTTAAGGAATTGTCAAATTTCAAATCATGGAGGATTTTTTTTTCATTCTCATATTGTATAACTAAATTAATGTATATTTGATTAGTATGTTTTTTTCTTTTGTTGAAACATGCATGCCTTTAGATGGAAATTAGATGGTTTAGGGTTTAGTAGGTTTAGGTTTGTAGGGCTTGGGGTTTAGGGTTAGGGTTCATAGTTTAGGGTTTAGAGGGTTAGAGGATTTGGGGTTTAGAAGGCTTAGGGTTTAGGGTTTAGAGGGTTTGGGGTTTAGAGGGTTTAGTGTTTAGATGGTTTAGGGTTTAGGGTTTACGGTTTAGAGGGTTTAGGGTTTATAGGGTTTATGGTTTAGGGTTTAGAGGGTTTAGGGTTTAGGGTTCAGAGGGTTTAGGGTTAGGGTTTAGGGTTTAGGGTTAGGGTTTAGAGGGTTTAGGGTTTAGGGTTTAAAGGGTTTATGGTTCAGGGTTTAGGGTTTAGAGGGTTTAGGGTGTAGGGTTAGGATTTAGAGGGTGTGGGGTTTAGGGTTTAGAGGGTTTAGGGTTTAGGGTTTAGGGTTTAGAGGGTTTAAGGTTTAGGGTTTATGGTTGAGGGTTTAGGGTTTAGAGGGTTTAGGGTTTAGGGTTTAGGGTTTATAGGGTTTAGGGTTTAGGGTTTAGAGGGTTTAGAGGGTTTAGGGTTTAGGGTTTAGGGTTTAGGGTTTATATGGTTTAGAGGGTGTAGGGTTTAGGGTTTAGAGGGTTTAGGGTTTAGGGTTTAGGGTGTAGGGTGTAGGGTGTAGGGTTTAGGGTTTAGAGGGTTTAGGGTTTAGGGTTTAGGGTTTAGAGGGTTTAGTGTTTAGGGTTTAGGGTTTAGAGGGTTTAGGGTTTAGGGTTTAGGGTTTAGGGTTTAGGGTTTAGGGTTTAGGGTTTAGAGGGTTTAGGGTTTAGGGTTTAGGGTTTAGGGTTTAGGGTTTAGGGTTTAGGGTTTAGGGTTTGGGGTTTAGGGTTTAGGGTTTAGGGTTTAGAGGGTTTAGGGTTTAGGGTTTATATGGTTTAGAGGGTGTAGGGTTTAGGGTTTAGAGGGTGTAGAGGGTTTAGGGTTTAGGGTTTAGAGGGTTTAGGGTTTAGGGTTTAGGGTTTAGGGTGTAGGGTTTAGGGTTTAGAGGGTTTAGGGTTTAGGGTTTAGAGGGTTTAGGGTTTAGAGGGTTTAGGGTTTAGGGTTTAGGGTTTAGAGGGTTTAGGATTTAGGGTTTATGGGGTTGAGGGTTGAGGGTTTAGGGTTTAGGGTTTAGAGGGTTTAGGGTTAGGGTTTAGAGGGTTTAGGGTTTAGGGTTTAGATGGTTTAGGGTTTAGGGTTTAGGGTTTAGAGGGTTTAGGGTTTAGGGTTTAGAGTTTAGAGGGTTTAGGGTTTAGGGTTTAGCGGGTCGAGGGTTCAGAGGGTTGTGGGTTTAGGGTTGTGGGTTTAGAGGGTTTAGGGTTTATAGGGTTTAGTGTTTAGAGGGTTTAGGGTTTATGGCTTAGGGGGTTTAGGGTTTAGGGTTTAGGGTTTAGAGGTTTGGATATTTGGTTTGGATTAGTTTTTTGGTTTGGTATTAGTAAAATCTTGAATGTGATTAAATTTTGATCCAATGGATGAGATTAGTTCCTATGTTTGTATATTAATTATAGTTTGTATGTGACCCCTCCCCTATATATATAAATTTAGAAAACGAATATTGGATAACCGACCTATTATGATTGTAAATGACAAACCCATATTTCGGATTTGGCATGAAAGGCGACAGAACTCTGGCTAGCTAAATATTAGTAGCTCGCAAGTCATCCAAATTTAATCGTCACGCACTAGTACATAACGTAGCGGTGATTTTAATGAATTATTTGTGTTCCAAAACATAAAGTGACTGCATAGATTCATTTGATAAAGTGGTTCGCTTGTGATTAATAATTTAAGTTTCTTTCTCTTGATATGTAATCACTTTATTACAATAATAGAACATACGCATTTGCATTAACTAATATTAGTTGGGAGTTTGGAGTACTGATCGGTCGCAAATGCATGAGTCAAATATTCTTCTTCTTCTTCTTCTTTTTTTTAAAAAAAAAAAATAAATTCAGCTCATTTAGTAGATGGGGTGTTTTTTTAATATATAAGTTATAAGTTCAATTTATTTAATAAGTGAGTCGCATCGAACTGTTTTATAAGTCAATCAAACGAATCAAGCAAAGTCGGTTCTAATAATATAAATATATTAAACTCCCATTATTATAGAATAAAAATTTAATAACAATTAAATTTTAATTTTAATAATAGTTCTAAACCGTCGTCGAAGCTACAGTTATCAAATATACAATAACAATTTAAAAAACATACGTTGACAACTAATTTTTAATGACAACTTTTGCTAGACCAAAGATCAGCCTTTGATATTAGTTTTTAACCAAAACCAATTACGAAAAATACAATTCAAGAAAGCTTTGACAACACTTTTTGCCAAAATCGTTATCAAAACTAGCACAAACACTAGCAATCAAAGAACCATAGACAATCAAGTCAAAGATAGGAATGAAATTAAAAAGCATGAAGGTGCTTAACACTTGATAATTCTTGATAGAACTATAACATGCACTTCACCAATAACCAAACGTGGTCAACATCTAAGAACCAATCAATATATTTAGATGTTGTTATGAAACAATAAGCAAATAGATGCAAGAGGACATAAAATGAAAAGCTAAGTTTAAATCGCACAACACCCTCAATGCTTAGAACAAACAACAATGAAACCATATATGTTTTTCTTTTCCCAAATCTAGAAGAACTTTTCTTTCCAAAATCTCGAATAACAAGAGATCTAATATATGCGTCGAATAAGAGCACAACTAGATTTGTTTGTATTTTCTTTATCTAGGTCTAGAAGAACACAATTTTCCCAAATCTAGAAGAAGATTATGTTTTTCTACATCTAAATCTAGAAGAAAAATTTTCTCCTAGATCTACAAAACAACCACTGCAATAAACTACAATAAAATAAGAGCCACTTTTAGATTGCAACCGAGCAAATCTAGAAGAAATTACCTATGTTGTTGATAACCATGAAAGAAAGAATGTTTCATGTTATCCTAGATATGTTTCGTCTTCAACCTCCAACAACCAAACAAAATAAAATCAAGAAGAAAGAAAATCAAAGTTGCTAGAGAGGAAAATATATCAAAGGAAATTGCAATAAAAGGGGTTGGGTATGAGAGAGAAAGAGTAGATCGATATGCTCGAGCTTGATGTAGGGGAAAGAAAATTTATTATAACACCTCAAATTTTACTATTAAAAAATTTTATTTTAGCGAAAGCATAATAGCAATATAGTTGAATGTTACCACCATACTTGACATAATTTTGGCTTACCATACAATTCTTACATCGAATACATGATGGAATAGTTAAAACTTGAAACATGTTTAATAAAAGATGAGAGAACTTTCATCACTTAGATAATACTTTGGAGATTAACTCTAAGTATAATATAATAATATATAATCAAAGGGATCCATTGGAACTAAGTGTCCAAAAATATATCCGAACAAAACTAGTAATCAGATAACATAAATCTACGTCCAACCCAAAGATAATATAATCACTCATCCCTAAGCAAAGCATAATAATGAGCAAAGCCATCCAAATAATTCTCATTAACCCACACAACAAATTCTAGGTAGTCTAATTTTAAAAATGAGTAATACCCATGAGAATGATGATCAGTATGCTATTTACTAAGTAATATAAGAATACACCTATAGTAAATACGTACAAGTACATAAAGGCCACATGGATAAATAAGCATGTATATTGATTAAACATGATATAATTCAAGAGAATAATTAAATTAGAGTTTTATTATTAGGTATGATCATAATATATTTCTTGTTTATGTTAAGTTTAGGGACCCTACTATACTAAATTTGGTAGAATAAATTAAAGCACCTCCTAGGTCAAAACACGCCCAACCGCCATTATCGTCTGGTAAAATGGAATCAACACCTTCCAAATTCACATGCTCTTGGCCATTATTATTAAACCAAACTATTTGTTACACTTCCCAAGACAAAATGATCTTTGACACTATTATCGTCCAGTAGACCGGACTCAACACCTCGATCCTAATTCACATGGTCTTTCACTTTAATTGATTAATGTCTTATTAAATTTTTATTCATCTTGATATCATAATGAAGAAATAAATATAAACATTCATGACACATACTACATAACCACATGTTGATTGGGACATTCCCTAAGAAAAAGATCACAACTCCCTTACAAAACCTTGATTTCACAAGATACGCATGGCTTCTCCCATAAGACTCATTTCATCACCAAATTTAATACCCAATCCTAAATTAACACTATTAACTACATATCCAAATATCAAGGTCTAAATCCTATGTTTTACACATGCGATAATAAGCCTGCCTCTGAGGGTATTATTCACGATTTAAGCAATTTTTTCATTATATTAAAATGATACAACTCATAATTACCCTGAATATTTTTTGTAACCTAATTAAAATATTCTGAACCCATTTTCACTTTAGAAAATAAATTTTATATTTAACTTATATTGACCAAAATGCCCTTATCTTACTTTAATGCCTCAAAATCACAATTTAGATAACTTGTATACCACTCAACCACCATTTAATCTTATTATTTATGAAATAATTTATAAATTCCCTCAAATATTATCATGCCATAATTATTTTCCATATTATCATAAAATGACCAAAATACCCTTACGATAACCACAATACCTAAATTCCTAAAAAAACCTTATGAATCTAGCACTGCTAATTTCCCACTTGCAATTTAATAAATTACCATACAAATTAACTATAATCATTACCCAATTCTAATAATTAGAAAATAACACATTAAAATACCATAGATCATACTAACACACTTAAGTTTTTAAAACAAGACTTATCGCAACAATAATATATAAGCACTTGCTTTTCAAATGGTAATCACTTTTCATAATTTGATACCACAATATCATACAATAACATTATCAATATGTCATTATAAGTATAATAATATCAACCATGAAATTTCACACAAAGTACACATCGCATTAAAAAGCTCTAACTACGACATGTAGCCTTACGAAATCGATACCAGACTCTAAATTGAATAAAACTCAAAGATGCCTCTCCCAAGACCACCATAAAACCACCTAAAAACCAAGATAACATATGATTAGAATGTAAGAAAGCAACCAAGGAATAAATAAGGTAAATTATGATGGAAAAGAGGCAAAATCGAAGCAAACTAAGCTTGAGGAAAGTGTGGCACAAATGGAGCTATCTGTGTGGGAAAATGGTGCAAATAGGGGGTGGCGTGAGCCCGTCATGTAGCTAGGAGGATTATATGTGAGGCTCTCACGTTGTTGGAGAGTGATGGCGTGAAGGGATCATGTTGGTGGAGGGTTGGTGGCATGAGTTTGTGACGTTGAAGAGAGGTGTGTTGTGTGAGAAGTTGATGCATGTTGGGGTGGATTTGTGTGGATTTTTGACTCAATAAAGGCACATTTGTGTGAGCTTCTCTCACAAGTAAGGTGGCGTAACATGAGGTGAGGTAAGTTACATAGGTTTTCTCTTAACAAAAATGGCAGATAATCAATAGAAGATACACAAAGAAGTTGAGGGATGGAAAAGGAAGTCCAAGAGGGTGTTAGTGGTGGTGTGCGTAGGTGAGACAGTATAGAGTGAGGTAGATGGGGTATGGTGCAACACATTGAGGAGGGTATGGGTGTAACACATAAGGGAGATTTTTTAGGTAAATTTTCTAGGACACATCCCAAAGGTTTATGGAGGTGATGGTTTTGTTGATGAATTTAGGATAGGTAGGCTAGCAAGTGGAAGTTTGATAGAGGGGATTTGGTTGGGAGAGGAAAATGACCATACAAGGAAGAAAGGAAGAAGTAGAATACTGGGAGAGAGAAGAAGAAAAAAGAAAAAAGGAAAAAGGAAAAAATTTTGGATTAGAATTAGAATTATGTTTAAGATTGTGATTAAAGAATTAGGATAAGATCAAGATATTAATCATATCATATTAGGGTTATGTTAAAATATTAATTACCTAGAATAAGAGTTAGGATAGATTTACGGTATTACAATTATGCACCGTGTTATCTTTAATTAGTTTTTGATAACATTTTAAAAACAAATCATCATTAAAGGTTTGTGAAAATGTTTTTTTTATAATAACCATTATTAGATATTTTTTTAATAATGGTTTCTTCCTACAACTGTTATCAACACCTTTTCCAGACATGCACCTAAATTTCCAGACATTTGACATCATTATTATTAGGATGATTGTTATCTATTAGGCATTATTAAATCTTTATTCTATAGTAGTGTCCATTTACATATGCAAAAAGTTTTACTAAACTTACAATTATTATAGAAAGTATCATATTCTTATCTCCATCATACTTGGCTAGTATATATTCAATGTAATACTTAGTTTGAAATTAGTTATTGTAAATGAGTGCACAAATAGTGCTCATATATTATCTGTGTATATATATATAAATGAAATTCAATAAGCATTTAAATAAGATTTTAGATGAGCTTCATAAAAAATTATAAATAATCCTTTCAATGAGCTTTTAAACGTGCTTATAAACTAATTATCTCATGAACAAAAGAGTTAAACCTATCCCGCTTATAGCTCAACTTATTTAATAAAAGAGTCTAAAAAAAAGTCATGCACTTAGTTTGATTAGTTAAATTAACAAGTTAAGTCAAGTCTAACTGGATCCTTTACAATCTAATATTCTGTCATTGATGGGTATATTATGATATATGAAATTTCTACTTTAGTAGAGAAATTATTTTCGAAATTGTAGACACTACATTACCACTTGAGGGAGATCTGATCTAAATTCCCATGAATCCAAAGACATTGTTTTGATGGGTAATATTAAAGTTGCGAGTGTGTTGATGGATAAATTGCTTTATCTTTAACAACTAATTATGTGAAGAAGGTGGTTAGTGAGAATCCCATAGCCATTTCTTTTCACTCGGACCCTAGTAACTTTGGAGACCAAAAGTGATGCATAAGAAATACAAATTTGGTCAAACTTGGTTAATGGTGGACTAGGGTTGAATTCCACCAAAAAGAAAGTAGGGAGAAGGTGTTAAAGAGAAGGGATATGATTAATAGCCACCTCTTATAATCATATACTTACAATAACCAACTAAAATATTCACACTTGACATATATGATGTAAGATTTTGTAAGGATAATCAATCAAACTCTTTTATAGCCAAAGAGTTATCTTTTTATCAAGACAAATTCTAACACTTATAGAAAGTGTTAGACTCTTTTTTATTACACTCAACAAAATAAAAGCTAACTTAGTAAGGATAAAACTATAGTTCGTCTAAGAAGACTAACTTTCTTAATTTGAATCTCATCAAGAGCTTTGATTAGCCATTGACTTTTGGTATGTCAAACTCAAGTAATATACCCTTTCACATGCTTTAAAAGCTGACTTAGTTAGTTAATAAGCTAACTAATAGCTACTCGTGATTAATTTTACAAAGCCAAAAGCTAGTTTAATAACCTTTAACAAGGTTGAATCTATAACATCTAACAGTGCTAAAAATATCATAAAAGTACTATTATACTCTTCTTTCAAACAATAGGTTGTTGTTGTCCTCATTATGTTCCTTTGTTTTTACATCTTAAGTCCTTGTTATCTCCTCGATATTTTGTGGCCTCTAATTTCCAAAATGTAACCCTATCTACTGACTTGATCTATCAATTGTTGTTGTGGCTTTTTTGGCTAGAGTTTAGCTCACTTGGAGAGCCAATTAATAAGCTACACAAATTGTAAAAAGGTGGTGAGCTTGGTATCTAGTAGTGCATGGCTTTTATAGATAGTAACTTGCCCTCTAAAATAGTTCAAAGTGGAAGGATTTTAGGGCCTTTCAATTTAGAGAAATTAATACATCACCTTTGTCTATGCATGGCAATGATGGAAGGTAATCTCATTCATAAAGTATATTATTGGGACATATATGGAAACCCTCAACAAATTTGCCAAATTTAATAATAGAGATAATACAAGATCAGCAAATCTTAAAATCTTGTTATAAATAATCTAACAAGAGATGTATAAAGGTGATACATAGAATTTAACACTTCTTAGTCATGCCAATCACTACCAGATAATCATTACACTAATACCAAAATTCCTAATGAGCACACCCCTAAATTGCTCCATGAAGAACTTAGCATCATTATTGGCTACATTACCTCCTCTCTTTCCATGTATATATGTATATATATATATTTGATAACTTCATTGAGGAATCATCAACAAAAGCAAGGAATTGCAAAGACCACACGAACCTAATTAGAGAATAAGAAAGAGTGAGACCAAGTAATAGCAAACACCATCCAACACTATAAGCACCAAGGGGAGCACAAACACAATGGACCACATATTCAACCATTAGCCTAAAAACCAAATTAGGAGGACCATAAATTTACCATTAGCCTGAAAACCAAACAAAACCCCTCAAGCCCAAGTATATCCACAAACAAACAAGCAAGCAATATCTTGCACCAAAACCAATAGAAAGCCTATCAGAACTGACTAGTGGCACTAACGTTGCCTTTGCATTACCTTAGGAAGAAAAGGAATACAAATATCTTAACAAAAAAATACTTATAGAACATAGTCTCCACTACTTCCAAAATCAGGGACTAACCGTCCCACCAAGCCACCTCCTTCTCCTATCTATTATTTTTCTATACCCAAATAGCTACAAGATTATTGGTTATCTCATTCATGGAGTATGGGAATGCAGGGCACCATGCTTCGAAAAATCCTAAGGGCTCAAATTATCATTATATTAGGGTTAAGCATATATAGTTTATTTCCCAAGTAAATCAGAAGAGGATAGATAGCTAATTATGCCTACTTTCAACATTTAAGGCATTTGAGCAAACCTGAGGTGTCATCTACGAAGCAGCAAAAGAGTAAGCTATATAGATGGGGAAGAAGATCCCCCACATGTAATCCACAAACATAAGTTGTTCAAACAGAGTATTTTGCTAGGGAGGAGAACGGAGGGCAATGTTCTCGAAAAAGGGAATTTAGTTCCTATCTTTTTAGCAAGTAACTAATTCATAAAACCTCCCCCAGACATATTTTGTGGCCCTTGAGATGAAACTTGTCCCTGGCTAGCCAACTGTGGGCGACCTGGACCTTGAACATAAGCTTGACCCATTCCAGCTCCAACCACTTGCTGTGGTTGAGGCTGTTGTTGCAGCTGCGAGAGTTGTTGTGGTTGCTGTATCTGAGAAAGATGCTGTTGTTGCTGCAACTGAGACAGCTGCTGCTGCTGCTGAATAGGAGGATGTTGTTGCATCTGAGGAAGCTGCTGCTGCTGCTGCTGAAGCTGCTGAATAGGTTGTTGTTGTTGTTGTTGTTGTTGTTGCATCTGTTGAAGAGGTGGTTGCTGGAGCTGTTGAAGAGGCGGCTGTTGTTGCTGCTGCTGCTGCTGCTGTTGCTGAAGTTGCTGCAATTGTTGCTGCTGTTGCTGAAGCTGTTGCAGCTGTGGATGTTGCTGTTGTTGTTGCATTTGCTGATTATGCTGTTGCTGTTGCTGACTGGATATTTGAGGCTTGAAGACAACCATATCCTGGTTTCAGAACCGAGCAAGCAAAATTATTAGATTGAAATACAAACTTGAAAAAATCTTTAAATTTACTGAAACAGAGAATGAAACCCACACTTGAAACTTAGCTTAGAACTCTAAGAAAAGCAATTAGTACAAAATTTGTCATGAAATACATCCGTTTGAAAAGAATAAATGCATCTTTGATTTTGAGGGACAAAAAAAATTAGAGATCCTACCTAGTAACTAGCCATGAACATCACAATCTAAAACATTCTACGCGACTAAACTACTATTCGCTTTGTCGCTGGATATGATCAAAATGTATCAGTTTCTAAACTTATTATGGCAATAAATGAGCTACTGTCAATTTAGGAAACACAGTTAAAGTGAATATAAATAGAAGAAACAGAAAAAGATAAACTGAAACATACCCCAGGAAAAAGCATTCCAATCAAGCGGCAAGCTTTGTCGGAAACCGATAACAGCAATGTCTGAGATGGTAACTGAATAACAGCGCACTGAAAATTGATTTAATTAACTCAAATTAGTAGGTGCCCAAACTTTGCAACTGGTATACAATTATAATCACTTATAAACCTATACGCATGAGCTGAATATTTCTTCATTCTGGAATGTTGAGCCATAATTCTTCCTTCTGAGGTGTGATTACTAGATTTTGAGGTTACTCGGAGAGAGCCTTCCAATGTCTAATTTATGGAGGCTCATGCGAAGAACAATCTAGGAGGCAGGCTCATTTAGAACAAAGACAACTCTGTATGAAATATTAAAAAAGTACATGGACGATGCCCGCCAAAAACAATGCCGAGAACATGGAAAATCACATCCCTTATAACACACTAAGGAGAATAACCGCTGAGAACACTCATGAAGTAATTCAGGGCAAACATGTAATTATCCCAATAATACATCTGTAGATATCCAATTTCCCATAACTAAACAGATTATCCTTGAGAACATCCATAGCTAATATCCAACCAACAGAAACAGAAATCAATAAGTCCACACCAACAGACAGAACAGCGCAAAAATACAATGCCTGATCTCTTTAACTGTAGACTCCAGTAGAGGAAAACAGTTCTATTTACGGCTGGTATGGTACCGGCAGACACCAGATTTCTTAGTCTTGCCGTTAAAATGGTTGAACGAACAAGGAGTTCATGACAGTGGTTATTCTTTTCCAAATCTAATTTTGACAAAGCAGACCCTTTTTTTTGTGGGGGGGGGGGAGGAAGGAGGCATGACCTTCAGCATAAGCCAGTAAAACTTGAAGGAGAGAAGACGGAATGGAGCAAGTTTGAAAAGCTATGCATAAATCAGAAATAGTTATCCAACAAACAAGTTTCCATCAACTTACAAGCTTTTTCTCTTGCAGTTGCTGCAAAAAACCATGTTGATTCATCGCCCTAAATACCAGAAAATCTGCTTTGCCAACATATTGCCTGATAGAAAAGTGAAAATACCAGATGCCAATATTGTCACGGAATGCAAATGCTATATAAAGATCAAATGTGAGATGCCTGATGCACAGATGGAAAATCCCAAGATATTTATGATCACGTGAAACCATCATAGACAGTTTCTTTCAACAGAAGGCTTATGCAGGACGATCCTAATTGAAAGAAAGTAGGGCGCACATGGATATAAACATCTGATGTAAAATGCAACAAGTGATCGGGTTTTCGAAGTATAGCAAAAATGCATGAGTCTAGCATCATCCAAATTTCAGGACACGATAAATTTTAAGGCATCAAGTAATTTTTTGCTCTGTCAGATCCTTTGAACATGCTTACACACGACCCTAATGGCGATGAAGAAACGACTCCCTTGACAGCAGCCCCTGTATGTGTCGCCATCAGTGTCACTGCCAGCACCAATTGAAATTGCAGAGGATGAATCAGAGGACCAAGTTACCAATGATGATGATTGACCTAACCCAACCTCTAATCTTTCATCATCACCGTGAGACCTAAAAAATTGTAATCGATTTTTAGTTTTGCATGGTAGTGAGTGTGTGGACGAATCCGCCTTTGCATGTTTCTTCATTACATGATATTGTTCATTCCAATGGAAGTCCTCATCACATTCATGCTTTTACATATGAATTACATAGTATACATGAAGGCATGATTGTGGCTAAAATCAGACGAGGATTTCCATGTTGAATCCTTGATTTGGAAGAACACCCTCATAGTCATAGGTATGGTATGCAGGCAATGTCCTGCATTTCCTCGCATGGAATTGTATGTCAAGAGTCAATGGAAGCATGCAAAGATGACCCGTATAAACCTCCATGAGGATGGTTACTTCTTATTCATGTTTGACTTTGCCGAAGACTATGACACTATATTTGAGTTGGATGTTGGACTTTCCTCAACTGACCATTCTTGCTTAAAAAATGGCATCCTAATTTTAGTTTTTCCATGTAGGAATCCCAATTCCTTCCTCTTTGTTTAAAACTCCCTCCTACCTCCTTGGTCTACTAATAGTATAAGCCATATAAGTAACTGTGTGGGAAGGCCATTTGGTATGGACTCGAATACTGCATCTAAGGGCTAGATTTCTTTTGCTAGAGTCTTGGTAGAGGTTGATACACATAGGTAATTACCTAAATGTGTGAATATTCAAAAGCTAGATGGTTCAGTATTCAGGCAAAGACTAAACTGTGAATGGAGGCCATCCTTGCGTTCTGTATGTCGCTAACCAGACCACTTGGCTACAAAGTGTCCCAAGATAGCAGCTAAAGGTGTTCCTCCTAGGCAAAAGTGGGTTATGGTCCATGATGGTATAGAGGTAAATTTGACTAATAAACACATCCCTATTGTATCTGAGTGTTTGGAAGGAGACACTACAGGCTAGTTAGTTGTTTCTCAAAAATCTCGAGGGACTTCTACATCTCAATTGATGGAACCACAATCACATTCTAGTTGTGCTACTACTCGTGCACCCCTTTCCACCTCCAACCTAGAGAGCACTCAACTAGCAACTAAGACTTTTAATAAAGCACTAGGAGATCCAGTTACCACCAGATCCAGAGCTAATTGTCACGCACCAACTTCTTCACTAAGTTTAGCTACGTGCAACCTTAGTCTATTCTCACTCCTTGAGAGACTAGGTCAGCCTTCCTCATCAAGTGTACTCAACACTTAGGCTAGAGATGCTTTTGAGACCACCACACTGAATCCTTCACAAAAGAACTCAAGAGAGAGCTTTTAGAGAGAAAAAGAGAGATTATATTATAGAGAGAGAAGCTCTGAATATAATTCTTGTTGGATGATCTCCAAATGCCTCTACCCTCCTCTATTTATAGGAGAAGATCCACCCCTTCTCCTCCCCAGGAAGATTCTAGAGACAAGCCTAATGGATCTCTCTAGAATGGCCCAATAGGTCCATTATGGTTTCTAGAATAGTCCATTAGGGTTTCCAGAGTGTTTCTTTAGGGTTTATAGAATTATCCATGCTCATCTCTACAAGTAGAGAAGGATCTAAAGACATCCCTCTCTAGAACCTTCTAGAATCATCTAGGAGAGTGTAGAACCCTATACATCTCTCCATATTTATCTAGACTATACAATGACATTCTAGATTATTCCGTGATAGGTGGAATCTCAATGCAGGTCTTTTAATGTGGCTCGTAACATAATGCTCAACGAGTGACTACAATTGACCACTCAGCTTCATCACAGCTAGAACTTGAGGAAGAGAATGAATGGAGACTAGTCATAGGTAGAATTAGAGCTAGTCTTGTATACCCTATCCCTAACTTCCACATCCAACTTTCATGATAGTTGGATGTTGGAATGTTAGGAGACTCGATGATCCCCATAAACAAAGGGGAGTGAAAGATTGGTGTAAAGTGTAAAAACTTACCCTAGTGGGCTTGGTTGAAACTAGGGTAAAATTAGAAAATGTTAATAAAGGTACTATGGGGGCTCATGTCTAATTAGATGTGGCTTCACAATTATGATACTCACTACAGTGGCTGGCTTTGGATGGGATGGAGACCCCAGGATTGGCACATTCAATCGATTAGTTCTCATAACCAAAGTATCCATTATAGGGCTTCTCCTACTGGCATATATCAATTCTATCTGACTATTGTTTATGCTACAAATGATGGGGAATCAAGGAAAGAGTAGTGGGCTTGGTTGTAATCACTTCACACTACCCAACCTTGGTTGATATTGGGAGATATATCTATCCAACGTGTTGAGGAATTCTGTAACTGCCTCACTCAACTACATCTCACTGATCCGAGGTCCACTGGAACATTTTACACCTGGTTAAACAGATAGATAGGTGATGCTAGACAATGGTGCATGATAAACAATGGTGCAAGCTTGACAGTTTTTTGTCCTACCCTGCATGGATGTCACAGTTTGAGAAAGCTCACGCTCATTTTCACCCCCACTTATTTCTGACCATTCAGCTGCTACTGTCACAGTTAACAAGGGTTCTCATTCTGGAAAATCTCCATTTAATTTAATGACACGTGGACTAAAGATGAGAGTGTTATTTCTGTGATTTCTTCACAATGGAACCCACCTCTATTTGGCAATCGGTTACAGGCTATTGTCACTACCCTTAAACAACTCAAACTCCTTTCAAACAACTTAAAAAAGCCAAGTATGGTATAATAAGTGACAGAATTCAGAGCTAAAGTAACTCTGGAGGCAATCCAACAAAACTTGATTATGAATCCATCAGATCATGATCATCACCTTCAAGAACAAGCTTACCTTTGAAATTAAAAGCATTTGGCTAAATGTGAAGAGAGTTTTTACAAGCAAAAAGCAAGAACTACTTGGCTTGCACTTGGTGGTGAAAACATAGGTTTCTTTCATGCCATGATCAAAGGAAGGAAAATACAAAACCAGATTTGCAGCATCGTTGATGCTAGTGGTATTATCCACACTGAGCAGGGAGATATGTTTCCTATGTTTCAACAATTTTACAACCAGTTGTTAGTCTCAGTCCCTCCCATGACCCATCACTTTGATTATTCGATTATGCACAATGACCCTAAACTAACAGTACAACAACACTCTTTGTTAGCTCCTATCATTGTTACTGACGTGCAGAATGCAGTGACTTCTTAAGCTAATGGTAAGGCACTTGGGCCTGATAGATTTAATGTTTGCTTCTTCAAGTCTTGCTGGAATATTATAGGCCATGATTTATTCTTGGTTATCTTTAACTTCTTCATTGTTGGTATTGTGCCCAAAAGTCTCAATGTCACGTCTCCAAACTTGGTTCCTAAAATTCCCAATGCATCTTCTCCAAAGGATTTTAGGACTATTGCTTGTTACAACACCTTATATAAAATCATTGCAACCATTTTAACTCACAGACTTCAGCTACTTGATGTGGTAGGGGAGTCACAGTCAGCCTTCATCAAAGGGAGAGCCATCACTGATAATCATACAATTAAATAGCAGTGCCACTACAGCATAGCGTCTATTATCCAGCGGTTTTTAGATCAGCCGCGACGCAAAATTACCGATACACTACAGTTTTAAAAGTTTACAGTTATTGGCTGATAAATCGCTAGTAAATCAGTATCATCGAAAAAAAATATCATTGATAAATCGAGACAAATCGCTGATAAATTTATGATTTATTGAAAATTCTTAAATCTACTAAAAAAAGCATGCATAATAATTTTTTCTTATTCATTTACTATATATATATTGGATCAAGTTACTATTGAATTATAATAAAGTATTGTTATTTATTAGAACAATTTGGCATATAATGACTCACTTAAATACTTCTAATATAATATAAAATATTAGTTTAATGAATATTTATATTCAAATGATCAATAAATAATAATTAGAGTATATGTTGTAATAAATAAAAAAATTTACACCACAACGACTGCGATACATAATTTATCATTCGCGACGCTCTAATACCGCGACACCTTGGCCATAAACACGACCACGATTTTATTGCCTATTGATAACATATAGTTGGCCACTGAACTGATCAAAGGATATATTCAAAACCATTTGTACCCTAGAATTACGATAAAACTACGCATAAAAAAGGCATATGATTCTATTTGATAGGATCATCTTGAAAACATCCTTTAGGCCTTGCATTTTTCATACATTTTGTGAAAAAAGTGATGATGTTTATTACAACTGTCAGTTATTCCATCAAATTTAATGGGGTTCTTCATCCCCTATTCCAAGCAAAAAGAGGTTTAAGACAAGGAGATCTTCTTTCTCCCTACCTCTTTGTATGGAACTCCTTAACAGATCTGTGATGCAATCGTGGTGTGACCCTACTTTCTCCCCTCATCTAATATACAAAAAATTAAGAATTGTCAACCTTATGTTTGCAGATGACCTCTTTTTCTTCTAAAAGGGCAATACAACTTCTGTGACAACCATCCTAAACACATTTCTTCACTTTTCTAATATCTCAGGTTTGGAGATGAATGCAACTAAGAGCAATATCAATTATGGTGGTGATTGTACTCAACCATCCTTCATTGCTTGGGACACAGTTTGCCTTCCCAAATCAGAGGGGGGTTTAGGTCTTGTTCACCTTTCATGGTGGAATAAAGTTGCTATGTACAAACTTCTCTAGCATTTGGCCTCAAAGAAGGATATTCTATGGGTTAAATGGACCTATATCTACTATCTTAAGGAAATGGATATATGGGAAGTGAATGTTAAGCCTTAAGCTTCTTAGATACTTAAGAAACTGTTGGGTCTCAAGAACACTTTCTACATGGCACTTCAACTAGGTACCTTACAAAGACTTGTGCAGTAGGATAGGTTCTCCACATTGGCTACATATAATGTAATATGGCCACGAGCTCCCAAAGTACCTTGGCATGCAATGGTTTGGTCTAGTTATACTCTCTAGAGACATGCTTTCATTTTTTGGCTGGCTATGCCCTACTGTATCCAACCAAGGATAAAATGCAATCTTCTTGTTATCTCTATCATGCTACCTCAGAAAATAGGCCTCATCTCTATTTGATTGTACATACTCACGAGCTGTCCGGCTCCCTTTGTTAAGTAAGCTAGGTTGCCCCCAACAAATCACAACATGGTATGAAGTTATTAGCTGGGCCAAAACAAGAGGAAGGGGACCTAAAGTCAGGACTTAGTTTATTCGTGCCCTTCTAGTTGCAACCATTTACCACTTTTGGAGGGAAAGGAATAAGCGACTTTTCGCTAATGAAGTTCCATAGGCTGCTCGGGTACAAAAGATTATTCTTGTAGACTTGGCTGAAAGATTCATACAATTCAAATATTGTAAATCGTACACTAGATTGATGGATCTTTTTGATACTTTAGCCTAAGGCTTCTTTTCATATTCTTTCATGCCTTTAGTCTCATATGATGTACTCCTCATGTTCCAACTGGAAGTAATCAAACTACATAACTTACCTAAAAAAAAATTGGACATGCAGCACACCTATGCATAATGACATATATAGCAGTGAAAGATAATTATGAGATTATCAATCTAGAAAGTTTATGAAGGTTTACGTAATAAATCGTGATCAGCATCTAACAAAGCTAGCCTAAGATGCCTAGCATTGGACATACATTTTCTGATGCCATAAACAGATTCCATCTAGCAAGTCTATACATTGAAGATGTGAGAAACATTACTTGTTATTCATGTGATCCTGAGATATCAGCCGGACTATCTGCATAGTTTGTGGCCAATTTGCTGCCAGGCTGAAAAATTAAAAAGAATGTTACCAGAGTAATATGAACAGTGAGCACAATCCCAGCTCCACTATGTCTTATAGCAGAAGTAATAAAAATCTAAATTCATCGCGACCACCAATAGTATTGCACCAGTTCGGGAATGTAAAAGGGATAGGGAACAGGAAGAAACAGGAATTGGTAATCTTTTAAAATATAAAGAAAAGTTATACACATTTTATAGAAACAGGGATACGGAAACCAAAATGGAAAAACACCTCTAAAACAGGGACATTGGGTCAAACAAGGTAACCTCCAACTCTATTTAAAGGAAATAAAAACAGCTGAAACAGAGCCAAAAGCATCGATATCAAACAGCTGAACAGTCACCAGGTGGCAAATATATAACAGTAATAAAAAAAAAGGATAATAATAATATAAGAGAGAAGTATTCTACGTAATCTACAGTTCTTTTCTATTATGTTTTATTAGTCACGTCATCATAATGGATATATACAACATATTGGTAATCCAAAACCATGTCACTTTTTATCCAATAGATTGGTAACCAGGTCCATCAACAACCTTGCCTATTCACCTATTTATTCCCAAAATCCTGCTAAAGGGCTATGATGCTGTTTATTTCATGAACTTCATGTAATAAGGTTACAGCATTTAGACACAGCCACGAATTCATAATGCAAGTAGCACATCTAGACCACACAGCTGGTTAGAATTCAGAGATAAAGAAGTTGCAGAATAATTATTTCCAGAAGTATGACACAGATGAACTACAACAACCAAGTGTGCACAGCAAACAATTTTGTCAAGACATGCTTCAGCATTTATAATTATAACTATGCGAATAGAAGTTCTCCCAGTTCAACAATTGAAAGGAACACCACGTCGTAAGTCACTAATGAGATCAGTTACTATCCTCAAAGGAGGGTAGAGGGAGCATATGGTGAGGAGAAAGCTGAAGGTGGCTTCAGGGTTTGAAGTAGAGGGTTGAAGGTGAGGAGCAAGGTGAGAAGAGAGAGGAATTCAATTATGTTGCTGAGCACAAAACTGTGCCAATCTCACACACCCAGATCATGCGTCTACTTTGCTTGTGTCGCACAATTGTGCTAGTCTCACACAACCAGACCGTGCATCTCCTTTTCACTCGTTGAGAATTTATGCACGGTTGTGCACAGGTCAGCATAGTTGTGCTGCGTTGGTGCACACGGTTGTGCCTTAGCTAAATATATGGTCATTTTCGTCCTCTTCTCAACTCCTTAGCTTTTCTCCTCTCCTTGATTAGTTTCTCTTTCTTCAAATGCTTCCATATAGAGTCCTTGCTCCAAATCTATGCTTCTCTTTCTTAGTTTTGTACCTTTTGTGCAAATTCCTACAAAATAAATACTAAGAGAGCAGTATCCGGAACAAGAGGCAAAGATGACCAAAAACTCCATAATAAATAGGATCATAAACTGGAAGCAAAGCAAGGTGGAAAAGTAAAAAATAATAAGTTTATCAACTCCAACATGCTTGAACTATTCTTATCCTCATGTAAATCAAAGCATAAAAATAGAAAAGGATGATGAAGAAAAAGGAAAAAAAAAAGAAGAAGAAGAAAAAAAAGGGGGATGAAGAGAAAAGCTTCTAGCAATGGAAACAAACTATACAAACAAGGCAAACATTCACTAAGCCTACTTAGACTACGAGTACTAATAATAGAAAATGAAAATAAAGTTGTAAACAATCCTCAGTCTTGATATTCTACGATGGTTTCAAACTGTATAGATGCACATCCTTACGAGACAAAGGTTAAATAAAGAGGTAAACTTCCTCACTATAATTAAATGTAGATACTCTAAACTCATGTGCTTCAAGTGTGTAATCATTTCACTCAAAATTCTCAATGTTAATATTGATCTACCATATGCTTGCATGCATTCTCATTGGCTGCCACTTAAAAGACATTATGCAAAACAGAAATCTGAGAGGGCGAAATAACCAAAATTAACTAATAGCCTCTTTGAAGGTCTAAAAGTCATACCTAATCCAATTTAATAACTTATTTTCATGGTAATAAATCGAATTAAATCAATGACATTTTGTGCTAAATCAGTAAAATTTTTAAGAGAATTTAGCCTACTTTTGTAGTTTGATTCTCCCATTCAATTATTATTTTCCAGTCATTAATCTTTACCTTTCTGTCCCTTAATTAAATAGCTATGTCTAATCAAGTCAATGATCAAGCAACTTGACCAAAATTACAGAATTAACAATTGAATACATGAATTCAGGCAATCAAAATAAAAATTAAACTAATTTATAATTAATTAACAATTAAGCCTAGATCCAATCCTAAAAAAAAATCTACTCACTCATAATTGCAGTCAAATACAAGAAATAAATTGTAGGAATATAAATAACACTAAGCATAATGAATACCAAAAGAAAAAGGGAAAAATAAAACCATATATTAATGATCAAATCTGATATAAAAAGTGGAACAAGAAATTTTTGAGTTACAACTCCAGAGTCTCTATTTTCAGAGCCAAGATAGCCAAGAGAAGAAAAAAAATTGAATCCTCCCTTGTTTCACGCCACTCTCCCCTTTTCTCAAACATCATTCCCTTCCTTCAATAATGGGACTCGTGCAATTTGTGGGGTAACCCCTGCACGGCCATGCTTGTCTTGCACAGCCAAACCGTGCTTGTCTTGCTTTAGATAGTGATGCATTCCTTTCATTCTCTTCCTGGTACTTATTGTAACTCAAAACCTAAGATATCTAATTTCTCTAAAATCGATTAAAAGCTGAAAATTTCCTAGCTAAACTAACGAAAAGTGTGTGAAATCTTCTACAACTAAAAGAAAGGAGAGAAGGATTGGCTTTAAGCTATCTCTGAAATTCAATAAGGTTGCAAGCAGGCAATAAAACAGCGAAGATGAAAATTGTTGTTGGCATGGAAGATCTTGAGCATTGGTCCCATGCAGATTGCGTTATCTAATTTAATCCTTATTCATGGTGATAAAGTTCCCTCTACTCTGTTTGTCTGGGGGGCATGGAGCTCAGGGGAGGAAGAAAGAGTAAAATGAGATAATTGAAAAGAGCATAAGAGATATTTCATAGTTCAGAGAGTTTTGTGCTTTTTGATTAAGGGCTCTTTCATGGTTGGAAATGAAGAGCGTTTGAGAAAACTGGCGGAGGTTGAAGGAACTGGAAAATGTAACTCTCCGAAGGTGAAAAGTTGGTAAAGATTGAAACTTGTCATTAGATTGAAGTAGGGGTAAATTAGAAAATCAAGCAGTTAAAAGGCAAAAATGTCATAAAATATGCAACATCCCAGCAGTTCTAAAACATCACGTAAATTGAACCGGAGGGATTATAAAATTATTCTGTCACATTCCTACATGCAAGAACAATTAGAGAAACAGTGAAGCCTCCACAACTAACCTCTCTGAAGCAGATGAATTTCTGTATCCCTGCAAAAAAATTAGGAGTGAGATTAACACATACAACCCCTTGATTCACTAGTAGAATATGGAAGTTCAATTTTTGAGACAAAAGATCGCATCTATTCTTGAAATCAACACATGCATTGCAACTCAGCAATAATAAAAAATATCCTCTACTAGATATTTGAGAACTTACTTCCAATCTCGTAATAAAGACAGGCTGACCCTGCCTCTGTCCAGACAAATTGCCCTGTGATACATCAACCAGAAGTATTTAGAAATTGCATTAACATTTGACACGCTACCAGAAATGACCAGCAATGTATCTTTCCTGGATCAAGACCTTGAACTCGGGGAGAAAACAGATTTGCTTGTCTATCTTTACAATATCATAAATCTGGCTGACACTTCCTATATGGGCTAATACGGAGTACCGAATGGATCTAAAGCCAAGTATTTGGCATCTCAACATCCAGATTTTGACAGGTGCGAGATTTCTTTAATCAACAAAAAGGAAGAGCATTTCATGGACAATAGTACCAGTCTTAACTATAGAAACTCAAAGCTTTATCAAGCAATCCAAAACAAAACATAATAATTGAACAAAATGGCATAAAATATGTGAATGCATTCCATATGCACATTTGATATACAGTTCTTTTCCCCATCCCTAATACATAATGTGTTCAGAGATCATGAATGTGTAGCAATTGTCACAAGAACAAGGACAAACGACCAAAAGGCTTGCTTGATACAGTTTTGCATAATTTAATGAAATATATAGTAAGGGCAACATCATGAACATCATGCTAACCTTGAAAGAACAAAGAAATGATAAATTGGTAAAAAGACTAATATTAGGCTGATTTTTTCCTTTATATATGCCTGTATCCATGGATTCTTTATGCATATTGTTAGATTCGTGCATACTGCACCATTTGGCATTTTGTTTTGTAGATGCACTTAATGGATGAAAATAAGGCTGATATGAGGCAATATAAAGGTTTTGAGCAAACATTGTAAAAACCTTGGGAGACCATTACATTTGATTGATTCAATCTCAATTTAGAAAAGTGCAAAGAACAAAAGTTATAGATCTTCTTCTCACCTTTCCAACATATCCAAGATCACTTTGTTTCGACTCCATACGAAAAAGTTATGAGCCAATACGGCCTATCAGTATTGATCAACATGGTTGTATACGCCAATAAGGCAAATACTAGGTCTCTAACTCCAACACGGTCTGGCTGTGTTGAGCTACACAACCGTTGTTTTCCCGGCACGGAATTTTTCTATACCTAATTTAGCATGACCCAAAGGATATTTGGAGGCTCTCCTTCCCTCTCTTTGATCTCTATTTTACTTTATATTCATCTCTCTTTTATGGAAAATAAATTAGATTAATTATTTACTTTCAATTTGTATGGAAAATTGACGCATCAGATTGAACTCCATCTCTATAGTTTTATCTATTGAACTCTTCTCTTTCTCTTCTACTATTATGTGTTTTATTTCATTATTATACTTTATGATTTCAATTATGCTTGAATAATTATTTGTTCTTGGATCAAATTAGGTTTGATTCCATTGTTAATTTGATGAATTAATTGAATTGTTGTCAAAATTATTTGAATTGTGTTATTCCATTGCTGGTATTTAATTAATTACGGATATAAGAATTGATCATTGTTTTAATCTAATTAGATTGTTAATTAGAATTCAAAGATTACATTTAACACTGAAACTTACCAATTGAATGTGAATTAATGACTCACGAAAGTAGATAAGTGATTCTCAAAAATTGAATGAATTAGCTTGTTCTTAATGAGTTTAATTAGATCTATAGCCATAAAAATATGTTGTTAGGTTTAATTGAGCATGATTTTTAGTTGTCGAAAGAGATTAATGGTTCATTTTGAATAATTGTTCCTAACGTATTGAACAAATCCAATACAAGATAGATTGATTTCTTAAATTACATTGGAATTATAACTGAAATTCAATCCTAGGCTTATTTCTAATTGATTAATCCTAGGCTTATCACTCATCCATTCCTAATTAATCCGTTTAGATAGTAAAAAACAATGAAAATTAGTACTTAACAACGAAGTCCTAAGGATAAAATATTGTTTTGCTGCTATGACTTCCATATGCTAGCAGATTTAAGCGAACAAGAGTCCTTAATACTCATGCTTCCTTTTTCTTTCTTTAGGAAGTAAGGTTTAGGGGAGGAAGCATGGGAGAAAGCCCGCTTGAACCCTGTTTTCTAGCCTTAACTTGTTGACCAATGCTTGGTAGTAGTAACCTATATGTCAGTCAGCAAAGCATAGAACTTCCACTCTAGGCCGAGCAATGTTTGTGACATGGATAATGAATGAAATCACCACCAATTGTAAGCTAGGTCAAACTAAATGACTAGACTGTAGGAAAATTTTCAACTCAGTAAATAAATATCCAACTGGAAAGTGACTGCTATAAAGATTAAATCACTTGCAAATCTGCAATTCCAATTCCAAGAACGGTTCAAAGTGATACAACTTACCTCCCAGACTTTGACATATTTTGACTGCTGGGGGGCCTGTTGCATGGATATATTAGCAGCTGAATTGCTCACAGAAGCAGCCTGCATGACTGGTTGCATTGGTTGAGCCATCCCTGGAGTGGGAATCATAGTGCCAGCGTTGGATGATGCACCTGATGCACTGAGGTTGGTCATAATATTTGGATTTACACCAGTCCCACTTTGTGCCATGGGTGGAAGATTTCCTTGACTTGATACAGTCTGAACCATATTACCACTTCCTGAAAGATTACTCAATTGTTGTGGCACGGCCATGCTAGAATTACCAGGCACATTAGAAGGTGCTGCAGTAAATGAACTCGCTGCTGGGTTCTGCATAGGCTGTGAAGTTCCTGTACTGGATCCACTAACTGTGGCGATGCCAGATTGTCCATGAGGGAGGACAGATTGATTAGGAGGTGCAGAAGAAGTCATTCCACTGGATACCATGTTAGTCATGTTCATACTGATAGGGTTTCCACCCATTGACTGTAGGCCAAGAGAGGTAGCATTTGTGAGGGCCGAAGAATTCATCACTCGTGCCTGAGAAATTTGGTTCAGTATTGCATTAACAGGACGCACAGACTGCGGCAAGCTAACAATGGGTTTTAGGTCATGTGTCTCGTTACTGGTCATTATTTCCTGAGAGACAGTAGGTGGTGAAGTTGTCGGAATGCTTGGCACAGATTGAGAAGTGGGACGCGGAACAGATTGCATATGATTTGGAGGTGGTGCAGAAACCATGGACGCCACAGTGCTAGGTTCCTGGGTCATAAATTTTGGTGTCAAGGGCATACTAGAAAACTACACGTTCAAAACAGCAGATACCAGAAATTCAATATTCGAGAACCAATAAGGAGAAAGAGAGCAAAGTGGAAGCCTTACAACTTTGACAGTTGCCTGAGGGATATTTCCAACTGAGATTGGAGACCTATTAATGGCAGATACATTCCCTGAGATGGACAAACAGTATCAAGTTTACAGTAATGAAAGAATTGAGAACAAGACATTTAACAATGCAAGCAAGTCATTTGTAAATAACCACATATCATATATATGCTCCCTCAAACAAGTCTGCTACCATGTCACAAGTATAGATTTGCTTAAAATAGCTAAATCATAACCAAATTTCATTAGATTCTAATCATCCATACCATCATTCATTTGAAATAGAAATGTCAGGAATATACATTATCACATACTTATATCACATTACCACCTCCAGAAGCTTCGACAATATTTAATAGCGACAAAATAATTCTGGAAAGTGACAACAATCCCATTTATGCTATCAATAACTTTATCATGAAAATGTATACCATGTAAAGCTAAATTAAATATGTTTACACAAAGAAACAGGTGCTGATGATTTTTTCCGTTGGCTGGTCTCAGAACCTTCCAATTAAGAGTAGTGCAGTTAGGAGTGCCCCTTGATGTAAGAGAAAGCACATAGTTGTATATGAAAAATTGGTTCAACTCCTGCTGATTAACCCCCGCAGTGTATTCACAAAAATTCAAGATAAGAAAGATGTTTGCAGTGCCACTGCCACAGACAACAAAACCATGGTTGCAGTAGCAATTTTTGTCACATTATTGGGGTATTGTGGATGATAATTTATATATCATGGCTGTCATGGTATGATGTCATATTTTAGTTTTTTGGGAACAAATATAGGCAAATATTGGTAAATATTGGATGAAATGTGTTGTATTGGTCAATATACATGTGATTTCATTTCTTCACTGCATAATGAACATTACGTGTACTGGCACTGCAAAAATACTATATTTATCGACAATATTTTGCTGTATAGGTTGAAGTGCCATGATAAGAGAACCTAAAAAAATATAAAGTTTTACCTACATGCCTGGCTTAAAAAATCCCTCATGTTTTACCTTTCTGGCGAGGAAGACTTGCTAAATTACCAAAATTTTCTTTTTCCTAAACTGTCATACGATATGTGGCAAAAGAAGGAACTCAACTTGCTTAATGTCCAAAATTTTCTTTTCCTAAATAGGAACAAATATATTTCATCAAAAAAGGTAAGAGGAAGAATTTTTCTCACTTAAGGTCCAAAATTTCTTTTTGTGAACCATCATGAGAAGATTACCTCATTACACAACCTTGATTATTAATTACAAATCAGTTGAACCATAAATTGTTTTGGTTGAAAGCCAAAAACGAAGAAACTCCTAGAATGGCGACGGCAAATAAAACATTTGCATGCTTCCATTAATCCATTAACAAGATCTATATAGACACCTAGATCCTGGACTCATAAATCTTGGTTAGAAAAGAATCAATAGAAAAAGAAATTCTGGATTCATAGATACGTTTCTTTCATTCCTCAGTAAGGAAACAAAAGATAAAAGATAAATCACGGATCAACTAAGCACTCTCAGGGACTTGCTCAAGAATATGAAATAGGAATACCATGTCAGTTTATTCTTTTTTATTGGTCTATTTTAAGTCCAATTAAATATACTTATAAAGCTACAGTATGTCAAGATCCAGCTACTATAATCACCACAAGAAAATTACATGCATAATGCTTCAAGGGGTGCATCAGGGAACACATTAGGTCAGTGCTGGATAGGAAACTAAACAGCTTCTTGGTGAGGGCAGGAATATTATTGACAATTTAAAAACCAAAATACAATATGATTGTCTCTAATATATACAATGTAATTATACATTGCATAATCATATTATAATCACCTTTATTTTATAAAATTATATTTTTTTAAGTAATCAAATATTTTAAGTAATAAAAAAATGATAATAAATAATAAATGTATTTGTTAGATTGAATCATGCAATATTTTTTATTGTTAAAATATATAAATATTTTTATTATTTACTTGTGAAAATAAAGCGAATCTAATATTCCTATTTCATTTATCTATACTAGAAATCTTATGATTGTCTCTAATATTTACAATGTAATAAATGATAATTATATATCGTTGAGTCATATTATGATCACCTTTATTTTATAAAATTATACATTGTATCAATCTGTTAATCGAATCATTTTGATCATTACTCCATGTTTTTAAATGAAATAAAATAAAATATTTTATGTATTTGCAAACTCATTTAAGTTGACAAATGACAATATCTTCTAAAATTTTCCAACATCTTCCTCAACAAATAAGATATATTATTGACAAATTAAAAACCAAAATAGGATATGATTGTCTCTAATATATACAATGTAATAAATGATAATTATACATTACATAATCATATTATGATCAACTTTATTTTATAAAATTACATTTTTTTAAGTAATAAAAAAATGATAATAAATGATAAATATATTTTTTAGATTGAATCATGCAATGTTCTTTATTGTTAAAATATATAAATATTTGTATTATTTACTTGTGAAAATAAAACGGATCTAATATTCTTATTTCAATTATCAGCACTAGTAATCTTATGATTGTCTCTAATATTTACAATGTAATAAATAATAATTATACATTGTATAATCATATTATGATCACCTTTATTTTATAAAATTATATTTTTTTAAGTAATTAAATAAATGATAAATATTTTTGTTAGATTGAATCATGCAATGGTTTTTATTATTAAAATTTATAAATATCTTTATTATTTACTTGTGAAAATAAAGCGCATCTAATATTCTTATTTCATTTATGTGCACTAGTAATCTTATGATTGTCTCTAATATTTACAATGTAATATATGATAATTGTACATTGTATAGTCATATTATGATCACCTTTATTTCATAAAATTATATTCTTTTAAGTAATCAAATATTTTCAGTACTCAAATAAATGATAAATATATTTGTTAGATTGAATCATGCAATATTTTTATTGTTAAAATATATAAATAATATTATTATTCGTGTAAAAATAAAACGCATCTAATATTCTTATTTCATTTATCTATACTAGTAATCTTATGTATGTCTCTAATATTTAAAATATAATAAATAATAATTACACATTTTATAGTCATAATACGATCACGTTTATTTTATAAAATTATATTTTTTTAAGTAATTAAATAAATGATAAATATCTTTATTATATTGAATCATGCAGTGTTTTTTATTGTTAAAATATATAAATATCTTTATTATTTACTTGTGAAAATAAAGCGCATCTAATATTAATTATTTTATTTATCTGTACTAGTAATCTTATGTATGTCTCTAATATTTACAATGTAATAAATGATAATTATAAATTATATAGTCATATTATAATCATCTTTACTTTATAAAATTATATTTTTTTAAGTAGTCAAATAAATGATACATATCTTTGTTAGATTGAATCATGCAATGTTTTTATTGTTAAAATATATAAATATCTTTATTATTTCCTTGTGAAAAGAAAGCGGATCTAATATTCTTATTTCAATTATCAGCACTAGTAATCTTATGATTGTCTCTAATATTTACAATGTAATAAATAATAATTACACATTTTATAGTCATAATACGATCACCTTTATTTTATAAAATTATATTTTTTTAAGTAATTAAATAAATGATAAATATCTTTGTTAGATTGAATCGTGCAATGTTTTTATTGTTAAAATATATAAATATATTTATTATTTACTTGTGAAAATAAATCGGATCTAATATTATTATTTTATTTATTTGCACTAGTAATCTTATGTATGTCTCTAATATTTATAATATAATAAATGATAATTATACATTATATAGTCATATTATGATCACCTTTATTTTATAAAATTATATTTTTTTTAAGTAGTCAAATAAATGATAAATATCTTTATTAGATTGAATCGTGCAATATTTTTTATTGTTAAAATATATAAATATCTTTATTATTTCCTTGTGAAAATAAATCGGATCTAATATTCTTATTTCAATTATCAGCACTAGTAATTTTATGATTGTCTCTAATATTTACAATGTAATAAATGATAATTATATATTGTATAGTCATATTATGATCACCTTTATTTTATAAAATTATATTTTTTTAAGTAGTCAAATAAATGATAAATATCTTTGTTAGATTGAATCATGCAATGTTTTTTATTACTAAAATATATAAAAATATTTATTATTTACTTGTAAAAATAAAACACATCTAACATTCTTATTTTATTTATCTGTACCAGTAATCTTATAATTGTCTTTAATATTTACAATGTAATAAATGATAATTATACATTGTATAGTCATATTATGATCACCTTTATTTTATAAAATTATATTTTTTAAATAATCAAATAAATGATAAATATATTTGTCAGATTGAATCATGCAATGCTTTTTATTGTTAAAATATAAAAAATATCTTTATTATTTCTTGTTGAAAATAAAGCGAAGCTAATATTTTTCTTTCATTTGTGTACTAGTAATCTTATGATTGTCTCTAGTATTTGCAATGTAATAAATGATAATTATACATTGTATAGTCATATTATAATCACCTTTATTTAATAAAATTATATTTTTTTAAGCAATCAAAAAAATGATAATAAATGATAAATATCTTTGTTAGATTGAATCATACAATGTTTTTATTGTTAAAATTTATAAATATCTTTATTATTTACTTGTGAAAATAAAACGCATCTAATATTCTTATTTTATTTATCTGTACTAATAATCTTATGATTGTCTCTAATATTTATAATGTAATAAATAATAATTATACACTGTATAGTCATATTACTATCACCTTTATTTTATAAAATGATATTTTTTTAAGTAGTCAAATAAATGATAATAAATAATAAATATCTTTTTTAAATTGAATCATGCAATGTTTTTTATTGTTAAAATATATAAATATCTTTATTAGTTGTAAAAATAAAGCGGATCTAATATTCTTATTTTATTTATGTGTACTAGTAATATTATTATTGTCTATAATATTTACAATGTAATAAATGATAATTATACATTGTATAGTCATATTACGATTACCTTTATTTTATAAAATTATATTTTTTTAAGTGATCAAATAAATAATAAATATCTTTATTAGATGGAATCATGCAATGTCTTTTATTGTTAAAATATATAAATATCTTTATTAACTATAAAAATAAAGTGGATCTAATATTCTTATTTCATTTATGTGTACTAGTAATATTATGATTGTCTCTAATATGTACAATGTAATAAATGATAATTATACATTGTATAGTCATATTACGATCACCTTTATTTTATAAAATTATATTTTTTTAAGTAATCAAATAAATGATGAATATCTTTGTTAGATGGAATCATGCAATGTCTTTTATTGTTAAAATATATAAATATCTTTATTATTTACTTGTGAAAATAAAATAGATCTAATATTCTTATTTCATTTATGTGTACTTGTAATCTTATGATTGTCTCTAATATTTATAATGTAATAAATGATAATTATACATTGTATAGTCATATTATGATCACCTTTATTTTATAAAATTAAATTTTATTAAGTAATCAAATATTTTAAGTAGTCAAATAAATGATAATAAGTGATAAATATCTCTGTTAGGTTGAATCATGCAATGATTTTTATTGTTAAAATATATAAATATCTTTTTTATTTACTTGTGAAAATAAAGCGGATATAATATTCTTATTTCATTTATGTGTACTAGTACTCTTATGATTGTCTCTAATATTTACAATGTAATAAATGATAATTATACATAGTATAGCCATATTATGATCACCTTTATTTTATAAAATTATATTTTTTTAAGTAATCAAATATTTTAAGTAGTCAAATAAATGATAAATATCTTTGTTAGATTGAATCATGCAATGTTTTTTATTGTTAAAATTTATAAATATCTTTATTATTTACTTGTGAAAATAAAGCGCATCTAATATTCTTATTTTATTTATCTATACTAGTAATCTTATGATTATCTGACTCTAATATTTACAATGTAATAAATGATAATTACCTAGACCCGAATTTGACTCAATCCATCAAAACTCTCTGATCCGACGCATCAAGTTAACCCGTAAATACTCAAACCCATTCCATCAAAGTGCACAAAATGACCCGACATCAAATTGCACGAAATGACCCAAACGGGCTGAATCCACCTAGTCAAGTTAACCAAAAAATGACCCGAAGCCAACCTGACTTTACCAATCATGTTAACCTAAAATGATCCGAACCCGAGTCTGCTTAACCCGAACCCAACCCGACAAATTAACCTGGAACTGCAACAACCCGACTTAGAACCATCCCGACCCAAATAATGTAATGACCCAAATCCAAAATGACCCGACCCCACCCATAGCTGACCCGAGAATGACCTGACCCAAACCCAACCCACCCAACCCAATTGCCACCTCTATTTAAGAAACTCAAAACTAGAAACCCACCCATAGAACTTCCAAGGTCATAATAGATGCCCTTTATGGCACTAGGATCCAAAACACTAGGACTTCACAATTTGTAATCTCACTTAGAAGCATTAACATAGAACAATAAGAGCAGACTATGTCTAACAAAGGATATAGTTCATGAAAATCTTTATATAACTTTTTCATCAATCATTTATATAAGGAGCATCTACTGAACAGGATGATATGAAGTCCCACATTGTCAATACACTACCACATGTTGCTATTGTAGCAACACATTTCATATATAAAGTTGAGAATGACATCGTATTTCACTTATTGCAGAAGGCACAATGCAAAATTTGCAAACCAATCCAAACACATGGAAAGAAGTAAGACATTGTTTCATAGTACAAGGATATGTTTGTCATGATTGTTTCCATTGACATTACTTGTGTCAGGGAACTAGATAATTCTGAGATAAGTACTTACTTTTGGCTAATATGACCCATTGCCATACAATTAAATAGTGGTTCCACAATAGCATAGCGGCTTTTTAATCAGCCACGACACAAAATTACCGATACGCTATGGTTTTAAAATTTCACATTTATGGGCCAGTAAATCGCCAATAAATCGAAAAATATAGTCGATAATTTAGCAATTTATTGTAAATTCTTAAATCTACTGAAAAAAATTATCCATGATAATTTTTTCTTATTCATTTACTACATATATCTTAGACCAAGTTACTATTGAAGTATAATAAAGTTTTTTTATTTATTACCTTTACATGTACTACTAAATATCAAGTCTTTTTTCATTCTAGGGCAAATTTAGGGTAATAACGATAATTTAGCATATAATGACTCACTTAAATGCTTCTAATATAACACACTAGTTTATTAAATATTTAAATTCAAATGATTAATAAATAATAGTTAAAGTGTATGGTGAAATAAAAATAGAAATTCACATTGTGAAACATAATTTATTGTTTCACAACGCTCCGGTACCGCGACACTGCGACCTCAACCACGACATGATCACGACTTTATTGCTCGCACATTACTTTTTTTAAAAGTCCAAAACAATCCTTATCTTTTAACACAATTGTCTATATCGTGTTTTCAAACAAATAAAGAAAATTAAAGCACATATCCAAATATATCCATCAACTTAATATTCCCAAAAGAAACCTAGATGATACATCAAAGAAGGGTTGCATTTGAAATGGAAGGAAATTGAAGCAGTGGATCCCTTCAAAACCTTAGAATCCAGACATCTGAACAGCAAAAAAGGGCGGAAGAATTCCAAAACTAGTTATTTGAAATTAATATGATGCATGAATACATTCGCTTGATCTTCAGGAAGAGATCAAAAGGAGTTGCAACTCTTTCCTGTTTTAACATCTTTTATAAGAAAATTTCTTTTCCAGTCTATACCAGTGCTTTTTCACGAATCAGGTCATCTGAACAGCAAAAAAAGGGTGGAAGAATTCCAAAACTAGTTATTGGCAAGTAATATGATGCATGAATACATTCGCTTGATCTTCAGCTAGAGATCAAACGGATTTGCAACTCTTTCCTGTTTTAACATCTCTTACAAGAAAAATTCTTTTCCAGTCTATACCAGTGCTTTTTCACTACAGAGTATATTCTTCTTTTGGTAAGTAATCTTTTGCTACATAGCCAGAAGGCAAAAAATAAGAAAGGTAAAAAAAAAATGAGGAAAGACAAAATTGACCCTCAATAACCATGCAACTCTCCCTAATACATCAAGATACCATGAATGCACCAATGCTTAAGTACATTCTGACTAGGATTGGCTCAGAGAGGATGTATTCTTCGTTATTTTTCTGTCGTTTCGTCTGAGATCCTGGTCTGACAAGGATCTATTTGATTGAGGCTATAAGCCTTTGTCTAACTTATCTGGAAAAGAAAATTAAGAAATGACAGAATACAAATCTAGAGTCACCTTGTTCTGAAATAGTTAGCACCCTGTAAATTCTCTGAACACAACAGGGATGTACATAGGTGTCTGAGCTACTCAATTCATCAGAGCACATCTTTTGGCCATATGCAGATTAACACTTGCGGTATCAACAAAGAAGTATAATTATGCCCATCATAATCAAATTTCATAAAAAGATACCAAAATCGCCGAGTGGATATGGGTGTCGTTTGACAACTTATTTTTGTTACATGGAAACTTCTATAGGCAAGCATTCCACATTTTGGAAACTTACCTGAAAGCAATAGTCAAGCAGAAAATTCAAAGATCATTTTCACCCAGTTTCTTAAAAAGAAAAATTTGACGAAACAATATCATTTTGGGCAAATTTTTTTATAAAGAAAAAAAATGCATATAAACCCTCAACTTTCAGTCAGCCAGCCTTTACCACTTCACAGGAACCCTCAACCCGCGCATAGCCTCTCCCAATTCTCAGAAAACCTTGGATAAATTTTAGATACCTTTTTGCTCCAGTGAGTGGTTGCTAATGATAGCAAATCATTTATATTGATTATGTGCTTATAATCATATTTGTAACATCGAAGTAAAAATATTTGATTTATATACATCCATAAGTCGACATAATATACATACACAAATTAATATTTGCCATTTTCTAATACTTTTATTTATAGTTTTTTGAGAACTGAAGTTTCCCGTTTCCTTGTCTCCATCCAAATTTCCCTGCAACCAAGCACTTTTTGGCCACCAGGATTATGATAATCTTATTTGGTGAAATTCATATATTACGTTAAGACTGCCCATTTTAACAATGCAGGTTATCATGCATGCACAAAGAAAAATACCATATAACAGGTCCACAGGTGAAATCTATTTATGAAGGAAGAAGAAACCAAGGCAACCTTCATGCCTACTGTCCAGGGAGAGGCTTAATGGTAGGGAGGTCCAAAGAAAAATACAAACACGCTACACAGCTCCACAAGCAAAGAGGTCACAAGACAATTCACCAGCCCAACAAAAATTGTAAAAATTACAAAAGGTAATTTAAAAACTACTCTCATTTGTAAGAAGGATAACCTGGTGGCAAAGCAACTGAAGATCCTGACGCATGAGGCAGAGAAGTAACAGGTATCTGATTTGTAGCCCACCCTGTTCGGCTTAGAGCAGCACGAGCCTCCATGAAATTTTCAGCAATCAGGACAAGGAAGTGAGGCTGTTTAACATCAACAGGGGGGTCTGCTCCTCGAGGATTGTGCTTTGCCTGTAAGGGAAAAGCAGTTATATCATCTATTCTAATTTTGATTTGGCATTAGCAAAATGCAAATAACTACAAGAATAATTTGTGACAGTTTGAGCATATTCATCAATGTGTACCAAAACAAGCAATGTCAAATCCACTATTTTGTGAAATTGAGCTAACTAAAGGATTGAATACCCACCGCAATGAATAGTGTAACCCCCCCCCCCCCAAAAAAAGCTCAATTTATAGACAAAGCCCCTTAACCACCTTCAATGTATGGACTAAGTTTTGAAAGAGACGAAAAGTTTGGACCAATTTGGCCGCCTTTCCTTCAGCCAAATCCAATCCCTTTGTTCATCATTAGGCTATTTACAGATATCATAAGCCATAAAATATAAGCTTCCTATCTTAGAGAATAAAAAATATACAACAAAACTAAGAACATGGAAATTGCTACAACAGTGCATTGACAGTGACTCATGGTTCGGAAAATAAATACAATGATATATGGGGTAACTTCTCCATGATACAGAAATATGGGGTGCATTATTTGGATGACCAGACCTCATTTTTTGGTAGCTGTAATGATTAACAATGTATTATTGTTGAAAAACTACCTTTGTGCTTATTTTGGCATGGAAAGGAAGAGTCCCTATGTTCTTCGACTTTTTCCTCAACCTTTAATATGGGATGGGCATGACACAATAAGTTATATAAGACAAGCAGTACCAATGCAGCAAAATAGCAGCCAGAGTCTCCATCAAAGTTATTCCAATGTTGCAGTATCGGAGCATCATGGATCATAAGTAGGGGTTGTGACCATTGTAGCTTTAATATTTCCCTAGGATGAAGACCTGTGTTTAGACAAATGATGGGTTAAGACAATGGAGAAGGCAAGGAGGTATGAGAACAAGACTTGGGAGTGTCAACAAACACAGCAGTGAAAAAGAGGTCTGAGAATGAAGTTTGAAGGAGAAAGTGAAGGAAAACATGTGGCCCATGTTGATGCAGCACACACATACTAACGGTGCTTTAGTCCGACTTGGTTTTGTTCTTTATTCATCTTCAAATCTAGGTCTTTTGTTAACAATAAATGGCGATCTTTCGTATTCATCAGACATAAAAGGAAAAGTTCTAAAGAGATCTCCAGAGAGGGGGAGTCAAGATAGGGAATCCTTAGGGAAAAGATGGCTTTCTAGATTAAGCTGAAGCATATTTATTAAGATTGCTTAAGTTCTTGATGGAGAAACACCGTAAGGATTATTGGGTCGCTTGAATTCTGTTCCTACCACTAGTTTGGTTGGATGATAAAAATATTGAAGTTTTGTAATCTTGTATGTCTTGAATAGGTTTGCATAGTTCTTTGATTTGTACACAAGTGCAACCTGAACACTCCATAGCAGCTAAGAGTAAATCTTATTGTACACAAAACCCCTACAAATTGGTATCAAAGCCTAGTTTTTGAAATGACATCAGCTTTTGATAATAGGTTTGAATAGAAATTGTTGAATGGGAAGAATAATTTTTTGCAATAGCAATGTATGTTCTTAACCAACATAGAATGCATGCAATCTTTAAAAGATAAGAAGTCTGTAGATGTGTGGATATGGAGATGGTCAAGTGAAAAGGCATAAGTTATGTGCAACAAGTACAATTCAGTCAACCCAGACTCCTAGAATCAAGTACAACATTATGGAGGAGAAGAATCAAGTACAACATTGAGGCAAGTCATAAAACCACTGTCGCAGTATTGGTGTATCGCAAATAATATTTTATATATCATGGCATGAATTTTTTATTTTATTCACTACAAATATCAAGTCAGTATTGGTAAACATCGACAACATATTGACCGATATCCAATATTTTGGCAATATCACGGCAATAAATATGTGACTTTCTGAAATGGTCGCATTTTGGGAATTCTACATCACAATTAACCCAAAAATAGCAAAATTACGGCCGATACACAATTGCGGTACTGATATTTTATTGCATGCATTGAGGTCACAAGCAAATAAGTTAACCTTGAAGAAAAATCTTTTCTCAATCAAGATGGAGGAAGAACACAATTGTAACTTTGTCTAAATACATTCAATTGATTGATTACTCAATTGGCAACTTTGAATGAAACCTTAAAAAAAGAGGATCAAGCGATCTTACTTTTGGCATCTCTCCCCAAACATTTAACTTCTTAGCAAGAAAACTCTTTTTTATATAGGAGGAGACAGTCATGGTTTTGCTCAAGGATAAAAAGTAAGGGGGTTAGGGTGATTAGAGACACCTACTTCAATGGATGAATCCGCTCTTAATGTGGAAGAGCAACACAAGAAGAAGGGTAAAATGGAGACCAATCCCAGCATCATGTGTTTCTATTATGATGGGGTTTAGCACATTCAATCGAGGTGTCCAAACTGCAAATAAGATTTGATGAAATCAAAATTTAAGGAGAAGGGTCGCACAATAACCACAATAGATGATGACAAGCAAGAACTTGAATCCGAGATGTTCCCAACACATGTTGTAGGAATGATTCATTTAAATCCTACACGTAAAGTGAAGAGAAATTAGTCCCCTAGCTTAGCACATCAGAGATAAAAGTGGAGGGGACTAGAGAATCGATATCAAGCTACATGATGGGAGAATTTAATATAAGAAGAGGTATGTTATCTTAATTCCTGAATAATGTTGGATGGTTTGAGTTTGTTTTATCCACACAATGATGGATTATTGAAGGTCAATATATAGAGGATGTTGATCTGAGGAGGAAGAACGACCACAAACAACCTCTTTAGGCTTGACGGTGGAAGCATTAAAGGAACTTTGATTTGAGCAAAGGCACTGTCAGGTCAAGGACGATGTTATGATCAAGCTCATTAATCAAGTATGGAAGCACATGAGAGCTTGAGGGAAGAGTTTTTAGGGTCCAACCATATATGCAAAGGCTAATTTCAAATCTATATAAACTATAAAGGACAAGGGCATCTTCAAGGAATGAGTTTGTAGATGTTGAAAGATCGACTACCGATGCAGTTTATAATTACAATATTTCACTTTAAGATACTATAGTTAGATGAGGGATGTATCATGGGACTTGATATAGTGCGACTTAGTCCTCATTATTAGGAGATATATTAACTCTAGATTATTAGGAATCAGTTAGTATCTTTCCTACGTGTAATTTAGGAAGTCTCAGCTACCTATGAAGATATATATATGTATATCCTAATGTACAGAAGATATAAATAAGAAAAAAGAGAATCACAATTACTTAACTCTTTGTTTTTATGGTATTAGAGCTTGGTTTGCCTATGCCTTCATCCAAAAACATGCCGGAAGTCACATCTCAATCCTCTAAAACTGAACCTCATCTTATAGCTCGGAATATACCTAAAAATCACCCTATTTAGATCATGACAATAGTTGAATGGTGACAACTTTCTCCAATAGTCTTAATCTGTTCATATGTATCTTAGAGGGAGAGGAAAGACTGACTATATCACAAGAGATACTAAACAACCTAACATGAAGGATCCATCCTATAGCTGAAGAGATAGGTACTAATTATCTTTGTAATTCTACAGCAAAAGAATTATGGGACAATGTCTCACAAACGTACTCTGACTTAAGGATTCAATCTCAAGTTTATGAATTAACTCTTCAACTTGGAGATATTCGCCAAGGTGAGGATTCTGTGAGTAAATACTTTAGCTCTCTTAAAAGAATTTGGCAAGACCTTGAATTGTTCAATGATTATGAGTGGAAGAAACCCAAGGACTACAAGCATTACAAGAAGATGGTGGATGAAAACCGAGTCTTTAAGTTCCTTGCAAGCTTAAACATTAAATTGGATGAGGTTTGAGGTCAAATTATTGGAAGAAATTCTCTGCCTCTAATAGGTGAGGTATTTGTAGAAGTTCGTATAGAAGAGAGTCAAAGACAAGTGATGCTTGGAAAGAAGGTTGCTAGAACAATCGGATATATAGGAGGATAAGCCCAAACTATCCCTAACACTCAAGTAAATCGGAAATTCACACAGAATCAACGAATTGACAAAAATAATCTACGCTATGATTACTATGGAAAAACCTCACCACACTAGAGAAACTTGTTACAAGTTACATGGCAGACCTAATCAATTGTATACACCTAGGGCTAATGAGGCTGATTCATCTACTCTAAGTAAAGAACAATTAGATAAACTTCTTAAACTGCTACAATCCTACTCCTCACCTAATACTCCTGTTGGAAATAGGTAGTGATTCTCTAGTACTCTCGGAAAATCTAATCCTTGGATCATAGATCTAGGGGCATCCGATTCTATGACAAGCTACCCTTATTCCTTTAGTTCCTACTTTCTGTGTTCTGGTATTAAAAAAGTTAGAATAGTTGATGGAAGTTTTTCATTTAATGCTGGAAAGAAAACATTAAAATTTCAAAACAATTACTTTATATCATGTTCTACATGTTCAAAAACTTGCCTGCAATCTTCTCTCTATAAGCAAATTAGACACTAAGTGCACCATCCTTTTTCTTCCTTCCATCATTGTTTTTCACGACCGGAGCTTGGAGAAGATTATTGAAACTGATAGAGAGATAAATGGATTCCACTAATTTGATGAAACTACTTCTGGTTATAAAAAGGCTCAAGGGTTAAGTATTACAAGTTCAAGCTCCATAAATGATCAAGTTATGTTATGGCATAGAAGGTTAGGACATTCTAGTTTTCCCTATCTCAAGAACTTGTTTCCTAAGTTTTTTAAAGGAATTAATTACTCAACCATATCCATTGTGAGGCTTGTCACTTAGCTAAAGATCATCGTGTTTCTTTTCCTATACAACCTTATTCTAGTTCTAAACCATTTTATCTATTCCATAGTGATGTTTGGTGTCCATCTAAGGATAATACTCTCCTGGTAAAAAAAGGGTTTATAGCTTTCATTGAAGATCACACCAAAGCTTGTTAGGCTTACTTGTTGGAAAGAAAATATGAGGTTGAACAGAGATTTAAGGAGTTTTTCCCTATGATTAAAAATAAATTTCAAACTAAGATTGGTATTCTACGATCAGATAATGGGATTGAGTACATTAATAAATATTTAGGAGCTTTCTTAACCTAGAAAAAAAATATTTATCAATTAACTTGTCGTGACACACTTCAAAATAATGGAATTGCAAAAAGGAACATCAGGCACCTTCTTCAAGTAGCTAGAGCTATTATGTTCTCTATGAATGTTCCTAAATACCTTTTGGGAAATGCACTCCTCACTGCCTGTTATCTAATAAACAAAATTTTGTCTCGTGTGTTGAATTATGAAATACCGTTACAAGTTATAAAAGGTTTCTTTCCAACATCTCGAATAACTACATATCTCCCTTTAAGGGTGTTTGGTAGTGTTTGTTATGTGTATATACCAAATGTTTTTAGATCAAAGTTAGATCCAAAAGCTAAAAAATGTATTTTCCTTGGTTATGTGTCCAATAAAAAAGGGTACAAGTGCTTTAACCTAGTTATAAAGAAAATTTTTAAGAGTATGGACGTCCACATTGTTGAGGACCAATCTTTTTATTTTCATAAAAATTCTCTTCAAGGGGAGAACACCAGTAAGATAGACATTTTTTAGCAAACTTTGCCTACTTTACCTCCTCTTCAAGAACCTTTGATTGAACCATTAACTAAAAGAGTGGAACCTACTAATAATACCCTCAATCTGAGATTACTTGATAATGTATGAAAGATAGGGGAGAAGTTACGCAAACTAATCATAACCCTTAACTTCTGGTTTATACCAAGAAGAAGTTTCCCAAATGCGCTAATAGTGATTACTCAAGCAGAAGTTCAATCCAATTTCCCGAGCAAGGGTCCTACAACTCAGAGTTATCCTTCCTTCACTTATATTTCTCCTCTATCTACTAATATGACTAATTTGTCCACTCCTCTTAACTTTCCAATTGCATTAAGAAAAGGTACTTGAGCCTCCATAAAACGCCTCATTGCAAACTACTTGTCGCATAAAAAATTATCTCACACTCATAGAGCTTTTGTGTCCAGGATCACTAATCTATTACCAAGAAATGTGATTAGATGATCCGAATTGGAGGATGACTCACGTGGAGTATTACCAATTTACCCCAAAACAAGAAGATAGTTGGATGCAAATGGATGTTCACAATAAAGTGCAAAGCTATGGAAGTGTGGAGAGATACAAAGTGAGACTCATAGCAAAAGGATTTACTCAAACTCATCGCATAGACTACTAAGAGACTTTTGCTCTTGTTGCTAAGATGAACTCTATTAGAATTCTTTTTTTCCTCGCAGTCAATTACAACTAATTGATTCATCAATTTGATATAAAAAATGCATTCCAGAATGGAGACTTACATGTAGAGGTTTACATGGATCTGCAGCCTGGATTTGAAGAAAATCTCGGAAGAGTTATGTACCGAACCTCTGGATCTAGTTATGGGTCCCTGTACACTAAAATCTGGTTGTACTTTACCAGATTTATGAGTCTGTCTGCCTTTCTTCCCTATTTTTTTACAAATGCAAGTTCTGGGCTCATCTGAGAGAACTCAGCGATCTCCAAGAGTTAAACTCAAGAAATTCTCTAAGATTTTTCATACCTTTCTTATTCCACAAACCAGTACATATATTTGCTGAGAAAATAACTGCTAAATAACTGTTTCTGATTTCCTAATTCCCAGCAGTTATTAATTATTCAAACACAATACTAACCGATAACCACTAACATGTGGCATGACACAACATAACAACACACTACCCTGTGACACAACATAATCTAACAACTTACCCATAATAATCTGCCTTAGAACAAGTGGCAGTATCTAAAATAAACATTAATCACAATTAACTAAATATTTGACTTAATTCTTCCTTCCCCTCCCCTTCGTTGATATACTTTGTCAAATGGCACTATTTTAGCATTCTGGTCAGGTACCATAACAAGGCAGAGTTTGCAAGTTGAGATGGGCTAAAGCAATCACAAAGAGCTTGGTTGGTTTGAGAGGTTTGGAAATGTAGTAAGAAGACATGGCTTCTCACAAAGTCAAGCTTATCACCCTTTGGTTTTTAAGCATTCCATTAAAGGAAAAATAGTTATCTTGACAATATATGTAGAAGATATTATCATAGTTGGGGATAACTTGTCTGAGATCCACATGTTGAAAAACAAGCTGGAGGCCAAATTCGAAATCAAGCACCTCAGGAAACTTAAATATTTCCTTGGGATAGAATTTCCAAGATCAAAGGAGGGAATCTTTCTCAACCAACGCAAACATGTTCTTGATTTACTCAAAGAGACGGAGATGATAGGTTCTAAGGTTGCAAAAACTCCAATAGATACAAATGTTACACTAAAATTAGCAACAACAAATAAGTTGGTGGTTCAAGAACGTTATCAGAGACTAGTTAGAAGATTAATTTATCTTTCGCACACAAGACCTGATACAGCCTTTGTGGTGAGTGTCGTAAGTCAACTTATGCATCCATCTAGGCCTACTCATTTGGAAGATGTGTTGGGAATTTTAAGATATCTAAAAGGAACTTTAGGAAAAGGTCTCTTGTTCAAAAATGAGGTCATGTCCAAATTGAAGCCTACACATATGCAGATTGAGCAAGTGATATAAATGATAGAAAGTCTACCTCGAGTTACTAGACTTTTGTCAGAGGAAATGTGGTTACTTGGAGAAGCAAAAAGCAAAGTGGTGTGCAAGGAGTAGTGCAGAAGCAGAGTTTTGTGCTATTGCCCATGGTTTTTGAGAGGTGTTATGGGTTAAAAAACTTCTAAATGAACTAAAGGTTCAAACACCTATACCTATTAAAGTCTATTGTAATAACAAATCAGCTATCTCAATAGCTCACAATCCAATACTATATGACAGACAAAACATGTAGAAGTTGACAATCATTTCATCAAGGAGAAGATAGACAATGGAATGATATGCATGCCTCACATACCCACTACTAGTCAAATAGCAGAAATACTCACCAAAGGACTTCCTACAGCACAGTATAATAGGTTAGCTGGTAAGCTTCATGAGTGATATATTCATGCCAGTTTGAGGGAGTGTTGAAAGATTGATTGCCGATGCGGTTTATAATTATAATATTTGACTTTAAGATATTATAGTTAGATGAGGGTCATATCATGGCACTTAGTATCGTGGGACTTAGTCCTCATTATTAGGAGATATATTAGCTCTAAATTATTTGGAATCGGTTCGTATCTTTTCTCCATGTAATTTAGGAAGTCTCAGCTACCTAAAAGGCTATATATATGTATATCCTAATGTACAGAAGATATAAATAAGAAAAAAGAGATTCACAATTATTTAACACTTCATTTTTAGTAGAGTATGCCAAGAAAAGCATGGGATATCTGTGTTGGTCAACACGACTAGCCCATGTTGACGCAAAATGCTCCACTCTGACTTGAATTTGTTTTTTATTCGTTGCCCACCTTTTCTTGTTTCTAGGTCATATGTTGCAATAAAATGGTCTATTATGCATTCTTCAACTACAAATGCAAAAGTTTTTGATATCAATCGGAGAGATCAGAGAGTTGGAGAATCTGCAAAAGGGACACTTTAAAAAAAGAAAATCTTTCTAGATTAAACTTAAGCATAAATGTTAGGAATACATAAGTTCTCAAAAGAGAAACACGGCCACATTAAGGATTATTGTGTTCTTGAATTCTTAAAGTTCTTGTTTTGCTAATTAGTTGCTTACATAGTAATGAAGATTCGAGTTTTTTTATTCTAGTGCTTCTTGACAATCTTTACCTAATTTTTGGTTTGCACACAAGTTCAACCTGAACACATATCCATAGAAACTCAGGTTCAATCTTATTGCACCAGAGATCCCTACGCTTTCGGTGACTTCAAGAAGGTTGTTGATACTTATAATTTCTATATTTTGACTCAAAAGTTTTCTAGACAGCTATGTAACAATGATACAAAGGTCAACAACTAGTTAATATGTTCATTTAAAGATAATGAACTTAAGAACAAGAATTTTACTCAATTGGTATCCTGACTGTTAAGGCTTCTCCATCGTTTTCCAAAGGACTCATGTTCCAATCCTTGTGGTTTTGGGCATACGCCGCTGGTTGGTGGGGAAGATGGACATTTAGTCTTTTTGGATAGCGGTTGTGTTGGGCTTTAGGATGAAGGGTGGGATTTTTACCTTGTTGGCAAAAAGAAAAGGATAATGAAGTTAGAACTCCATGGAACTTTAACAAAAAGAAATGGTAGGTGCACGGTTCGTCCACAACATAGCAAACAAATGTTCATATAAACAAAAACCTCACTTTCCTCGGGCATAAACTCATTTTTGGTTCTATTTGAGGTATAAATCTTTCTTACTTCAATCAAGGAATAATGACTTGTACCCTTATTTTCACAATCTTGGTGGCATATGGGTTGAGGACACCATAAATATATTTTTAATAGGTATTTTTATGAAAACAAATATTTTTTTAATATATGAAGAAGGCATAAACATCCTGTAATTAGTTTTATGAAGATAAGAAATATGCTTTTTAAGGTTTTAGATCATTGATTTTATCAAAATAATAATCAAAAATATATTTTTTGATGGTACAAACACCCATGGCCATGGGCTACCAGAATTGGCAATTGTTTGGCAATCATTTCTCAATTAAAAAAAATAGGCAGGTTTATGCTTCAAATAAAAAAATAATAATGCCTATACTAGGAAAAAATGTGATGTTTATACCTCACTTTATATTTTTCCAACAAATACAAAGGATTTATTGGTTGATAATTTGTCCATCATTGAAAGTAATGGCTGATACACAAATATTGGCTATCACGAAAGATAAGGATAACACTTTTAATTTTAATAATGTATCACTTAAGACTAGTTTTGGAAATCCAAATCAATCATTTAGTTTTCTAGAAAAGTAGAAATTTATTCTTACTCTTTATCGTAATAAAGTATATTCAAACAAATAAATAGTTATCAAAGTATATACCTACAAAATGTCAAAGTAATTTGGTTCATTTCTTCTTCAATTCAAGAAATTATTTATCAACTGGGGCCTCAGAAGATTCAAATTCAATACATATTAATAAACACAATTCATATTGGCTAACACTTTATTCCATGGCAGTATCACCTAAACCAGAAACTAACAAAGACAAACATTGGCGGTGTTGCTCAAAAGTTTTATTTAAGGACCATATACATGTTTAAAACAAAACAAAAAAACAGACAGAAAAAAACTCATATGAAGGTGGCAGAACTGACGCAATATACCCAATTTTTAAAACTGTAAAAAACAATATAGCACTGGAAAGGAAATGGCACAGAAACAAGCCAATTCATCCAAGAGGCAGACAAATAAAAGTTTAGTTTAATAGGCCAAAAACCTAATTATTTATTTTGATAGGAAAAGCTACTCCATGCTCCATACTTGAAGGCAGAAGTAAAACCACAAATACATCTGAACGATCCTGTTTCCCTATCCCCTTTCCCCTTGCATGCAATCTTGGAAAAACCACAGATCTGTTTGTCAATTACCTTCCCCTTGGACCTATTTTAGTGTGATCCAAGAAGATCGACAATCATTTGATTCATTTGTTGGCAACTCTGTATGGAATGATCTACTTAACAAAGTGAAAATATGACATTGTCATCATGCAGCATTTGCTGGATGCACAAAGTTTAGAAGCCAATGTAAATAGAGTCAACTAATTCAATTATTAAAAAAATTTAAAAGAGACTTCCAGCTCACCGCATTATAAAGTGCTATATACTTCTGCAGCTGCCTAGGAGAAATGACGGACAAGGAAATATTACACTACAAGAAAGGGTAAAGGTAGTCAACTAGTAGTACATAAAATACAACAACAACAAAAATGACAACTAGAAAATTCATTTTTCTATTACTCTACCTGGCCAAACCATTTGGCAACAGTTTCAGCATCATATAGATGGTTAGTCCTCTTGTCTTCTGCATTTTCTGCCTGATCTGGGTTTTCAATTTGAGGTCGATAGACCGGCGTTGGTAAGGGAAAGGGATTGCTAGCTGCAATGAGAATGCAATGCCTTTTCCCATCTAAATTTTGTGTAGTCTGAACACCATTTTGAGGGATAGCAAACATCTGAAGAATCAAACAAATTTAACACTAATCAAGCTTTTCATAATTAGAATATATAAGTACCCACATGCAACTTCCCCCTCCAAAACAAAAAAGCATTTACGAATGGAAATAGATTCAAACTGAAGCTGCCTTTTTTCTCCTCCTCCTGAACGACCACAGAATACAAAAAGCATCAACAGATAAGTCAATAAGAAAACATTGAGCAATGCACATGCAATCAGAAAACAAATGCAGGCATTTACATATTTCTCAAAATTAAAAGAAAGAGTTACATGGCTGATACTGTTATGAAGGTAGTGAATGTCTGAGTAATAAAATGCATAGAAAGCCATATGGGCCAATACGGAACACCAGTCCACTCATTATTGTACTCTGTAGTTTACCAAAACTTGATTTCTGCACTACTATTATGCAGGTTGTGAATGTCTGAGTAACAAAATGCAAGGCAGCTAATGACTACCTTGACCTAGAATGGTCAGCACTAAAGGCAGTCACTCTCATCCACTATCCTAGTGACCCTCTCCCAAAATAATAAATAAATAGTGGACCAGGCCAAGTGCTTAAATCAGTCCAACTAGGTACCAGCTACGGGCCGTCACCAAAAGCTGAGAAAATGGGATTTTTGAACCAACCAGTTTTGACCCTGTATTAAAAATAAAAAAATAAAAAAAAATAAAAAAAAAAACTTTTGGCACCTTCTTTTACAAATCTTTATTTTATGGGCATTGAACCTATGTTCTCTAGTTATATTACTAACTCTTCATCACCAAAAAACCAATTTACTGAAATTTGTATATATAATTGTGTTATTTTTAACTATAAAAAAAAAAAGGTTGAACCGTTGTCCGGTACCGTATTTGAGTTGATTTCAGATTCCATATTTAAATCACTACTCCAATCTCAATATTATACACACAAATTGATAATCAGAAACCACATACCATTAAAGCGTCAGCAAGGCCTTCGGTAACAGCAACATCTTCTAATCCACCTCCAGAAAACGATAAGGAAGATAACCAACCTAAATAATTATCTACATCTCTGGTCCATCCACTCCGTTGTAAAACGCAATCTGGTTAGGCAAAAGAGTCAAATTCCAGAATTTGTTCGTTAAATTTATGTGTCCAATTGATAAACAAGAAATTCATGAGCTCGGGGAAGATTTTAACATTATGTTCCGAAGAGCAGAGTTTGGAGAAAATGTAACTATTTCATACCACATATACTATGAATAGTCTGTGGAGACACTGTATCTGTGATACATGGGATCAAAATAAACAGAAATCTTCAAGCCAAGTAATTAACGATTTCAAGTTTTGGTGAGTTAACCAGGGCAGAAATAAATAAAGTCGACTCATACAATAAGTAGATAAACAATCAAGGGAAAATATTTGTCAAATAATCCAAAGCCTTGGACCATCCTGGCTTCAGGGAAAACAGAAACACTTACCAGAGAATGGTCCCTTGGTACTAAACATAACCAGGGCTAACTCAACACTTTGAACAGTTCCAGTTGAAGCAGAGGGCTTCTGCATTTACAAACAAAAAGATCAAAGTAAAGATACCAGAAATGAGAGGAAACTTGATAAGCATTCGGCATATTGCCGGAAAATCCATAACAGAATAACCTGAATATGTGGCGAGCATTCAACAGTAGTTTTGCATCTAAATTAAAACAAATCTTATGACTCGTATAACAGGATGAGTTGGAACCAAAAAAAATCCAACAAGGGCTGCTCACAGAGCACAGCATTCGTTCAAAGAAAGTTGAAGTTATCGTGATGTAGAACCTAACACCTAGTAAGTTGACTGTGAACAGAGTTTATTTTCTCAATAATAATGATGATGATGATGACTTTCCAAAATCAACTATACAACCAGGAAACACATACTAAAAAAATAAAATAACTCATTAAATATCCCACATCTCATAAGCCTACAAGGAGGGTAGTGTGAAGCGTAGCCACATGGATATGGACATTTCCGATGCTCTAATTGCAGGCCAGGATACAACTATGACACTGAAAATATATTGATACCACACCAGATCGCCATCACATGTGAATCTATGAATGACAACATCTGATCCACACAAACTTGGTAAGTTGTTGCTAAAAATGTACATTAATCCATTTGTAGGGCTTGATGTAACAGAAGGATTTCCTTTTAGTCACTATTCATTCATCACAATAACAACACGCTTTATTCAGAGCAAAGGCAACCTGTCTTGTTCAGAGCAAAAGACTAGTGAAACATCCCCTCACCCAACCCAAAAAAAAAACAAAAAAAAAGGATAAAAAAAGGAACAAAAATCTCAAAGAATATGAGGCATAAACAATAAGATGTGTCACATGGACTACAGGGTACAACCACATTATATGGGCCCTAAATATCTGGAATTAGATCTTGGAACATGTCACCTCTACTAACTCACCTATATAATTAAAGTTAGGTAGGATTACAATTTCATACATGAGACAGTTTACTGGAAGGATAACATGACAGTAAAGCATGTGATTAAATAGTCATATTTGTTGGGAGCGTCCTACGTTGAGGGATAAAAAGGGCCGAGGGCTTAAAAGTTTTGAATGGTACTAGGGGATATACCTCTTCAGAATGATAGCTCCATTTTGGGTCTGTTATATATATATATATATATATATAAATACACACATTACAGAAATCTAAAACTAAAAGGAGAGGGTTAGGTGGGTTGGAGAGCCCAAGAAGAAAAATAAATAAAAAGTGATAGAAAAGAAAAATGCAGACATAATAGGTCAAGGTGGAACATTCTCAGTGTCTCCCGCTGCTGAAGACATCTTAAATCAGTTACCATCCACCCATCCTCCATGAGGCCTCAACCCGTCAACACCTCCTACTTCACCCACCACCATCAGTCATCATCTGCTTTACTCAGAACAACCCACCAGAAGCAACCATCCTTTGATATTCTTGTGCCCGCACACGACCAAAGGCAGCCCTCATCTTTGATCCCTCTGTGTAGCTAGGATATTGTGGCCGCCAGTGCGCACCTGCATTCTGCCATCACTAAGAATTTAGGGTGATCCTAATTGCATCCACATTCATCCCCAGTAAATAATGACTTGCAATTAAGGTCAATAGATAGACCCAGACAGCAGATCCAAGGGGGCTTTGATCCATGTGAACCTGATGAATTCATTTTCCAGAAAAGAAATGGGTAGGCTGGAAAAGGACCAAATATGTCAGTGATTTAGGATCTATTCTCTCTTTACTTTACCTGACAACTGAGCAACCAAATGTGAGCTCATCAAATAATTAATTACAGGAACTGCAACAGAAGTCAGCTAGTTTTTTATTGCCTCTACCACTAGTACCCTGCATATCTAACATACAATCACAATCTTTGCATTAACAGATCTTTCCAACCACCTGCAACCCTTAACAAATTTCGTCTTGTCTTCTTTGACTGTAAATCCAACTACCTATAGCCATATCACATGCTGAAACGCATCTTTACCTATCATAGTGCTTCTTGAACTACTGGAACCATTCCTTGAATTCTGTCGACCCCTTGCCTTCCCACGAATCCCACCCCCAAACAAAATGCCAAATTAGAATCCACCCCGACAGCTGATGAGCAATCCAAAACAAGATAACAGAATCTTTTAATGTAAGTCCAAGAAACCTTAATTGCAACATTCAACTGTTTGATTCTCGATTGTTTACACTAACAAAACCTAGAAATAGCTACAAAAGAAATAGATGAGGTATCCCAAATGGTGAAACATGGGATACTTCTGAATCCTTGTTCATCATCAGAAAAGATGAATGAGTGAAAATTCTGTGAATTCATCCTGGAGCAATACTTGAGAGACTAAGGACCTGTACCTTTGGATTTAGAAAAATTAATGTGGTTACTATTATCATGATTATTTTACAATTATTATTGTCATAATTAGTACTTTCATTAATATTGTTATCATTACTAACACTATTATAATTTTACTCATCCGTATCCAAAAAGTTGTCACTGTGTATTTTGAGAATAATGTTTGAGCATTATTATGAATATTTGTTAATACAAATATAATAATTATATTTCTATATCATACTATGTTATACTTTGAGATAAATTAACAGTCAAATTTATCCTTAAAATACGCAGTGATGGGATACAATTAATTTTACATTATTTTTATTGTTATCAAAATTTAGCTGGCTGATGCCTTAAGGCATTTCAGACAGCTACAAGGATCCTCGCTGATCATTCATAAAACTCTCCATTCCAACAATAGTAACCAGCCATTCAGTTGTAGGCAAAACTTAATCAAGGCAAAATATTCAAGCTTATATAGAGTGCAAATAAAATAAGTTTGTTATTCCATGGCAGACACGAAGTGAACAAGGAGTTGTCAATATGCACAAATCTTTCAGCTATGGCTAATTCGACAGGAGGAGGGCAATATTGTTTGTATTTGGTCAACGTTAATTTTCAAAACCAAAATAAGAGGAAAATGTTGATACTTGACCTACATTTTTAACAATGAAATTAAAGTAGAACATGGAAGAACAAAACATAAGGGAGTGAATCACCAAAGAGAAATACAAAACATATGCACCACAGTTACTGAAAATGTACATCCAGAGACATCTCTGTGATATCTGATCTTTCAACACGATTCCCTCAGAGACAACCAGGAGAAAAAGAGATAGTCAACAACATCATGATAGCAATGTCATTGGTTTTCATTCCCTAACAGTAATAAGTTGGTGCCATAGCGAAACATGTTGTCCTTACTGCGCAAATCTAATTAATTTGGCCATAAAAATGAACCCATACACTCCGTTCTGACTTCTGAGGATGCAGAATCAAAGAAAATTCTGGTAGAGTGACAACAAATCAGAGGAATCGTCTAAAGTTGCACAAACATAACTTCATATATGCACTCAAATAATCATACAATGGACCAAATAGAAATAGCAGGGGCAGCAAGTAAACAGATGTGGAAATTTGTCTTTTTTCCCACAGTTTTTCCTCGGCAAAGGGGGTGTTAAAGACAAACCAAAATTTAATCATACCTATCTTGTTGAACTCAATCAAACCTACTTTTAGGAGGACATGGAGGAGAAGATATACCTGTCCTGTAATCTCAATTCCACAGAATGACCTGCATGTATGTCATAGAATATTGTAACAGTCAGTCTTGAGTTATCTAAGCCACCAACCTTTTGGTGCAGTAAAAATACAAAATTTAAATAAAAAAAAACAAATAAGCAAAAGTTACATATGAGGTGGGTTAGGTAACAGCACAGAGTTCATGTAATTCAAAATTATCATAATACAATCATCAAATCTGAAAGTTAAATGCTGCCCTGAGATTATCATGACAGCAATTAAGGGTTCTGGGTTTTGCCATTCGGCATGATCGAGAACCTCTTTTCTGTCGGGTGTTATTGTAATACCCCAAAATTGAAAAACGTAGAATTTAATGATTAATCCTTATTTGAAATAATTTAATCTTAAATTATTAATTTAATCATTTTGTGGACTTTTGATTTATAAAAATGGATATGATTATTTAATAATTTAAAATAAATATTTTACTATTTTATCACACTTTTTTTATTTAAATAAATTCTCAAACCATATTTTACTATAATTATCCTATTAACTTAATACCTTAAATTTTAAATAAACTAATTTATTAAAATAATTTCTCCATCTAAATAACTTCTAACCCTAATTCCAAATATTATTTTATTTTTCTTGTCCCCTTTTTCCTTTTCCTTCTTTTCTTCCTTCCTTGGGCCAACCGGCCTACTTCTCCCCTACCATCCCCCGCTAGGCCGTTGGCCTTTCCCCCCTCCTTGCCCGTCCAGCGCCCCACCTTCTTTTTCTCCTTTCTTTCCGCCCCAGTTGGGCCAACCCAACCCTCCTTTCTTTCTCTCCCTTCTCCCTTGTGCGCAGGCCGGCCCATCTCTTCTTTCTCTCCCGCTCGACCGGCTTGCCTTCCTCCCCCTTCTTCTTCTTCTTCCGTCTTCACCCGTCAAACCAAACACCCCTCCCCCATGCCTGCACCTGCCTGTAACTCTCCCCCTCTACGGTTGCACAACCTGCCCTCTCTCTCTTGCTCTCTCTCATCTCTTTCCTTCCATTTTTAGCCCTATACACCCCCTGCACGGCCCTCTCGCGTGCCTCCCCCCTCCCTTTCTTCTCCCTTTCCTTACCACCCTGTACGGCTGTACCCCCTACCTAACCCGACAGGACATGCCCTCCCCTCCCTCTTCTTTTTCTTCTTCTCCTCTGCCCATTTTCTCCTTCCCTCGAGCTCTCCTTCCCCCCTGCCGAGCCTCGTTTTCTCCCTTCTTTCCTTCTTCTCCTCCTACCCTATTTTTGCTTTGCCACCCCTAACCACCGTCTCCGTCGCCCAACCAACCACCACTCCGACTCCCTTGCCTCTCCTACTTCCTCCCTGCACCACTTAGCAACCGCCACTCACCCCCTGCAGCCATACAATAAAACCGCGGTCGCGGTCGCGATTGCGGTCGCGGTCGCGGTGTCGCGGTATCGGAGTGTCGCGGTCAATAAATTATGTGTCGCGGCCGTCGCGGCGTGAAATCTGATTTTTTTTTCTCAATATGGATTAAATGTTATTTATTCATCATTTAATTACTTATACAACTATGCATAAAGGTTATATGTTATATTAGAAGTCTTTAAATGACTTATTATATGTTAAATTATTCTAACAACACTACTTTTGCTAATTAATAAATAATAAGTTATTATATGTTAAATTATATGTTATAAATTTATTATATGAAAATTTATAAATAACTTATTATAGAACTTTCATGTAGCATATGAAAATTAGCAACATATTAATATATTATTCAACTAATAAATAATAGCTAATTAATAAAAACTAGATAGCATAAGTTAAGTAGATTAGTTAGCTAATTAATAAAACATAGATAATATTATCACATATTAGTAGCATAATTTAACATAAATCATTTAAATATTTCATATCTACTAAATAAGGAATATCACATTATTACTAGGTTAAGTATTAATATTTTATTTAAAAAATTCATATATGTAGCATATGAAAATTAATATCACATCATTACTAGGTTAAGTATTAATATTTTATTTAAAAAATTTATATATGTAGCATATGAAAATTAGCAACATATTAATATATTATTTAACTAATAAATAATAGTTAATTAATAAAAATTAGATAGTATAAGTTAAATAAATTAGTTAGTTAATTAATAAAAAAGAAATAATATTATAGCATATTAGTAGCATAATTTAACATAAATTATTTGAATATTTTATACTTATTAAATAAGAAATATTTAATTTACTAAATTACTAATTTCGACGGTTTAGTGTGACGTATGTTATAAGCTAATATGGGTTACTGTATCGGAGTCTCAGAGTCAAACTCTCAGACTCAGTCGGTCAGTCCCACACTCCCACTTCCAGCCTTCGACGGTTCCAGACAAAATACGCGATTTCATTCTATGTTCCAGAGTGCTCGACTTCGAAGTTCGACGACCTCGAGTGCTCGAGCTGCTCGACTCTTCCGGAGTGCTCGACTTCGACCTCGAGTGCTCGAGCAGCTCGACTCTTCCGGTCTTCCTGTTCGCAGACTTCCGCTTCAAGTTTCAGAGTTCCCACACCTCCAATCCAAGGTTGCAGCTATTGGTCACCGTTCGCCGCTCGTCGTCTGCCAGTCGCCAGTTGCCGTCTGCCGCTCGCCGCCTGATTCTACGGTTCTGGGTTGCGGGTTTGTGTTTTTTCCTTTCTTCCATCAATAATTGCTAGTTACTGTAAGGTCACCGATATTTCGGACAATATCGGCGATATTTTCCGACATCCGATATTGCGCCGAAATATCGGCGACATCTCCGTGAATTTTTGCCTCCGTCGCGTTTCGGTTGTTTTGCGTCGCGGCAGGCACTGATTCCGCGAAATTGCGGCCGATACGCAATATCGGACCCGCGATTTCATTCTATGCCTGCAGCCCACCTTTCTCTTCCTTTTTCTTTTCTTCTCCTCTCATCCCTCCTCCCTGCATGCCACCTTACACCGCCCATTCCCCCTCTTCCGCCGCCATTGAAGCCGACACTCGACCACCTGACACCTCCCCTACCTCAGCCTGCTGAGATCCCCCCTGTAGCCCCCTCTTTTCTCCTCTTCTTTTTCCTTCCTTTTTCTTCTTCCCCCTTCCCTCACACCTCCTTTCCACCGTCGTCTCTGCCATCCTAAGCCGCCACTCTCCGACCCCCAACTACCACCTACACCCTGCCACCCTTCCTGTACCCAGCCACTACCCCAACTCCCCTCCACAAGCCACCACCCGAGCCTCCCTTTTCCAAATTCATCCACCTCCCTTCCACCCTTATTCCCCCCTTTTATGCATGCAACGTGAGATTTGCTACATATTTTGAGTTTACTTAAACAAATGTTTGAGGCATAATGTAGTCAGTATTAGTATGTATTTAATAAGCCTTTTGATAAAAATCTATTTTTTTAATTTTCTACTACTAATATACTAATTTTTATATTATTTCTAGACATAAATTTTACTAATCAAAGCTTAAACTTTTCAACTGGGGCACGGGTAAAATTTAGTTATTGCTGGAAATAAGGTAACCATTATATCCTACTAAAATTGGTGGATATATATATGCTAGCACATTAGGGTTTTGGAATATGTTTGTGTCTATATTATGTGATATTAAGCATATCATGATTTGTAATGTATGTTGGAAGTTAGAATGAAAAGCATGCTATATTATAAAATGTGTCGTGTAGAAATGATGGTTAAGAAATGAGCCTATTGTTAATAATGATATTAGATACATGTATATATCATGATAAGTAAATATAGTCATTTGTAGTAGAGATAATGCTAATATGAGCCCTAAGGGCATTTTAGTAATTTTGCTTGTACGTAGAGTGTGGCCTAAATAAGTGTGCATGATAGGTGATAATGGGTATTAATAATGAATAGTGATGGTTGGTGGTGTTAGATGATACATGTGGACCATGGGTGGTAATATTTTATGTGTTAGGAGTATCAAAGTAATTTTTCATGAAAAGAGGTAATTTTGGTAATTTAATAAGTAAGAGGGTCGTTTGGTAATTTTGGCATGAAAAAGAGGTAACTTGGTAAATTTATGAATAAAGAGGGTAATTTGGTAATTTAGTAAGTAAGAAGGGTATTTTGGTAATTTGGCATGAAAAAGGGGTAATTTCGTAATTTCGTAAGTAAGAAGGGCATTTTGGTAATTTGGCATGAGAAAGTGATAATTTGGTAATTTAATAAGTAAAAAGAGTATTTTGGTAGTTTGGCATGAGAAAGGGGTACTTTGGTATGTTAGTAAGTAAAAAGGGTATTTTAGTAATTTTGCATAAGGGTTAATTTGGAAATTTTATGAAAACTCAAAGGGGTATTTTGGTAATTTAACAACTAAAGAAGGGTATTTTGGTAATTATACAAATATGAAGGGTAATTTGGTAGATTAACAAGTATGAAGGGTAATTTGGTAATTTAACAAGTATGAAGGGTAATTTGGTAATTATATAAGTATGAAGGGTATTTTAGTAATTTAACAAGTATGAAGGGCATTTTGGTAATTATACAAGTATGAAGGGTAAATTAATAATTTTGTAAGTAAGGAGGGGTAAATCGGTAATTTGCATATAACATAGCAATGGATTTAATAAGCCTCCATAATAAGACATGAGTGATATTAAATAATAGAATAAGGGTTTATGGCCATAGGATCACTTATTTAAGTATAATCATGTATATTATACGGATGAAGGTATTTCAGACTTTCAGTAAATTAGTGTGTATCATAAGAGAAATGCATGGTTTAGGGTTAAATGGACAATTAAGGGTGTTTTATTATGTCAATTTAATAATCATGAAAGAGGTGCTTTAATTGTTAATTATGCATGGAAATGTGTGCTGGATGTGCTAGAAGTACATATTAAGGATTATGTGTTCAACAATCCTTTGGTATAGAGTACTTGATTCCATGACCAGTAATATAATTATGATACGATAACCAATTATAGCATGTGGATAAATAAAAATGAAGTATATGATGAAAATAGATGATAAGAGGAAGCCTTAGCTTTAAGGGCATTTTGGTCATTTTAACCTAGGGTGCCTAAGTATAAGAATTGGAACCTAGGATGGCCCTATTGGACTATCTAAGTTAACATGGATACTAATAATAATAAAGATTACTTAATAATAATAGAAACAAATAAAAACGAATAAGTATGTGATTATTGTGTTTCTCGTGGTCACCTTAATTAAGACACTAATAATTAAAGTGGAAGACCTCGAGATCGGCAATGGTGGCTCTTTAGGAGTCACTACCCTAAAGATATGGTTTAGTCCACGATTATTCTGGATTTTGCTAGTGTGCCTTAGTGCCCTAGTCAGGCCCTACATCTTACTCTAGTTAGCTCTACGAACCTACTTAGGGGGTATGCATATTTATGGATTAGGTGTCCCCGTCGGTAGGGTACTGTGTGTCCACGTGCACCAGTGCGACCAAGGTACCTTTGCATCCCTGGGTTAATAGTTGGAGGGTATTGTGTTGCTTGTATACGCCAATATGACCAGTGTACCTTTGTGTCTCCAAGTCGTGATCTCCCCCTCGAGTTAAATAGATGGAATTATTGTGTTAATTAAATGGGAAAGTACTAAACATTTAAAGTGGAAGATTATTAAGCCGGACCCAGACCGATCCACCGGCAAAAATAGTGGCCAGGAGCATTTGCCCTAGAGATAAGTCCACCGGTAAATAATAGTAGTCAGGTGCGTTTTGCCCTAAAGTTGTATTTTCGATCCACCGGCTAAGTAGGGGGTCCCGAGCTCAATAACCAAATCTTGAATGATAATAAATCATGAGAAAGATACTAATCACTTATAGTGGAACACCATATAAATCAGGGTCAGACCGATCCGCCAGCGAGAATAGTGGCTGAGAGCATTTTACCCTGGAGACCGATCCATCAATAAATAATAGTGGCCAAGAGCGTTCTGCCCTAGAGTATATTTTAGATTTACCAACTATAATAGTGGGGTTTCCGACCGTACTCACGTGGATATAATTTGAGAGATGATTATAAATAATATTTAATCAAAGGCTTAAGTCCAAATAATGTTGATTTCACCATTATGATATATTGTTATGGTATAAATATGGCCTTAGTGCCTGTCTCTCATGGTAAGTGTTGGAAATGCTAAGTAAATGGACTTGTGATATATGATTCTTGCGGTACGAGTCTATCCAATGTTTGTTATGGTTAATTCTATGCATTGTGTATGTTATTGTTCTTATATTAGTATGATGTGTTGTATGCAAGATCTACCTTTTAGTTTTGTATAAAGGGTTACTCAGTACCGTAGTACTGAAGGGTTCTTTTGTGGGACGTTACCTATTCAATGGGCAGTGTCCCTTGCAGGTTAACCCATAGGTGTTATTCAAGTTCTTATCGGGTAAGAGCGTAAGGATTATCAAGGAATCTTTTAGGGTTTTTCCTTTAACCTTCTTATTCTTTTGTTTAATGATTTTATTCTTATAACCATTAATAGTGGATTTTATCCTTTTGTAATGTCTTCAATGCGCTAATTTGATTTTAACTTGGTACTGGAACGATAGAAAGAAACCGGTCTGGTACTAAGTGTGGCAGTAGCATACAATCAAATATCGGTACCGCAATTGCGTATCGGCCGCAATTTTGCGGTTTTCGGGTCAGCCGCGACGCGAAATTCCGAAATTGCGGCCGATACAGAAAATCACACATTTATCGCCGCAATATCAGCGAAATTTCGGATATCGGCCAATATTTTACCGATATTGACCGATATTGGCCGATATTTACCGATATTGGCCGATATTCACCGATATTTGCCGATATTTGTTGTGTAAAATAATTAAAAATTCACATCGCGACAACCGCGATATAGAAAATATCATTCGCGACATCGCGACCGCAACCGCAATCGCGACCGTAACCGCGGTTTTATTGTATGGGCAGTAGCATCCCCGAAATTTACTGTATTTACTTCTGCTTAACTCTTAATTAAAACGAAATTTTTCAGTAGTGAATTTTGAGGGTATTACAGTTATCCTATACAACAGCATAACGATATATATATATATATATATATATGCAGAAAAAATAAGTTAGATGAGGCGAGTTAACGGACTAAATGATGAGATTAGAAGTTTGCTTAAAAGCAAGAAGATATCAACCAATAATATCTCCAAATATTGAAAAGAGTAATATACCAGAAACTACTCATTCATCTAGTCCCTCCAATTATTACTAACTGCTTTGCCATTGTAAGTTATATTACCTTGAAAACACAACTATGAGCACTATGTCTACATCAAAGATGCTTTTCATATTCTTGACATGGCTATCACAGGGCTTATTTACTGCCATTACCAGCAATTCTTAGTTTCTACAAGGTACCCTTTGTTAAGGAAATACCCGTCTTTTGTACTACATGTTTTAGATGTAAACAAATGCCAATTGTGGATAATAGATGTGGCATGCTTTACTCTCTTCTTGTAAGAGTCGTTGCCCCTGCCGCCCACCGCCCCAAAAAAAAAAAAAGAGTTCAAGCACTCTCTTCCTTAATTTGCGAATGGAAGAATTACCAAAACCAAGCTAGTTTGATAAGTTTTGGACTTTAAGATAACAGTTTGACATGTCAGAAATAGAATATCAGGAAGCTATAAAACATGTATTATGGATCTTCATTCAAGATGCAAACCAAGTAGCATCATGATTTTAGGAAGGGATAGAGAGAATATCAGAATATGTTTTATACACTATAGGATGCGCAGGTGCTACATGCTAGGCCCAAATGCACACATACCAAGTCCAGCAGGTTCCATGACTACATCACCACATGAGGAAGATCAGCCCAATATCAGCACTTGTTTTATATCTATTGTTTCTTTGAATTCCCTAAAGGACATCTTCCAGAAAATGACTCCAGAACCATTAGTAGCTGCTAGCCTATTCCAAGGAATTTCGCTGGCTCGATGGTTAGTTTTGCTAATTGTGGAGTCCTTGTATTATAGCTTGTAATACCCTATCATAAATTCCTTCAAAATGCGTTTAAAATTATGTTGATATAAAAGAAATTGGTTTTAGTTTTGAAAAGGGCTTGAAATTTGGGTTAAAATATAAATTTCAAGCGTATCAGTCAACTAGTTTACCAAACCAATCAATCGATACGACTAAGAACTGGCATTTTAATTTTTAGGATAACCAATAACTAGTTGTTAATTGAATGGTTAGGCTATGTATTCATATCCTTTTCTATTTTGAACTTTGATTCCGAAAACTTCTTATTGGAATTTATTTGTGCTAAAAAACATATTCTGATGCTTTGGAATTATTATTTTATTTAGCTAAAAATCCCCAAAAGTACTTTTGAAGTATTTTCTTACCTTTTCTCCCTCTCCCTTACTTTCCCCTCTCCTTTGGTAATCATGGTTGCGTGTGAGGCTTTCCATCCCTTCTCCCTTGACTTACGTACCCCTGACATCCAACTAATTACACTCCACCTTCCTCACTCTCATCATTCACCTTCATATACTTCGGTTCTCCTCACTCAACTAAAGTCAACTTTCCCTCTCTCCTTCCCTTTAATATGTCAACCCTCAGGGCCTTAGCGCCCTTAGGCTTCATTTTTTTGATTCATTAGAACCCCTGCTTTCAACACTTACTCCTTTTTATCTCTTTCTCTTGGTTATTTTGATAAGTATTGGCCATTTCCCTCCATTTTCTTCTCTTCCTCTCTGCTAGAAAACAGAGGTTTGCCTCTTGCTTTTCCTTCTTTGGTCGATCGTTTTCCTCTCCTTTCTTCCCCCTAATATTAGCCTTAGCTTTGCCTTATTTCTTTTAAACAAGGAAAGATTAAGTTTTAAGAAAGGTATAAGGACTTAGCTTTTCTTCTCCTAAAATCAATGCTAAAAAAAGTTTAAGTTATACTTCTTCTTTCATCTTCTATTTTCGAGTTTAATTAGTTTTTGAAAAATGAGTTCTAATAGTTTTGATTATTTATTCTCTTAAAAAATTAAGGGTCTCGATAGAAGCATCAAGTTAGGAGTTTCTCTTAGAGGTAAGACATCCTTATTTTGATATGGCTAGTGTTGTTCATTGTGGTTCATATTCTTGGTTTGTTATGTGATGTACATGTGTTATTTTGAGTTCTTGGATTAGACATATGATAATGTTTATATCTTTGGGGTTTTGGAGTATGTTTTGAGTATTTTGATATCATGAGTAAATATGATGAATTTATACATGATTATGTTGAGTATCGAAGTTCTACCATGTATCTATGTGTGGAGTATGGTTTCCTATATATTTTATAGCATAAAAGCATGTTAGGATTATAATGGAATAGAATAGTGATTTTTAATTAAGTTTAGATCGTGGGTCTAGGCGTTATTTTACCCAGACCAATCGACAAGTTATATGGATAGTATTCAATTTGGTAGCCACATTCGGCTGGTTGATTTTTAATTTATTTGATGACTAGCTGACTAGTTATGTGATTTTTAATTGATTTGATAACCGATCAACTAGTTCTCGTGAACAGTTGATTGGTTTGCGAAATCCATCGATTGGTTATTTTATGACCAAAGTGGTTTTGGTATCAACATAAACACATCAACTAGTCCGACAAAACCCATTGACTAATTTCTATGAATAGTCGATCAGTTGGACCAACCAGACTACTGGTTTTGCTGTGTATTCATTTTGTATCAAGTTTAGTGCGACCATACTAGTCGACCGATCCCATGGAACAATCAACTAGTTTCGCCTAACCCTGTTATGCCTATCAATTAATTGTTGATCTTCCTTTCAGATTTTATCTTGGCTTTTCCATAAAACTGCACCATTTTAATCATAATTTTTACCATTTTTAATTAGAATTAAGGGAAATCAAAATGATAAATATTGTGGTGCAGTTTGATTTGAATACCTTGTTTGGTTGAATTTGGCGTCACCTCTAACCACCCAATTTGGTGGCTTGTATACCTTGGTTTGTGTTTGGTGGCTTGTATGCTTTGGTTTGTGTTTGGGGTTATCACTTGAAAATACTTAATTGGTTATTAATGGAATTGAGTTTTGATTTGTGATATCATTTAATAACGGAATTAGGATTTTGTTCGAACTTTTTCTCTAACTCTTGGGATAGCCAACCCGACGTTAATTAGTGTTGTGCTTTTATCTTTTCACTCAATGCTTATTTTCTCTATCAAGTTGTGGTCGATAGGGAGTATGCGCATATCTTTGAGGTATAGGATATTACTGTGCTAAACCAGCATGGGATCGGTGTCTGGGTAAGGTAGGTGAGGTATCACAACTTGTGTAGCCCTCACGATAAGTATACTTAAGGTGTGATGGCTAAGGTATCCCAGTACAAACCCTCTCAATGTATTCTGACTACATGTGGTGAGTATGATATCATAATTTGTGTTACCCCTCATGGCAGTTGCACTTAAGGTATGGTGTGTTTGGTATCCTTAGAGAAAAACCCCTCAATGTATTCTGACCATGTGGGGAGGGTGTGATATCTCATTATGTGTATATGTTACTATGAGTTCCGTTCATGGTGAAGAACTGGATGTGGTCAAACCAAATGTCTTAATAATTGAAAAGTGCGAGATCACTAAATAATATGGTTTTTTCTATAGGAATCAAAGGATTGTCTATATTATTATTCCTTCCCTGATTTTTATGTGAGCATGCCTTATAATATGATAACCATGAGCCCAAAGTTATGTTTTATACCATGTTATTATGTGAAATCAATGTGCAGCATAAACTCATACAATTACATATCGGTCCCGATATGCAATGTCAGCCGACGTTTATCGAATGTTTCTATTACACGCCCGCATTATCTCCAAAACAAAAATTTTATAATTCAAAATTTGGAGGTATTACATGGCTAGGCCACTTTATTTGTTACCCTTAATTTAATGATGTATGTACTCAAAAGAGAGTTGCTGTAAAGGCGCAAGCGCCTCCCTTGATTTAGGGATGGCAATTTCCCCCGCGGGGCCCTGTCGGAATACCCCATTTAGATTCGGGGAGAGAATTCAAGGATCGGGTTCAGATTCGGGGATTCTTAATGGGGATTTTTTCAGTGACGGGTTTGGGGTCCCCATCCCCGAACCCACCCCGAATAATTTTTTTATATTTTATATATATATATATATAATATTTTTCTTATAGAATATAAATTAAAAGTATAATATAAAAAAAGGCTTAAAGATCGGGGATTGGGTATAAAGTCGGGTTTCGGGGATCGGATTAGGTTTCAAGGTCGGGAAATAAATCGAGAATGGAAAATAGATCGGGGATCGGGTCGGGTATGAGCATTTGATCCCCGCAAGGATCGGGTTGGGGAATCCCCGATAAAAAAAATTCAGAGATTGGGTTGGGTTCGGGGATTATTTTTCTTATAGAGTTCGGGGATGGAGATGGGGTCCCCGACCCGCCCCGTTGCCATCCCTACTTGGATTGTATATACATATAGATGGGAATGAAAGGCTAACAGCCAAGCTTAATCAAAAAATTCCTTCTCTGACAGAATCTACTCCTCTTTCCTATTATTCTTATCCTAAAGTGCCTATAACTATTAAAGTAGGAATTGTTCTCAATATCGCACCAATTCAGTGCTTTCATTGAGAGACTCAAATGACTAATGAACCCTATAAAACTAGATATCACACCATGGGAGCACAAATCCAACACTTGAAGGAAGAGCACGCAGGTCACCAAGCATCAATGGTTGAGTTACCCGCACCATTATTGGGATTGTCCAAGCCCAAACCTCATAGCAAACCACCATTAACAAAACACTAAGTTGATTATCACCCCTCCACTACACAAATATACCAATAAATTCTATCACCCACACGACACTTCTAACATCACCGATTTGCCCACAATACCAAACCCAGCACCACTAACTACAACAATTTACCCTGGCCCGGAAACACATCATAGTACCATTAGCCCACAACACCTCAAACGTGAACTAGAACCCTTTGATTGCAAAAATCCACTCAACCATATTTTTTAGGCTGAGCGGTTCTTCAGTGTTCATGCCACCCCTGATGAACAACAAATTGATGTGGCCAATTTTTACATGGTGAGAAGAGTGCTAAGTTGGCTCCAATGGATGTATAGAAATCAAAAACTATCCAAGACCTCTTTAACGCATGCCATCGAACAATGGTTTGAACCCTCATCCTACCAAAACCCCCAAAGAGCCCTATTCAAACAAACCCAAACCCATTCAGTTGCCTACTACCAATCCTCCTTCAAAAATGTTTCCAATAAGGTGAAAAATCTCACTTTTGAAACTATCCTTAAATACTTCATTTCTAGTCTCAAACATGACATTCAACAAGAACTAGCCATCCTTAAATCCACCACAATGACATGGGCTATTGCTCTTGCTAAATTAGCAAAAGAAAAATTGCAAGAGAGTAGAGCTCCCTTCAACCAACCTAACACCCCAAAATTCTCTCCCCCGCCAACCACAAAACAACCCTTATTACCCGAACCACAATTTTTCCCTTTACCTTGACCAAATCCATACCCAATGCGATAGTTATTGCAAGTCGAGATGCAAAGTAGGCGCACACAAGACCACTATTTCAATTGTGAAGAGAAATATCATCCCAGATATACCAACTGCAAATCACAACCACTGCTATTAATAATTGCAGATCAAGAATAGACCTTGGAAAATAGAGTACACCCACAACAATTGAAAGAGCCACCAGAGGCACCATCGTCGAGGCATGACATTTCTCTTAATGTGATCATTAGTTAGCGACATCCTAGGACCCTCTGGTTGACTTTCAGTTGTATGGCCTACTATAGCTATTTTAGTGGACACGGGAACACTAGCAACTATGTGCATTATTGCATAGTGAAGTTCTTACGCTTGTTGATCAATAAAGGGATGGGACAAATGGTGATGGTGGGAAGCAGCAAATGCCTACACATAGAGAGGAGATATGCTGAGATGTGGCCCTTTCAATTCATGGGACACTTTTTACTATAGACTTAAATGTATTGGGAGTAGCCAAAGCAAATGTTATACTTAGTATCCAATAGCTCGAAACTCTTAGGCATGGAACTACTTGTGACTACTAACAACAAGGGCATGCCTATGGAATTCAATCACCATGGGAAGCCATTAAGTTGTTGAGCCAAAACCAATTTCCCTCACCTAACTCCATTGACTCCATCTCACCAAATCTCCTGTAGCCTACTACCACCTACAACTACAAACTAGTTTACCACAAAAAAAAAGACCTGAACTTTCTAGTGACCCAATATTTCAATCCTGTTTGGACTAGTACCCAAGCGTATTTGACACCCCTAAAGTCCTTCTGCCCCACACAAATTTTAACCACGATATCAATTTGCACATAGGAGCTCAGCCCACTAATATCCGCCCCTACCAATATCCCCATTTCGAAGAGGAGAAAATAAAAAAAAACAAATAAAGGAGATGCTGAATAATCACATCATCTGACATTCAACTAGCCCCTTCTCTTCACCAATATTGCTCGTATGGAAGAACAAAATAGCAACATATGAGTTTAATACTACCAATACTAGTAAGCTAATCAAAAATCATAGTCTTCTATAAGTGCATCATCATCCCTCAATGCATCTGATTCTAAACCACAGTCTTCATCATCCTCATCCACTTCTTCTTCCTCTATTTCTTGTAAGCTACTACTGCTGCCACCAATTGCACAAGGCCTATGGCCTCTAGAGTTTAGGTTAAACATCTCATCATCAACTCTAACAGTAGCAGCAATGATCCCCCAATTCAAATCATCATCCTCAAAAACAATTATCATGAACTTTGCTCCTTTTTTCCCTTGCCATTGAGTAAACCTAATGCCTCCTTTATATTCTTTTCCTTGGTGAAGACTTTTGATTTTCCAAAAACTATTGCTATCCCTAATCCCCATATTGATTGTAGAATATTTTCAATGCAATCAGAGCTATAAATAGGCTTACCCCTTTTCTAAAAAATATTTATTGCTCTCCAATTATTGATTGCATGGTATACACGTAGTTTAGCCTGATTTTATAAAAGGCGTATGACGTTGTGCCTCAACTGTTTTACCTGCATCTCACTATCCTCACCTAGCCTAGCACTAGAAAAAAACACCACCCACATCGCCTTGCGCCATGCACCTTAGGTGTGCCTTTTCAAACACTGCTTGAAAGTTTATCATGGGTCATTGATTGGCAATCATACTGAAATCACAAAGACTATGGCAAGAACTTTAGCAAATTTTATTAGCCTAAGATGGATAAGGATGTTCCTTTGTTAATCAAAGCAATGTCTAACTTCAAATTAAACTAGAGAACCACTCTCCAAAGGGCACTCTCTCACCTCTACAGATTCCACAACACATATGGGAAGATATATCTATGGACTTTATAACCGGTATGCCTTCCTCCTCTGGTAAGGAAACCATTCGAGTCATTGTCGGTCGGCTTTCTAAGTATGCTCACTTATATGCTCAGCCTGCTCATGTATCTAATGTTAAATTAGATGGGTATTTTGTGCAAGAATTGTTCAGATTACACGGTTCCGTAAGTCCGTAGTGTTGAATCAGGATCATTTGTTTTATAGTCAATTCTCTAGTGAGTTATACAGATTGTAGGGCACTAAGCTCAAACAGCATAGTGATTACCATCCCCACTCCAACCGGCAATCGGAGGTGGTCAATTGATGTCTAGAGGCATACTTGTGAGCTTTTGCTAGCAATTATCCCATGCGCTGGGCTGCATTGTTACCATGGGTTGAGCACTGGTATAACACTAGCTACCATATCTCCAATGGAATGACTCCCTTATGGGTTCCCTCCACCCGCCATTGTTGCATAGATAGAAGAATCCACACCCATTGCCACTTTGTCTATCGATCTTAATTACAAAGATGAATTACTAAAAGCCCTCAAGACTAATCTGCTATGCGCTCAAGTCAGGATGAAGTGCCAGGAGATCGGCATAGGGTGGATAAGGAGTTCAAATAGGAGATTTTGAGTCTTGGTGAAACTTCAAACCTACCGCCAAGGTTCCATGGCTCACTAACAATCCAACAAGTTGTCCAAATGCTACTTTGATCCCTTCCAGATCAACCAGGGAACAGGACCAGTAGTCTACAAGATGCAACTGCCAGAGCATGCCCATATCCGCCCTGTGTTTCATATCTTCCTTCTCCGATGGTGCCCAGATCCGTCTAAAGTTGAGACTGCCCCACTTCGCTCCATTGCAGGCGAGCAACTATTTTTCCAGCCACATAAGCACCTGAAAACCAGGAGGATTAAGGAAAAATCATTGCTGGACTACTGAGGTATTGATCCAGAGGGAAGGATCTACTGCTGCTGAAGCCACCTGGGAGCCCCTTGATCAATTTCAGGCCAGTTTTTCTGAATTCATCCTTAAGGATGAGGATGCTTCTCAAGACAGGGGCAGTGATGTGCAGGTGCTACATGCTAGGCCCAAGCACACACATACCAAGCCCAACAGGCTCCATGACTACATCAGCACATGAGGAAGATCAGTCCAATATCAGCACTTGTTTTATGTCCATTGTTTGTTTGAATTCCCTAAAGGACATCTTCTAGAAGATGATTACAGAGACGTTAGTAGCTGCTAGCTTATTCCAGGAAATATTGCCAGCTCAATGGTTAGTTTAGCCAATTGCTAAGGCATCGTATTACGACTAGGCAACTTTGTCCTTTTCCCTTAATTTAATGGTGTATGTACTCAGCAGAGAGCCGTTGTAAAGGCCCTAGAGCCTCCCTGGATTGTATATATATCACTAGGAACGAATGACTAACAGCCAAACTGAATCACAAAATTCCTTCTCTCTGACATAATCTCCTCCTCCACTCTTCTATTATTTTAATTCTGGAGTGCATACAACTTTTAAATTAGGAATTGTTCTCAATATTCATTATATGGGCTGAGAATTTCAAATCATAAATTATGAGATAAACTTAAATACAGAGGTTTTATGGCCTTCCTTGAGGACAACTCTATCTTCTCTCCAGCAATATTGAGTCGATAATCAACGGTATCCAGCACTATATAACACTTTAAACAAAAGAACCTATTTCATTCCTCGCCAATCTGAAGCCTTTCAAACACTAGTTCTCAAACAGTTCAGGCAGACATCATCTTATTAATAACACGGATGAGGAACTGATTATATGAGAGAGAGGAGAAAAATAAATGGCACCATTGTAATTTTATCCAGAATTCCAGACAACGCATATCGACGATCGAGTCCACCAGGAATGAGAAACTAAGTACAACTTGAAAACCTTAAGGACTTTCGCGACCATCAATATCATTGTCAGCAGGTAGAATAATTATAAATTCAGGCAAAATTACCAGCAGCAGTCAGCAGAATTAAGCATAAAAAGCAATAGAATTCACATCAATTAATCAAAAACAGCCAAAACAGCTCCTAATTTCCAATCGATCCAAAAATTTAAAAGAAAGAAATATAAACGTTTTCAGACGAGAAAAATTGTACTGACTTGATAATTTTGCCGAGGTAATCTGAGACTATCGTCGGCCAATGGTATCCCATGCGAGCGGTTGCTTCGACGACGATGATCAACTGTTTGTCGGCCGCCATCTGTTCGCCGGAGACAAGAAAATGTAGAGTTCTGAGAAAGCAAAGCTGCCTTTTTGGAGTACTTGGTCAGAGTTGTAGGACCAAAGAAATCTCATGCGGCTGCTCCCCGTGACCAATTTATAGGAGAAGAAATGCTGCCATGTCAGCAGTACATGGAACTGGAAGGAGATTGGCACCGACTTTTGGCGGAATTCGGCACAGAGCTGAAAGTGAAGATCCTCGCTCCCCCGCCGGAGACTTTTTATACTTTGGCAATAACTAGTAACTACGGTACAGAAGAAATGAGTTGCAGATGTCATTGTTCAGTGTTCACGCCCAAAAAAACAAGTTATTTTATTAATAAATTTTATATAAAAATAATAATTTTATAAGAGTCAAAATCTATAATTTATTTTAATTTTTATAATTTTTTATTATATAAACATTAAATATTTTATTCTATTTTAATAAATATGCATGTAAAATTTTAAAACGATATTTATTAGTTCTTAAAAAAATAAAGTTTATCTTTATTAGGACAAAATATTTCATATAAAAGTAATAATAATAATATCTTATTTAAAACAAAATAGTACTAGTAGCATTAAATCAGTTATGGTACATTAATTGGTGACATCAAATGTTATTTCCTTTCTTTAAAAAATAGCAATTTTGCATATTACTTTAGAAAGCAATTATAACCTCCTAATATTATAATTATATCATTTATTAAAAAGTAACATGAAAATTAATATATAAAAATAATAGAAAATATAATAATAATAATAATAATAAATAAATAAGCATTAAATCATCTAAATTGACATTTTTATTAAAAAAAATTCTACGTAAAAGAACTTCTATATAAAAATGGATAGAATAATTTTATATTGATACTATTAATAAGTTTAACAGGTGTCTTAGACATGATTTATTTTACTATATTTATTGAAGCATTGATATTGTAACATCTCGAGTTGATATGACCATGCGGCAGATACTTTGAAGTGATTTCGGATTGATCGGCTAACCCCACAGATTAACACGAGTCATTTCAGCACGCTTTATCTTTACTCACACGCTTTTCAAAAAAAATTTAGAAAATTTTTGAAACTTTTCAGGAGGATCACACATCCTAAAATATGCTCCACACCCAACATACTTAATTGTGGATTCTTAGGACAGAATCGCCAAAAGAATGATATACCATATTGATAAAAGTAGTCAGATCAATCATTATAACAATCCGCTCAATTTGGGATATTACATTCACCTCCACTCAAAAAAATGCAGTGTCCTCATTGCACCTCAACCACTAATTGTCTCAATACAGTTTATCCCAAGAATCGTCACACAAGGTGACTGACTAGCTCATTCGAGTTCAGCTCACAGTCGTAGTATATCACGTCGGGGATACCTTTAAGTACTTTCTGATTGATCGGTTGACCCCACAAATCAACACGGGTCCTTTCAGCATGCTTTATCCTTACTCACGTACTTCCCGATAAATTTTTAGAATATTTTTGAAACTTCTCAGGAGAATCACCCATCCTAAAAATTGTTTCATAGCCAACACTCTTAACTATGGAGTTCTTATGACAGAATTACAAAACATATGGTATATCATATTGATATAAGTAGTCAAATCAATCCTTATAATACTTTACTTAATTTGAGGTATTACAGATATATTATATATAATATATTGATATTATAGTGTTTTCAAATAATAAATAAGTTTCCTACTATTTTGGGTTTATTTGTATTATTTACTTTCTCTCCTTTTATTTGTTTCAAATATATATATGTGTGTGTGTGTGTGTGTGTGTGTGTGATGAGAAGATCATGGATGAATAATCTTTTTACGATGCAAGACCTTTATTTGGTTGTCATAAGCTGTAAAGCAATTCTCAAAACAAATATACGTGTCAGCTTGTGTAGGTTGATTTTGGTGACTTTGGTATTGTGGTATTGATCAAATCCCTTCAACAAAGAAATCACGACTCCTCAAGAAACTCACAATTGAACAAGAAGAGGCTCGAAGTTGCTCTCAAATTTTTCATTTTTAATCCTTCGGTCATAATAATTATCTCAATGTACAATAGCCTATATATACATATATATAGGCACACACACACACATGCAGGCCTTAATTTACTCCTCATTAATCAAGCCCATATAACCGGCATAAATAACAAAGGGAAACTACATGCACGTTTATATTATATATATAGTGATCACAATGAAAATTTACAAGCATTACAAAGTACACAATAAAATAACGAAGCTACACAAAACTCTAAGTATGCAATACATTGAATAACCACATGTAATCAAGCTTTGTGCCTTGTAGATTTGTATTCCATACAACTTTGTAATCCTTGTAATTTCATTGTCTTGTACATCAAATATATTTGGTGTATTGACCTTCTTGCAGATATATATAAGACTTGCAAGAGATACTTAACAAAGCATTAGAAGTATTAGAATCTTCAAAAACAATTGGTATCATCTCTAAGTATAATAATTATTGTTCTTCATTATTAGAAGAGTAAGATTGAGATGCTCTGACACTATTCTCCCCTTATAAAGAAGAATTTATCCTTAAATTAGCATCACTATAGTAAGGAAACATATCATCAATATTGAAAGTACTAGAAACTCCTCTATAGTGTTCAGGTAATTATAATTCATATGCATTATTTCTATTTTTTTAAAAGATTTTAAATGGTCCATCAACTCTTAGCATAAGTTTGTTTTTTCTTAAGTTTGGACATATTTCTTTTCTTAAGTGTAACCAAACTAAATCTCCTAGTGAAAACACTTGTTAAATTAGATTTTTATTTACTTGAGTTTGGTATTTGGCATTAGATTTTTCTATGTTGTTTTTAATTTGGTTATGAATTTTATTTTAAAGAATTTATTTTTTTTTCTTTAGCATCATAATTCTTGATATATCCTTTTCTTAATGACAATATATCAATAGGTAAATAAGGATTAACCTCATAGATAACTTTAATAGGACTCGAATGAATTGTAATTTTATTGACTAATCCTCATAGTAAAGCTCCTAAGTTCTATTAGTCACTTTGGTTTGATCATCCATTTGTAGATGATGAAAAATACTAAACAATAACTTAGTACCTAACATATGCCAAAGTGTCATCCAAAAGTAGCTCAAAATTTTCACATCTCTATCTAAGAATATACTTTTGGGAACTCCGTGTAAGATTACTATCTCTTTAAAGTATAAATATGCTCTATGAGTTGCATCATTTGTTTTATTACAAGGTATGAAATATGTCATTTTAGAAAACCTATCTACTACGACTATAATAGAATCATTTCCTCTTTGTATCATTAGTAAACCTAAGATAAAAATCCATATTAATACTCTCCCATAGTTAATTAGGAATTGGTAATGGAGTATACAAACCTTTATGGAAGAAACTTTTACTATTTTGACAAATCACATATCTTCCAATAATAGCTTGTACTAATTTTATCATTCATGGCCAGAAAAAAATTTCTAATAATACTTCCATAGTTTTATGAACATCAAAATGTCCAACTATACCCCCTCATGTACCTCCTTAACATATGAACACCAAAATGTCCAACTATACCCCCTCATGTACCTCCTTAACAATTAAATGATGTACACTAGAACGAGGTATACACAACTTATTAAATTTGAAAAGAAAGTCATCTTGTAGTACATAATTACCACAACTATTATTCTTTTTACATGCATTATAAATTTCAACAAAATCTTCATCTTTTGCATATAATTCCTCCAACATTTCAAAACTTAATAATTTAGCATCCAACACAACAAGCACTATAGATATTCTAGATAAAGCATCTGCCACAACATTTTCCTTACCATCAAAATGTTCAAAAAAAAACATAAAGGATTGTAAAAAACTAATCCATTTGGCATGTCTATGCCTAATCTTCTTTTGCCCATGCAAATATTTTAAATTTTCATGGTCCAAATGCAAAACAAATGGACAAGGTCTCAAATAATGGTTCCATGTTTCTATACTTCTTATGATGGCATAGAATTATTTATCATATGTTGAATAATTCAATTTTGCCCCATTTAATTTCTCACTAAAGAATGTAATGGCCCGTTTTTCTTGTGAGAGTGCACCTTCTATTCCTATCCTACTAGTATCACATATAACTTCAAACAATTTATTAAAATTTGATAAAGATAATATCAATGCATAACAAAGCTTGTCTTTCAAAGTCTGGAAGGCTTTCGTTTTATCCTCACTTCATTTGAATTCGCCTTTCTTCATGAGTTGTGTTATTGATGCAGCAATAGTTAAAAAATCCTTGATGAATCTTCTATAAAAACTTGCCAAACCATGAAAACTCCTCATCTAATTAATATCTCTGGGTATTGGCTAATCTTAAATAGCTTGAATATTTATGGGATCCACTTTAATACCTTCACTACTCACAATATATCCAAGGAAAACAATACTCGAAAGCATAAAATCACATTTCTCTTTGTTTTTTCATAGAGTTTAGTTTCTCTTCTCTTATCAAATAATCTCCTTAAATGATTAAGATGATCATGATCATTTTTACTATACATAATTATATCATCTAAGAATACCACAATGAAAATTCCAATAAAAGGCCGGATAATTTCGCTCTTTAATCTCATGAACGAACTAGGTGCATTACATAAACCAAAAGGCATCATAGTCCATTCATAACTACCATATTTTGTTTTGAATGTATTTTTCCATTCATACCCTTCTCTTATTTTTATTTGATAATATCCACTCCTTAGATCAATTTTAGAGGATACTTACACTCCACATAATTCATCTAATATGCCTTATAATCTCGACATAGGAAATGTAATACCCCAAAAATTTCAAAAACCTAAATTCTAATAGATAACTTTTATTTGAAATAAAATTTGCTTTTAAAATTATTTATTTTAATCATTTTATGGATTTTAGAGTATGTAAGTTTGGATAAGAGTATTTAATAAAATAAAATTAAATATTTTTCTATTTATCATATTATTTCATTTAAATAAATTTTCAAACTAGTATTTTACTATAATTATCCTTTTTAAGCCCATAAATTTAATTATATTAAATTAATTATTAAATAAACTTATTATCAACAATATTACATCCTGTTATTTTATAAATTTAATTATTCTCAATTTTTCTATTTTCCCCAATTTCCTTTTCCTACCTTTTCTTTTTCCCTCTTCCTGGCTTTGGGCCGCCAGACCCCTCGGCCTGCTTCCCCCCTCCTTGCGCACTGGGCCACATGCCCGATCTTTCTCCCCTGCCCCTCGCGCGCCCGCATAGCCGCAGCCTTCTTTTTCCCCTTGACCGGCAGGCTCATCTTTTTTTTCTTTCTTTTCCTGTGCCGGTCCAGCCGCCAGCCCCTTCTTCCCTTCTTCTTCTCCCACGCCTGACCAGCGCCCTCTGCCATGGTTCAGCATGCCTGTAACCACAGCCCTGCAGCTCCCGTGCCTCCCTCCCTCTCCCTCTCTCTCTCTTCCCCCGTCATTTTATTTCTTTTTTTGAGCCAAACCAGCCCTTGGACCACACCCCGCATGCCCCTCTCCCTTTCCTTCTTCTCCCCTCTCTTCCCCTGCCACCCGACCACCACTTGCCACCTGCACCCTCTCGCCGGCCAACCCCTGCCCCTCTCTTCTCCCTCTTCTTTTTCTTCATCTCCCAAGCCCTTCATTTCCCCATTTTTTCGAGCCTCACCTCTTCCTCCCGAGCCTCTTCTCTCTTTTCTCCTTCCCCATCTTTCTTCCTCGTTTTTTGATCGCCACCTCCCGCCGCCGCCTGAACCACCAAGCCCAGCCCCTGCGTCGCCTTCTGACACCTCCTACTACCACCCTGCACCACCACGCCGCCCCTCGAGCCCTACACTCCCTCCCTTCTCGACCCTTTTTCTTTTCTCCCCAATTTTCTCCCCTTACCGCAGAGCCACCTGCAACCGCCGCTTCCGCCGCCGTCCGGCAACCTCTGCAGCCACCCAACCCACCGTTCGACACTCTGCAACCCCCTCTACAACAGCCATACCTTAGTTGGCCGAAAACAACTCTTGCACCCCTCCATTTTTCCCTCTCCTTTTCCTTCCTTCACAACTCCTCCACTTCGACCCTTCTCGGCAGCCAACTTCGCCGCCTCGCCGCCGCCGTCTCCGCCACCCTATGCCGCCTTGAAACCACCCTTAGCCTCCACCTACACCCCCTCTTCACTTCTGCACCATTCCCTTGCCTTAGAACCTCCCCTAACTACCATCTTTTCTAGCCTAAAGTCCCTAAACCGAACCACCTCTCCCCTCTTCTACCTCACCCCTCTTCGAGCCTTTTCCCCTCTCTTTTCTGCATGAAACTCACGCTGCTCATGCAGCGTGAGCTCCCCTTTATATTGAAAATTTCTTGGCTAATTTTTAAGGTATAATGGTATTTTATGTTAAGTATTTATTGATTAAATTTTATAAAGTTTTATGCTTGGATTCTTATTTCTAACATAAATATGATGGATATTATTTTTAGGTGTTGAGTTGCTAATTATGCTTGGTAAGATTTGATATTTTGCGGGATTAAGGTAACCGTTAATCCTCCCTTAAATATATGAAAAAACGCATGCTAGCACATTTAGGGTTTAGTATGATTTTATGCATGTTTTGTATGCTTAGCATGATATGTATATGGTTTCTTATATTGTTTGATAAAAAGAAAAAGCATGATAACTTTTGTGCCATATGTAGGTATGTTAAATAAAGAAGGAGTTTGAATATGGATAGAAAAGTTAAATACTTGTTTATGATGTATCATGTTGCTAATGCATGAATGATGTTATTGTTTAGGGGTATTTTAGTAATTATGCTTATGAGGTATATAAATCAATGTGTGTAGTTGCTAATGAGTATTATGTTGAAAAATGACAAGTTGGTGGACTTAGATGATAAAAATGAAGTATTAATATCATTATTTTATATAGTGTTAGCAAATTCATAAAAATGGTGAATAAAGGGGTTGAGTGGAAATTTTATAAGTGAAAAGGGTATTTCGGTAATTTTTGAGATAAAAGAATAATATGGTAATTTTATGATTAAATGGCCAAATGATAATTTACAAGTAAAGGATAAATTTGTAAGTTGTGAGAAAGAAGGGTAAAATGGTAATTTTGGAAGTAGGGGTAAAATAAAAATTTTGGATGAAGGAGGGCATTATGGTAATTTTGGAGGTAGAGGGGCAAAATCGTAATTTCATAAGTAAAGGGTAATATGGTAAATTTTATAAGTGAATGGTGAAGTGGTAATTTATAAGTAAAGGGGTAATATGGTAATTTGGGAAAGAATGGCAAAATGGTAATTATGTATGGAAAGATAAAGATGGTAATCTTGGATGTGAAAGGGTAAAATAGTAATTTATAAAGTAAAAGATGTATGGTGGTAGTTTTCATAAATAAAGGATATTATGGTAAAATTGGATGTAAGGGGGTAAAATGGTAATTTTGTAAATAAAAGGATATTATGGTAAACTTGGGAGTAAGGGGTGACGTGGTAATTATGATAACGACAAAAGATAACTTAGAAATTAAATTATGATTGTAGAAGGGCAATTGGATAAGTATGATGCTATAGAAGGGTAATTTGGTAAATTAACCAATTAAAGGGCATTATGGTAATTTTAAATATGGAGAAGGGTAAAATTGGTAATTGTAATTATGAAGAGGGGTAAATTAATTATGAGGAAGGTTAATTTGGAATTTATGATAATTGAAAAGGGTAAATGGAAATTAAAATAATTGAGAGAGGTAAAATGGTAATTATGATAAGGAGAAGGGCAATTTGGTAATTTATCTAACTCAAGGGCAATTTAGTAATTATAACAAAGGAGAAGGGCGATTTGGTAATATAACCAACCAAAAGGGAAATATGATAAGCGTAGTAATTATGAGGGGTGAATGGTGATCTAAAAAGTGTAGGAGACAATTTGGTAATCTAAAGTGGACAAGGGGTAATTTGGTAATTATGCAACCTTAAGGGTAATGTGGTAATTCATCAAGTAAGGAATGGATACTTAACAATTATATAAGTAAAGGGCAAATGAGTAGTTTGTACCTAACACGTCTTTGAGATTGTGGAACATTAATATGATTAAATAATGCTGATTAGCCAAGTAAGAGTATTTGATAATTAGGATGGCCTTAATGGTTTCTCTGTGATATCCTGGATAATCATCTGAATAAGAAATGACTAATGATATCGGAATGATTGAAAGTGAATAAGTATCGGATTATCGTGCTTTTCGTGATCACCTTAATTAAGACACTATTACTTAAAATGAAAGACCTCGAGATCAGGAGTGGTGACTCCTTAGGGGTCGCTACCCTAAGGACGTGGTTTAGTCCACGATTATTCTGGTATTTGCTGGTGTGCCTTTGTGCCCCAACCAGGCCCTATATCTTACTATTTCTAGCTCTACGGATCTAGTTAGGGGGTATGCATACTTATGGATTAGGTGTCCTTGTCGGTAGGGTACTAAGTTAGCTTTATGCACCAGTACGACCAGGGTACCTTTGCGTCCTTGGGTTCATGGTTGAAGGGTACTGAGTAGCTGGTATGCACCGGTACGACCGGTGTACCTTTTTGTCCCGGGTTATCGATCTCCCATTCGAGGCAAATAAATATGATTGATGTGTTGATTAAAGAAAATGAAAGATACTATTATTGAAAGTGGAATATTAATGAGCCGGGCCCAGATGATTACGATATTGAGTACCGGTCCACCGGTTATAATAGTGGTCCAAGAGCGTGTTGCCCCGGTATGTGATTATGAGTATCGGTCCACCGGTTATAATAGTGGCCAGGAGCGTTGTGCCCTGGATGATGATTTATATATATTCCGGTCCACCGACTAAAATAGTGGGGGTCCCGAGCTCAATAAAACCAGTATTGTATGTGAATAAGATTATGGGAAAATACTAATCACTTATAGTGGAACACCATGTGAGTCGGGGCCAGACCGGTCCACCGGTAAATAATAGTGGTCAGGTGCGTTCTGCCCTGTGTGTTTACCTTCCGATCCACCGGCAATAATAGTGGTCAGAGGCGTTCTGCCCTGTGTGTTGACTTCCGGTCCACCGGCTATAATAGTGGGGTTCTCGCACTCACATGGATATAAAATATGATATTGATTGAATGATGATGGAATAATGGCTTAAGGCCAGAATGTATTGATCTTACACTATGACACGGCTTAAGGCCCAAAGATATCGATCGTGAATTATAACTTGTGTTACATGTTATTGTTATGTATGCACCTCTCATTATTTATGTGCATAACTTGCATTATGTGCCGTATGCAGGCCTATCTTTAAGTGTGGTATTAAAGGGTTACTCAGTACCGTAGTACTGAAGGGATTCCCTTTATGGGGCCCCTGCCTATTCAATGGGCAGTGCCCTTGCAGGTATTTTTAGGTGCTACTCAAGTGGGCTACGGGAAAGAGAGTAAGGAGTTATCCGGTATCGTTAGGGTTTTCTCTTTCTCTTTAAATTCCTGGTTTTAATGTTATGTGTTACTGTAACCACCGTTGGTGGATTTTATTCTTGTAAACGATTTGATGCGCTACTCTGATTTGTGTGTGTTGAATTTCTTTCAAGCTGTATTTCATTTTCTTAGCCTTAGCACTTGGTACTGGAACGGTATGAGTGAACCAGTCTGGTACTAAGTGTGGCGGTAATACTCCCAAAGTTCACGTTTTATTTATCTGCTTCCTCAATTATCTTTTAATAAAACGAAATTTTTTAGTAGTGAATTTTGGGGGTGTTACAGGAAATCTATATTTGATAGTTATATTGTTCACAACTCTAAGGTCAATATACATGCACCGCATGCCATCTTTTTTAGGAACAAGTAATACAGGCACACAACATAGACTCATGTTTTATCTCACATACCCTTTTCCTATGAGTTCTTTTATTTGTCTTTCTGATTCCTTAGCATCTTCCAAATTACATCGATATGTTCTATTCCTCTTTTAGGTGGTGATCTAGGCAATAAGTCATTAGGAAACACATCGTGACATTCATTAATAAATTTGTTTAATTCAGTATTATTGTTATTTTTCTCCCCTTGTAAGGAATCCTTCGTAATAATAGTATAACAACTACATTCTTCTTTAATACACTTTACCATAGCCTTCTCATGTAAAAATAAACTCCTTTTATTCTCGACTATGTTCTCATTATCAAACTTAGAAGGTTTAAGTTTATAATTTTCTTATCCTTCTCAACTAGATATTAATTAGTAATACCATTATGAATAGCATTTCTATCATATTGCCATGAACTACCTGATAAGATTCTACATATATCCATAAGCAAAACATCATATAACACATCATCATCATGATAATTACCAATTTGAAATGATATTAAGGTTTTATTGTTTACCTTGACTTATTTTCCTTGTTTGGCCATAGAAGAGAATAAGGTTTTGGATGTGGTCTAGTCTTCAATCCCAAATCCTTCACTATTCTCTCATTAGCTACATTCATAAAAGATCCACTATTAATGATAACTTGACAAACTATATCTCCCACTCTTCCTTTATTTTTTAATATATTTACTCATTGATTAGGTTTCTCACTAGCTTGGACTTGAATTAATCTTTCCAATAATAACAAACATTATCCACATCCTTTAACTCACTAGAAATCTCTTCAATAGGCTCAAATTCAATGTCTTTTTCACAAGTCTCCATAGCTTTGATTTTTTTTTGTATGGACAACACTCTTTGGTTGGAACATTCATGAGCAAAGTGTCAAAATCCTCAGCATTTAAAACATTTTCTTGTAGATAATTCATTGACCTTATTCTTACCTTTCTCTTCTTGAGTAGATTCTTTATTCTTATCAATACTTTTAGAGTTTCAAGTACCCATTCCACACTTTATATCTTGAGTACTTGAGTAGTATTTTGTAGATGAAGAACTTTGTTTGTCATAAGGCTTAGTGGACTTGATTTGCTTTTCAAATCTCAAGGATAGATTAATCATATCATCAAGATAATCATATAGACAAGTTTTAACTCTGTCTCAAAGCATCATGTTAAGGCCGACTAGAAGTCTAGCACATGTTTGTTCCTTTTTCTCATGGATATCACTTATAAGTGCTAATCTTTCAAACTCCCTAATATATTCTTCAACATTTAGAAGTTCTTGTCTAAGAGTATTAAATCTAATATAATTATCTTGCTCATACTCCATAAGCACAATTTTTTTCCTTAGATGCTTCTTAAGTTTATCCCAAGATTTGATTTTTTATTTTCCTTCTCGTTGTTATTCCTTTTCAAATTATCATACTATATCCTAGCAAACTTGTTAAACTTAAGAGTAGCTAGTTTACACTTTTGTTCATCATGATAATTTTTGAAATCAAATATATCCTCTACCTCATATAACCACTCAAGAAATAAATTAACATCAAGTTTACCATTAAATTTAGGAAGATCGAGTTTAATACATTTATCTTCTTTTTTATATATTTTGGTTGATGGTCATAGAATTTTCGGTTGCTTTTACTCCCTATTGACTCTTCATCATGGCCTAAACATGAGTTTAGATATCTTTCTCTTGCTGGATTAGTTGGTTTTACTGCACTCCCCATTCATTCTCCATATAACTCCCTTTATCTTAGATATTTTGGACCAATTCTTGTTCGACAAATCTAGATTCCAATCTTTGTAATTATGTTTGCATTATATGAATTTGTCTAAATTGAGAATTGGTTGCATCTATATTGGTTTAGAGCTTTTGGATGGCCTCAAACATTGGTTGAAAATTTGGTCCCCCTTCCATGATTTCGACCTACCAGCACACTTAATCACAAGTTAGTATAACACTTAGGGTTTTAGTTAAGAAACCTGAATCAATAAAATGTCACCCTTTAGTATTTGGTTGGTTCATGCAGAAAATTTTGATTCTAATGAATCAAACATACTAAAAGCAATCATATATACTACTTATGCAACTAAATGAATACACTTGACACTTATCTTGCTAAGTTCTTGATGTAGAATTCAACAAGTTCACTATTATTCACTCCGAAAGCCCTTACCAAGTACCATGCATGTTTTGATGTTTTTATATGTAATTTGATTAAAGTAAAGGAAACAAACTAATCTACAATTTTCTACTCAATTATTCTACACATACATTTGATCAAACCATTTAAAACACACAAATCAAAGTTAAGTAAAAACACCTAAACATTCGATAATATCCTACATCAACTAAGTAATATCACAACTAAATTTCTAATCGGTCGATTCTACACATATATTTTGATCACCATACATGATAATCCAACACAAAATTCAGAATACACACGTAATACTTCATGTAAAAATGAGTATCATCAATTCTAGAATAATACACACAACATGCACACACATGATTTCTCTATAATTTTGATAAAAAATTCATGCAAATTTTGTGTCAATTCCTTACATGTGTTTTCTCAAGATTTTTTTCAAGATTCATGCAGAAACTTCTCTACAACATGCATATACTACTTAAGAACATTCACATGATATCAAGATTCACAAAACATTCATCAAGATTTAAAGAATTCAGTAAAAAAGAGTCAAGAACCTTACTAAGACCTTCGATGGTAGCATTTGGTGATGTCAAAACTTGGTGATGACTTTGCACCTACGATGTTGACTCTAAAACAAGCTTTGATACCAAATTTGATGTGGAAGATCATGAATGAATAATCTTCTACAATGCAAGACCTTTATTTGGTTGTCATAAGTTGCAAAGCAATTCTCAAAACAAATATATGTGTTGGCTTGTGTATGTTGAGTTTGGCGACTTTGGTAATGTGGGAATGATCTATTCCAAGATCAAATCCCTTTAATAGAGTAATATATTATTTCTTTAGAGAATAATCCGCAACTCCTCAAGAAACTCATTTTTAAAGAAGAAGAGATGAAGAAGAGGCTCAAAGTTGCTCTCTAATTGTTGATTTTTAATCCTTCATTCATAATAATTCTCTCTATGTACAATACCTTATATATATAGACACACATGCAGGCTTTAGTTTACTCATCAATTATCAAGCCTATATAACCAGCCTAATTAACAAAGGTTAATTGCATGCATGTTTATATTATATATATAATGATTACAATGAAAAATTACAAACGTTATAAAGTATACAATAAAATAATAAAGCTACATAAAACTCTAAGTATACAATACATTAAATAATCACATGTAATCAAGCTTTGTGTCTTATAATCTTATATTCCATGCAACTTTGTAATCCTTGTAATGCCATTGTCATATACATCAAATATCTTTAATGGATTGACCTTCTTGCAAACATATATAATACCTGCAAGAGTTAATAAAGCATTAGGATATTCAAGAAAAATTGGTACCGTCTCTAAGTATGCTAATTCTTGTTCTTCATTATTAGAAGAGTAAGATTGAGATGCTTCTGCATTAATACACACACACACACACACACACATGTTACATGTATTTTTGTAACTATAACAATCATTAAAATCCAATAAATTACTTTAAAATTATATGGTGTATGAGTTAGATTTATAATAGTATTTATAAAAATTAAAGATTATTTAAGATAAAATGTTATGTTTTTTTTGCCACCTCTAAAAGAATACACTAGGAAAGTAAATATTTAACTAAATAATTTATACCATAACTTAATAACGGTTAGGGGGAACCTTATAATTCACCCTTCTTTTTGTATATTCTTAAAATTTTCATTTAATGCATTATCATAAATAATTTAATGGTTGGATCCACCATTATAATATATTTTGATGTTTTATTTGTTGAGTATCTGCCATTGATTTAATCATTTGGAAAAATATTTTCATATTTTTGTTAGTATGTCAAAAATAATATATGAATATGTTAGACATATATTTATGATTATAATTATTATTAAAATCTAATGATCATTTAAATATTATATGTTAAATGACTCAAAATCATTGTTATTATTTGTAAAAAATATATTATTATTTAACATGATAAAAGTTAGTTTATTTCTCTTTTCCAAAATATATGTGAAGATAATATATAAATAAAATGAATAATCTGTTATCTATCTATCTATCTATCTATCTATCTATCTATCTATCTATACTACAATAGGGGAAAAGTAATGATAGGTTTGGATGGAAAAAAACATTGAAGACAATTAGAAGTGAATGAACTTTATAAGATTTACTTTTAAATTTCTATAATAATGGCATTCTTGTTTGGATAGCAATAAACATAGAGGAATTCATGTAAGAAATTGAAAGATAATGATTTTTAAATTCACAAGTGATTAATCTTTCTAAATTATGTTAAGTAAGTGTAATTTTTTACGTTGAAAAGATTACCCAAACAAGGAATATATATTAGAGAAATTCGGAAGTTTCCTTATATATCAATTATCCTCTATACTATCCCATGTAACTCCTATAGAATTTTTAAGAAAGATTATCTTTTGCAAAACTAATATCCTCTTTTTAACTTTTTTTTATTCATTATGTTTTCATATTTCTGTTTTACAATGAAAATAACTCATCAATCATCCTAGGTTTCCCCCTAACATTTCTTTAGTTGCCCTAAAAAATTTGTAATATTTCTATATCTATGATATCAACATACCATTAGCGCCAAACTCTATAGGGAGGGGGAAAGAGAACTAAGACATTAGACATTAGACATTACTTTCGATATAATTTTAGCATTAATGGTTATTGGGCATATCTTTTTATAAAGAGTTAAGTGTAAATTTTGAAGGAAATTAAAAGTAAATATCATGTTCCATTAATGTATCATGTTCCACTTTAAAATAAGAGTTATACATCAAAGAATCTAGACTATCAAAAGAAAAAAAATGCTTATTCTAGAAGAAAGAAGGACAAAAGGAGATCAAATTAGAGGACTTTCATAAGGGAAAGAGATGGAAATAATTGATAAATAAGGAATAAGTGCTTAGGGTTTATTTCAATCAAGGAAGAAATATTTTTTTGGGAAGACAACTTTGTTCTAGTAGTGTGAGACGTTTTCTCCTTGCCCATAGATTTGAGTTTGATTCTCATCATTTGTCTCGAGTGCATATCTCAGGTGGTGAAAGGACATGCGAGTTTCTTGCAAAAAAATTATTGTAATAATACATGCAGTTGTAATGTGGTAGTTCAATTTCTACTATTAATAAAAGTTATTAGTTGGGGGTTAACTCATTGTGGGCACCCACGACCTCAATCAAGTATTTTCTGCATTCTTGAGACACATACCATGATTTACATCTATTGTGATGGCTTAGGTTGGCTAGCGATGGAGCCTATGGTAAGCGTATTATATTTTTGAGACGAAAAAAATATTTTCAAACTTACAATAAATGTACAAACTTGTAAGGTTTCTTTTAATTAAGGAACTTTATATTGTAAATAATATTAATTTTTGTACAAATATGATATTATATATACATCATATATAAATTTTCTATAAAATTTAATTAACTTTTTAATGATAAGATCTTGGCCTAGTGTATAATAAACCATTTATCTTTTTCTTACCTTTTTAATTTACTACAATATCGAAAATGATATTTAAGGTCATAATTATTATATATTTTTATTTCTTATTTGAATCACTAGTTATTTATTAAATTAATTACATACACTCATAAATTTATATTTTCATTAGTACGACTAAAATAATATATAAATAAGTTAGACATTTATTTATAATCATAATCACCATAAAAATTATAGCCAATTAGTCATTTGAAAATTATATCTTACATGATTCAAAGTTAAATTTATTATGTGTATGAGTAGAATATTATTTTACTTAAAAGAAGTTAGTTTAATTCTCTTTTCCAAATTTAATTTTACTACTACAAAAATTAAATTACATGGAAACTAGTATACAATTATTTTAAACAAAACAATAGTCTATAATGTATCTAGTAAGAATACATGATTTGAAAAAAAAAATAGTAATGGGCAAGGTATAGATGATGTAATTTATTCTCAATTGTCGCTTGTTGTGTGCTTAAAAAATGGGTTTAGTAGGTAAAGGTAGAGTTGATGGTTGAGCTCTATACCTTAACATTTTTTAAGGTTTTAGGGGGGAGATTATGGGGTTAAATCCCCTTTATTACCTCTTTTTTCTGTTTAAAAAAAAAACTTTCTTCATTTCTAACCCAATATTCATTTTTTACTTTCTTCGGTTACTTGAAGATTGATAAAAAGAGTTCTAGTTGTGCAAACCAGCCTACGCAATTGTTGCCTCCATCAATCTTTTCCTTCGATATCATTATTTGTTCTTGTTTTTATTTTATCTTTCTTGCTCCAACAACATTATTCTTCTCGCTATAGGTATGCATTTTTCTACTTCATTGTTGTTGAACCATGCACACTAATACTTGAATTTTCCATACTTTTGTAGTTTTGGTGAATAAATTTGCTTACCCATTTTTGATATGAAATGTGTTTTTATATATCAGTATAAGTAATGTGTTTTTAAACTATTACTATTTTCCATGCTTTTATGATTTTGGTAAGAATATATTATATGATTTATAATATGCTTTCTAGCTACTACTATTTTAAAAGTCCAAAAGCCAAACTTATTAAAACCACATGTTATTTTCATTGTTGTAGCATTTTATTTTTTTCCTTCTTGAATTATTATGCTCAATATTATTTTTAATATATGGTATCATAAATTGTATATGAGTACACTCTAGTAGGTTGACAGTATATATATTGGTGTTAATGACTTCCTGAGGTTTATACTTTATAATATATGTGCTAGGGAGAATGAGCATGGACCTCTCTTCCTCATATACTATTAATGATCTTACTATAGCATTTATGCACAAAACGTATATTATTTTGAATGGCATATATTTGTTTCTTTTATTATTACATATTGTTGGAGATATGCCCTATGAACCAACAATGGAGATTTTGTTAGGCAGCCGACTTTCATACAACTTGAGTAATTATAATGTCTCTCTAAAGGGGTCACTTATGACTCATGGTTTAAAAAGGTTTTTTCGGCCAATGACTAATGTTGGGTAAACTCATCGGATCATACACTAGAATGATATAGATTTAACATAATAGGACTAAGATATCTGATATAGTTTGAGCTTGTTAAATATATCCAACACTAGATCTTATAGGATTTTACGTGGTATTGTCTCCTTTATAAAAAGGTAGAGCGCCACGTTGGAATTTAAACAGACAGAACGTTAAATTTTTACGAGTTTTTTCCACAACCACCCTAGATAGACTAATATCATTTCTTAGAGTTAGCACACCCAGTATTGGATTGAGCGAGTTTGTGTGGATACCATTAGAAGCATGAAAATTGGCACATAATCCCAACATGTATTTATCACACTGAAAGAAGCCAACATGGATGACAATATCAAATGCCACAAGTGTGGAAAAGCTGGGCATGCCGTCCGTGACTGCTATGAGTTTAGAAATGAAATTTCTAAGAAAATGGAAAGGAACAAAGGGAATACAAGCAACAATGAAGGAAGGCAAGAAACAAGAAAATCCATAGTTGCCTTTGGCAAAAGTGAAGGTGAACCTCCGATGAAGAGGAAGAAATTGCCAACCATTGTTTCATCTCTCTAGAAGAGGAATCATCAGCCTATACCTCCGTCACTAACTTCAATGATGAAGATGACATCGATGAGGTACAATCCTATTCACTCTACAACTTCTTATATGTCTTGCATGATTCATTATGCGATAATGATAGACTACCTAAAAAAAGACAACATGAAGAAGCTGCTTAATCACTTAAATGACCCACACACTCTTGCATTATATGAAAATGTTCTTCTTGAATGTGCCATACTTCTTATCAAAATGGAGCTAGCGAATAAAATAACCGAATTTAATGCATGCAAGAAATTTATTTGATATGATCACAAGGTTATGATAGATTAGTTTTAATCCAAAATAGTTGATCTACAAGCTAAATGTGATAAATTTATAAAGGTTACATATAGGCATGTTCAATGGGTTGGGTTTGCTATGGTAAGCTATAATCCAACCCATGAACTTAAGTTATAATATAAGTGGGTTGGGTTATTATTTTAAATGGGTTATTATGGGTTGAACCCATATACATATTATTTAAACATGGGTTAGTTTGGATTTAAGTATAATTGGTCATGGGTTGCCATGGTAACCCATAAGCTGAGAATATCTAACAACATGAATTTGAAAATTTCAAAAGCTTTTTCCACATCCGATTTCAAAATTTCGCTCGGATTTTTCGTCGGTGAATCCGATATTTCCAGCTCTGAGGACTTTAACGCTGAGGTATTTGGAAGGAGAAACACGTCTAAGAAACCAGTTTCTTGATTTCAAAGAAGATAGGGATGAGAAAAAACGTAAAAATATTATTTTTAAAAAATCTAGGAAACGGAGATATAATTATACATCTATACACATATATGTATATGTATATACATATAGATATACATCTATACACATATATGTATATGTATATACATATATTTAAGAAAAAAAATATATGTATATACACATATATGTATGTATGTATACACACACACACACACACACACACACACACATATGTATATGTATATACATATATTTAAGAGAAAAATATATATATGTATGTATGTATGTATACATGTATATATAAATGTATATATATCTATATACACATATATGTATATGTATATACATATATTTAAGAGAAAAAAACATTTGACGAGTCAATTAATTGGGCAGAGTAGAGAAGGTCGGAGGCAACACTGGCGGCGGAGAAATACGGCGATCAGTTATGTTACAGCGACGTTGCACGGAGACGGGGCGAGAAAAAACGGAAAACTGTCATTTTTTAAAAAATTTAGGAAATGAAGACGGTAAGAAACGTAAAAAAAATTATATATATACATATGATATACATATATATATAAATAAATAAATTAGATCTACTAAAATTAAGAGAAAAAAACTTTGACGAGTCAATTAATTACGCAGAGTAGCGAAGGTCGAAGGCAACACTGACGGCGGAAGAATACCGCGGCGAATAGTTATATTATAGTGGCGTTGCACGAAGACTGGGACGAGAAGAAACACAAAGATTTTTGGAGGAGGAAATATTTTTTATACGTTTTTCGGCTATGATCTCACTGCTTTACTTCAGTCCTTACTCTTAAATATGCTAGAAGGGTAATTTGGTCCATATAAAAAGTAGTAAAAACACGTAAGTACGGATGACCAAATAATTTTCCTTTACTTTCTTTTGTTTTCCTTCGGGTCAACCTAAGAAAGCTGTATAGTGTAAGTTTCCACAATATTTCTTTCCTTTAAATTTTTTTAGCAACCAAACATAGAAAAATAAATTTCCATCAACTTTTTTTTCCTTTCCTCCTAGTTTTCCATAAACCAAACGAAGTCTGCTTGTATTCTATTGTTAAAAATTAAAAAAATTCTCCTATTCTATTTATTGAGATTCTGAAATCCAAAAGTCACTCTCACCGACTAACTTAATCATGTCATGTGCATGGAATTTAAGACGAGGAGTTCATATCCTCTTGTTTCCATGTACGGATATCGTTCGAGTCATGTCGTAAATGATTTCTCAAAAATAGATTTCATGAAACTATTATTATGAGTTATTATTTCCTTTTACAAAAATATTCCCCCCAGTACATTGATAATTTGGTTCGACATTTTTTGGATAATATTTGTTTTTACCGTTTAAGTGATAATAAATAAAAATACGAAAACGTATGTTTAAGCTTATCAGTGATATTCCATTGTGTTTATAAATTTATGTTAATTAAATTATGTATTAAAAGCATTTAAAATTCCTCTAAAAAAGATTTCGGAAAAAAATTCATCTTTTTAAAGAAATTTTTATAAAGAAGACAAATATACTAAATAAATGTGATCATCGTTCTTTTATAATATGTTTGACACTTGACATGACTATTTTATTAGATTGAAGGCGGTGGTTGTGAATTGAAGAAAAGGGAAAATAGAGAGGAAGGAAAATAATTGTAGTAATTGTGGTGGTGGTGGTGGTGGACGCGGTGTTAGTAATGGTGGTGGAAGGGATGGTAGCAATGGTGGTTGAGACGGTGATAGTAAAGGTTAAGATATGATTGTTTATATATATACTAACCCACGCTAGCTCATGGTTAACCCGTATAACCAATGGGTTATGATGGGTTGGATTAAAAATTATTAATTATTTTCTACAACCCATCGTGGGTTAGACCATGGGTTATATAAATTATATGGGTTGGGTTAAACCATGACCACCCATTTGAACACCCTAGTTACATATACCTTCACAAAAGGGTGAATAATATTTAAATGTGTTATTAAGTGATCAAAAATAATTTAAGGATCGTGAGGGCTTAGGCTATGGAAACAAGAAAGTAATTAAATGCCAAACACTAAAGGATTTCTTTGTAAGAGCTTCCAAATAACATTAAGTGAATGCTTATCCTACATCAAGTAGTTATAGTGTGTGTGGAAAAAGTGGGCACTCATCTATAATGTGTAGACATGCCAAAAATACAAAATTCACCTCCACTCATAAGAAATTATTGTGTGTAATATGTGTGGTAAATATGGTCATGTTGCTTCATCATATAATTTTATAAAAAATACCAAAGTAATTCAAAAGTTTAAGTAGGTGTGGGTACCTTAGGGGACCATCCTACATGAATTGAACACTAACCTAATTAGGTTCCATTCAAAGGGTACCTAAATTAGGATATTTGTGCCCATAAGTATGCTTCAAAGTCTAGATAATAAGCCACAAATGGTTCCTAGATAGTGGATGCTCAAGACACATGACAGGTGATCAAACCATGTTCTCTAAGATAACTCCATTTGACCTTTGGGGACACATCAAAAGGAAAGATTATTAGTATTGGTAGCATCAATATTGGTAGCTCTAAACCCTTCATAAATAATATATATTTGGTTGATAGCATTAAGCATAATTTGATTAGCATTAGCCAACTATATGATAAAGGATTTCTAGTAAAAATTTAAAACTCACATTGCATGATTTCAAATGGCGTAAATAAATCCGTTCTCTTTGTATGCCCATACATCAACAATGTGTATATACATGATGTTAAACCAATAAAATTACATAATGCATGTCTAAGAGCAATTGACAATGATGCATGGTTATGGCATAAACGCATAACACATGGTAGCATGAATTTATCAAACAAACTTGCTAGTAAAGAACTAGTATGTGGTCTTCCAAAGTTGAATACTGCAAAAGACCAATTATGTGATGCATGTAAATAAGAAAAACAACGTAGGGTTACCTTCAAGCTAAAAAAATGTTATAACCACATCTCAACCACTTGAGTTGTTGTATATCGATCTATTTGGGTCTACTAGGACCCATAACATGGATGGTTGTAGATATAAATTAGTCATTGTATATGATTATTCACGTTATACATGGACATTATTTCTTTCTACTAAAGATGATGCTTTTAACGCTTTTCTTGTGCTTTCTAAGAAAATTCAAGTAGAAAAGAGAACTATGATCCTTGCTATAATGAGCAATCGAGAAAGGAGTTTGATAATGTCATCTTCATGGATTTCTATAATCAAAATGTTATTACTCACAACTTCTCGGTACTAATGATGCCATAACAAAATGGTATGGTGGAAAGGAAAAACAAAACCTTGGAGGAGGTTGCAAGAGCCATGCTATGTGACTCCAAGCTTCCAAAATACTTTTGGGATGAATTCATTGCCACCAAAATCTATGCAATGAATGGAGTACTCATATGGTCCATCTTAAAAAATACACCCTATGAGACTACAAATGTAATAAACCAAATGTTTGCAAATGCTTTACCCTTAACAATGGGAAAAGCAATTTCAATAAGTTTGAATCCAAAGCAAATGAAGGTATTTTCATTGGCTATTCTTTACGTAGCAAAGCTTACCAGATTCACTAAATAAATAATGTTAGTTGAAGAATACGTGCATATTTTTTTTTTATGAATTTTGTTCTAGTGTGCAGAAAACTCAAGAGGAAGAATTTGATTTTTTCCATCCAAGTTGAGAGCTTGCTAGAACATTACAACAAGATAAGCATAGAAGAAGAGAAAGATGAAGCTCCTCCAATAAATCAACAAGAAGATGAAGTGGGAGGGGACCTTTCTAGAGTAAGGAGATATGCCTATAGACATCCTCAAGAACTCATAATTGGTGATCTCAAAAGAGGAGTTGCAACAAGATACTCACTAGGTAAAATTTGCAATCATTTAGAATTTCTATCTCAAATAGAACCTAAATCTCACTTGGAAGCCATGAATAATGAAAATTAGATCATAACAATGCAAGATGAGCTTAACCAATTTAAGAGAAATCAAGTTTTAGAATTAGTCATATTGCCTCCCAATAGACCCATCATTGGGACTAAATAGGTCTTAAAAAACAAGTTAGATGAGGGTGGCATTGTGGTTATAAATAAAACCCGATTGGTTGCCAAATGATATAATTAAGAAGAAGGCATTGATTTCAAGGAAACCCTTGCCCCTGTAGCTAGACTCGAGGCTGCAAGGTATGTTTCTTGTATTTGTATCATCCATGTGCTTTACATTATTTCAATGGATGTCAAAAGTGCTTTCCTTAATTATTTTTTTGAAGAATAGTTATATGTTAAGCAACTTCCCTATTTTAAAATTGACTTAAACCTAATCATGTTTGCAAACTCAATAAGGCACTTTACTGTTTTAAATAAGCTCCTAGAGCTTGATATGAAAAGGTGAGGAAATTTCTATTAGAAAAAGATTTTGAAAGAGTTAAAATTGATAAAAATCTTTTTTAAAAGAAAACCAAAAAGGGCTTACTACTTGTAAAATATATGTTGATGACATAATATTCATTGCTACTAATGAGTCCTACATAAGGACTTTTCTACCTTAATGTGTAGTGAGTTAGAAATGAGCATGATGGGTGATTTGGCCTACTTCTTTGGACTTCAAATCAAGCAATCAGAGGAAAGAATATTTGTCAACCAAGAAAGGTACATAAAAGAACTAATCAAACAGTTTAAAAAAATGAGAGCAAACCTTGTGGTACACCCATGGACACTACCATAAAGCTTGACATAGATGATAGGTAAACAAGTTGATCAAAAGCATTATTGAGTTATAATCGGATCACTTCTTTATAATACAGTATCTAAACCTGATATCATGTTTAGTATATGCTTATGTGTTAGGTTTTAATGTAATCCTAAGAAATATCACCTGACTGCGGTCAAGATAATCCTTAGGTATCTAATTAGTACACATAACCTAGGCTTATTTTACCCTAGTGATACTCTTCTAGACTTAGTAGGATATTATGATGCTACTTTTGTAGGATATAAAGTTGATAGAAAAATTACTTTAGATACCTGCCAATTTCTTGGAGAATCCCTAGTTAGTTGGTATAGCAATAAGCACTCTAGTGTGACACTTTCTATAGCTAAAGCATAATATATAGCGACACGTGCTTGTTGTGCACAAATAATTTGGATGAAACATCAACTAAGTGATTATGGGCTTAAACTTGAAAAGTTCCAATTAGATGCGACAATTCTAGTGTTGTATGCCTCACTAAAAATTCCGTTCAACACTCTAAGTCTAAACATATAGAAATAAGGCATCACTTCATAAGAGACCATGTTAAAAAGGGTGATGTAAATGTAGAATTTGTAGATATATTACATCAATGAGGAGACATCTTTACTAAGCCACTAAATGAAGAAATATTCACAAAAATTTGGAGAGAATTTAGAATAAAATTTCTATGATTAAAATTATCTCTCCCATAACATTGTAAAAATTCTAAAAAAAAAGTAATAATTAATCATCAAAATGATCAAAATCATAATAACTTATCCTAAAATTGCATAAATTTAAGTAAAAACATGACCTATATGATCATTGATTAATGTGATATATTTAAAGGAAAATTTTCATTATGGCTTTCAATCAAAGAAGATTTAAAAATCTAAAAATGTGACTTGAGTGGGCGAACCAGTTAACCAGTTGACAAACCAGTTAATGGGTTAACAGGTCCAATCGACTAGTTAGTTTAAACCGGAGGGGTAAAATTGTTACTAGTTTGTTTTTAAACTAATTTGCATTAGTCGACTAGATGGCCAATCCCATCGAATTGATATCACGAATAATCAACTAATATACTTAAAATTAATCGAGTGGTTCATCAAGCATATAAATAAGGCCCTTACCAGTTCAACGAAACCCTCAAACTTAGTTTTCCTAAACCTTTCAACTCATCTTTGCCACTTTCTACTCTCAATTTCAAATCGATCAAACCTTCATCAAAATACACAAAATCAAACTTGTCAAGGTAAAATTGATAACAAAAAATCATTACTCAACTACAACTATGTTTATTTTACTCTCACTTACTTGAATATGGGTAAGATTGCCAAACACTTAACTCTTTCATTTGTCTAATTTGCTTATAGTCGACACACCATAATTCTAAACTAGGGATGTATTTACACTTCCTTCAATAATTTCACAACAAAAGTAAATTGTTCTCATTATTTCTCATCAATTATGAATATACTCATTCTTGCACACCCTTGTTTCTCACCTATTCATTATAATTTCTAATCTTGTTGTGGTGTAATGACTAAGAGAAAATCAACTGCCTCCACCACTATCCGTGGGGGTGCTACTACTCTTCCCATTAAATAGTCTTGTACCCAATCAAGTCATCTGGCTTAAACGACAATTCACATTGAACAACCCACTACTTCACCTCACAACTCTCCATCTCGGGCATCGTCATCTTCTTTCTCTTATTTGGAAGAAGCTATTCGCCTATCTCCACCTCATTCTAAGCCCACCGCTCCTTGAACTTGTTCTTCATCCACTAAGACACATATTATCTCTACATCTTGATTAGCAAGGACAACCGAGGCATCCCCTCAGTCCATGTATTTTTTTTTGTGTGATGGATGACTAGCAATAATGGATCAAATCCTTTCACAAAGAGAAAGTTAACCCAAGGAAGGGCATTGATGTGATATCATGCACCGACCAATTAAAACTTCTTTTTCTAACCTCCACCTTATCCCTCTTTTCACTCTAAGTAATTTAGTTTAATGACTTAGTTCAGCTTTTCTACGCAAATCTCACAGTTCATGTTATGAGAACCACCATCACCACTCATGTATTAGGTGTTTCCATTACTTAATGAGGTTAGGTTGGCTCAAATTCTAGGCATTGAGCACAACATTGGGACTGACAATACTGATATAGAGTGGATGAGAACTAGGCTCCCCGATAAGATTCTATTGGATATGCAAATTTGCTATTTTGTCTACGGAGGAACTACTAATTCTTACTATCTACCACCCTTCAAGAGGGTTGTCACTATATGGTATCCTCTATTATCTTTCCTAGAGCAAGCTTGGGGATAGATATGACCCTTAAGGATTGGTATGGGAAAAACCTGTAATATCCCAAAGCCCTATTTTAGGAATTAAAAATAAAATAAGGATTTTTAGGTGAGATTTAATTAAATATACCATTTTTAATAAAATAATAATAATAATATAATAATAATAATAATTAAGGCTAAAAGGAGGAAGTTAATGTAGGGATCAAATTAGTGGAGAATATAATAAATTAACAAACTAAAACAAATTTTAAGTAACAAATTTTAAGTAAATAATAATAATAATAATTTCTAAATTAATAAAAAATAATAATTTATTATTACTAATTTTGTTATTCCCAAAATTTTAAAAAAAATCCCAAAACACTCCAACCACCTTACTTTTATTTTTCTTTTTCCTTTCTTCCTTTCTTCTTCTTGTTTCTTTTCTCCCCACTCTTCGAACCGTGCGACTCCCAACGCAGCCCATACTCCCTCTCCTCCTCTCCTTTCCTTCTTCCCCAACCCACTTCTCTCTTTTTTTCTCGTGCGGCCCAACACCATCTGCCCCCTTCTTTTCCCCTTTTCTCCCTTTCTCTTTTCCTTTCTTCCCCTTTTACCCCCATCTTCAACCTCGCCCCTCTATCAATGTATCACACAT